>JAMRXY010000280.1:0-1200000 GCA_024447195.1 Panagrolaimus sp. LJ2414 | reverse complement strand
TTTTCTCCTTTCCAATTTTCCTTTTAACCATTGTTCTTTACCCGAAAAAAGAGAAATAGGATTTTCAAGACTAGTAATTTTTAGTAAAAATACAATTCTTGCCTTGCTTGTCTTCACTTTTTCCTTTTTTTCTTAATGAACATTCTCAGATCATTGATAGATAATAATAGTATGGTACTTTACTTTTCTGCTAAATTTGTGGTATATAAATATCAATTAAGTGTCTGCCCGGTGGTGGTTGTTTTTTCTTTTGGGCAAAAGTTCTTAAAAATAGTTTAAAATAAAGTAAAACACTACTAATATCTCTTTTTTGCTTCCTCAATTATCAATTCTTTTACGTTTTAATTACGACATAACAATTTAACACTTCATTGGAATTACCTAGATGAAAATTATTTCACACTCTTTTTGTCATCTTCTTCTTTTTCCATTTTCATCTTCTTCTTCATCATTTGGGCTGTTATTGCTTATCTTGCGGCTGTTTTATCCTTTTGAGAAGCCAAATTTTTAATCAACTTTTCAAGCATAAAATCAAAAATACCAAAGTTTAAAAGACGCTTTTTTAGGGTAAAAAAAGCATTGCTAAAAATATTTCGAAAAAAAAAATTATATTTGAAATTTGGTCTGCACATATAATATAACCCATGACCTCGCCTGTTTATCTTGCATTTCGGTGCATGACAAACCACAAAATTTTCATTTTTCTTCGCGTGTCTTAAGTTTTTTAAACTTTTTTAAAATTTTTTAATTGTCTGGTCTTTTTGTTTTCACAGTATGCCTTTTACATCATTTTGTGCACAAATGTCTTAAAGCTACAGTAGAAAAAAAGTATTTCTCAATTTTTTTCCACAAATAAAATTTTTATTTTAATCAGATTATCACGAAAACGGACGCTTTTTTTAATTTCTCTAAAAAAACACATTAAAGTACGATAAGTTTTAAATTTGTAAAACGCCAAAAGGGGAGAGAAACAAAGCATTAATAATATCCCCCCTTATTTTGGCTTGATGCCCATGCATTTTGGATAAACTGACTCCGCCCACTTTTTTTTTCTTGCACTCCTTCAGACAATGTCTGCTGGCTGTTGTCACTTGCTCCACCTCTGAACTTCGAAATCTGTGTTTCTATCACTATAAGCACTATAAATCTTTTTTGTATTTAAAAACGTATATATAAGAATCAAAGTTAACATTTTTTCTTTTCTAAGCGTATTATTTACCTTTGAAAATCTTCAGACTTTTCAACAGCTAGCTAACCGTACTCTTTGATTTATCATCAACCTTCCTTCCTTCCTTACTTCCTTGAAGCAAGTCTTACTGTGTCGTGGTGGACTTTCATTGCTCCTGTTACAAAGAAGATTCCTGATTTGTTGACAAAAAACAACAATTCCAACTGCTCGTTTGTTCTCTCAATCAATTCAAAAAAACAAAGTTCAGATGGCTATGGTGTTACCAATTTTTCTTATCTTTACTTTGTTATTTTCACATCTAACTGAATGTACTCCTCATGGTCCTTCATGCTCCATAACAATTACTACCGTAAGTTTTTCATTTTTTCAAATGAACGTTTTTCCCTAAAAAATTCTAAATTTAACTTCAAAGCATTGAATTACAATTTTTTATGCAATTTTTTTATGTCATTAAAAAATTTGAGAATACAATTTCCCGACAAATATGTTTAAGTTAAAAATAAAACAAAAGCAATTTTATTATAATAATAAAAAATTGTATGAATGCTAAAAAAAACGAAGCATTATTTCTAGACAGTTTTTGTTTCGCCTTTAAATAGATGAATAGAAAGGGAAAGGGCATGGGCTAAATTTGGTATCACCTGTCTTGAACTTTATTTTGGGATTACGGTAATGAACAACTTTCGGCAGTCACTTCCAAAAAATACAATGTTTTTTTTACAAGATTTGGATTAAAAATTCAAAGTGGTAATATGCATAAAATTCTTTGCTATGATTAGTCTAGCAAAAAACAAGATTAAAAACATTTTTTTATAATCAAAAAAGTGCAAATTTTGTAAAATAAAAATGGCGTTTAAAATCCTTCTTGCTGCCAGACGTTCACTGATCACAAGTTAAACTCAAATTTGTACTTCTTAAAATAAGACATCTTTTGAATTTTAAAGAATTTTTTAAGGATGAGTAAAAATAGCTTGTGACAGATGTTTTTAAAAAAAATTTGGTAAAGGTTAGAATGTCATTTTCGATATTAAAAAAAGATGTTAATAGCCATAACTTGCAAAAAATAAATTTCTCAAAATGTGTTGTACTTATTAAAACTTTATTCTTTTTTTATCCAAAAAGCACAGCATGAAACAATTATCTCTTTAAAATAATGATGCTTCTTAGTCGTGTCGGCGTCTGCAGCTGCTTTTGAAGAAGAAGAAAAAAAGAATTCTATTTCAGGAATTTCATATGACCCTTTAAAAACAAAGAGTAAAGTTATAAGACATTAAATAAATTTTTTCCGTATTAATGAACTTAATTATAATAACTAAAAAAAGACATTTTTCATTTGTTAGACATTATTATTGTCTTTTCTCAAGCAAGCAAGCCAATCTATGACGTTCATGCATAGACATACACATATCCGGAAGTTTTATGTATATCTTTTGAAACTTGAAAAAAAAATGTTTTATGGTCAAACTTTAATTGCTTCTGATTATTGTTTTTTATGCCTTTTCCATACCAAAAAATATAATAATTCTTCCGGTTATGTTTTATTTTAGTCTCAAAAATGAAATGAGAATAACAAAAAAAGGACTGCTCGTAAATAGTTTGCACAGTAGTTAATCAACATTGTTTTTTCTCACAAAATTGCTTCAAAATTTGAAAGGAAGTATTTTCCTTCTTTGATAATAAATACTTTTGATACTTTTGTTTTAATAATAAATTTAGTAAATTAAAAAAGGGCATTAAAGGCACATGCTTTCTTTGGAGTTTACTGTAGGCTGCGCAATGAAATTAAAAAAAGCTAAAAAAATTTAAATTAAAATCGAAAGAGAAAAGATGAAATATTTGTCGAGAAAAAGCTTAGATTACAAACAAAAAAATGTTTGATTAAAATGTTAAAAGACGATTAAAAAAGGTGATGAGATAAATAACAAATGCAAAAATAAGAGATATAAAAATACGTAACATTTGCATATAAATATTATTTATATCAAAAACTAAAGAAAACCTAAAATGTTAAAACAAAAGAGGATTTAACAAAAAATTTCATCTTTTTTTATCTTTCAGACAAAAACATTTAAAGGACATTGCGTAAAATTAAGTAAACGCGGATTGGTTAAAATTGGATGCCAAGCTGAAGGATATTTAGATCCTGAAAATGATGAATGCGTGGAAGCCGAAGAAATATTTGGTTAATATTTATATGCATTAGGTTAGAGTCATACAGCATTTAATCAAAAATAACTCATTAAATATTTTTAGATTGATGTATGTCGTTACCGTATCTTCTTTTGCATGCATATAACATGTTGCCTTGGCTTTCAATATGTAACCCTCTCTTCCCCTTTCAATGTTTTTAAAAAATTTAAATTATTGTGCATGAACATGAATATGATCTCTCACCACCATATTAGGCATCTCTATAAAAAGTTTAATTTGTTTGTTTTTTTCTGAAAAATTATTATTTTTATCAAAATATAAAATATGTATGTTCTTCTTTTTTCTTTTAATTTTTAGCATAACGCCTTCAATTTTAATTGAAAATTTAATTGTCGCTTATTTTTGTGTCTCTTTTTCTCCCACTTTCACTCTAATATTTCTGCTTCCTCCTGTCTATCAGTATTCAATTTATGAATCTCACTCACTTTTTTGACGGGTTTCGTGAAAGACAAAGTTTTGAAAAGAATCTTTGTCAAAAGCGGCTCCTTTTTCCAGTTTAAGAAACAACAAAAACATTTTTTAAAACAATTGTGTTTTTATTAATTTGTTATCTATTTTCTGCACATATCGTTTACTTCTCATTTATTGACTTTTATTTTCTGAATTCATTGAACGTCATCTTTCTTCTTTTAACATATTTTTTCTCTTTAATACCATTAATGAAATATATTTGTATCACCACGTACTTGGATTATTGTCTCTCTCTTTTTTTATACAACAGAAATAAAAATAAAAACAGTTACAAAATTTGAAGAAAGAAAACAACATTTTTAATCATGTTTTTTAATGGCACTCTTCTTTTTTTGTCTAGATTTGGAATTTTAAGTAGCTTTTTTTATAATAGAGAAAAATAAACAAATGATGATATGATTATGAGACATTCAAGAAATTTTTGAAAGGATAATCAAAGGCCGTTGAACTGATTAATACAAATTTATTATTACTAAGCTTTTGTGAGACATATATACTCTCTAAATTTAAAGTCGACTACGGTATGTTGTATTTTGTTGAAGAAATTTTTAAAATGGATTATTTCAAACGCACTTTTTTTTCAAAAAAGAAATACAAAATAAAATTATCAGAAAAGTACGAAAAAAATCTTTTTCTTAACACTTTTTGACATGAAATTTATATCTGATTGTTTTTAGTACTTCTTTGTATTAAATTTTCATGACTACACAAAAACAAAAAAAATACAATTCAAAAGTTGAAAGAAAAATTGAATTTTTATTGTTATTACGAATACCTAAAAAATCAGTTACAGTATGAAAATATTTTTAATATATTTTTTAAAGAAAAATACTTCCAAAAAAAGTGTAAGGGTGTAATTAAAGTACACAAAAAAATATAGCAGAGATATGGTATATGATAATTGCAGTTGCGTGTTTAATTTTAAAGCAAAATATGCACTTACACAAGAAATTTTTAATTTGGAAGAGCAAAGTATTTTTTCTTGGCATCAAAAGAAGAAAAATATGATCATGTTTTCTGTCTAATTAAAATTTGGGCAATTTTTTATATTGGTTTTTTTACTGATGTTGCCCACGTCTCATATTTTTTTACAGCAATAAACCACCCACAAAAGATTTTTGCATTTTGTTTTTACAGTATTCTTTTTTGACAACATTTTTCGATGAAGGAAAATATGACAACTTTTTGCAAGATGTTCTGTGTAATGAAATATTATTGTAAAAATTTAATGTAAAAGTTGCTTGATTTACCAGTATCTATAAATCTGTATTCTCAGAAAAATGTAGACAAGTTGTCTTTGTTAAATTATTTTAAGACCTATAACTTAAAAGAAGAAAAAGTGTGAACGTGTGGGGTATGTTGCAGAATTTAATTTTTGCGATTCAATTTCTCGTCTAATAAAATTTAAATTTTTATTTTATTTAATTTGTGCACGTTTTTGACTCAAAATTGTTTTTTTATATTTTAAGGTCGAGACAGGATGTGACAAAAAAAACTACAAAATTTTTAAATTTTAATAAAAAGTTTTCGTCATTCAAAAGAAATTGATACAAATTTTTAAATGAATTTATTTCATTGAATTTTGTGACAAAAACTTAAATTCAAAAAAAGGGCAACTTTTTTAGCGTCTTTTTATTGGAAAAAAAAGTTTTGTGTTTTAAAACAAACTATAGTCTCACGATCTACTTTTGATTTTGACTTTTGTGGTTTCAAAATGAAGTCATTTATAAGTGCAAAATGTATAAATGTATTTTTTAAAAGAAAAATTGTAGAAAACATGAGAGATTAATACCAGTTATTCAGGAAATCCAGAACAATGGATACAACTTGTTTTTCTACAAAATAATTTGAAAATTGTTTTCTGTCTACTTGCCAACTTAGGCAAAGAAAGCAGTTGCCATTGCTTCCTTATTTAATGTCATCTAAAAAAATGTGTTGCAAAATGGTTATTTAAAAACATTATGGAATGTAGACCTTTAGGTTTAATACTTCCTCATTTTTCACTGTAAAATGTTTTAAACTCAAATAAATAAATGTCATGTCAAACAAGCAAGCAATATTTTAACGCTAATTTAAGCGATGTTAGTGTCACTGTATTTCCTTTTTTTCCCAAAGATTAAAGGATTAAAACTTTTAAACTACATTTTTATTAACAAACATCCCTGTTTTTTCCGAATTTTCTAAAAAGTTCAACAAATGTCACATGGAAAATAAAATCGGCTTTGAACATTATTAAACAGTTTACGATAGAAACATACACGTAAATGTAGTAAAACGACAAAAAAAACTAAATTAATAACAACATTTTGTTGGCTGGATTCATAATTAATTTGTTTATCAGCTTTTTAAGCCTTTCAATGGCTTATTTAATTAATTAATGTTTTGTAAAACACAAATTATGGTTGTAATTTATACAAAAATACATAACAGTTGAAGCAATTAAATATACACTATTAAGGAAAAAACAAATGATATTTTTATTGTGAAATAATAATTACAAGATTTTTGAAAAAGCAATTATTAGGTGAAAAATATGAGAATGATCTGGTGTTGAATTTTTCGATCCCTTCCTTCTTAATGATGCCTTTTTTTGATTAATGCATGATCATTGTGTTTCTCCCATGCCTCCTCATTTGAGGCAACGTTATTTTTGGACAACCTTTTAAATATTTATCGGACAAAAGGATTACAAATTAATTTTTCCAGTAACACAAATGAAATATCATCTTTAATTAAAATAACGGTATCTCTGATTTCTATGACACGTGAGGTTAAAGGAGACAAACAGAAGTAAACAATTGTAAAAAATGAATTAAGATTTTGAAAAACCTATCTCAATTCATTTTTTTTAGAAAAGATTTTTGTTTTTTAATTAATTATTGAAATGGTTGCAGCGTCTTCCACCGTAATACGTTATGAAAGCGAGAAAACTGTTTAAGACAACACGTATTCAATTTTTTAATCTCTTGCTCCTACACATAGGATAAACTTAGAAAAATAAATTAAAGATCTCGAAAATATTTTTGTTGCTGTTGTACAGATGAGAAGATGTTAAAGTTCAATCTTTTCTTATACATGATTATGAAAATTTTATTTAAAAATACTGTAAATTGCTTCTTCGGATTTTCTTTAATAAATTTCGATTACAAATTCTGGCCAAAACTCTTGTAGTATTGTTTAATCACATATTGCTATTTAAAAAAATTAACTAAAATTAAAGCTCAACACACAAAAAATGCACGTTTAACGCTTTTTTTATATCTCTTAAAAGGTATCACATGGACAGCTGGTTGGTTGTGTATTCTAGCGTTTATTTGTTTCTGCGAAAGCATCATTATTCGCGGCCAAAAGTTCACTCGTACATATGAAAGATTAAGTCAAAACTTAATTTTATTTAATCAAAAAATGTTTTTGAATTAAAAAAATGCATTCTTAATGATGTAATTTTAAACGAGAAATTTGAACAATGTTGATAAGAATTTGAGCAAAAAGTGATTCAAAAACATTCAGGAGATCCAAGTGCGCCCAGTTTTTGAATAATGTAAATGGGAAAATTTTTGCAATAAAATAAAATTACGGCAAAAAAAACTGAACGTTCATTTTCAAATTTTACATCCTTTTAAAAATGTTTACACTTTTAAACCGTTATTTTAAACAAGCCCTTTTTTAACTAAAGTACATTTGTCTATAACGGTTCTCTTCTTTTTTACGAATTACGAGTATTATATATATATAAAAAAAAAATACTCACCGCATTGCCGGAAAATGCATGAATCCTGAACAACAAGCTGAAGCTATAAAAAACTATGTTGGAAGTATTTGCCGCCCCTTCGATTTTTAGTGAAAACGTATGCGGATTTGTTTTTTCTCTGAAGTTTTTAAGCACTTTTTCCTATATAATATGATTACAAAACAAATATTTTATCAGTGTCATTTTATTCAACGTTAATCTAAAACATTGTCAGGACGGTTATGTGCGCATTTTTGCCAAAATGCCATTCATTCTTTGTGCCAAATCCGTCCACTTTTCTTAAAAAAGAAACGGAACAACGCTCTATGATGTCCATCGATGTGTGTCCGCAAGTGTGCGATTGACTATGGCGTTTTTTTCTGTTTTCTAACCGTCATTATTTTTTCACTTAACCAAATACATATTTGAGGTGCTCTGTTTTGAATATCGCCTAGTGTGAGCGCTGCAAAGTTGTTGAAGATGGTTGTTGCTCTTCTTTTTATTACGGCTTTTGCCTATGCTGTCGATGTTGAAGAAGAAGATTATCATCGTACCATTTTCGATATATACGGTCCCTTGCATCAACATACATGCAAAATCAGTGAACAACCTGTTCAAGAATCACAACTGAAAGGCATTTTTTTGGTTTTGGTGAGTTTTTCTGGATTTTAAGAGAATTAAAAATAAAATGTTCTTCGGTAGCATTACGGATTTTACTGAGTGTCGATATAAAAAAATAATAATATTACACAATTAACTGTTTACAGAAATCCATAATTAACCATTTACTGGAATTGGTGCCGACATTTTGCATGGGTTTTACTGCAATCCATTGCATGCCCATCATGTACCACGCTGTAATGAAAATTGTTAAGAGCTTTGGCAAAAAAATCTGTCAAATTAAAGTTGTTCCCCAGCCTTATTCATCAACCTTCTTGTTAGATAAGCCACCAGACCATCCATATGTAGCCAAATCAGCAAAAAACTTTCATTTTTAATCTTTGCAACTGATGCAGTTAATAATTCTCACATTTTCTCCTTTTTTATACCATTATTATTAAACATTGTTTTGCTCTATGTATTTTTGGTGTATTATACATTTATCGTGTTTGGTTTGTGTCTGCATTTCTTATACAAAAAAGATTTAATTACCCATTTAAAATTTGAGGTATGCTTGTGAGCTACCTGTTTCTGCATTCTACCATTTCATCTTCATCTCAGTAGAAAACGGCTCCTTTTTCCAGTTTATAAAACAACAAAAACATTTTTAAAACAATTCAGTTTTTTTTTTCAATTTGTTATCTATTTTCTGCACATATCGTTTACTTCTCATTCATTGACTTTTATTTTCTGAATTCATTGAACGTCATCTTTCTTCTTTTAACATATTTTTTCTCTTTAATACCATTAATGAAATATATTTGTATCACCACGTACTTGGATTATTGTCTCTCCTTTTTTTATATAACAGAAATAAAAATAAAAACAGTTACAAAATTTGAAGAAAGAAAACAACATTTTTAATCATGTTTTTTAATGACACTTTTCTTTTTTTGTCTAGATTTGGAATTTTAAGTAGCTTTTTTTATAATAGAGAAAAATAAACAAATGATGATAAAAAAAATTATGAGACATTCAAGAAATTTTTGAAAGGATAATCAAAGGCCGTTGAACTGATTAATACAAATTTATTATTATTATTAAGCTTTTGTGAGACATACACACTCTCTAAATTTTAAGTCGACTACGGTATGTTGTATTTTGTTGAAGAAATTTTTAAAATGGATTATTTCAAACGCACTTTTTTTCAAAAAAGAAATACAAAATAAAATTATCAGAAAAGTACGAAAAAAATCTTTTTCTTAACACTTTTTGACATGAAATTTATATCTGATTGTTTTTAGTACTTCTTTGTATTAAATTTTCATGACTACACAAAAACAAAAAAATACAATTCAAAAATTGAAAGAAAAATTGAATTTTTATTGTTATTACGAATACCTAAAAAATCAGTTACAGTATGAAAATATATTTTTTAAAGAAAAATACTTCCAAAAAAGTGTAAGGGTGTAATTAAAGTACACAAAAAAAATTTGCAGAGATATGGTATATGATAATTGCAGTTGCGTGTTTAATTTCAAAGCAAAATATGCACTTACACAAGAAATTTTTAATTTGGAAGAGCAAAGGTTTCTGGCATCAGAAGAAAAAATATATGATCATGTTTTCTGTCTAATTAAAATTTGGGCAATTTGTTGCTATTTTATTTCATATAAAAAATATAAGAAGAATTTGAGCAAAAGGTATACATAAAGAGTCCTAGTGAGTCTATTTATGATAATAAATTATCTTAATGAGCAAAATCGTAATAATAAAACAAAAACTCTTTATTTTGATAAAAGCGTATTTGAATTATTTATGTCAAGATCAGTTTTACAGATATCAGTTTTGAATGGTTTTGATGATTAATCATGATTGTTAAATGTAAAAATTCGCAATTGTTTGTGAAAGAAAACTTCTGGAATTAATTTGAATGGTACCATATGCAAGAAAAGGTTTTTATACGGCTTTCAAGTTTCTTAAACATTATTAATCTAAATTTTCGGGTTCTTTTTGAGTGAATTTTTTCTCTCAATTTTGCCGCCATTTCTTTTTTTTAAAAAACCCCTGTCTAGACACCTGTCTATGATTATTTTAACCTCAGCTGACCGTTACAAATAAAAAGGAATGCGTGTTCCTTTTTTCGGTCTTAATCATCAAAAAGAATCTTTCTCAACATTGTTGTTTGACCGGAGCCTTTTAGACAAAAAAAATGGATGCATACTTATGAATAATTGTAAAATTTTTGTTTTCCTCGCAGCTTCAGCAAGACTCGCATGACTCTTTTACGTTTTTTCCTATCTCTCTTAGCTTCCTCTCCGATACCTAAAAATAGAAAGGGCTGATTCAAGCTTAAAAATCTTTGAACATGGTTTTTACTCTGTTAGATGAGATTGATGATTTTACACAAAAAAATCAAACAAATAAAAAAAGAGAAAGCAATAATATCATCAAAATAAATGGAGAAAGAAGGTTTATTAAAAGAAATGGATGAAAAGGAAGTTAAACGGGTCGGTGACGGCAATATGGATAAAATGGAAAGGATCGTTAAGGAGATGATCGGCACAGAAAAACAGTTTCTGAAATCACTGAATTTGGTATATGTACGTTTTTTTTTGTTGCAACTGTGAAATTTGTCACATAACAAATAATTTCAGGAATTACCAGCTTATTTAAAAAATTCAAAAAGTAATGAAAAGTCAATGAAAGTTGTTGACTCAATTTCAAGAAACTTGGAGCCTGTGATCAAGACACATAATTCAATGTTTGCTGATTTGGAACCATTAGCTTCAACGTGGAATTCGAGGAATCCAAATTTATCAAAAGTTATTTTACAACATTCAGAAAATTTATCAAGTTGTATTGCATTTGTCATGGTCAAACAACAACTTGGCGATGATTTTGAAACATCTCTTAAACGAGATTCAAAATTCGCAAAGGCAGTAAAAAATTTTGAAAAAAATTTCATGAATGGAATAAGTGTTGATCAACAATTGAAGGCTGTTCATCAAAATGTTTTTCATTACCAAGATTTTATGAAACGATATCAAAATTGCTTGGATCCATCATTTGAGGAAGAAATTAATTTAACAAAAACAACTGTTGAAAAACTTGGAGCTGTTTTAACTTCATTAAATTCCAACATTGAAAGGGCCGAACTTGCTACATATCGTCTTCAGCATATTCAAAAATTTCGAAATATTGGTTTTGATATCACCAAAGCTGGTCGAAATTTATTGAAGTTTGGAATAATTTCTAGACAAGCTAGAAGTAAAATGGTCGAAAGAAATCTATTATTGGTAAATTTTTAAGTTTTTTTTAATTTTATCTTTTTAACGACTTTTTTAGTTTTCGGATGTCATTGTCATCGTACATCTGAATTACAAAGAATTGGATAAGTTTGATTTGGATGAAATGAAAATTGAAGATGACGATGATGATATCCGATGCTTCAAATTGTTCGCCCCCCACAGATCCATCAAAATTATCTGTATTTCAAAAAGTGAAAGGAATAGCTGGGCTGAGAGAATTCGTAAAGCTCAATCCGAATTTCGATTATCATTGGAAACGAGGCCTGAATCACTTGATGGAGATGTCGCAGTATATTCTGGTTTATGGTTTGCTGATAAAGAAGCTTCAATGTGCATGATATTTGATTGTGCACGTGAATTTAATTTTCTTGAACGACGACATCACTGTCGCAAATGTGGATATATTATTTGTGGCAGTTGCAGCGGCCGTGCATTATTGCCAAATGGGGATTATAAATCATCTAGAGTATGCCCAGTTTGTTATGATGAACTCTTTGAAGCACGTATGTTTTCTTTAATCTCTAAGTTTGGCTATTATGACAAATCTTTTCTTTTTCAGTACAAAATGGTACAATGAAATGGCCAAGTAATGTTGAAACTGCTAATTCCAGATATATTAGATTTATGGATGGAACTCAAAGGAGCACTTCGAAATTATTCGAAGCTCCATCATCGGGAAAAAAGATTCGTGGAGATAATTACTCTGATAAGGATAAATATCTCGTTACTGGTCCGGTAGATGCAAAGTTTGTTTACACTTATTTAATTAGGCGTTTAACTTCTTTAAATTTAGGAATAATGTTCGATATGCTCGTTTAACAAATGATTTTCATTTGTATTTTTATGCTGGTCAATTTGTAAGTTTTCCTTTCTTTCTTCTTTTTAAAAATCTATAAAAGTTTTCTTTAGGATCCCAAGCCAGCTGATCAATTTTATGTTGAAGGTTTTTCTTTTATGGCTACCGCAGATCCAAAAAAAGAAAATATCTTTCAATGCAAACTTGTTCAAAAAAATGGAACTGAAAATAATGAAATTCATTTTCAGGTTCATTCAAAATTTGTATCCATGTTAGTTTTTTTTCCTTGCTTTCTTCATTTAAAAAACCTTTTTTCAGATGGCAAAATGCATTTAATGATTTTGAAATGATTGAATCATGATTTTTTTTGTTTATATTTTTTAGTCGTTTAATAGCATCTGCTAGTTAGTTATTTTCAATTATGTTTTTTTCGTTATTTTTTGCTTTAAATCTGTAACTTTAATAATATTGTTTTACTTACTGTTAAAAATTAAATTGATCACTTTGTAATCTCTATTTATAAACGTTGTCTGTTCTATTCTGTTATTATTTAAATGTACAAAATTGGTTTCTGTTGTTGTTTATATTTTAATGTGGTGAAATAAAAGTTTAATTAAATCCATGTATTTCTTTCGCATTTATTTTATTGTCCCCTTGATTACAAATCATAAACAATACGTGCTTTTTTGTTACGAACTGCCTAAACTTTTTTTAGCACTGCATACAAATTTATCAGTCATCAGCTTAACCAAGAAAAATTAGGTTAATTATTGATCGACCAGCTTCACCTTATTACTTTATCAGAAAAATACGCCAGACATTTATTATTATTATCATCAGATGACAACTTGTTTGTAGCTTGTGAAGTTTTTGGCGCGCCGAAGTGCCGTTCCAAATATCACCTGACTTTAGATATTATCATCATTGGATTCAGAGCAATTTTTTACCCCCGGGGATTGGAAACAATTTAATGAATACGGTATATACAGTAAGCATTTGAGAAAATTATGTCCAAAATGCAAAAATATGGTTTTTGATAAAATTGAACGAGATGGTAATGGAAACGATACAGCTATGACATTAGCATTCAGATCACTTTTTCGAAAGCCATTTATTTATTGTTTTGTAAATCATTTAACACCTATCTTTTATTTAATGATACGTTAATCTTCCACTTTTAAGGGTTTTAATAGTTCCCAAAATTTATCAACCCGATTATTTCAGAGTATACTGATACTAAAAAACTATATGTTAATCGATATCATTTAAATAATGACAAAAATCTCTCCCTTCAAAGCTTGAGCATTTCCCTCATGTTCCGGATTTTTTTACACAAACAGTTTGTCCTTTCTTACGGGACTGCAGTTGGTCGCAACTTCCTCAAAAACAAACACGTGGAAGTTTTTCTAGACGAGGTTAATACTACAGCTGACAATATTTCAAGCAATCATTTAATCGAAAAACTATATCATCGATGCAAAAACGTTGATTATTTGAACTAAATGTTAATCCTCTTTCAATATGTTTATGTAAAAGACAAGTCAATAATAATTTAAAATTTTTATTAAATATAATAAATCGGATATCCTATTCAATACAATAAAAAAACAGCTGGAATTTTTTGCCGATCAAGAGATCGGAGAATATCGCCCTTTAAATTAAAACACCACAATACAGAAAAAAATAAACAGGCAATTTGCGTACACCCGAAATTGCAAATAAAAAACATAACAATGAATATTTAAAGTTCAGTATGACCTTCATCATCATCTGCTTCTTCTTCAGCCTTTTCTGCATCAGAGAGACCAGCTCCAGTTTTACCGCCAGATTCAAGGAATTTAACAAAAGCATCAAGAGTACGATCACCACTATAATCAACGACTTTATTGGAGTTAGCAGGGAAGAATTTGATAGTTGGGAAAGATTGAACTTTAACATCTTCAACTTCATTTGTGGTTGCATCCATTTTTGCAATAACAATATTTTCATGATCCTTGAATTTTTCACCAAGTTTATCCCATGTTGGAGCAAGAGACTAAAAAGATGCATGAATAAAAACTGTGAAACAAATAACAACGTTTTAATACTCACTTTACAATGACCACACCATGGAGCATAGAATTCAACAAGAACATTCTTTGTTTGATCACGAGCAACTTGTTCAAAATTTTTGCCAACAAGAACTTTAACTGGATTCTTATCCCAATCTTCTGGAATTTCTTCACTCATGAGATGAGGCTTAACTTTTCCATCAAGATAATCTTGAGTGAATTTAACAATATTTTCAGTGGTGATATCGGTGAAAGTAGGCTTGAATTTAGTCATATCTTCTTCAAGTGAGATCAAACGCATAGCTGGAAGATCATCTTTCTTAAGGCCGAAGAATTCCATGATACGCGCATTATCTTCTCCATCAGTATTGATAAAAACGAAAAGAAGTTTTCCTTTAAATTCTTTAGCAGCGGCACGGAATTCACCAAGAAGTTTATCAAAGTCAGCAGATTCTTTTGAAATGAAGAGCAAATTATGAGATTTAATTTCACCACCAAAGATAACAGGAGCAGTTTCTTGAGAGAATTCAGATACAAGAGCAAGACGACTAGCTTGAATCCAAGCTTTGATTTTATCAGCAGCAAGGGTTTCATCAAAATCAACACGGCCTTCATCGAATTTCTTGAAGAGAGCAACACCTTCTTTAGTAAATTCAGCACCTTCAGCAGCAGATTTTTCATGGACAATACCGAATGGAACATCATCAACTGAAGCAGCGGCTTCGAGGAAAACTTTAGCATCAGCAGAATCACCATCCTAAAAACGTTATATGTTTATCAACATTATTATCAAGATTTAACGAAACAAACCTTGAAGTATCCAACAACAACAACATCAGCAGAGTCTTGGAAATCTTTAACTTCATCAGCAGTCTTAAGTTCTTTAGCAACTGGACCAGTCTTCTTCTTGAGCCAAGCAACAATTGAGGCTTGATCACGTCCACCTCCATATTCAGATGGTTTGCCATTACGGAAGAGTTTAAGAGTAGGATAGCCACGAACTTCAAAGTTTGAAGCAAGATCGGAGTGAACAGTAGCATCAACCTTTCCAAGTTTGATTGGAGAACCTTCTTCTTTCAATTGTGTAGCGGCTTTAGCATATTCAGGAGCAAGAGACTAAAAAAAGTGATGATTATGATTGAGAAACAGATATAGAAGCGTTACTCACTTTACAATGTCCACACCATGGAGCATAAAATTCAACGAGCATAAATTCATGTTCTTTAATAAGGCCATCAAAGTTATCCTGAAATAAGTATAATGAGAACCACATAGAAAAAGGGTGAAGAAATAATCCCAAAATGTGCAGTTTTTTGCTCCTAATACCCCTTTCTCTCACCAAAAATGGAAAATATTATATCAAAGTATAAAAACAAACATACCTTTGTTAATACAAGAACATTATCTTCTTCTTCAACATCGACAGCATAGGCAAAAGCCGTAATAAAAAGAAGGGCAACAACCAACTTCAACATCTTTGCAGCGCTCACACTAGGCGATATTCAAAACAGAGCACCTCAAATATGTATTTGGTTAAGTGAAAAAAGGCAAAGGAAACGTGGTCTCTTCTTTTTTCTACGCGTCGTTTTTCTATTGGCTGGAGAGTGTGTCGGTCACGCCCCTGTTTTTCAAGCGATTTTGGCAAGAAGTTTGTGATGGTCAACTGTGCGCGCATTTTTTGAACCGCCTTTCTTTTTTTCAAGGAAACTTTTTTTTGTATCGGACTGCAAAAAAAGATACTTTGCAAAAACAAGTAGCTTTTTTGATAAGGGAAAAAAGAGATGACAAAAATTATTAAATTAAAAAAAGATAAAACACGAAAAAAGTGTTAAACAATGTTTATGTGAAAAAAGAAAAGCAAAGAATTACTTTTAAGCAAGCAATGAAAAAGGAAGAAAGAGTTCAAAGCAGCGGCTGCATTGGACTTCAAAACTGTTGAGTTTTTCTTTCAAAAAAAGAAGGAAGCATTGCGTAAATGGCCGTTCTTTCATCATGAGTTTGTTATGTCTCTATGTCTGATCAAATATAACATTTTTACTCTGACTTTTTTTTATGCTTTTAAAATTCTTTACAATTTTTTTATGAAAGTATTCCTCAATTGCTTTGCGTTGACATTAGGTGGTGGTTTATTTTCTTTTTCATCAATTTTTTTCTTTCATTTTTTTGACCGAATTTTTAATAAAAATAAAATAAAGGTTATTTTAGACGATGAAAACACTGAAAAATTAATCAATGGGGATTTTGCCGCAGTAAGATGATGAACGAGGTCAAGGCTTTGAGAATCCTTTTGGAGGTCATTTTGCGCAAAAGCGATTTTTAACCAAAAAACGTGCGGTTCTGCTCTTTTACGATCGTTCTTTTTTCCTAAGGGTCATCATCTTCGGACAAAAAACTTATATTTCGGTGAACTTTGTATAAGCAAAGAATGGCAACTGTTGAGAAAATTTTTAAATGGATCAATTATGGTAGGCATTGTATAATTTAAAGCTACCAAAACTTTTAATCCTGTTTCTTATCGCAAAAAAAAATCTAGAAAAAGTTGAACAAAAGTTTATGTTGAAAGAAAAAAGGGGAGTCTTTGTGAAAAAATATTACACGTCATGCTATTGGAAACATTTTAAAATTGTAGTTCTGTAAAAAAGAGACTGAAGTATTTGTCATCATAACAATTGCATTTTCTTTCTCTGATAAGAGTCATAATTTTTTAAGTCATTTTTAACAGATGGTTAATAAGCAAATACAAAAATGTTTACAAAATAACAAAGATACAAAGTTAATAAGAAAAAGCAGACTGTAGTTCATTCCAGTTCAACATCAACTTCAGAGTTTCGGGTTAAATGAGGATATTGATTTTCAGGATAGGGATATTGATTTACAGAATGAGAATATTGAGTTACAGGATGATCAGGATAAAAACCTTGTTGTTCCTGTGCTTTTTCAAAGCGAAGACGAATAACTTCACGCACATAATTCTAAATATAGTCATTAAATAAGTGTTAAAATTTTTTAAAAGACATACTTCAGTATCAGTAATAAAATATTCGTACTTCATGTATTGCATTGATCGTTCTATAATGTATTCAAAGCTTATTACTGATATGAAGAAAAGGACATAAATAACAGCAGAAACAATTGGTAAAATTTCTAAAGTCAATTATAAAAATCTTCAAAAAAGGATTAAAGTACATACCGTTATCAAAAAGAGCAAACTGTATTTCTGTTTCAGGAATATAATATCGGCTAACTTGATATGATCCATGCGTTAATCGTTGAAAAGAAATAAGACTATCATTCATGATAAACCAGATATCTTTCACAAAACCAATTAACAATTTGACAATAAACATTAGCTAAAAGTAATAGAAATATAATACTGTATTACATACGTAGAAGATTTTTAAGAACTCAAAGGGAACTAGTTTCGAACTCACTAAAGCAATTTGTGAAGGAGCAAAATAAATTGGTAAATTTGTTTTAAACCCAATAACCATAAGTACAGTATGACAAAAACAGAATAATTGAAAAAACATAAATTTTTGAATGTAACCATCTAAAAATTAGTGTTAAGTTAAAATTAATTGACTAAAAAATCTTACATGGTGGTAAATTTGCAAGAAGTTCAAAAACGCCATACTGCCGCTTTAATAATAAAGATTGTTTATTTTGGAGATTAACAAGTTCTATCAAAATTGGATTAAACATGACAAGAGATGAAAATGCCGTCAACAAAATAGATAGTTGAAGCCATACCTGAAAGATCACATTATTATGAAAGCATAAATGAGTCAAAAACATACTGTGCAATGTAAAGAAAGAATAAAATATTTTTTATTTTTATAATCATCCTCACAAATTCCAGTCAATGAATGTAAGAAATCAAAAAAACTTGCAACTGGTAAAAAGAAGTAACGAGCATTTGATAAAATGAATTGCACTGTCTAAAACAAGAAAGAGATATAAATCAGATGGTCTATAAAAGTAAAACAAACTTTGTTATGTGTTGCAACAGTTCTGTTATTTTGATTTAAGAAAGTTGTACTTGGGGGATAATCATTACCATTATGAATCTTTGAATAATTATTGATTTGAATTTTGCTGTAATTTATTGAAGTCATTCTTATTTGGTTTTGGACATCAAAAAAAGTTTTTTTTAAATTTAGTTTGTGGCAACAAACACGTAATTGCCAAAAAAAAGTAGCTGGTAAAAAAATTTAAGAAATAAAAAAACAGTTTATTGATTAACTTAGAAAAATTAAAGGTATTCAGCTGTCAGAAAAACACTTATTGATATCCAAAATTTCTATTATAAATCCCGTTACAAGTTTAAATTTGATACAGTAAATTTAGAAAAAATCTTATTTAAGATTTTTTGCCATAAAACAAATTTTGTTTTTGCTTTTGAATCTTGGATTTTACACATTTCTATTTGTAACATTATTGATCGAAGATTGTCGAAATATTTTTTTAAAATTTTATCGTTATCTGTAAAATTTCTTCTCTTGAAATACAAAAATGCTGTTCCATATTCGAGGAAATGTAAACTCTGAAATAAATTAATTATTTCCATTTCTTATTTATACTGAACAACTAACTTCATTAAGCATCATCCTTGCTTCAGAAGATGTTAAAGAGCTAATTTCAGTAATTTTTCGAACCATCCTATTTTGATATGTTGATGTTATTCTTTTATTGAATGTGTCGACAGAAATAAAAGCCACTGAATTGGTAATAAAATTTGAAAGATCAGTTTCAATGAATTTCGTTATACTTTTATGGGAGTTCAATAATACTGGAAGTCTCATTTTTGGCCATGACAGTAGATATTGATTATGACAATCCCAATTTGGGCAGTGAGTTATTTTATTGGCATATTCAAGATATACTTGATTGCGGGAAAGCTCAATCAGTTGTTTGCACGAACATTTAAAGTTACCGTAATATGTAAACCATGCTAAAACCAAACTCTTTGAATGTATATGTTTACCTTTTTGTTTATGGAATGTGGCATTCATTATTCAAAATTTCTATCTCTATGACAATAAAAATATATTCTTACTTTGTTTAAGCATTATTTTTATCCATCGATTCATTTTTGAACACTGAAGCGGAAAATGTGGTACTTGTTTACAGGATTGACAAAATACAGTACCACATTTTTTACATTTAATATTTAATGCATCTTTGTCATCGAAAATTAGGTCATTGTTACAATTTGGGCATTTTGTAGTATTCAGATTTTCAAAGAACTTTGATCGTAAATATGCTCGAAGAAGTAATAATGGAGTTGAAAAAAATACAAACAACGGATCCAAAATGGAAGAACATATGCTACAGCAGAGTTTTTCAGCATATCCTTCAATCTGATATTTAATCATTTTTGTTGAACATTCTTGACAGAAGTTATGGCCACAATTTAATAAAGTTGCATTTTTATAATTACACACACAACATCGGCTATTAAGTGGTAAAATTTGAAAATCATTGATATCAGTTAATTTTGGTTGATGGCGAAACAGGAGATCGAAATCACCAACTGGCTTGCCTGTAGTTGTGAATGCAGTATTCGGATAACAAAATGTCATTGAAGGTTTCTTAAATGAATCACACATTTCAGAATTATAAATACTTGTTCTCCAAATTTTTATGATTATTTCTTTTAAATTTATATTTACATCAGTTAATGGAAAGTTTATTTTTTTGTGAATCGAATTCGTTGTTAGTCTAAAATGTTACAGTAAAAGATATCGCTAAAGCAGTTTCACAATTAATTTACCGTAATCTTTGTTTCTTTCCGCCAAAAAATTCAAGAAATATCCATGAATCAAAATTACTGCACTCTTTTTCTAAACCTTTCGGGATAATAAATAAACATTTTGTTTTTTCTTCATTCAACCATAAAAGATCATACATAAATTCAATTCCATCAAATTTTAATGAAGACATTGAATTTTTGTTATAAGAAAAAATTGCAGATTCGATGTTTTGGTTTGAAAGAGATGACTCAAAAACAACTGGAGGTCGTTGTTTTACTTTATCGAATACTGGATCATCAAATATTACCTTTTCAAAGCTGTTATCGTTCTTCCTTCGGGCAGTATTTTGAAAAGATTTTTGTACAAAACAGTCTCCAAATGTTAAATTTGATTGTTGCAAAGTACATGGATCAATAATATCTTCATCAAAAATTTCTTCATCTACAGTATTATCAATGGAATTGACCTTGAGATACCACTTTTTCTCGGGCCATTTTTCAGACCTCCATTTATACGCTGAAGCTTCACAGGCAGTATCAGATGGATGGCGTTCTTCAACAACGAATAACACAGAAGGAGTCTCTCGAAATTTTGTCATTGCCGAATATTTTTGTACTTTTTGACCTTTCTTTTTCTTCTTCTTTTCTTCAAGTTCATTGTGAAGACACATAAATGAAGCACCTTTTCCAGAATTCACTTCAATAAATTTTGTGTCTTCATTAGGCTTTTTTACAGCAAAAGATCTGTATGTACCTCTGCTATCCAATTTTTGACCTTTTACCATAGCTACAGAATATTCATTCTCTTCCGGGGTAACTTTATCAACAACTGCAGTAAGTGATTTGAAAATATTCCAATGTTGTGCTTTATTCATTGAGTATTTGACACCTGGCATTAAATTATCATAAGTTGAGTTATAAAGCTTTGATTTGTTTTTCTAAAATTGTTTATTTGTTAAAACAGTACTATAAAAATCACAAACAACCCGGGATAATTTTTCTCCAGATGTCTCTCCAGTTATAACTATTTTAGATACAGTTCCGGAATGTTTCGCTCTCTGAATGCTATGTTCCAAATATCGATGTGTTTTTCCATCTTTTTTACAATTTTTAATACCCGGTTTATCAAAATAAGACATATTTGTACAAAAACCCTTTGATGTTGCCTATTAAAAAGACTGCTATTTATTTTTTCTTTATTGCTTTTATACCTTTTTCCCCTTCACATTTTAACATTGCACAACATTGACAAAAAATAGCTCTTTTTTGCTATGACAACAAAAAGGGGTTCGTTTGTTTTGAAATGCGTTGTAAAAACGTCAACGTGAATGAATGAGTCATAAGCAGTTACCCAGGAAAAGGAATTTTAACTTAAAATCCATCTTTTAAATTTTGAGAAACAAGTTTCAAAAAACTTCTGATTGCTACAAAAACGTTTTTCAAAAACAAATTTTTTGTTTTTGAAAAACTTGTAGCAATAATATTAAAAAATCAACTTTATTCAAGTAACTAAAAACAACTAATTAAAGAAATAATAACAAACAAGACTCAAGATTTAGCTGCAGCAATTTGTTCTATTTCATGAAGTTCATTAATTTTTTCAATTTGTTTTGGATTAAAATATTGAGCAAATGCATCCAAATGTTCATGCTTCTTGGATACGGTCATAAATGGATTCTTTGAAAGACCAACACAAACTAATTCCATAAAATGAGCAACAGGACCTGTTTTTGGAAGACTATGCTTTGTTAAATACGGTTCAAGAAAGATATGATCCATAAAGGAAATTTCTTCTTCTTCGCCCAGTTTGTATTCGTTATTAACAGGATATGGCCACATTTTTCCTTGTTCTGTCCATAAAATTTGTTCTTCAATAGCATTCTTTGGTCCCATGGAAAGATTCGTGATCCTAAAAAATTACAAAGGTACAATTAAAATGAACATAAAAAATTCTACCTTGCGTTCTCGTCATCCCATTGTTTCCAAAAATCAAGATTATTACGCTTGAGATTTTTACCAAAAATATTTAAACGAATAGAAGAATCATTAAACACAGATGGAAAACCTTCTTTAGCAGTAATAGTTGGTCTAGCAGCAGCTTCACTACCAAATGCACGGAGTTCTTCATCACTATAGAATACATTACTGAAAAATACATACCCAACAAATATACCGTAATCAAAGCTCTTAACAAAACATACTCTCTTTTAGTCAAAATTGAATCCAAAATTTCTTTATCCAAAATTGTTAAACTTTCATCTTCTTTTTCTTGTTTTTCAATTTCAGCTTCAACGGCACTGACCTTTTCTTGTCGGCGTTTAGCAATAACTTTTTCAACAACTGGTAAAATCTTTTCAGCTGATTGTTTTGCTTCTGATGCTGATAAACCTTTCTAAAATTAAAGTGTTACACAGTGAATATTATGTGAAAAACGTATTACCTGAACAGCTTCATGAAAAATTTCACGTCTTAAAGCAACACGAATTTGGTTTGATTCACGTGCATCTTTTGAATATGATGGAAGACTTGGTTTACGCACTTGCAAACCTTGTAAACTTGAAAGCACTGAATCGGTTACGATATCAGAAGTTTGAGCAGCAGTAGCATGTTGAAAAGAATCAAATTCAATGTCACCAAGTCTTTTAATTGCAGCTTTTGTAAGATTTGAACGGGCACTTTTATCGTCCGGATGCTGATTCGCAGCTGCATTCCTCAACGCATCCAACAATTTTTCATCAATAACTTTCTTAACACCAAGATCATTTTTCTTTGGATCATCATTATCATTGTTTTCACTTGAAAAAAATCTTGCAATACGAAATGACGGACGTGATATGGTTAAAGTGCGTAAAGCTTTCATCTAAGAAAATTTATTTCATGCTTGTTTTTTTCTTAAAATGTTTTTCATGTATTTATGAGAATTTAAACTCTTTTGCTAAGACAATACAAAACGAATAGATACTAATTTTATTTATGAAACGTCATATAACCTACTATTCACCGAGAAAAATATTAATAAAACAGTATTAGATCTAACCCTTGATAAATTTAACACCTTTAGCAATGTTCTTTTGAAGTTCTGGAACAGCTGCTTCAACGAGAGATTGTTCATAACTGCTAAGCTTTCCATATCCAAGAATCTTTTCAACACCATTAGGTCCAAGTTCAAGAGGGGTTGAGAAGTAATCAACACCTTTGACAACATCAGATTGAACGTAAGCGCATTGAACATTTTTCTTTCCTTGAAGGCCGTTGATTAAAGCATCAACAAAGCGAGCCCCTGCGAATGCCATTGAAAGTGTTGCAGAACCAGCACCTGCTTTAGCCTTAACAACTTCAGTACCAGCATCTTGAATTCGAGCAGTAAGTTTTTCGATTTCGCTATCACTGAATTTAGCAGATGGTTGAACTTGAGAGAGAAGAGGAATGATAGTAACACCAGAATGACCTCCAATAACTGGGATAACAGTTTTGCTGACATCAAGCTTCTGTAATAAGCAAAAAATTATAAATAGAATATTACTTAGAAAACTACCAACCTTAAGTTCAGCAATGAAAGCTTGGGAGCGGACAACATCTAATGTGGTGACTCCAAAGATACGTTTTGGATCATAAACACCGTTATTTTTGTAAACTTCAGCAGCAATAGGAACAGTAGAGTTTACAGGATTGGTAATAATAGCAATAAAAGCTTTTGGGCAAGCTTTGGCAGCTGCTTCAGCAAGATCACGAACAATACCAGCATTTACATTGAAAAGATCATCACGGGTCATGCCAGGTTTACGTGGAACGCCTGCAGGAATAACAACGATGTCAGCACCTTCAAGAGCAGAATGAAGATTTTCAGGTCCAGTATGAGCAGTGACTTGAGCAGCGGTATCAATGTGAGAAAGATCAGCTCCAACTCCAGCGGTATTTGCAACATCATAAAGAGCAAGAGATGCAACTTTAGGATTTGTTTTGAGAAGAAGCCCAAGAGGTTGACCAATACCACCGCTTGCACCAAGAAGAGCAACCTAAAGAATGTAGATATGATTTTGTAAATAAAATAAATTAAAAACTATTTTACCTTTGGTGCACTGCTTGTGTTACGTGAACTCAAACGGCTAATGCCGGAAGCAGCTTTAAGGACGGTTTTTGATGCAAAAGCCATTACTAAAAAAGGAAAAAAATTAAGTTCCTTGTACGCAATAATTAATTTATTTATAAAAAAATGGACGCAAAAAAACAAAACGAGGAAAACACAAAAACTAAAGCTTTTTCAGTTTAATCATAGAGAGGGTCGGTTGGTTGCAAGAGAACATATAGGAAAAGAGTAAGTAAATGATGGGGACAAATGTTGTGTTTTTTAGTCTATCGTATAGAGGAGATAGATGGTTGACTGCTGCTGCTGCGTGTTAAGAAGACGAAAGCGAGCGTCAAATAAAATATTCTTTTTTTTCTTTTTTCTCCGACGAGACTTCACCCCTCTTTTTTTTCAATAAACTCTTGTCGCGAACAAGTCTAGCAATGTTTTTTTTCGATTTCCAATAATGTGTTTTTTTACGTGGTCTGATATGCTTCATCATAGTTTTTTTCCCTTTTCTTTATCAAACTTTCATAATATTATTTTGGGTGAAATAAAAACAGTTTTAAATATTATTTATTTTTTTAGCAACCATCGCTCACACTAATTGAAGAACCTGCTTAGAAACAAAATGGAATGGATTCATCGAAGTGAAGAAATTTGTTTAGCTCAAATTTATCTTCAAAATGAAGCAGCATATAACTGTGTTGCAGAACTTGGTGAACTTGGACTTGTGCAATTTAGAGATGTAAGTTATTTTGAAGGAAATATTCTTAATTTACCCTTGTTTAAATTATAGTTAAATGCCGATGTAAGTCCATTTCAACGAAAATATGTTGCTGAAATTAGAAGATGCGATGAAATGGAAAGAAAACTGCGATACTTGGAACGTGAAATAAAGCGAGATACCATTCCAATTCTTGATACCGGTGAAAATCCAGAAGCTCCACAACCTCGAGAAATGTCTGATATGGAGGTAATGTTTCCTATGATGTCATTCAAAGAGTAATGTATGACTCATATGTTTATAGGCAACTTTTGAAAAATTGGAACATGAACTTCGTGAAGTAAATCAAAATGAAGAAATGCTCAAAAAGAATTTTGCCGAATTAACTGAATTAAAGCATATACTTCGGAAAACTCAACAATTCTTTGAAGAAGTTTGTTTTTTTATCCATTGATTTGCTTTTCTTTCCGTTGTTGTTTCGTCTGTTGTTTAGCTTTATTGTTTTATTCTTTCACAGGATCACGATCTTTCTGTTTCTTTCTCTGGAAATGAAGTGGTGGACTTCAATTTTTTGGATCATACTGCACTGGCTAACTCTCTTCCTTATGAACTTGTATCTGGTTTGCGGTAATGCTTTAATGCTTCTTAACATGTTAATATTGTCCCTTCTGCACTTTTCCTTTGCTGTGACATTAACACCGTTGTTTAACTTGCGCTTTTTAATTAATATCTATCTAAAATATCTAAAAATCAAATTTTTTTCAATTAATAAAATTTGCAGAGCGATTCAGAGCGTCAAGCCATGGATATGCTTAATGCAGATGATGGCTCACCAAGTCATGATAGCGCTCGTTTAATTCAGGAGCGCGGAGATGTTACTGCTAAAGCACCTTTGAAGTATGTCAAAAAAAATTTAGCCGCGGATAATAAAACTTTTAATGATTTTAATTTTGTTTTTTCATTGTTGCATTTTTAGATTTGTTGCTGGTATTATAACAAGAGAACATCTTCCTGCTTTTGAACGCTTGCTATGGCGTGCTTGTCGTGGTAATGTCTTTCTTCGTCAAGCTGAAATTACTGAATCACTTACTGATCCAACAACGGGAAATCCGGTTAACAAAGTTGTATTTATTGTGTTTTTCCAAGGTGTTCAATTGAAATCTCGTGTAAAGAAGATATGTGAAGGCTTTCGTGCTTCTGTTTATCCATGTCCTGATACACCACAAGAACGTCGTGAAATGTCAATCGGTGTTATGACTCGAATTGAGGATTTGAAAACTGTTTTGGGTCAAACTCAAGATCATCGTCATCGAGTTCTTGTTGCTGCAGCTAAGAATGTTCGAATGTGGATGACAAAAGTTCAAAAAATTAAATCCATTTATTACATTTTAAATATGTGCAATGTCAATGTTACCCAAAAATGTTTGATTGCTGAAGTATGGTTTCCTGTACTTGAACATGATAGAATACAAATGTCATTAAAACGTGGTAGTGATGAAAGTGGAAGTACTGTGCCATCAATTTTACATGTGATGCAAAATGTAAAAGAAAAGCGTCCAACGTATAATCGAGTAAATAAATTCACTAGAAGTTTTCAAAATATTGTTGATGCCTATGGTATTGCATCTTATCGTGAAATTAATCCTGCACCATATACTATGGTTACATTCCCTTTCTTATTTGCTATTATGTTTGGTGATATGGGACATGGATTAATTATGATGCTTTTTGGAATATTCTTGGTTATGCGAGAAAAACAACTTGAAGCTGCTCGGATTAAAGATGAAGTAAATTCATTATTCCGTTTCGTCTTTTAAAGATTATTTTTTAGATTTTCCAAACATTCTTTGGTGGTCGTTATGTTATTTTCTTAATGGGATGCTTCTCTATCTATACTGGCTTTATCTATAATGACGCATTTAGCAAGTCTTTTAATCTTTTTGGATCAGCATGGGTTAATCCATATGCGCCAAAAGAATTAGAACATTGGGTTGCAACCAATCCTGAAAAACAAATGTTCTTGCATCCTGATCGTTCATACGTATGTTTTTTGTTATTTTTTTTACGCATTTTAAAGATACCTTTTTTTAGTTTGGTGGACCATATCCAATTGGAGTCGATCCTGCTTGGAATCTTGCTGAAACTAATAAATTAAATTTCTTAAATTCAATGAAAATGAAAGCTTCTGTTATCATTGGTATCTCTCAAATGGTTTTTGGTGTCGTTCTTAGTTACCATAATTATAAATACTTTAATTCCCGACTTGATATTCTTTATATGTTTATTCCACAAATGCTTTTCCTCAGCTGCATCTTTGTTTATTTGTGCTTAGAAATAATTATGAAATGGATTTTGTTTGACTTCTCCGTGAGTTGTTTTCTCTTTTATTATTTTGATAATTTTCATGCTTTGTAGGGTGGTTACACGATCTTCGGTTATGATTACCCCGGTGCTGGATGTTCTCCTGCTCTTCTTATTGGATTAATTAATATGTTTATGATGAAAGATCGTGAAAAGGGTTTTTGTAAAGATAATGATTGCCATAATGGAGCTATTAATCAATGTCATTTGAATTTTTGGTATCCTGGACAGGTTTGTCTACTTTTTCACCTTTTTTGAATCTACATTTTTGTATGTTGTAAAAAAAATTAAGCTAGATTAATGCCTTTTTCAGTCATTTTTTGAACATTTGTTTTTATTGGTTGCAATTGCATGCATTCCTGTAATGCTCTTTGCAAAACCATACTTTTTATGGAAGGATAATCAGACGCGTCGTGCCAATGGCCATGCTCAATTGGTAAATTATATTTATTTATTTTGTTGTTGTTTTAGGCGACGGTTGAACTGATCTTGCTTGTGATTGCTATCACAATGATTCCTATTATGCTTTTTGCTAAACCTTTCTTGCTTCGCCGAAAGCATTTACGTTTACAAAAAGCATTTCTTCGTACACCAACAAATGAAAATACAACTGATGATACGGTAGCTATTTTATCCGACGATCAATTGGTAATAGGGATATTTAAAATAAAGAAGGATATAAAACAGCCCCGGAGCAAACTACAGCAGGCAGTTCAAATCCGTTCGGCTAAAGCAGCAGTGTGGCACCCTTTTATTTTTTGAACACCTTTTTTTTGATTTTATCCTTTGCACGGAATTTGCCTGAGTTACTAACTGTTTTGTGATTGGTGGTTGTGGGATATCCTTGTTATTAATATCGTCTTTTGTAACATGTTTTCATTCTTATCCTATTCAGAGTGTTCGTGCTGATGTTCATGATGATGATGCTCAAGTATTCCATCATGAAGATACCAGTGATAAACCAACTTCTCATGGACATGGTGATGAAGAGGTTACTAAACATGTTTTTTATGGTTAATATTAATTAATCAATGTTTCAGTTTAACTTTGGTGATATTATGGTATATCAATCAATTCACACCATTGAATTTGCTCTTGGTTGTATTTCTCATACTGCTTCATATCTTCGTCTTTGGGCTTTATCTCTTGCTCATGCCCAACTTTCTGATGTTCTTTGGACGATGGTTTTCCGCCGTGCATTTGCTCTTGATGGATACGTTGGTGCCATTGCTACATATTTTATCTTTTTCGTCTTTGGAACTCTCACTCTTGGTATTCTAGTCTTGATGGAAGGTCTTTCCGCTTTTCTACATGCTTTACGTTTACATTGGTATGCTTATATTATTTTTTCTGAAATTATCTTAAAATTCATTTTTCAGGGTTGAATTTCAAAGTAAATTTTACGCTGGAGATGGCTACATGTTTAATCCATTTTCATTTGAAAAAGTACTTGAAAATGCTCGTAATGAAGAAGAATCTCTCAGTAATTAAGTATTGCATTTTTTGAAATTCAAACAAAATTATGATTTCCTTTTTTGTAATCTAATTTATTTTATATTGTCATATTTTCGTATAAGCTGATATTTGTATAGGATGTTTACTTACATTTGAGATAAATTATTTGAGCTTTATTTATATGATTGTGGATGAAAATGTATTACGTGAAAATATAGTGTTCTATGTGCATAAATATTTTTGTCTTCATTTATTTTAAATAGAATATCAATCAGGTAGCTCAGAATTATTATATATGAATTGCTATTGCCTACATTGACGTAGTTGTTGATAAAGTGAGTGAAGCAACCAAGTAAATAATCAGTGAAAAGAAACACGTCTTATATTAAAAAGATCATTAATAGGGTTCTGCATTTCCCTTTCCAGATTTTTTGAGGGAAACTGGAAATGCATAACTGTTCCCATTTCCCCGCAAATGTTTTATTTTGAGTTTCTACATTAAACATGATAAAATGGGACATAGACGGCATTAATACACGGCAAATAGTCAACAACAATTTATTAAAATATTTAACAGTCCATTTGAAGTTGTAAGGATATTAAAAAAATATTACTGTAGCTGCAGCTATAGCTGCGAATACCGTAACTCCGCAAAATTTCCATTTTTCGATTTCCCCGGAAATGAACAACTGTAATATTGATCGTTTTCTGAGGAATTTACAGACAGCATTTCAACCGTCGCAAATGTCAAGATTCAAAGTAAAAACTATAACATTGATATTGTGCAACAACTTTTGTTCGAACTAAAATGTTAATCCCTTTTCACTATGTTTAAAAAATACAAGTCAAAAATAATTTTAAATTTTTATTAAATTAAATATAATAAATCGGATATCCTATTCAATACAATAAAAAAAAACAGCTGGAATTTTGTGCCGATCAAGAGATCGGAGAATATCGCCCTTTAAATTAAAACACCACAATACAGAAAAAAATAAACAGGCAATTTGCGTACACCCGAAATTGCAAATAAAAAACATAACAATGAATATTTAAAGTTCACTTCTTTTTCTTCTTTCCATCAAAAAAAATTTTTGCCATAAGGAAGCCAACCATGGAGGAGACGACATGCGGGGCCCATGTAAAGTAAATTTTGTCCTAAAAAAAAGCAAAGATTATTGTCACATAAAAATGTTATTCATATTAATTCAGCAAATGAACTGCGCAAAAATGCACAAAAACAAGGGAATGATTGCAACCTATAAACCAGCTTTATTCATCGCAGTGTGGATCATGATGGATGTGCTGATGCTCACAATTACAGCGGTGATGCATGGGGACAGCAATTCCTGTAAACAAATAAATAATTGGGGAATTGGATTTCTATTTACTTATCTACATTCGGTAAGATCTCAAGGGCTACAAAATTTATTCTTTTATACTACAAAATCCCTACAAAAGCAGCAAAACAATTATAAAAACTCACGATAAGATCTTTTGGCTTTGTAAGTTCTTCTAAATGATCAAGAATTAATTCCAATTTTTCACCCGATGACATTGATTTCTTCTTGAGCCAAGTAACAATTGAAGCTTGATCACGTCCACCTCCATATTCAGATGGTTTACCATTACGGAAGAGTTTAAGAGTAGGATAGCCACGAACTTCAAAGTTTGAAGCAAGATCAGAGTGAACAGTAGCATCAACCTTTCCAAGCTTGATTGGAGAACCTTCTTCTTTCAATTGTGTAGCGGCTTTAGCATATTCATAAGCAAAAGACTAAAAAAAGTGATGATTATGATTGATAATAAGATATATGAGGGATACTTACTCTACAATCTCTCCACTTTAGATCACAAATTTCAACAAGCATAAATTCATGTTCTTTAATAAGGCCATCAAAGTTCTCCTGAAATACGTGTAATAAGAACCACATAAAAAGAGGTGAAGAAATAATCCCAAAATGTGCAGTTTTTTGCTCCTAATACCCCTTTCTCTCATCAAAAAATGGAAAATATTATATCAAAGTATAAAAACAAACATACCTTTGTTAATACAAGAACATTATCTTCTTCTTCAACATAGGCAAACGCCGTAATAAAAAGAAGGGCAACAACCAACTTCAACATCTTTGCAGCGTTCACACTAGGCGATATTCAAGTGAATCAGAGTTACCTGAAACATGTATTTGGTTAAGTGAAAAAATAATGACGGTTAGAAAACAGAGAAAACCCCACACTCAATCACACACTTGTGGACACGAATCGATGGACATCGTAGAACTTTGTTCCGTTTCTTTTTTAAGGAAAGCGGACGGATTTGGTACAAAGAATGAATGGCATTTTTGGCAAAAATGCGCACACAACCGTCCTGACGATATTTTAGATTAAGGTTGAATAAAATGACATTGATAAAATATTTGTTTTACAATCATATTATAGAAGATAAAACGCTTAAAAACTTCAGAGAAAAAACAAATCCGCATACGTTTTTTACTAAAAATCAAATGGGCGGCATACACTTCCAACATAATTTTTTATAGCTTCAGGTTGTTGTTTAGGATTCATGCCTTTTCCGGCAATGCGATGAGTATAATACCCGTAATTCGTAAAAAAGAATGGAAACGTTATAGACAAATGTACTTTAGTTAAAAAATGGCTTGTTTAAAATAACGGTTTAAAAGTGTAAACAGTTTTAAAAGGATGTAAAATTTGAAAATGAACGTTCAGTTTTTTTTGCCGTAATTTTATTTTATTGCAAAAATTTTGCTCATTTACATTATTCAAAAACTGGGCGCACTGGGATCTCCTGTATGTTTTTGAAACATTTTTTGCTCAAATTCTTATCAACATTGTTCAAATTTCTCGTTTAAAATTACATCATTAAGAATGCATTTTTTTAATTCAAAAACATTGTTTTAAGTTTTGACTTAATCTTTCATATGTACGAGTGAACTTCTGGCCGCAAATAATGAGGTACTACGCAGTTTGCGCCGACGACAATTGCGCCGCGACATTTGCGCCGAAAAAACGACAATTGCGCCGATAAATGAAATAAAAAATTACCACTACTAAACTTAGAAAAATCATTAATTTATACACCTTTTTCATCTTATTTCAACCCATAATTTTTATAGTCGGGATTACTTAAGTCACGTATTTCACAATTTTAGGAAATTTCATCAGACTTAGTCTGTGACATAACACGCTTAGCCTTCGTAGCTTTACACAAGCCATGTGTATTAGGCATTTAGTAAGCCTTAAGCTATAACATATTGGTTTAGGATGTAACACATTGCTAAGTTAAGTGTTCTTCTAACTTTTCTTCCTCAGGCTTTGACCGAAAAATGAATTTTTAGACATCTTTCATCCTTAATGAAATTGTCAGCCAACAAAGCGTTGTTATTAATTTAGTTTTTTTTGTCGTCTTACTACATTTACGTGTATGTTTCTATCGTAAACTGTTTAATAACGTTCAAAGCCGATTTTTCATGTGACCTTTGTTGAACATTTTAGAAAATTCAGAAAAAACAGGGATGTTTGTTAATAAAAATTTAGTTTAAAAGTTTTAATCCTTTAATCTTTGGGAAAGACAGTGACACTGACATCGCTTAAATTAGCTCTAAAATATTGCTTGCTTGCCTGACATGACATTTAATTTATTTGAGTTTAAAACATTTTACAATAAAAAAAGAGGAAGTATTAAACCTAAAGGTCTACATTCCATAATTTTTTTAAATAACCATTTTGCTACACATTTTATGAATGACAACAAATAAGGAAGCAGTAACAACAGCCTTGTTTGCCTCAAATGGCATGTAGACAGAAAAGAATTTCAGATTATTTTGAAGTGGAGGATTTGTTAAAGATAAATTAGAAGAAAAAGCTTTTAGATCATCAGCAAAGAGTTTATTTTCAACTTCTGGAGTTTCACAAAAAGAAATAAGATCGGAAATGAAAAATAGAAATAAAATTGGCCCGAGCTTAGATCCTTGTGGAACCCCAGAATTTGCATCAAAAGAATCAGAAAGAGAATCCCCAATTTTGACCCTAAATTTTCGGTTAGAGAGAAAAGCTTGAATCCAAGCAATGATAGAATTTGGAACATTTGCATTTTTGAGTTTTCGAAAAAGTAAAAAATGTTTCATTCTATCGAAAGCTTTTTTAACATCAAAATAAATTATATCAACAGAAATATTTTTTTCAGCTTTGGAGGTGATAAAATCAAAAGTCTCAACTAATTGAGTTGTGACAGATTTAGATTTTGTAAAACCATGTTGGCATGGAGGAATAAGATTATTTTTAGAAAAGAAATCATTCAAAAAATCTATTACAATTTTTTGAGGAATCATAGAAAGAGAACAATTTAGAGAGATTGGACGATAATTAGAAGCAAGGTGTTTGTCACCTTTTTTAAAAATTGGAATTACATGAGAAGTTTTCCATATTTCAGGAACTTTAGATTGCAAAAAAGATAAATTGATGATTTTAGTAATAGGTTTTGCCAAAGTTAAAAAACATTTTTTGAGAACAATATAAGGAATTCCATCCGGTGAAGTGTTACATTTAGGTTTAAGTTTTTGAAGGAATTCCTTACATTGTTCTACAGTAAGAAAAGAGAGAGAACTGTCTTTGACAGGAAAACAATCCTCAAAAATTGGTGATTTCTCAGAATGAAAATTATTCAAAAAATTTTTACCAAAAACAGCAGTTTTTTCAAAATCGGAAAATACAGTTTTTGATTCAGTTGAAATTGCAGGAATAGACGAGTCGTTTTTGAGGTATTCAGCAAGATGATTAAAAATGCCTTTGCTACCGTATTTTTTCAAAATATTTTTTTCTTTTTCTCGTTTTTCCTGAATTGATAATTTATTTAACTTTTTAGAGATAAGAGAAATGGTTTTAAAATTTGCTGCTGTTTTTGGTAAAGATTTCTGAAAGTTGATCATAGATCTCATTTTTGGAGATATCTTATCCTCAGAAGAAGGAGAAACAGTTTTAACGAAAAGAGAGATCGCTTCATTAACAATTTTACAAAATTGAGAACAAGCTTGATCTACAGTAATGTTTTTTTGGTCCAAAAATTCCCATTTTTGTTCAAAAAAGAAAAAGTTCAGGGATAAAAAGTCGGCTTTTTTAAAGTTTTTAAAAGAACGTTAAAAATATTTTGTGGAAAATTTGAAATGACAAGATCCAGGATATTTTCTTTTCTGGTTGGAATTGTTACGGAATTTGACATCCCAATTAGAATCGTATTTTTTTGTTTTTGTGTAGTCATGAAAATTTAACACAAAGACGTACTAAAAACAATCAGATATAAATTTCATGTCAAAAAGTGTTAAGAAAAAGATTTTTTTCGTACTTTTCTGATAATTTTGTTTTGTATTTCTTTTTTGAAAAAAGTGCGTTTGAAATAATCCTTTTTGAAAATTTTTTTCAAAAATACAAGATATCGTAGTCGACTTTATTAAATTTAGTGAGGTTGTATGTCTCACAAAAGCTTAATAATAATAAATTTGTATTAATCAGTTCAACAGCCCTGTCCTTTCAAAAAAGTGAGTGAGATTCATAAACTGAATACTGATAGAAGGAAGAAGTAGAAATAAAAGAGAGAGAGAGTGGGAGAGACAAAAATAAGCGACAATTAAATTTTCAATTAGGATTGAAGGCGTTATGCTAAAAACTAAAGGAAAAACGAAGCACATACATATTTTTTATATTTAGATAACAATAATAATTAGATAACAATAACCATCTGAACTAGTGTTCTATGTGCATAAATATTTTTGTCTTCATTTATTTTAAATAGAATATCAATCAGGTAGCTCAGAATTATTATATATGAATTGCTATTGCCTACATTGACGTAGTTGTTGATAAAGTGAGTGAAGCAACCAAGTAAACAATCAGTGAAAAGAAACACGTCTTATATTAAAAAGATCATTAATAGGGTTCTGCATTTCCCTTTCCAGATTTTTTGAGGGAAACTGGAAATGCATAACTGTTCCCATTTCCCCGCAAATGTTTTATTTTGAGTTTCTACATTAAACATGATAAAATGGGACATAGACGGCATTAATACACGGCAAATAGTCAACAACAATTTATTAAAATATTTAACAGTCCATTTGAAGTTGTAAGGATATTAAAAAAATATTACTGTAGCTGCAGCTATAGCTGCGAATACCGTAACTCCGCAAAATTTCCATTTTTCGATTTCCCCGGAAATGAACAACTGTAATATTGATCGTTTTCCTCGACATTTCTGAGGAATTTACAGACAGCATTTCAACCGTCGCAAATGTCAAGATTCAAAGTAAAAACTATAACATTGATATTGTGCAACAACTTTTGTTCGAACCAAAAGGCAAAATATTAATTGTTACCCATAAAACTATTGAAATTTACCCATAAATTTTTCAGTACCCACAAAACTGTTGATTTTTACCCATAATTTTTTCAATACCCATAAAACTACTGAAATTTACCGTAGTTTTATGGGTACTACCGTAAAAATTAGAATATTAATATCATAATGTTAAAATCTTTCTGAAAAAGTCTTTTAGTAATTTAACAGATCATGCTATCCTGAGAAATTTAGATAGCCCCAAAATCGGCGCTGCCCTTTTATGGGAAAAATATTTGGGTATGATAGATTACGGTACTTTTTTTGGGTATTTATTTTTAGGAAATATAAATTCGGGTAAATATGATTCATGCATTAATGAATCTGGGGTAAATATTTCGGCATTTTTTCCAAAACATTTTTTTTGAAAAAAAAACATTTTCAAAAACACATTTTATATGATTTTATTTTTCAGTGAAATTTTTTGTAATGTTAGATTTGGGCATTTTGAGGGGGAGTTTTATCGAAAAATACCCAAATCTAACATTCTGAAAAAAATTTACCTCAATTAAGAAATCATGAAAAATGTATGTTTTAAAACAAAAATTCCCAAATCTAACATTCCAAAAAAATTTTCCTCAAAAATAAATCATAAAAAACGCATTTTTAAAAAAATTTACCCAAATCTAACATTCTGGAAAATAATTTTTCAAAAATAAAATCATAAAAAATGTTTTTTTCAAAATAAACATTATGGAAAAATAATGCCGAAATATTCACCCCAGATTAATTCATGCTAGAATCATATTTACCCGTATTTGTATTGCCGAAAAATAAACACCCAAAAAAAGTACCTTAATCTATCATTCCCAAATATTTTTGCCAAAATAAGGCAGCACCGCAAAATCTCTGTGTATTCTAACTTCTTCTTGGCTTTATTACAAATTTTAATTTAAAAAAAGATGAATCGAAATGAACAAAGTTTAATGCAAAATGTGAAACTCTCTTTTTTGAAGAGTATTTTTTTCCATCTTCTAAAAGAACCATGATATCAATGAAAAACAACTTTTTTAATGATTTAAGCATAATTATCGCTCCGAAAAATCAGTGATGATCGCAGCAAAAAAAGGAAAACGTTTTGCAGAGACTTTCTTGATTTCACGATTTTACTCATCCCCCATATTTTTTTAAAACGATTTTTGACGGTCGATTAGCTTTTTTTTAATTTTTTTATTATTAAACGACTAAAATCTAGAATTGACCTTTGTATTTTCTCTGAATATAAACAGTCTTTCTAAAAAGTCATGAGAATTGACAATTTAAAAAAAAATTATAAGAAGACTGTTGTAATGTCTTTCGTTTTCCGGTTTGGTTTACCTATTATTTTTGTATTCCGGTGTTGTAACATGCGTTCTCTTGATTTTCTCTTTTTTTCCTTGTCTGAAGGTAATTTAATTAAAGAAAGTTGATTTATAGTTTTTTAAACAGAAATATTAAAACACAGAAGAAACAAACTTTTTAACTCTTTTTTTTCAAGTAAAAAGAAAAAAGAAGAAGATTTCAATGACTTGTTTGACAGATAAATAAATATCCCCCTTCTGGAATTTATGATTATACCCTTAAAAAAAGTAACGGATCCAGTTTTTAAATTTGTGACGTTTTTTCTTCTTCTTGTTCTGACATTGCGTTATCCTGCTTCCGTAATTATGCAAAAAAATAACATTGGATTTTTTTAAAAAGGACTTTGACTGCTACAATTCATCTCATTTTTGCTAAAGTTTTTTTCTCTTTTCATTGGAGGATACAGTTATTTATCTAACTGATAAAAAGCTTTAAACAAAACGTATGACTTTTTACAATAAATATCAAAAAATTATTATTTGGTCCATTATTTTGATATATTTGTAACCGTTAACTGTCACGATAATAACTATATTTTTTTAATTTGTTGATTTATGTTTTTTTACTACTTCCACCAAGCTTTTTATTAAAGAAAAACAATACCCTTTTTTGGTCATAAATAACTTAAGTTTTTTTGTCTTGTTCCTAAATTCTTCCTTATTCCTTCTTTGTCCTTTGTTTTTGTCGTCAGTTAACAAAAAAAGAACCTTTTAAAGGCGTGTTTAAAATTGTTTTGTGTGAATCTTATTTTTTTGTTAACTGTAATCATTGTTAGCGTTCGTATAAAAGATGATACCTTGCCACTTTTTTTAAAACACAATAGGGGGTGGGCCTTATTATTTAAGTTTAATAGCTCGAAAAAAACGGTGCTTTGACGGCGGTCTACATAATTTTTTTTTGTCTTTTTCTTTTTGTTATCATAAATCTTGTTCCACCATTGATAGGGGGAGCCTCAATGTCGTGTGGCCCTGAGGGCACTTTGTTGGTTGAAAAAAAGTAAAATGATTGCAATGCTTTTTAGATTGTTATCAAAATATCAAAGAAGTAAAAAAAAAGTGAAAGTCACACCAGTGCTTTTTTTATTTTGTTGCTTTCATAATTTTTAATCTTTTGTTTTATTTTCGGCAAATTCTTTCAAAAGTTCGAGGATGAAACAAAATTCTGCATCCTCGAACTTTATTTTTTGATATGTTTAATTAAATCTCGAGATTCGCCAAATCCATGCAAATTATAAGCTCATAATCCATTTCAGCTTTCCCTACCGTAATGGTTAATCTAACATGGGTTTTTCTTCTGTTGTGTTTTGATCTAATTTCATCTGTCAAAGTAATTAGCAATGGCCTGGCGCCACCAGAAATTGTTCACACACCAATTTCAAATAAACGTACGTTTGATTTATTATTTAATTACACTGAAATATCAAAAGTTAATTAAGTCATTAAAATTTTGGCTCAAATAAAACTGTTGTAATGTTCTTTTTTTGGTACATAATTTTTGTTATGTCAAGATTGATAACACTTTTTTTTATAATCTTTACTTTTTTTTAAATAATTTTAATTTTGAACACGGAAAACAAAACAAGTTTAATAATTATGTAAGAAGTGTAAAAACCAGTTTTAAAAAAGGGAAATTTGATACAAATGTTTACTTTTGAATAAAAATATGCATTGAAAGAAAAAATATATTTGTAGCTCGATGTTCGGTGAAAGCAGCCCCATTGGATTTGGTGTTTATCCTTGATTCATCCGGGTCTTTGAGGAATAAATTTCAAGATGAAGTTGATATTATCCGTCGCAGTAAGAAAATCAAAAGTTATAACATTGATAAAATATTACAATTTTATTTTTAGTTGTGAAACATGTTACAGTTGGACCAAATGCAACCCGAGTTATGCTGGTACAATTTAGTGGGGTTCAACACTTGGAATTTGATTTTAAAAAATTCAATGATCGCGAAGATATCCTTAGCGCTTTAGATGTTTTGCGTCATGTTTCTGGTATTACCCGCGTTGGTGGGGCTTTTGAATTTACTCTTTCAAAAATGTCTCCTCTTAACGTAAGCATTTTTCTTTTTTTCTACAATAACGTCAAAAAATTCTGATTTTTAAAAGATAAAAAAAACTTTTTTTTGCAGGGAATACGTGATTCATCTGTACCCAAAATTGTTTATCGTAAGTTTATCCCGTCTAAGGCAGCTTCTAAAAATTACCTTCTTTTTTCAGTTTTAAGTGATGGAAGAACACATGATTACCCAAAAGATGCAGAAATGAGTGATTTAATGAGAAGAAAAATTCCAAATTTGGATATTTGGGCTTATGGAACAGGAGATTATGTTGCCATGCCAGAATTGCTAAATATTACGAAAGATGTGTCAAAAATTATTACAAATAAAAATTTAGAAAAACTTGAAGGCCTTTTTGATCATTGGAAAGGTGTTGAAGTTTGTGAAAAGCAACCTGGTAAATATTTAGAAAAAAATCAAAATAATGATTTTAAAATTTTAGAATGCGTAAAAGGAACTGATAAACCACTTGATCTCTTTTTGGTCATTGATAGCTCAGAATCAATTGACAAAGTATTCCATGAACAAATTATGTTTTCAATTGAAAGAGTTGTACAAAATGCAAATATTCATCCAGAAGCAGTTCGGTACAGTTCTTGCTATAGTAACAAACAATTTTATGTCTTTTCTTTTCAGTCTTACTCTTATCACATATTCTGGACAACCGTTTTTGCATTTCAAATTTAACGATCAAAAATATTCAAATAACACAGTTGTTATCCGATATTTGAATACTCTTCGTCCTATAAAAGGCACAACTTCAACACATCTTGCTCTTCATACAGTATACGATTTAATACATGATTCTGAAACAGAATTAAGACAAAATGTTACAAAACTTGCAATTGTTATTACGGATGGAAGATCTGCAAGACCCCCAAATGAAATTGCAAAACGTCTCAAAGCTGAAGGGGTACATATTATCAGTGTTTCAATGAGTCATGACCATGATGAGCGTGAACTTGCTATTATGGCGGATTCACCAGATTTTGTTTTTACCCCAAAAAATATTCAATCCTTTGAACAAACCTTCTTGAAATTTGTTGGTTTTGGTTGTCCTGGAGTAAAATTGGGCCCAGATGCTAGTAAGTCTCGTAAAAAAGATGTCAAAAACTCAATCATTTATTTAGCTCCAAGAGTTCGAGGTGCAACAGATGTAAGCTGTGGACCAAATTCCGTAACATTTACTGTAAGAACCCAAAAACCAATGAATGGCCTAATGTATGCTCAACAATTTAATGATGATGCAAGATGTGTACATGTTGCAAATGGAAATTCACGTGAACTTTCAATTACTTTTAATGAAGGCACTTGCGGTTTAGCAAAAACTCCAACACATGTTTGTCTTTCTTTTTATTTGACAAATTTGAGTTTCACAATTTCTTTTTAGGATCTCAGTGGATTTAATTATAATATTACTGTAATTCTTCAATTCCATCCTTTAATTGTTACACGGGCTGATCAAGGTCTTGATGTTTCATGCTTCTATCATAAACCTTTATCAGTTCAAGAAATTGGTCAATCCAAGAAAAAACTTATTGATACTCAGTGCACATATCGATTACATAGATTTGGACCAGAAGAATGTGCGGCATTGGATGCAAAAGTTGGTGAAAGCCTTTTCCATAAATGGGAATGTGATAGTCGTAAGTCTTTGAAAAAAAACCATATCTTTATTGGTGCAAAATTAATTTTTTAGCACCAAATTATCAATACCTTGTTCATGATTGTTTTGTTCGTTCTGATCGTAAAAGTGCGCAAATTCTTGATTCAAATGGGTTAGTTGAAAAAAAAATTTCCCCAATATAAAAAATTCTATTATAGTTGTGAAATAGATGCACACTTTTTGGAAACACCAATTTATTCAAGATTTCTTAAACCTCGAAAAGGTGATGCATATGTTTATCAAGAAATGAGTGTATTCAAATTTCCTGGTGACGATAATGTTGTTTTCCAATGCAAAGTTTCCCTTTGTGATATGGATGGTACAGATGCATGTCGAAGTATGATCCCTCCAAGATGCTCAAATCGTCGAATTGTGACCGAAGAAGATGAAGATCAAAATGGCCCAAAACGTTTTAGACGTGGTGTTGCAGAAACCACAAAATCAGGATTTGCAATGACATTTGATTTGGAAACTCGAACCCTGAATGTTCTTGAAAATGAAGCAATTCGTCCACCGACTCCAATTCGATATTGCGATTTACGTTTTTAATTAATCTCATATATAATATTTTTTAGAAAAAGAAACCCATTTTGTTTCATAATTTTTCTTTGTTAATTTTTTCGTAATTTTTGTTTGTTGAATGTAAATAGGAAGAAAAGAAAACAATGTACATAAAAAATATCTGATTATACTTGAGAAAAGGGAAACCCTGTCTAATTTAAGAGCAAATTAATCTGCTTTGACGATCTTGTTTTTCAATAATATAAACCGGTCAAAACTGAAATTTAATGATAGCAGCAGCTCTTTTTTTCTTTCCTGGAATTGATCTTGCTTGCTGTTCCTGAGCACTTGAAAATTAAACCAAACTCCTTAAAAAAGTCAAATGAAGTGCGCAAAAATGATTGAAAAAAGTACATTTTTTCTTATCCGTGTTGTAGCATAACTAGCTTCATGGTGGTCGTTAATTTTTCATAAGAAAAAAAGTAGAGAGAATGGGATCAAAGAATAGAGCAAAAGAACGAAAGAAATGAATTCTGTCTGTCGCAGCTATTAATTTCTGCAGTTTCAATTAAAAGAAAAAAGTCAGAGATATTTTTAAACAATTTTTTTGTCTATATTCAATCTGGAAATGACGCCCGATCTTGTTTTTTCCTTCCATTCGAACACATTTTTTCTCTTTTGCTGCTTCAAAAAGGTCATTGGACAAACAAATCATGGCTTGTCCGAGAAGCTTACAAGAAACGCTTATCCCTCCATTGACAGGTAATCTTTTTTTTCTGTCTCTCCCTTTCTCTCTTCTGTAAAAAAACTGTCATCCAAAAAAACTTTTGCAAGAAAAAAAGAAAGAGATTTTGTCCAACCCCTGCTGGCAATATATAAGCTTTCAAATTGATGGAAGAAAATCATAGTTTCAAATTTACACTTCATTTATTTGAAGACAAATCTTTTTTTCCCTTTGAATCAAAGAATTTCTTTGATTACCAAAAAACAAACAAAAACACATCATTTTTTGTTGTGTTTTTTCTTCGCGACTTTTTTTCATTGTTTTATTTGTTTATTTAACATTTTAAAAAAAAGAAGCTTTGAAACATTGAATTTCGTTATTAAAACTTTAGATGGGTCATACAAAGAAGACTTCTCTGTTATTAGCTTTTATTTCTCTGGGCATTGTAATTGCTGCTGCAAGTACGACAGATGCCACAAAATCTACGATAGCAAAAGATGCCCCAAAAATTGCCAAGGATCCTGGATTCCGACGTGGAGGTTTAAGTATGATTATTTCAAAAAATTTAACTAACTCTTTATATTTTTTTAAGGAGGCTTAAGCCGAAGACCCAGTGATATGGGCGGCTATGGATCTTTTAATCGCGGAGGCGGAGGAGGTGGCGATTTTGGTGGTTACGGTATGGGTGGTGGCGGATATGGTGGAGATGGAGGAGGAGATTTTGGTGGCGGCGGATACGGTGGTGGCCCTGGAGGATTTGGGCCATATGATGGTCCTGGAGGATTTGGACCTGGTAACGGCGGATATGGAGGAAATGGCGGAGGCTATGGTGGTCCTGATTTTGGGGGATACGGTAATGGTCCCGGAGGATTTGGTGGAATGGGTAATGGCGGCTTTGGAAGTAATGGTGGCGGTGGATACGGCCCCGATTTCGGGGGATATGGTAATGGTCCCGGAGGATTCGGTGGTATGGGCAATGGTGGATTCGGGGGATACGGCGGTCCAGGTGGCGGATTTGGCGGCGGAATGGGCGGTGGACCAGATTTTGGTGGCTATGGTGGTAGTCCATATGAAATGGGCGGCGGAGGCTATGGCGGTGGCAGTTCACCATACGGAGGTGGCGGATATTCTGGCCGATCTGGTGGCGGTGGTGGTGGTTGTCCAAATGGTGAATGCCGTGGCAAAAAATAGATGATAATTATTGACTTGTTGCAAAACCCCTAACTATTCCACTAACGTTATGTACTCTGAACGCTACCATTAAATTGTTGACGTAAAAGAGATTTAATTTATTTATAGTTTTCTTAAAATTTAAAAAAAAGTATTAAAATATTTTCCGTGCATTTATTTGAAAAAAATGACAATAAACTTTATATTTTTTAAATAACAATTTATTTGAGCGAGCAAAAATGATATAAATAATTAATCAAATATTAAAGAAATAATTGAAATCTTTTAGGATTTCTTGTAACTTTTTTTGTAAATTGATAAAACGGCAATGAAAATGGTGATGCAATAACATTATTTTTATTTTCAAAATCATTTGAAACTTCTGCATTTTTATTGATGTCATTGGGGTTTGAGCTTCTTCGAAAAATTCGATAAAGATCTGATGCGCGGCTAAATATTTTCCATATTGGATTACTCATTGCAACAGGTGCTTCAATTAATGGAATTGATTTACTACGGGTTCGTGCACCCCCTCTTTCTATGGTTTCCGTGTCATAATCACCGTATTCTTTAAAGGAAATTGTTCCATCCTAGAAAAATAATAAAAATAATTACATGTTTTGATGAAATTGAAAAAAAGGAAAGCTTACAGCATTATTTTGAACGTTATCTTTCGAGTATGTTCTTAAGGGAATTTGGTCATCATGAAGATCTAGTAATGACAAAGCAGTCGTGGATGATATTATTAAAAAGAAGATTAAAATTGTAAACATATTAATGCTTGCTAAAAAAGAGAAAAATTATTTTAAAAGATTTATTTTAAGACATTTCATTCGAATTCACGTCAACAAAACAAAATGACGCATATAGAAAAAAAAACAAAGAAGAAATAGAAAAAGATTTATATTTATTTGTTTAAGTTATTCCAAATTAAAAAAAGAAAAAGGAAACAACACATTAGAAAAATTTACCTAAAGGGAATACAAATAAAATATCATATAATTTATATACAAAATGTCAAAAAAAGGTGCGGTTTTTTGTTTTAAAAAATCATAAAAGCAAAGCTATTACACGTAAAGCCTACAAAAAAGTGCAACTTTTAAAATATGCATAAATTTAGCTGAATGAAAAAAAGATGGATGTTTTTCAACGGCTTAAAAATGTAATGAAATGAGACATCATTAAAAAATGCCAAAATAATGGAGAAGGCGGAATAAAAGAAATTATTTCTTTTAGGATTACAAGAAAGAATATGTTTAAATTATTTCTGTTTCTTTTGAATAAAAAAAGAATGAATGGAATTGGTTTAATAAACATTTTTTCCGAAAATTTAACTCCATTGTGCCGGGAAAAAAAGAAACTGTAAGAATACGTCAACTTTTGAGCAGGTGGAAAATATTTAATAAGCATTAAATTTTTTTAAACAAAAAATTAAATTTCAAAAAAAATGATTCAATTATTTCTTGCATTCAAAAAAAATGAAACGGAAGTCATTCAAAGACAAAAGAATACGATAGTAAATTTAAAAATAATAATATCACTCTTAATTTAACCGAGTAATGAATGAGATAAAAAAGAAAAGGTTTAGTCACACTCTAGAATAGTATGGGAAACAAGGAAGTTCGTTAATCATTTCGATAACATTAATTTCTTTACATCTATAAAGAATTAAAAACGGCTTTTTAATATATTTCACACATTTTTAAACCCTAAAATAATTAAATGGTTGCATGAATCAACATTGAAGTGCACATGCATTCATTAATCTCTCATCAGATTTTGTAATAGCTATACTACCGCCTCATTTCCTAAAAAGAAACCCCTGAAATAAAGAATAACAAAAAATGGCTATTTTCAGTTTTTTAAAAAATGTATGGGTTGTATTCGGAAAAATTTGGACCTCTGTAATTAAAAGTAATTTCAAGAAATATGAAAACAAAAAATGGGTAATAAACAAAAGAAAGCCTGTTATTAAATGACGAGATATTTTTGTTATAAGCAATGGCCCATTTTTTTTGTTCAAAAAAAACTAAAGCTTCTATATGATTATAACAGTAATATTCATCTGTAGCTACAAAATTTGAGAAGATAGTCAAAGTCATGACATTATGATAGACACCAGAACAAAAAGGTCTAAGATATAATAGGATTATTGTTGGATAATATTAGTCTTCAAAAAACAATGATGATGCTTTTTTTGCTTCAATGACATCAACATTATTTTTGAGACAAAGAAACCAATGTGCACTTTTAGAATTTAGTAATCCATGAAAGATTTGAATCGTATCATGAACGTTGAATTCTTTTAATGCCAATGCTAAGATTAATCACATACAAAAAAAGAATCTGTCTCAAAATATCAACAAAAAACATAAGGAACCACATCTTTTGTTTAAGTTTTTTAAATTACGGTATTAAGAAACCTCTAGAGGTATTCTTTTTTATATTGCGTGGTATACAACAGCATAAAAGACTTTTTTAAGTTTAAAAGAAAACAAATGTTTTTTAATCTTTGAGTGTTTGTTTATTTAGAAAACTCTATTACTGTATTAAGACGTTTTTTCTCCAATTTTAAAAATAGCAGCATTTTCAAACGTAAAAAAGGGTTTCTAAAATTACAAATGATTAAATTAAACATATTTTTGCGGTAATACATAAAAATAAATATATAGCTCAAATGTCATGTTATTTTAGAATACCTAGCAATTTCAGACACATTGACAAAACATTGTTGTTACAAAAAATGCAAAAAAACATGTTTGTTGGGTAAAAATGTACATTGTATTTCATTTTTTCTATCACGCCTCCGTTTTTTAAGCATATATTTTTATTATTTTTATAAAACATACAAATTAATAATAACCTTAAATAATATCTCTATTCTGGACTTTTTGGTTAAAAAAAGCACAGTTTAATTTTTGTTAATAATAAACTGGGAAAAAACTTGAAAAAGGACAATAAAAACAATACTTTGTATTTTAAAAACATTATTTTAAAAATGCATTTTTTGGTTGAAACTTTAAAATAGATAAAAACAGAAAACTTGGCAAGTAAAAAAATATATAAAAAATAATTTTTGTTAAAAAGATGATTAAATACGTATATTAAATAATTTGCATTAAAAAATTGCGGCACGTTGTTGTTGTTGTTGATGACCTTGCTTTGAGTGTTGTTGTTGTTGTTGTTGACGATGATCTTGCTGTTCACTGATATGAAGATCATTTAAATCATAATCAGCTGGAGGAGTTTGTGGTCGAGGAGTAACTCCATTCATTTCTGTTCCCTTTTTTGTGGTTGCCGATGATGAAGATGCTGTTTGTACTATTGTGGTATTTGGATCAGCAGGAGTTGGAGAATTATCTTTTTTAAGTTTTGGTGATCTTGCTGCTAATGATTCTGCGAAGGCTTTCTCATTTAAATGTGGTTGCCGATAAATTCTTGCTTCATATGCATCCCAATAATGTTGATTCTCGTCAACGCTTACATCAGATTCACTTCGGCTTACATGCTAAAATATTTGAAATTTGCATTTTCATTTTAGCCTAAAAAGTTACCTTTTTTTCTCGACGATATACTTCATAATAGCCTTCATGATTATCTGGAGAACTTGGTTTATAACTTGAATGAGGTGGTCCACCGTTTGTTGGCATATAAATTGGTTCTTCGTAATTTCCACCACCGCGTGGGAAAGTATCATATACAGATTCTGCGGAAGTAATAATTGGGCCATCATTTGGTGTTTTAGGTCTATCCATCATGTAAGGGGGCATATAAAAGTATGGACGGAATGGAGGTGGCGGCATAAAACCATACCGACCTCCAGGTGGAGGTGGCATAAAATGTGGTGGAGGCCAGCCAAATCGGGCTGCTGAAAAAATTTAAATTTTCACAAAATTTATGTATTTATTTAAATTACCAATATGTGGTGGTGGAGGGGGCATCATCATTGGATGTCTCATTCCAGGTCGCATCATAAATGGTGGAGGGGGCATCATATGAGGGGGTGGCATCATTCCTGGTGGGGGTGGACGGAATGCTGCAAAACCTGGTGGGGGCATTGGTAAAGATCCACCGCTTCCACGTCTGAATGGGGGACCTCCTGGTGGTGGCATAAAGTATGGAGGCATCATAAATGCTCTGTCATGCATTCCATTTGTATCATAAATTTCACCTGGTTCTCCTCCATGGTTTCTGTTGCCACCTTCATATGGAACAAGCATTCCTTCATTTTCATTTCGTTTTCCTTTTTTAGATTTTTTTGTTCCATTTTTGAGGCTAAATGAAAGTGAAGCACTATCATATTCGCCGCTTTGTTGTCGGCGTTGCCATGATTTTTGTCCAATTGCACGTTCATTCCAGTCTGCTTCATCTTTAGAAATTTCTTCATTGTTTGGAGTTTCACTGCAATAAAAATATCTCTTTTTCTTGCTCTTTTTAAAAATGCAAAATACCTCATATTTTGATCACTGCTTGGAGTGACGCTTCGACTTGCTTCTTTGATTGCTTTAAGTCCAGGAATTTTATCTTCCATTTTAAGAGAAATTGTATCAGCATATGAATGAAAGCAGCAACGAACGAGTGCATTGGCGGCTTTTTCATTTGTACAAATGAAAGCATGGCATTCAAGAACCTGTAATCGCCATCATCATCAGTAACAAATAAAAAAAAGTCCATTAAAAATAAAAATTTTGGGGACATTAATCTACTATTTTTTTCGTTTTGTTTTTTTACAGCCGCTACTAGGCCGACAGAAGGGAAAAGATCATTTAAGATGATCCGTTTTCTATTTTGTTTTACGATAAAACAAGGACAAAAAAATGAAGGTCAAAAAATGAATGAGCTTGGGACTAAAGCCAAAAAGAAGAAGAAGAAAAAAATGTATAACCTTGACACCTGTAGTACGACGGAAAATCGCGGCAAATATTGGAGGATGTGGTGAATTGGGTGGATTGGCCAATGGTGTATCAAGGGGTAAAAATCTCTCTCCGCCACCTTCAACTGCAAATCCGCTAACATTTACATAACGGACTGCAGCACAGTAATGAAGATTTGTAATTGGATAAAAGGCAGTTTCAGTCTTTTTTGCACCTTCAACATATTCAACAAGAATACCATTTGACCAAACAGAAAGCCTAAAATATTGCAAGATATAGCCTCAAAAGAAGAACAACACAATAATTCTACCATGAATCAATTCCTTTTGTTTCTGAATTCTCATTTACAGGATATCGCTCTCGTAACGGTTGTTGAATTCCTTGAAGGCCATCTTTTGTTATTGTTGGCACTGAACTACCAATGTAAAGAACTCGACATCGACACAACGGAACTGTCGTCATTTGAGCAATTGCTCACTGATATGATATGTTATTTTTAACAAATAAAAAATATATATTAATTAGTTACTTTGCTTTGACCTAAATCAATACACTGATGTAATAAACAAAAAAAACAAAGAAGCAAAAAACAGAAAAAAGAAGAAGATCGCGCATTGAAAGAATTTTTTGAAAAAAAAATAGTTTTAAAAAGAGAAAAAAAGAAGAAGACCGGAAAGGTAAAAATACTTAACCGATCACATTCGTTAGGGAAAAAAACGAAAGCACTCTAATGAACAATGATTTTCTTTGGAATAAAAAAAGAAGGCGAATCAGAAGAAGCTAAGTGCTTGACCAATGTCCAAAGCTTGACAAAAACACATTCGATAACATCGAATATGAAACAAAGAAATACAAAAAGAAGATTTTAAAAATTTTGAGTGTAAAGCTCTCAAAAAAATGAAATCCTATCCAAAGTACCAAAAAGAGATGGTTAAAAAACAACAAAATCAATGATTCTTTTCAATTACAAATTTTTCCTTGAACTTTTCTTTTTTTGTTCTTGGGGAAATTAGCACAAATTAGTGAACCCCTTTTAACTTACTGAAATAAAAAAAGGTTATTTTCTTTCAAAATTGCGTTGATTGCATTTAATAAAACTTAGATACAAAAGTAGTCACAATAAATTTGCAAAAAAATCAAAAGTAAAAATCATCATATATTTTAATAATACATGATTTCTCTGCTACATTTATTTGCTATGGCAAAAAAAAATACAGAAGAAAAAAAGAAAACAATTGTCAAAAAATTGTGAGTGACGAATCATACAGAGATTGTTCGGTAATCGAAAAAAAGAGGAACGAAAAAACAGGTTTTGATCCAAAAAATTGTAGAAGACGTTTTTGAAAAAAAAAGTTATTGGAATGAACATTTATTGTTTCAAACATCTTTTTGTTCGTTCTTTCTGCTTTTTTCCAATGTTTTTATGAGTTTATAACACGTTTCAAACAAAAATATTAGTGTTATAAAAAGAATGAGAGGAAAAAGCATTAAAGGTAAAAAAATATTGGTATTAATTCACAAAAATGAATGTTTTTTAACGTAAAAAAGAGTGTTAAAGAAGCAGTAGCACGCAAAAAAAAGTCAACGACAACAAAATTTCGGGTGTCAAAAAAATTTAGGACACCGCATTATTTTAGTAGAAGGCGAAAAAAGAATAAAAAGGGGGTAGCAGTAAGAAGAAGAAGAAGGAGAAAAAAGATTTTTTTGGAAAGGCGATGGATGCTACTACTACTGTTCATGCGCAAACTTTTTTTGGCGTTTACACGAGCAACGGAATGCTACGACCTGCGCCGATCATGGCGATGGCGTAGAATATTTTAAAGAAAAACAGGGAGAACAAAAAAACTGAATAGGAGATAGAGATAGAAGGCGTGTGTGGATCTTCAAAATATATATATAAGAAAAAAGGGGCAAGATTGTCAATCATTCTTCTCTCTCATTCTTTTTCTTCTTCAAGCAAAAAAGGGCCTTTGTGAACGCACATATCGGCGGCGATTTGCCAAGGCTCTTGTAGAAAATAAATAAAATAAAAAGAAAAACGGAAGACTTTTTGCCTTTTATGTGATGTTTACAAAACCGAAAGTCGAGTAAAAAAAGAAGGAAAAGAGTTTTTTTATTATTAAAACAAAGACTGTACAATTTTTGCATTAATCTTGCATTTTTTTGCTTTCTAGTTACGAATGACCTGTATTGACCGCAATCGTCTCATTTTTCCTTTTTTTCTTTTTCCGCAGAAGTAAAAGGAAACTAATTGTTGATGATAACCAATTAATGAGAGAAAATAACAAAAAATGTAAAAGAAAAAAATTCACTTTTTTATATCAAATTTTTATAACGCAATTTTTCAAAATCAACAATTCCATGATCATTTTTACCCCCGAATTTCCCAATTAATTTTGTTTCACAAATTTCCATATCATGCCCCAAAGCTTTACACATATCATATATAACTAATGCAGCAATTGATGAAGACATTAATGCTTCCATTTCAACACCCGTTAACCAATTAGTTTTTACACGAGAAAAAATTAAAACTGCATCCTAAAAAATCGGGTAAAATTTAAGAAATAAAATTTAAAGGAATTGAATTTAAAAGTTAATCAAACCTCGTCAAAGAAAAATTTGACCTGAACATTTGAAAGTGGAATTTGGTGACAAAGCGGGATAAGATCTGATGTTTTTTTAGCTGATATAATTGCAGCAATCCGGGCAGTATTTAATGCATCTCCCTTTTTGAGGGAATTTTCTTTTAAAGCTTTCATTATAATAGGGGAAACCTGAAACATTTTGTTGCATACTGTAATGTGTTATTTAACTTTGGATAATTAGATTCATTTAAATAAAAATTTGCATAAAATTTGTTTTGGTTTGATTTTTTCAATGAATCCTAGAATTAAAACTGCAAAAAAACAAACTTTTATTTTGGATTGTGCAAGTGCTATACGAGTCGTTGACACTTTTGAAGAAACATCAACCATCGAAGCTTTACCCTCTTGATTTACATGGGTTAAAGTTGAATAATTACGAGAAATATTTAAATTAGAAATACGAAAAAATAACAAATTACTAAGTAAGGAAGAAAATAACGAATTGATATGTTTTTCTAAAAAGTGTTTTTTAATTACAAATTCAAAGATAAATACTTGCCTTCAATTTACCCACCGATTAAAATCATTGGCCTATTGCTAATACTCATAAGTTGATTAATACCTTAAATAAATAGCTATAGGTTACTGTTAAATTTATTGATTAAATACCTGCATGCTTTGCTTTCTTTTTGTAGACAGCTTGTCCGATAATATTTTGTAAATTTTCAGTGTTTGTCCCTGAACGGATTGCATCTCGAAGTGAAACTTCTGCATTCCCATGAAGACAAACCTAAATTCCCCATTTGTTTTGTTTTATGCACAAAAAAAGTCTATCTACCTTCAAATTTCCATCTGCGGTAACTCTTAAACGATTGCAAGTTCCGCAAAAATGTTCTGACATGGAAGTGATGAAACCAAATTGACCTTTGAATCCTTTAATTTTGTATGCCTTAAAATAAACTTTTTAATTTTTCTTTTTCTATGAAAGCATTACTTTGCTAGTGTCATTTGGATGATCTTGAAGTCTTTCGATTTCGCCAAATTTTTCAATAATTTTTCCAAGCATTTCTTTGTATGGAACAAATTTTTTTAAAGCATAATCATTGCCTCCAAATGGCATAAATTCAATAAATCGAATATCTAATTTCTGGAAATTTAAATGATTGCTTTTTTATTATTAATTAAAATTAAACTTGCTCTATTTTGCGTTAATTCTACAAAATCAACCACTTCATCCAAATTAAATTGTCTCATAACTACACAATTTAACTGCAAAAAATTCACTTTTAGGGTTGATTCACGTATTAAAAAAACTAACTTTTAGCATATCAAATAAATGTTCAGCTTTATCAATTGTTTTCCAAACATTTTTAAAGCCGGGCCGACGAGCTAGAAATTCATATTTTGCTTCATGCAAGGTATCAATACTGAGATTAAGCTTCGAAAGTCCAGCTTGAATTAATCTGTCCAATTTTCCATGTAATGCAACTCCATTCGATGTCATTCCTATCTGTTGAATTCCTTGAACATTTCCAATGCCTTCTTAAAAAAAAAAGATTTTTATTTTAGTTTCAATCTCTTCTTTTTCTCTCCATTTTTCATACCAATAATAGGGATTAAATCTTTTCTCATTGTTGGTTCACCACCTGTCAAACGGATTTTATCAACTCCAAGTTCCGCAAAAGCTTGAGTAATCTGTATAATCTCTTCAGATGTAAGTAAATGGCTTGCGGGTGTAAGTGGAACACCCTCTAAAGGCATGCAGTATTGACCTAAATAAAATTAATTCAAAAAGAGAACCTTTGATAAAAATTACATACATCTAAGATTACATTTTTCAGTTAATGATATCCTTAAATATGAATGAAAACGACCAAATTTATCTGTTAACGGGGTTTCCCCAATTGGAGCAGTTGGATCAGGCTTAATTTGAATTGGAGTTGGTTTTACTGATGGACTTTCTTCTGGTTTACATTTTACTTTGATTGAATATCTTTTTAATGATTGAATTAAACCATAAAAATTGTGGCGCCTAATTAACATTCTAAAAACATGAAAAAATTGAAACTAAGAATTACGTAAATTTTCATGGAAAAAAGGAAAGCACGTTTTGGTTCATCGACAAAAAAAACTCTTGTTCAAAAAAATCGAACAAACGAGTGTCTGCTTTTTTTCCGAATTGAAAGTCAATCTTTGTAACACTTTGTCAGCAGTCTGCTGACAAAGTGTTATGCAACAAAAATTATTTTCCCCGGCTTAGATCGTTCTTTTCAATAACATTATAGTTTTACAAAATAGAAAATACATGAATAAAAATGTTAGGATACGATTTCGTGTAGACATGATGATAAAAAGATTATCGATTAACATTCCACAATTTGTTGAAATTTAAAAGCGTGATTGTAATTTTGCAAATCATTTAAAATAGCAACACAGAAGCAATTATTCAATTTATTTTATTTAAGTGTAGTCGAATTTTCTTCTAATTTTATTAGAACAGTAACAATACAATGATAAAAGAGCAAAAATGCAAAGTACAAAACAAAAAACTGGAAATTTCAAATGACGTATTACAAGATCAAAAAGTCTTAAAGTTCTCGCTTTTTTCTTTCAAAGTTGACACAGTTCATAAATTATCTTGCCCGCTTAATTAGCTCAAAGCATATATTCTAAAATAAAGGTATTATAGTAATTACTATTTATTACCCGACAAGGCCAAAAAATGTACAGTAAACAAAAGTAAAAAAAAAAAGATTAAACGAAAAAACGATGATCATAATAAACTATATTAATATTGTATGGTTGACGTTTGATAAATGAGCTCTGACGCAGAAATTTGGTGATAAATATTAACAAATAATTAAAAATATGTGCATTGTTATAAAAACTTAACATGACGATAGGTAGTTCATGAATACTGTTTTAATATCTTATTACCAAAATATAATATAAGCATCTTAAACAAACTTAGAAACCTTCTTTATTGTTAGCCTATTATTAACAAGTTGCTAGGCAACAACTATTGTGATAAAATAAATTTACATAAATTTCGAATTTCAGCATTCAAAAAGCCCAAATTTTACCAAACGAAAACTGTTGTCAAATAAAGCTTTCAGGTTTAGAACAAAACTTACAATCATAAACTACAAATATGAAGTTCCGGATATAATTGAAAAAACAACATTTATTACAAAAGTATTGAAAATAAAAAGACATGGAATAATCAACAAAAACAAGTAAAAACAGAATAATTTATTCATCAGCAACAGCAAATGGATTTTCAATTTCTTCAACGCCATCTGCTGGTCCACAAATAGTAATTGCACCTAAAATAAAACAGTGATAAAACGTGAATATATTTTAAATATCTTATATTTGTAAAAAAATTAAAAATGAAACTTACTTCCTCGAGCAACAATTAAACCAAGAGCACGTGTTTCACCAGTTAATCGAAATGGATCTTCAGGATCACGCAAATATTCAATACAATTATCCAAAACAAGATTGAGTAACGTATCATAGCCTTTCAAAGTCCCAGATGCTTCTCTACCGCCTTGAAATTTAACTCGAACTCTTTGATCGATAAAGCGTGATAGATCAACAACACTTTCTTTCTTCTTTGGATTATCTTTATTCATATTGATATCTTTTTAATAACTTGAAGAATAATAATATAACAAAATTATACCAAAATTAGAAACAAGAGATAACAGAAATTAAAAAATTTTCCGTCTTCGAAGAAAAGGAATTGCAAAATTTCAAAAAATGTATCTTGGCAAAATGACGCACAAAAAACACAAGTTGCGGGAAACCAAAAAGTTGTAAAAAAAAAGTGAAAAAAAAGCAAATGTGTTTAACTTTCGCGCAAATTTTTAACTTTAAAACTTTTTTAAATTAAACTAACTTTTTAAACGAGTTGCTTTTGCGGAACTGTATTTACTAATTATTATTACTCAAAATGGATGGGGAAGTTGAAAAGGATGATCTAATTGTTCAAGATAAAGAGTATGTTAAAAAATTTCATTGTCCGTGTCAATCGTCAAACTCTATCTTTTTAGTGCATCTGCAAACACTGATCAGAGACTTCGAGTTATCAGAGAAAAGGATATCACTGATTCTAAATTTGGTTATCAACGATATACTGAGACTGAAAGTGTTAATGCTTGGCTTGTTAATGTTCAACCTGTAAGTTTCTATTTATTGTTTCATATCATTACATGCTTGTAATGTGCTTGTTTTTAGTCTGAAATATTTGATGCTCCAACCAAAACAATCTTAGCAGCTTGTGAATTTTATTTTCTTGGAGAAAATGGGAATCGGCTTAAGGTATTTCACTATTGGTATTAGGTTATCATTTTATTATATTCATAATCTTTTCAGGTTGCATATCCGTTCCGTCCTTATCTCTACTTGGGAACCGTAACTGGATTTGAATTTCAAGTTGCAGCGTATTTAACAAGAAAGTATCCAACGGCAAAAGTTGAACATGTTGAAAAGGAAAATCTTGATTTGGTAAGCTTTGAACGTTTATAAATAGCGAACCTAATTTTGCTTTTGTAGAAGAATCATTTATCTGGATTAAAAAGCAAATTTTTATTTATATCTTTTCCGAGTACGGTCGAGCTGTCGGCTTTCAAGAAAGAAATGTTTCCACAAATCCGTAAAAATCAAGAACGATTAAAAACTGCTTCCGATTATACATCAATGCTAGCTCAGTATGCGTTAACCTTTTTGCCCCTTTATATAACATCGTTTAATTTCAGACATCTTGGAGCTTATAGTGCCGATAAAGAAGGTGAAGTATATGAATATATTGTTGATATTCGAGAATACGATTTACCCTATCATATGCGAGTATGTATTGATGAAAAAATTTTTGTTGGTTTATGGTATAGTGTTTGTGGACGAGATACATCTACTCAACAACCAAGCATCAAAAGAAATGAAAATATCATTGATCCTCCTGAACCTATTGTCTGTGCCTTTGATATCGAAACAACAAAACTTCCTTTGAAATTTCCTGATAGTGCCATCGATCGGGTAATGATGATTTCATATATGATTGATGGAAGAGGATATTTAATTATTAATCGTCAAGAAGTTAGTGAAGATGTGGAAGATTTCGAATATACGCCACGACCGGAATTTCGAGGAGAATTTCGTGTTTTTAATGAAAAAGATGAAAAAGGTTTACTTAAAAAATTCTTTGAACATATTTTAAAAGTAAAACCTCATATTATGGTAACGTATAACGGAGATTTTTTCGATTGGTATGTTTTAAAAACGTATACTAATTTTAGGGTAAATAAATATTTTTTAGGCCATTTGTTGAAGCTCGTGCAACTTTTCATGGCATTGATATGACAAAAGAAATTGGATTTGCTAAGGATAATCAAGATGAATACAAACATATCAATTGTATTCATATGGATGCTTTCAGGTTAGCGTTTTTGGTGTAACGGTAGATACATTATTATTTTTTCAGATGGGTAAAGCGTGACAGTTATCTACCTGTCGGTTCACAAAATCTTAAAGCTACAACAAAAGCTAAATTAAGATATGATCCGGTTGAATTGGATCCTGAACTTATGATGGATATGGCCCAGCATAAACCCCAAACTCTTGCAAGTTATTCTGTATCTGATGCCGTATCAACTTATTATCTTTACATGAAATATGTTCATCCATTTATTTTTGCGCTTTGTACAATTATTCCATTGGGTCCTGATGATGTAAGGTTTTGTAGATAATTTTAACATCTATATCAAAATTCAATTAACATTTGAGAAATAAAATCACTGCGAAGATCTTCATTTAATTTTGGACGACGGAAAATAAGAATATGAGGTTCAGGATTTGTTGATTTTATTTAATAAAATCAAGTTAGCACTTACCGATAATCAAAGACATCACCGTATATTTTTGAATATTCAAAAGCTACAGAATTGAGTGGATAAATATTTGTAATTTTAATCTGTCGCATTTTTAAGGGTTTTATTTGCTTAATCATTTAAAATAAAATTTACGAGTTCATTAAAATGAAAATGTAATATTTTAGTTTTTTAGGTTCTTCGAAAAGGTTCTGGTACTCTATGTGAAGCTCTTTTAATGGTTGAAGCATTTCACAAATCTATTATTTTTCCTAACAAACAAATTGCTGAAACTCATAAAATGACTAAAGATGGACATCTTTTGGAATCAGAAACTTATGTTGGAGGGCATGTTGAAGCATTAGAATCTGGTTTATTCAGAGCCGATATTCCATGCAAGTTTCGAATGGATGCTGATACATTGCAGCAGCTAAAAGATGAAGTAAAAGAAACACTAATTCATTCGTTGATTCATGAAATGGAAATTGATATTTCAACGTTGGAAGATCTTGATGAAGTTGTTGTGCAAATTCAAGATAAGCTGGATGAATTACTACAAGCTCCAATTAGAAATGAGAATCCAAAAATTTATCATTTGGATGTTGGTGCAATGTATCCGAATATTATTTTAACAAATCGTCTTCAACCTCCTGCTGTTATTCATGAAGAAGACTGCCTTGCTTGTGTCTATAATACTCCTGATGCAAAATGTAAACGAGAAATGAATTGGGTTTGGAGAGGTGAATTAAGTGAGTTCTTTCTGGATAACTGTAGTTATGCATGAAGTTGCCTTTTAATTTTCAGTTCCTGCAAAACGTGGTGAATATGAAAGATTGATGCAACAACTTGAGCAAGAAAGATTTGGAAAACCACCGAAACCGTTTCATTCACTTCCAAAAGAACAAAGACTTGCAATTGAAAAAAAGCGTGTGCAAGATTACTGTCGAAAAGCATATGGTAAATTACATGTAACAAGAGTTGAAGAAAGAACTAGTTTAATATGTGAACGTGAAAATGGTTTCTATATTAATACTGTTCGAACTTTTCGTGATCGACGTTATGAATATAAATCAATGTTGAAAAAGGCTAAAAATGATTTATCGTCAATTCCAAGTGAAGATGTCTCTGCAGTTAAGTCTGGTCAAGCTCGTGTTGTTCTTTATGAATCGCTTCAAATTGCTCACAAGTGTATTCTAAATTCTTTTTATGGATATGTAATGAGAAAAGGATCCCGTTGGTTTTCAATGGAAATGGCTGGAATTGTATGTCATACAGGTGCAAATATTATTACTGAAGCCCGACAACTTGTTGAACGGGTATGTTCTATTTTTGTGTTTCTATTCATAATAAAAAATGAATCATATTTTTAAAGATTGGCCGCCCATTGGAATTGGATACTGATGGTATTTGGTGTTTATTACCTAATTCATTTCCAGAAAATTATTCCATTAAAACAAAAACTGGGAAATCTATTACTGTGTCATATCCTGGTGCAATGTTAAATGCAGTTGTAAAAGATAAATTTACAAATGATCAATATCATACTCTTAAAGAAGATGGAACATACGAAATAAGCAGTGAGAATTCAATCTTTTTTGAAGTTGATGGACCTTATCTTGCTATGATTCTTCCTGCATCAAAAGAGGAAGGAAAAAAACTGAAAAAACGGTATTATTAGTTTGGCTTTGAATTTTTTTAGTACACATTTTTTCAGTTATGCTGTTTTTAACTTTGATGGATCATTGGCAGAATTGAAGGGCTTTGAAGTTAAACGTCGTGGTGAATTAAATATTATTAAAGAATTTCAAAAAGATGTTTTCAAAGCATTTTTGGGTGGACATGACCTTCAAACTGCTTATGAATCAGTTGCAAAAGTTGCTGATGTTTGGTTAGATATTCTTCATACAAAAGGTGGAAATCTACGAAGAGATGAACTTTTTGATCTTATTGCTGAAAATCGAAGTATGTCAAGAAAATTGGAAGATTATGGTACACAAAAATCAACTTCTATTACAACCGCTAAAAGATTAGCAGAATTTTTGGGATCAGACATGAATAAAAATGCAGGGCTTTCTTGCCGCTTTTTGATTTCACGTTTCCCACCTTTTGCTCCGGTTACAGAAAGAACAATTCCTTTGAAGATTTTTGATGTTGAACCAAAAAAAGCTGCTCAATGTTTAAGAAAATGGACATTATGTTCCGATATCACTCCTGAAGATTTTCGTGTTCATGATATAATTGATTGGCAGTATTATCTTGAGAGACTTGGAAGTTGTATTCAAAAGATTGTAACAATTCCAGCTGCCCTTCAGGGCTTATCAAATCCTGTGCCACGTGTTGCACATCCAGATTGGCTTGAAAATTTAAAAAGACGTAAAATTGAAATGGCTGCCCAACCAAAAATCACAGATATCTTTAAAAAGGTTGCACCAAGTACTCCAAAAAGTACACGATCTCAAGCAAATACTCCATTAAGAAAAAGGCCAATGCCAGCAATTTTTGAAGATGACCGACGTGCAAATCTTGATGACGAAGTTATGGAAATTGATGGTGACGGAAATCCTGTTAAAAGAAAAAGGATTGAAGATGATTCATCAGGGGTTCCTGTAACTCCAAGTCGATTAACTGGATGGTTAAAAAAGAAGAAAGATACTGTAACAGCTACGCCAACTTCGTCAACTCATACACAACAACAATCACAAGAACTTCCACCAAGGAAAACATGGGCAAAGGATGGATTTCATGAATGGGTATTATCATTAGATACTGTAGTTTTGTAATTTAAATTCTCATATTTTAGTTAACATATATGAAAAAGAAGTGGTCGAGAATGAGAACTGATAGAAGAGCTCATAAACGAAATCTTCTTCAATCATCTTCAAAAACAACATCAACACCGCGTCCAGGAATGACAAATCTTGATCAAATGCTTGCATTCAATCGTGAAAGAATACAATCGGAATTTTGGCATATTGTTCAAATTAATGAAACTAAAACTCCTGGAGTTTTTGACGTTTTCGCTCTTGTTGATAGAAATATGCGAAGATTTATGTTAAATGTTCCAAGAATCATTTACATCAATGATATCAATGAACGTCTTCCTGCTAAAAATGGTCGTCGAGTTCAAAAAATTTTGCCAAAAATGCAAGCGTGTCATAATCTTTACGAGTATACAATTGATGAAACTGAACTTGCTGCAAACATTAGGTATATATTTATTGAGGTTCTTATAAAATTTTTGTTTAATACAAACTTCATTTCAGTGAATTTAATAAACAACTTTGTGCTGGAAATATTATTGGAATTTATGAAACAGAAATTCCTTTACTCTTTCGGGCATTTGTACAAATGGGAGCAATTTGTCGAATTAATTCTTTGGCTAATACTTATCGACTCGAACAATTTGAAAGAGTTTTGGGATCAGATGTTACATATGCTGATATTGAAAATTTTCGAACTGTCTTTTTTTATGAATATTCACAAGGTTCTCGAACTGTCATGGGCTTAATCTCTCCAAAATCTAAACAGGGTTTTGTATTTATTGTTAACAAATCCAGAATTGATTTATACAATTTATCAGCCGTTTACACATCTGAATTTAACAAATTGTAAGTGTTTTGAAAATTTGTTTTATGATTTACTGTAGGTAATTTTAGTGTTGAAAAACGTGGAACTGATTTCTTCCCAATTGATTGTGAAAATATTGAAATGGAAGCAATTCAAACAACTTCAATTAAAGATTCCATAAAACAAATTTCGAATATTTTAAGAGGAATTCGAATAAATCCTGCTGAACCAATTTTATTGACAATGCTTTGCTCTCGATCACCAAAAAATATCCTTGAAATGATTCCTGCAATGAAAGATTTTCCCCATGTTCAAATTCGTGTTTCAGAACCCGCCAACTTAATGAGTGCCTTAGATTGGGGTAATCAAATGGCAAAAAGAATTGTGCAACATTTTATGAATTCATTTGTTTATTTAGCCGTAGGTTTTGCCACAGTTCTCGTTCGTTACCGTATAACATCATTTTAGGATTATTGGGCAATTGCACATTATGCTGGAATTCCAGGTAAATTCTTTTTTACTTTGGTTTAATAAACGTTAAAAAATTTTTAGTTGGGAACCTTCCCGAAGATTCTCTTTCATTGGCACTTGATATTATTTATGCACGAAACTTGCAACAACATAATCATATTCTTTGGGCAACTAAAAATAATCGACCAGATTTTGGAGGAAAAGAAGCTGATGATCTTCGACTTTATGCAGATTGGGATAATGTTTCATTTAAACAACATCATGGCAGGGTTATCAATCATGAAAGATTTGAATTAAAAAATTGTATTGCTGAACTTGAAATTGGAGCTGTTGCTGTTAATGCACTTATTCAAAATGTTCGAATTGTTGAAGCTGAAGGAGCATCAGAATCAATTGGATTTGTGAATTCTGCAACGAATGCTGCAATTGATAAACTTGTGGCAAAAGGAATGCGTCCAACTGCAACAATTACGGATTTTGATGAAGCGGCTTCTGTTAGTGACGCATTAAGGGTTCTTCGGCAAGTTTTCCATGAACTTATTAAAGATATTCACATAAATGAAAATGTTTGCGCTGATCAACTTGTTATTCACATGTACCGGTAGGCTCTTTCGTGAACGTTTACAAAATATTTAACTGTGCTATTTTTAGATGGATGTGTGACCCTAAATCTTTAATGTATAATCCAGCAATTGTGTCAAGTGTTAACATTCTTATGAGAAAATTGTGTTTGTTATTAGTTACGGAAGTAAATCGAATGGGCGGAAGTGTTATTTATTGTTCATTTTCACGTCTTGTATTATCCACCGGAAATTCTGAATCACCTCGTTCTCGACTTTTTATCTCTTCTTTGATTGAATCTTTATCATCAAAGCCTATTTTTGCGGCTCTTCAACTTGCTCCTTTACATTTATGGAATGCTTGTTTATGGATTGATCCGGTAAATTTAAAAATTAAATTACGGTAAAAACTTGCCTTTTTTAGACAAATTTTGCTGCTATTGGTTTCCGTGAAGAAGAAAAAGAAAATGATGAAGTAATTGCTGATGAAAGAATTGAAGTGAAATTTGCAATGATTGAAAAATTACCAGAAAAATGTCAAAAAGCATTCTCCCAAGTTGTTACAGGATACATGATGTTGATTTCAACAAAAATTCGTGAAAATACATCTGATGAAGAACTTGAAAGTTTTTGTCATGAAACACTTTCGAATGAACTAAGTCCTCGATTGTTTCAAATTACTGAAAGATTAATCAAGATTCGTCATATCTTAAATAGCGAATATCGTGAATCAAATCTTGTTGATGGTGAAGAAGATCCAAATTTTGATGTCGCTGTTGAATTTGTTAAAGCAATTTGTAAAGCATTAAGTCTTGACAAAATGATTTCTGAGCCCATTGAAAATTTGAGATCACAATTGATTCAAATGTTGTCAACTAATTTATCTGCAAGGGCCTTGGAATGGCATCCGCCATCATCTGTTTGTGTATTAGAAAACCTTTTCTGTACTCATTGTAGTCGATGCGTTGATTTAGATTTATGTGCTCATCTTTATGGTAAGGTTTTTTAAAATACCGTGTCACAACTTTTTACGATTAATTCTGCAACTAAACTGTTAATATTTTAGATGAAGAAACTGGTTTTCGATGTACTCATTGCAATGCCGAGATTCCAAAAGAAATAATTGAAGAACTTCTTCTTGAAAGACTTTCTAAAATGGTTACCGCTTTTACGCTTCAAGATAAACGATGTGTTCAATGCAAGCAACTTGCAACTCGTTACCTTGCTCGATATTGTGAATGCAGTAATCGCTTTGAACTTGTAATTCCAAAATCTGAATTTCATGAAACGCTGAAAACTATGAAAGCGATTTCTAAAAAACATGGCTTATCTAACGTTGAATTTGCTGTTCTTTGGCAACTTAATTGTTTTATTTTGTAATATTGCTGTTTACATTGTTTCCTATGGTTGTGTATTTTTTGCAAATTGTGATTTTTGAAAATAAATTTTTAAAACATTTAATGGGACTATTTTTCTTTGAATTTTACAGTAATATCCAAAAATTTTAATTTTTTTGACAATGGTATACCCGTCAACTAAATGAATTCTACTTTTAGACAAAAATTTTACTATTTAAACTCTTTGTTGTTATTGGTGAAAAAAAACTCAAGATACAGGACTAAAAATGCAAAACAATAAAAGAACCGGTCAAAACAATTTTTTTATTTTTGCGCGCAACAGTGCATTTTTCGCGTTGCCATGCAACGGTTTTAAAAGTGAGTAAAATTTGCATAATTTTTGGGTTTCTACTTTTTCTTTTTCATTTTTTAAAACCGTTATTGACAGCCGCCACTGGTTCAAATAAGTGAAAGATTGAAAAATAGAATTTTAAAAATGTCCAACATTGAGCCGTTGCCGAGTACTGGAAGTGCTGATTATCAGGTAATTTTGATAAAAAAATATTAGATCTATTTTTTAATGTTTAACTTTTTCAAGATTGTACTTGTTCTTGAAATGATCGTTTTAATAGCAGGTGAAACAGGTCTTGGTATTTTGCATGGATGGACAGAAGGTGTTGGATATGCTATGAAACCATACTACACTCCCATGTATGTTCCCCTTCATTATGATATACCGTTTATTAAGTCTGCCCAAAGCAATTCCTTTATGCTATTAATTGTTTTAATCATTTTTAGGTGGGTATGTGCATGTTTGATGGTGCTTCTATTTTTATTAATTTTTTCACTTTTTCTTGTTTTTGTGTTTTTACATTTTAATCGTGCATGGATTATTAAGCATCATACTTTAGCCCTTGTAAGTTATTTCTCAAAAACAGAAACATGTTCATTGATTCAATTATACATAAAATTTTAAGGTCATCAGTTGGCCCGTTGCAGTCTGTTTAACCATTGGAGCAATGGCAGGTGGAGCACCGTTTTTGGTTGGATTTCTTATCTTCCTTTATTTTACTGCTCTGCTTGGTTTTGCTTATATTTATAATTCTGCTGAATGGAAATCAACTGATCTTCCTTCAATTTAACAATTTTTTTTCCACTACTGTATTTCTGTTTTAAAACCTTTTTACTGCCATTGTTTAATTAATACTTTTTTATGCTTTCATCAAACTCGCAAAAAATAAATATACAAGTGAGAAAGTCATGGAGACAAATGGTAACATTCTTTTTTTTAAATGAACCATGTTATCCTTATTCAAACCCGATTATGTCCATATGTTTATGGGTTTAGCATGCCTACTGAAGGAGCCGGGTTTGCTAAGGGATCTGAGGTCTCATTAATTTTGTTCTATCCATATTTTAATGTTTTAACTGAAACAGATTAGTCGTCACCAAAATTGATTCAAAAATCGAATGCAAAAATCCAAAAAATTTAGAAGCTTTTGAAAAAGTTGAGCTCAATGAATTCTGAAATGTTGCGGCATCTGAAATAGGCACGTGCAACAAAAAGAAAAAGGGAGCTCGTTTTTTTTTCTTTGCAAAAAAAGCGCGCACTCAACTTGGAGGTGTTGAAGATGTTTCTTTTAAATTAATTAATTTCGTATATACTTTATTTAAATGTCTCTTTTTGGTCATAATATACAGAAAAAAGGTTGGAGAAAAAGATTATCTTATTAAAAATAACTAAAATGCATTGAAAAATTAAAAAAATCGTGTTTTTGTAAAAAGTCAAAAAATTCATGTATTACTATTTTGGTCATAACAAAAAAGGGCCAAAAAGTGCCAAGCCAGATTTTTTATATGTTACTTCTATCACTAAAATACATATACTGTGAAAGTCCCATGAACTCCAAGCAACTCCAAAGGAAGTTACAACGGATTTTCTAAATCCCTCTTAATTTTGTACTAAAACATCTGTATTTTACCGATTTTTCTAATTCAAAGTCTCTATAGGTAATTTATACTGTTCTTTTCATTAAGGAATCTTAAAAATACAAAAAGTAAGTGTTTAAATGCATTTTTGACGGATTCTAAGATTACTGATTCAGGAGTTCAGATTTTACAAATAAGCTTTGGCAAAGTGAAACACGGTTTTTTCTAAGGAAAAACACTTTTTTTGAACATTTTCTTCGTAAAAAAATTGCTCCTTCTGAATCTTTGATCTTCTGAAACCATTCTTAAATTTCTTTCATTTTTCTTTTTTTAAGGGATCTAAGCATACAAAATCCTATTTTTTAAGATACAGTTTGTGTCACAAAGTGGTTTGTATGCTGAGATCTCGCTAAAACAAAAAATTCGTTGCACGTGCCTAATCTGAAATATAGTTAAGATGTCATCCAAATTTTGCCCTTGATTCTGAAACAGGGGTGTACAATTTTTGAATCATATTATTACAATCTGTGCACGTAAAGGCTCAATCACAACAATTATGTTCGAAGCATGTGATAAACATTGTAGATGGATTTTAAAATTAACTACTTTTTTGCATAAAAAAGGACAATAGTTTCATTTTTTTGAAACATGAAGCTTATAAAGGCACAAAGCGAGTGCAAGCTTTTTTATGTTTTTGAGTAAAAATTGATGAATACCTTGAAATATGATACCGAAGAATAATAAATAATTCTGGTTGGCAAAAAAAGAAGTGTATTGATTCTTATTTTTTAAAAATAATGCTCTCACTGAATTTTTGTATTGTATGTTTGATAATTAAAATATATTTATTTAATGCTGAACTTGCAATAAGTGAGTATCATTAAATTGATCGGTCACAATTACGGTAATTAATATTAATTTTAGCTATTCTATATGAGGAAAAAGATTTATATACTCGTTCTTTAATTGATCACTTTAATGTTTCATATTCATATTTTAAAAATTTTTATTCGTATACAAATGAGATAACATTAGATATCGGAGAATTGGGAAATGGAACGACTCGAGCAGATAGTATGTTTTTACTGCAGCGAACTCAATAACCTAAAAACACTGTTTTATTTAGTTATTCGGAAAACTGAAAAAACTGATTTTGTAATAAGTTTGGTAACGAATTCTTCATTGCAACAAATAATTCAAGAATTATCGTATCAAGTCGATTTAGCGGTAGTTCAGTTGCATTTGACTGATTGGAATGGAATTTATCCAGGTAAAATTTATTGATTTTGAAAGCATTTCATTGAAAGATGGATTAATTTTAGCAACATTAGATTCTGAAATAATTTTCGAAGAATATGTTTGTATTGTTCCCGCTTCGATTGTGCTTGGAAATATGCTTACAGAATTCTTTGACAGAATAAATGTTTCAAGCAGAGTTACTGTAATTTATGATGACATTGTTCGTAAGTTTAATTATTTATTTATTTGATGTTTTATCTTTTGTGTTTATACTGTAGCACAGAATGATCTAAATTGGCGAAAACAATTTTTACAATTATCATTTCCAATTAATTTTGTTCAAATGGCAAATCCCACTGATCCTGCAGCCGTCAGAAGTCAATTATCTTCTTTGACTCAATCAACATCAACAATTGTTTTTCTTGCAAAAACTCACAATGTTGAATATTATATTTTATATGGTGAAGAATTTATTGTTCGAAATATGTTTACTTGGGTTCAATTAGCCCTTGATACATTGCCATTTAAATGTGATGATTGTATTGCAACTGAAATGTATGTTGTTCGAGCACTTCCAACCGGAAAAGCAGAAGATCTTCGGCTTTTAAATGATTACATAATTTCACAAGAACTTAATATTGACATGAATTATACGATTAAAAGTTATGAAGAAACATTCATTTCAACTGCTTTTGATTCGGTCAAACTAGCATTTTTATATTTAATTGCTGACAATGCCACTCTGGTTTCATTACTCACACCAGATCAGAAGTTGCAGTTTGAAGGTATTGGCACCAATAAAACAATGTTTGATATTATTTCATTGAAAAATATTAAATATGAATATGGACAATATATTCATCATTTCAAATCATACTTTTATCAGGTATTCTTATTATGACTCACGAGAGGACAATTTTAGTATGCAATATGAATTTACCGTAATTTTAAGTGTAAATATACTAAAAATATCTGAATGTTTCTAAAAAATAAAACATATTAAAAAGCATTGTTAATTTACAAATTATAGGATACAACGGCGGGAATTTTTAGAATTAACAGAAGACAAGAACTACCCGACCATAGTATTAATAAATTTGTAAGTTTCATAATATTCAAATTATTACACTGTTTATGACTGCTTAGATTGGAAATTGGACATTTATGAATGGTGTCACACCATTTTATGGATTTTTAACTGTTGATGTTCGGCAGATAAATCATTATCGTGTTGTTACTGTAATTGTATGTATTATCTTTAGCTCTTCGAATGTCTAAGGCTTATTTATAGCAACAACCGTTTATTGAGTTTGCACATGGTGGTTCATCAGATCAATTTCAAGGATACTGTATTGATCTTTTAAATTTGATTCAACAAGAGCTTCAATTTACGTATGAATTATACCAGGCTCCAGATGGTAAATTTGGTTCAGTTGATGATAATGGAAATTGGAATGGATTAATTGGTGAAGTTGTCGTTGGTAAAGCTGATATTGCACTCGCGCCATTATCGGTTATGGCAGAACGAGAGAATGTTTGTGATTCGATGAATGTTTAAAATTATAACAAACACCATTTTAGGATATTGATTTTACAGTACCCTATTATGATCTAGTTGGGACAACAATTTTAATGAAAAAATCTGATGTTGAATATTCATTGTTCAAGTTCATGAAAGTCCTAGAATGGCCTGTTTGGCTTTGCATTGTTGCAGCATATTTATTTACGAGCATTCTTTTATGGCTTTTTGAAAAATTTAGCCCCTATTCATACTCAAATAATAAAGAAAAATTTAAATTGGATCCAGAAAAGAGGGAATTTACCTTAAAAGAATGTTTATGGTTTTGTTTAACGTCTTTAACGCCTCAAGGCATTAATTTTATATCCATTTGCAATTTAGCTATTTACATTATATTTATTTTTAGGAGGCGGTGAAGCACCAAAGAACGTCTCAGGACGGCTTGTTGCAGCAACTTGGTGGCTTTTTGGTTTTATAATTATTGCTTCATATACTGCAAATTTAGCTGCATTTTTAACTGTTTCACGTTTAGAACAATCTATTAAGTAGGAAAAGCTAGCCTTTCTTTAATAACGTTTTATTAACTTCTTTTTATAGTTCATTGGATGACCTTGCCAAACAATACAAAATTGAATATAGTCCAATTAAAGGTGGCGCCACTGAAACATATTTCAGAAGGATGGCACAAATTGAAGAACTTTTATATAAGTAAGCTCAATTGATTACAATGCGTAACAAAAACATGGTTACATGTTTTTGGTTACGGAGCGGTGACGAGGCGGGACGCGCCACAGTTAATTGTCACCGCCCCGTCACCGCCTCGTCACCGCTCCGCTCCAAAAAATGTAACCATGTTTTTGTTATGCATTGTAAGGCTTTTAAAAAATGAGAAACGTATTTTAGCACTTGGAAGGCAATGTCATTAAATGAAAGTATGACGCCATTAGAAAGAGCGAAATTAGCAGTATGGGATTATCCGGTATCAGATAAATTTACAAATATGTGGAGATATATGCAAGAATCGAAACTTCCTGATGGAATCCCCCAAGCCATTGATAGAGTTTTAAATTCTGATACAGGGTTTGCTTTCATCGGTAATTTTATTGAATTCAATATTATTTTTCCAATCACCCAAGCATAATATTTTAGGAGATGCAATGGAAATTAAATATGCAATTCTGACAAACTGTAAACTTCAACAAGTTGGAACTGAATTCTCTCGAAAACCTTATGCTATTGCAGTTCAAAGTGGAAGCGGTTTAAAAGATGAAATATCAGCTACTATCTTAAAATTACTCAATGAAAGGCAATTAGAAGCCTTGAAAGAGAAATGGTGGAATGAAAATCCACATAAAGTCAAATGCCCTGATGTTGATGATGAATCAAATGGAATTTCAATTCAAAATATTGGTGGTGTTTTTATTGTTATTCTTGCAGGAATTGTGCTATCATTTATCACTCTTATCTTTGAATACATGTATTATAAGAGAAAAGGTCAAAAGAATTTGTTGAAAAGATCAAATGCTCGACATTCCACTGAAATGACAAATGCATCTGCATCATCTGAGATGCAAGACCCTACTACAACCGCCACAGCAGCAACACGAAATCGTTTCACCCTTCATAATGGAAATATCCCACAATATACCAATTCTGCTTTTCAATTTTAATTTTAACAATACATATATTTTTCATTGTAAATTTTTTCTCAATATATAAAAAACCATTAAAAATAAAAGCAAAAATAAAACACATAAAAGTAATGTCAAAATTTTTATCACAAAAATAAATATCAAGCATTATAATTTTGTCATTTTCCATCTTTTTGATTTGATTGGGGGTTCATTCTTTACGCTGTCGTTCTTGTGACGACGTTTAAAAGCATTTTTATATTTATTTCTCTTGTATTTTCCACCTTTCTTCCTGACATTATAACCGATAACAGCTAGAAGAAAATTTCTTTCTTCTCCCTTGTTATTCCATTCTTATTTCATTTTTTTCGGGGCTTCTTATTTTTTCTCTTTCCTTTTTGAGTTTTGTCTTGATCAACAAAATATTTTTTAGGGGGTTCAACTTAAAAAAATTTCAAGACAAAACGAAATAGAAAAAACTTTCACATCATTTTGAAGGAACATCATCATGGCAAGTAAGTTTTAACTTTTTGCTTTCTTTGTCTCGTTTTTTTAATTAGTTTGTTCTAAATGAATGAGTTTTTGTTTATATGCTAAAAAACTTGCTTCTTCTTCTAATGAGAACCGTTTCTTTTCTTTCTTTCTTCTTCCATCTTTTTAGTCATAATCTTCTTCCTCCACACATCTTTTTTTTTTATCTGAAAGTAACTCATTTATTTAGTTTTTGTTATAGAAATTTTGAAAAAAAGAGAAAAAGATATATGTATATTCTTTCATTTTCATAAATTTTATGCTTCTTTTTAACAATGTTTTATTTCTTTTCCTTTTTCGTCTCACTCTTTCTTTTTTCGATGAGAAATAGAATTTTGATTATTTGGAGAAGAAGAATGTGCAAAATGATGAGATTTTGGGTGTTAAGATTTTAAAGAAGCAACAAAAGACATCGAGAAAAAAGGAGGAGAAAAACAACTTCCACCAAAAATAAGATAAAAATGCTTGGGTCAAAAGATGAAGAAGAATGAAGGATTCCCATTTCTAAAGATAGAGAGAGGGTCGAGAATGTTTTACTTGCCTTTTTGGAGGGGTTTCAACTACATCATCATCATCATTCTCATTTTGTTGTGGTTCTCGTTTATGTTTTTTTGCTTTCTTTTTTTCTTCCTTTTTTTCCTCCTTTCTGCCAAAAGCACAACCAATGAAAGGAAGTCTTATTGGAGAAGTTCATTTGGAAACAAATTGTTAAAAAAGAAGAAAGATGAAATGAAAGAATGCTTTAAGGCCATTTTTTGTGAAAAGGGAATGGATGGTGGTAATTTGGTGGGGGCAAATCATGAAAAGTTGTATATTATTTGTTTTTTTTCTTCTATCTTATGTTTTTGTGACACAAGGAACTACGTGCAAGCTTAAAATCATGTGATTAAAAAGGCTTTCAAAATCTTTTTTAAGAGTTCTCTTTTTGTTAATCTTTTTTGTCGTGTTAAAATTTTAATGTTTCTAAAATTATTTTGAATCCTTAATCTTATTTTCTTGTTTTAGTCTGTTTCTTACCCCCGGTTTATAAAAGGTATATGTTTTTATTTACATGTCTTTCGAAAACCTGACTTTTTATGTAATGTTATCCGTATATAGAATAAAATTTAAACACAATAACAAACAATTTGTTCAGACATTTTTTCACTTTTTAGGTAAAAAAAAGATCTCCCTCAAAAAATTTTTTGAAAAAAGTAAATAAAAAAGCAAAAATATTTTAAAAGCTGCGACAAAACAAACCCTAAACTTTTTTACATTTGTAATTACGAATGTATGGCTTTTGTTTGAGTTTGTTCATGTATCCCTTGCGACATTGACTTTCATTCTAAGAGTTCTATTGTTCTAAAATAGCGTAGCCCATTTTTCTTTTGTGAATTTTGAATATTCAAAATATGTGTATCTCTTTCTTTTTCCCCTTTGATTATTTAATATACTTTTGGTTGTCTGGTTAAAACTAATTTTATTAGAAAGTTTTTTTTATAAAATTCCACAGAGATTTTGTATGAAAAAAGAGATTGACTTTAAAGCATAAAAAGTTTGAGCTAAAAAAATAAATTTCAATGAATTATTGAAAGTGCAATGTTTTTTCATCATTTTTATTTAGGTCACGAATTGTGAACACGCAACTTTTTTTTTCTTTATTTTCCCCCACCTTTTTTAAGTTGAATCTTTTCTTTAATTTTAATAATTGTTAAATCCTAAAAGATATACCTTTTTATCGAATGAATTTATAAAAGCCAACCAACTTTTGACTTTTTACCTTTCTAAATGCTATTCATAGATTAACTCCCCTTTTTTGTTATTATTCATCCTGTATCCCTTGGACACAAGGTAATTTCATTACTGAAAGAAATAAGATAAAGATATCAGATTGACGTGCGAAGACTTTTTTAAAGAGAATAGCAAACAAAATTTTGTCATTTTCTATCATCAAAAAATGAGAGATTTTCTTATGTATTTTTAATCCCTTTAAGAAGCCTTACCGTTATTGAAAGTGTTACCTTTTAAGATTTTTCTTTTATTTTTATTATTTCTTTACATTGTTCGTTAAAAAAAATACTTTCAGTTTTCTTTCTTCAATGCAATGCAGACTTTGCATTCACACTTATTTATTTAAGCAAAATTAGAAGCTGCTGTTCAGTATTATTGACACAATATGGAAGTTTATTATTATTAATATAGCCCCTATTTTCTGCAAAATAATCTTCATAATTTTGAAATGTAAATTATTTGCTTTGGTATTTTTGTCAACGTTATGTTCTTCATTTTCTAACTAACTCATTAGACTTGGTCTTCCTTCTTTTCTTCTAATTCAAGATATAAAAACTTCAGTTTTTATCTTCGAACATCAAAAACTTTGTTGGTTTTTCTTGCTTCTTCTTCCGGCTTTTCCCCCATCTTTCATTTGTATTTTTTTGGTGGGCCCGACCTTTCAACGCGCTGGACTAAGCATTATTTTAACGGAAGTCACATCAAGTAAAAAGCAGAAGAAAAAGAGCAAGAAGAGTAAAAAAGACGAAAAAGGAGAAATTCACATACATGGCATCAAGTTGGGCATCATCAGAAAAAGGCAGCAAACTTGTTACATTAACCAAAAAGTTTTCAAGAAGTGATCTTCACACAGCTAAAGAAAAGGATGTTGTTGTTTCTTCTTCTCCTTCCTATTCAGAAGCCGCACCCTCAACAAAAAACTTTTCACATGCTTCAGAAAATTCCCCTCATTCAATAGAGTCTGAGAATGAAAAATTAACTTCTAAAAGGCAGCGATCAACAAAGCGTTCACTTCGTTTAAGTGTTTTTCGTCGCAAAGTTGGCTCTGAAACTCGTGGATCAAATGATAAAAATAATGCTCGAAGGACAACTTCTCTTGGCCCAAATGTTATAAAAGAAGAAGTTTGTGAAAAGAAAGAAGATAAAAAAACTTCCCCGTCTTTTCCTTATCCAAAACCAGATCCCAAAGTAAAGAAAGGTTTTTGTTGTTCCTTTCGGCAATTAAGTCGAAAACGGCTTATTGAACCTGATTCAAATCTTTCTGTTCAAGAACCATGTACAATATTAACACCGGAATACGGTCCTCTTGGAATTGGTAAAGGAAACTCCCGAAATTCAACTGCTCCAAATTCTCCAAAACCTGAATCATCAATTATGCCAACGAGTAATTCGTTTGAACAGCATCTTCTTTCCGCTGTTCAACCATCAACCCTTCCAACAAGACGTGAGATTTTCAATTTATATTTTTTCTTTGATGTTGTTTCTATTCAAAAATTTTGATATCCAATTATCATTTTTTAACACAAACACAAAAAAGACAAAAATTGACGTTGGCTGTCACTGACAATAAAACCCTTCTTTTCTCATCTTTTGTGGAGTAAGCATCTTTGATTGATGCCTTTCTATAACTATCTCCTTTTTTTTCTCCTTCTTTACTTTCTTCACATTAGCGTTCTATAAGCTTTTTTTCACTTTCCTTCTTCTTGATTTGATATTTTTTGTACTATGATGTTGATACTTTTTTCCCTATTCACCGCCTTCACCTTTTACATGTCCAACAATAGTTAAACGAACATACTTACTTATAACACAATTGTTGAGACAATAATAATCTTTTCTAACTTTTGCTTCAAAATAGTCATTCTTATCATAAATGCTGCTGCAACTTTTGATGCCTTAAAAGAACTTCTTCTTTTTTTGCCCAAATTTGATGAAAGACTAAATTTATTTACCGAAACAAAAAAAATAACAAAAGAAAGAAAATTTCTTTATCTCTATTTTGTTTTACATTTTGACACATCAATTTCTATTCTTTCCTTTTTTCTTCTTCGTTTTTTATCGGAAGAAGAAATGTGTTTAAACCCCGGGCTAAAGGCCTCCCAAGTGTTTTTCGGAATAAATGTTTAACAAAAAGAAACGAAGCATCAGGGGGCACTTCGTCAGTATTCATTCAAATGTTTCCTTCCGGACATCATGTTCTTTTGCTTCTTTTATTCTTTCTTCTTCGTTTACTTCAATCTTGATGCAACTTTGTTCTTGAAGACGGCGGCTGCTGCAGCAGCATTTGATTATTTTTACGTATATTGTTTAAAAAAATATTTAAATTTAAATTTCCGAAATCATGATGCTAGGCGGTTAAATCTTTCGACTTCAACTACTACGACTACTACATCTGACATTTCTGTTGCTGTTGCTTCAACTGAAGCGGCTTCTATCCTTCTTCTTTATTCTTCTTCTGAAAAAAAGAATTATTTATTTATTTATCATCATCGAATATAAAACCTTCATATTTCTTTTCCGTTTCATATTCATTCACAATGTAAGCAGTAGAAAGAGGCAGAGAGAAACCATTGAATAAATGAGGCTTCAGGGGCCTTATTCTTCTTCCATCAACCCCGACAAAAAACGACGTTCTTCAGCATTGATTTGTTTCTGAATAATACTTGTCTGAAAAATATTACTCAACAACACGAAAAAAAAGAAGAATTCTTTCTTCATTTCTTTGTTCTTCTTCTTCCTTTTATTGCTTCAAGATTTATATTTCTTTATTTATATTTATTCTTTCTCCTTCTTCTTTCTCTATTATTTTTGGCGCATTAAAATAAAACATAATGGAAGGGACATCTTCATCATCATCAGTGACAGCCAACAATTCAGATTATTATAAACGATCCTTTTTATCACTAACCGAATCCGCACAAATTTCTGCATTTTTAGTTCGGAAATTATCAAAGGCATTTTTCAATTCACAAAATGGCGACAAAATTGGTTAGTTTTTTTTGCCTCCTTCTTCTTCGAGTGTTTTCTATTTCTTCCATGAAGAACAAAAAAATCTGAAACTTTTTTTTTCGTCTTCTTCTTCACTCTCTTCATTTTTCAAATTAGTGGTGGTGGTAGTGCCCGAGATGTTTTTGTTGTTTTAAATTTAAAAGAAGTGTTAAAAAAGTAGTATGGTTGTTGTTATCGTGTCAATGTGACATTTTTTCCTCTCTTTTTTTGATATCAAATGTCGTGTGGTTTTTATTTTATTTTCTGTTTTGTTTATGGTGGCATTTTAACATGACAAGGCTTTTCATATCACAGTACAACAACCTATTTTATTTCTATTCCTTCCTTCTTTCTTTATTCTTTTTTTCCATGTTTTTTTCTTCCTTTTTTAAGCCATTCGTTATTAAAAAAATACGGAAATGCGACATCTTGTTGCTTTTGCAGTTTTTTTTTCACTTTCATGGATGTTAAAACGCAAGCCTTGTCATGAGTCTCCTGGACACTTTTATTTTTAAATATTAAATTTATAATTTTTTTCACCCTATTTTTTGCAGATTTTTTCTCTTTTTTTAAACAAAAATAGAATTGGAAAGATACGGTAAATCAGTTTTTTTTTAAAATTGGTATTTTTTATGAGAGCCGATTATGGCACTGAAACCCTTTTTTATTGCCTCATTTGTTTTTTTTCCTCCAACAATTTTGTTTCAGCATCATTTCTCTAAGAAAACCTTATTAAAAACTATTTTTTCTTCAATTTTCTTTTAATAGTAAAATGCATAAAAAATAGCTTAAATAGTTTTCTTTGTGGGCGATAAGCTTTGGTTTTGCTTTTTTTTCTGGAATTGCTTAAAACGTTTCGAAAACAACAGTTAAAAGTAAAAGTGAAAGAAGCATCTTCTTCTTTTTTTCCCTTCATTCTTTTAAATTTTCTTCCTATCACTTGTTGAAAATCTGCACATCCTTTTTTGGTCTTATTTTCTTTTTCTTTTTTTGCCTGCTAAAACTTCAATCATTAACTAAAAATTAAAGACGAAGGAATTTTATTTTTGGTAATATGAGTTGCCCTTTTATCTTTGTTCTTGAATTAATTAATTCTACGCTCTCCTTTTTTTCATAAAAATAGTTTAACGAAAAAAAGAGACTTGGGGTTAATGAGCTAAAAAATGCCTTTAACTAATTCTTTCATCCCTTTTTTTTTCTACTTCCATGTTAAAACTTTTTTTAGTCTTCTCTGAACATGCATCAAGTAGCGCGACATAACGCTGTCAACGCATTTCCCGCAGCCATCAACCAATTTTTCTTCTCTCTTTTTTTTGGCTTTGTATTTTCATGCACACGTTTTTGAAAAGCGACACGAAGAAGAAAGGCAAGAGATAGTCCAACATTGGCAATGAAGTTAAGTTAACAGAAAAAAGCTCCTCTAGTCAACGGATGTTTGCGCGTGCACACATTATAACTTAAGGGGAATGTGCCATTGAAAGGGCAGTAGCAGCCAAAAGAGGACGACAACGTTGGTGACGACGATGACAACAAGCATTCATTTTGTCCCCCAATTTTTGTTAAACGCCAGGAGTCTAGTTCTTGTATGGAACGTAGAAAGATATGCGCGTTAAAGGGAAAAAGAACATAGTAAGAAAAAAAAATATAGTGTTCATTGGTGAATGCCAGGGCGGTCCTCCAGCATCAATCGAAACAACAAGCTTTAGAAGAAAAAAAAATATAACAGGCTACTGATAGTAGTCAGCGTCACCTTCCAGCTTAAGCTTAAGTAACATGACTTTGTAGAATAAAAAAACGAGAAGAAAACAAAAAAAGAAAAAAATATATATATAACGGAATTGCTTGGTATTACTTCTTCCCTCCCCAAAAACAAATGCCTTAATTATTGGCATGTTTTAAAGGATAATTGTATTTACATTCCTTTTGTTTTCTTTTTGCGTTATTTTCTTTTTTTCCGCAATCTAAAAAATAATAAAAGAAAATAATGGACATTCTGTTTTTTAAAAAAAGTGCGTGAAAAGAAGGCTTTATTTTTTTGGAGAAAAAAATATAAATAATTTTTTTGCTGGTTGCGCGTCTTGTGTCATCTCCACACATTCCATATATGTTAAGCAATTTTTAGTTAAGTGAAAAAAAGTGTAGCATGAAACTCAAGAAAAGTATGCTGTAAATTATTGTTTTTAACTCTTCCAAAAAACACTGTTGTTTTTTTCTTCTTTCTCTTTTTTCCTACCTTTTTTTATGAATTTCGAAATGGGTTGTTCGCTCTGGTGGCTTTTGCTACTCGATATTCACGGCAAATATCATACATATTTGAAGCTGATTACTATTTTTGGTCTTTAATACATACATACATACGTCTTTTATTATTATTATTGTTTATTTATTTGCTCCTTTTCTTGATCATATCCAGAAGATTTATTCAAGCATCTTTATTACTTACATAATAATAGTTATACAAATATAAAAAAAATATAATATACAAAATGGGAAGTGAAAGAAATTTTCCTAAATTTGACATTAAGAAAGAATTCATGGGTGAGCATCGATTAAATAAACTTTTGCTTCTTATTTTTAAAACTATCATTTCTCTCTTTTATTTTTCATTTATTATTATTTTTTTCAAATAATTGTATTTATTATTTATTTTTTTACTTGTTGCTTTTCTTAGTGTTTTTTGTTTTATTTTTGTTTGTCTTTAGTAAATTTGTTTTCTGAGATTATCTATTTTTCTCTTTTCATTTTTGACATAATTTCTTATCCAATTGATTTTTAGATCTGATGAATGATTGGGAAATAGGTGGGACACAGAATCCATGGGTATGTCCAAGCGATCGACATCTTCAACTTCGAGCACAGTATGTTTCTTTTCTCTCTTTTTCTTGTCATGTTAATATTTACCACAAAAAAATATAACCAGAAAAAAATGTAACTTTAGACTCAAAAGTGGTTGGAGTGTCCGTACAGCTTCAGCTCGTTCACCAACAAACATCAAACAAAATGCAGGAGGAGGAATTTCAGATGCCGAACAGGAACAAATCCGAAAAGTGCTTGCAAGAGCAGAAGCTGGAAGACAAAACGAACAACAGCGAATAGGGTATGACAATGTTTTGTTTTCTTCCCGAAAAAAATATTTTTAAGCTAAAACAGTTATTTTTTCTCGGAAAAATGCACTTTCTTTCATTACCATAATTAGCGTAACCATGCTTCAAAAAGTTAAGACGAAAAATTTTTTGTTTCTAAATTGAAAAATATCGAAGCATCCAAAGACCACGAGAAAAAGAAATAGAAAGATAATTAGAACATTAAGCATTTGAAATTGCAAAAAAAATGACAAATAACATTCCTTGGGAGAAATTTACTAATTTTTATCATTAAATCTCAAAAACAACTTTAGTGATTCTGGCATTTACAATTTTTTGTTATTTTTTCAGAAAAATGGTTGATCGTCTTGAAAAAATGCGTACCCGTGCAACGGGAAATGGTGTCACCCAATGTCTATTATGCCAAACTGAATTCGGTTTGCTTGCTTCTAAAAGTTATGCAGCAATGTGTATGGATTGTCGTAAAGTAAATTGCTATCTCTTGAATTTTTAAGTAACTTGTTATCTTTTTCTTATTCTATTTTAGTATGTATGCCAAAAGAATTGTGGTGTTGAAACGTATGACCAAAAACGTGGAGAGCCAATATTTCTTTGTAAAATATGCAGTGAATATCGGGAGGTGGTATGACATGATGAAAAGTCATAAAACAATCCACTAATTACTTTTTTATTCTTCTAGATGTGGAAAAAGTCTGGTGCATGGTTTTATAAAGAAATGCCAGCATATGTTAAGCCGCCCTTGAATGGAACAACTCCAACGAGTAATAGTTGTAATAATACTCCAAGGTCATTCTGGCAACATCACAGTGATTCAAGAACAAATTTAACTGCCTTATCTCCAACCGCGGCATTCTCATCTTTATCTTTACAAGATGTTGGAGTTAATCAAGGAGCAATAAATAATGGAATTTCTACAAATAATGCGGGTTCAAGTAATGCATCATTCTCTTCACAGCATCGGGTTTCACGACAACTTCCAATTCCTCCTGATCAACAACAACGGTAACTTTCCAAAAAAACAAATCCCCTTCAAATTTTTTAAATTTTAAGATTAAAAACAACACCTCGTCCAAGAATTACTCCATCATGGGTGCACGAGAAAGTGCAATCAAGTATGAGTATTGGATCTGAAGATGAAGAGTCATCTTCATCTTCCATTGATCACGTCGATTTTAAACAATCACTGCCAAGCAGCACTTCAACAAATTTAGCTCGACGTCATCATCATTTTCATCGCCCAAAAGAGCTTAACAATCGCTTTCCAGAAAGCGTTAATTCACTTAATTCACGTCATTCAACTCATCAACATTCTGCTTTATCAAGTCGTAATCAAATTACTGATACTGGTAAGTTTCACAAAACAAATATCTTTTAACAAAATCATGTTTTTTGAGTGTATACTAATTTTTTCTGTTTTTTTCTTCTAACATTTTTTTATTATTTTTAAAGTTAAGTGTAAAAGCATTAGCTATAGCTTTTTTGAATGAAACTCTTTTTTTGCTTGAAACAAATATTTTTTTATGCAATTTGCAGATTGAGTTCCGTGTTTGAATGTCCCAAAAAAAGTATATTGAGGAAAAAACTTTTTTGATGAAATTTTGTTCACATCTTCTGCTGGTAAACAAGGACTTTTTTAAAGCTTAATATTTCTGTTTATTTCTCGGTTAAATTTTTGCAAGCATTTTTTATTTTATTTATTTCTTTTTCACTTCTGTTCACACAAGGAACTTAATGCTTTAAGTTTTTTTTCTTAAGTTCGCAATTCCTCAGTTGCATTTTTTTAATTTCCACACATTTCACCATTTTTAAAAATTCAAAGACAGCTTCTAAATCAATAAAATTTAGATAGCGATAATGATGAATCAAGGCGCTCCACTCCATCAACATCCCCTCGGCATTCATTAGCAACCCCCTCAAGTTATGGTGGAGATGACCTCTCACAAAATCATGTCTCACTTGCAGCAAATAATGAAGCATCAGATGTAAAAAGCATTGATTCGGGTGGTGAGCTTATTTCATCGACTTTTTGTTAACATCATTTTTGTTTTTCAGTTGTACAAAGTGATCACTCTGCTCAACAAGCTCAATTGCATCAAAGTTCATCTGTTAATTTAACATTAATTCCACAAAGCGAGACAATATCCCCTCCACATGTATCATATTCTTCTACAGCAATGCCGTCATCGTCATCGAGGCTGTCAGCTGGAGAAACACAACTATGCAAACCTCCAACAATTGGACCAACTCCCCCACCAATTCCCCCACGGGCTCATACAGCATCCCCCTCACATTTTGGTGACAGATGTACAAGCTCGGCATCATCAGCATCTTCGTCAGCAATGTTTCATCAAAATCCACCATATTTTCCAACCATGCCAATTAAAGAATTCCCAACGACTTCACAAAAGAATATTAAACTTTCCCATGAAAGTTTACATTCAGTTTCTGCAAAAACAGCTGAAAATCGTAGTCGTCCTGAAAGCGCATATTCAACCGAACAAAATCCTTTAAGTTCAAGTGTGATGAGTGACGTCGAAAAAGAAAAATTATTTTTACCTGAAAGTGGTGACAGCAGTAGTATAAAAATTGTGGGTGTTAATTTTATTTAGACAATTAAAAATCTATTTTTTTTTTGAATAATGACGTTGTTAATGATCTTCCGGTTTTTAGGAAGAAACAACATCTCCAACATTTATGAGTTCACCTGATGACGATACAAGTAAGTTTATAAATAATACTACTACTGTAGTTTAGCAAAAAAAAAAAGACATTAAGTAAGAATTTTTCTCCCCCATAAACGTTTTTATTTATTTTACAAAACATTAATAACTACATTTTTTTACTTACAAATAACAATTATTTTTTATTTATTCGAGAAAAAAGAGATATTAAAGAAATAATAAGAATTTTTTGCTTTAATACCTTATTTTTTTATTATTACTTATTATTTATTTTTGCATTCTCACATTCTCTTTAGAAGCCATATGGCAATTAACAAAGAAATCAAAATTTCGTCCAAAAAATTTTTGCACTAAAACATTTTCTTTACAATCTTCTAATAATGATACAGCACGAAAGATTACAAGATCAAAAGATTCTGGATCTAGTTCAATGTCAGCTGATGCAGCATTTGATGAAAGTTCATCCATCGCTCCCGATCCATCATCAACAACAAGCATGCCACCAATAAATGAAATCGGTGCTGATTCTAATATTTCTATTAATAACATATGTAAATCTGTATCTGTGTCTTGTGTTGGTGGTGGTAGTGAAAAAATTTTTGATAGTGAATGTGTTGTACCAAAACGACATCAACAAAAAGGGATTTTTAAAGCAACATTATGCTTGCCACGATCTGTTCGAGGAAGAATTGATGCATATCGAAGTACATGATTTTTAATTAATTTTTGTTTTTACCTTTTTTTACTCATCTTTTGGCACCTCTTTTTTCGGATTTACTTTCATCTTTTCGAATATTCACATTTCTTCTTTCTATCCCTTTCTATCCCTTTTATAACCAACTTCTTATCTACTTTCTATCTTTTTTTTCTCTTTCTTTCTCTCTCTCACACACACACTTTCATTGAGTGGTTGGGAGTGCTTGAACACTTATATCCTGAAATACAAAATCTTATCATACAAATTTAGGTACACTTGGGTCAATTCAATTCAATCTTACATATCTTCATGAAGATAAACAACTTATTATTCATCTTATCAGAGCAAAAGTAAATTTGAAATTACCAAAAAATTATTAAACCATGTTTTAAATTTTAGAATTTAAAAGCAATGGATAAAAATGGTTTTTCTGATCCATACGTTAAATTTCATATTATTCCTGGAAATGCAAAAGCAACAAAGCTCACCTCAAAAACCATTGAAAAAACTCTTAATCCTGAATGGCATGAAGAACTTATTTATTATGGAATTACAGAAGAAGATAGACTAAAAAAGACTTTACGGATTACTGTACTTGATCGAGATAGAATAGGTTCAGATTTTTTGGGCGAAACTCGAGTTGCTTTGAAGAAATTGCCTCTGGGACAAATGAAAAAATTTAATTTATATCTTGAACATGCAATGCCAACACCGGTAAACTAATGAAAACAAAATTTGGAAAATAAATAAAAAATATTATTTTAGATGGAAAAACCAGAAGAAGCTGAACGTGGCAAAATTTTAATTTCAATTTGTTATAACATTCAACAGGGATCCCTTTTTGTGAACATTAAACGATGTGCAGAATTATTGGGAATGGATTCAACAGGATTCTCTGATCCATATTGTAAAGTATCCCTAACACCTTTGAGTAGTAAAGCACATCGACAAAAAACTGCTATTAAAAAGCGAACACTTAATCCTGAATTTAATGAAGTCCGTTTATCGTTGATTACAAAAATTAATAAAAAAATGATAATTTTTAGATTCTCCAATTTATTGTTCCATTTAAAGATTTACCAAAAAAGACACTTGAAATTGGAGTATATGATCATGATGTTGGTAGACATGATGATTATATTGGTATGCTATATAATTTAAAAAGCTGTCATTATTATTTATTACTTTTTTAAGGTGGAATTGTTCTATCCACTGCCGCCAAAGGTGAACGTGGACAACAATGGTCGCAATGTATCGAAAATCCAGGCAAAACTTTTGAAGCCTGGCATAAATTAGATCCAAATACATAAAGAAAATAAATAATATTCAATGGGTTTATAACATATTTGGTGCCGGTAAAATGTGCAATATTTAATTTTTATATTTTTAACAAAAAAATTTTTATATATACAAAATTGAATATACTTATCATGTACGATTTTATTACTGTAAAATATAAAATTTTATTGCGCACAAAATAAAGTTTTTATCAATTTTTTATTTGCTTTATAAAAAACAAAGGATTCAATAAATACAAATAAAGAAAACATAACAAATGAACAAAAAAAGAGATAAGGCAAGAATTTTTTTATTAATTTCGTTGACGTTGCCAATTGTGAATTGCCTTTTCTGCTTTTGCATAATATTCTTTGGCAAGTTTGTAACCGTAATCTGCATAAGATTTACCAAGTTCCAATAATTTTGCAAAAATTTCTGCAAAAAAGAAGAAAAAAAAGTTATTTTTAAAATGGAAAATTGAGAAAATTCACCTGTTGCACCTTCCATAACATCGCTTGCAAGATGTTTCAAGAATTCAATGACATGCGAAATCTGATCTCCGTAATTTTCTGTTACATATTTAGACTAAAATTTATAAACGTCCTTTTACAATTTTTACATTAGAAAACAAATGAACCTACAATATTACCAAAATGTTCAGCAAAAAAGGTTTTAGCATTTTCAAAGTATCCCATAAATAATTTTGAAGCTGTATTTGCATGGGTCATTGCAGATGGGAAAAATCTTTTAGCAGTAATATTTTGAAGGGATTCAACGGTAGTAAAGAAATTCTGTTTAAGAGAATTTCGAATGACCATATTCTGAAGTGACCATTTTGCATCGTTGCAAAAAGCTTTGCTTTTTGGAATCCATGGCTTATCAGAAATTTGACAATTATGGAATAAAAGAGCCCCGCCAAAAATTATTAAAAATAATGTTGTTAGAAATGTAAAACGTATCATTGTTCCAATGAAGGAGGAGGATTCTGAAAAAAATAGATTTGTTTAAGACAATTTTCTTTTAAAAAAATATAATATTTTAAAAAACACACTTTTTACATTAACGCTACGTTGCTTTTCAGAACCAGCAGATGCAGCGACAGCCATGGATGACAAGAAAATTTTAGTATAGTGGACTAAAGCAGACGTTTAAGGAGGGGGAAGAGGAAAGAGGAGAAAGGCAGCAGCAGCAGCCTCGATTAACAATTTGCGCGCGCAATTCTTTTCTTTTTCTGTGAGGTCAAAAAAGCCAAGTGTATTTTTTTTGTTGGCAAAAAACACAGCAGCGATATATCTTGTTGGATGCAATAAAAATTACAGAGACATATAAAATAATTTTTTATTTATTGTTCAACAAAGCAAAACAATAAACTATGGCTTAAAATAAGTACCAGCATATATTAACCATAACCAAGTGAAATTTTAACAACCCCATACAAGTTAAATCACAACATAAAATTAAGGTAGTGTATAACAATTAAAACGATAAGTACAAAACTCTACAATTCTTTTTTAGAAAGTTTTGGGCCTTTATCTTTTTTCTGTTGTTTTTCTTCTGCCTTTTTAGCTTTCTTTTTTGCTTCTCGAGCTTCATTTGCTTCTGCAATAGCATCACGTTGCATCTTCTCTTGAAGACGAGATCGATCATATGGATTCACATAATTTTCTTCTCGTTCAATAATTTCTAATTCTTGACCAGCAAGATTTAACAATTTTAAAGTTATATCATCATAAATACCAAAATCCTGTCCAAATTTATATGCCCAATTCACCAATTCTTTAAATTCAGCATTTTTTTCGTACTCTTTTTTGACAATATTTGGATAATAAATAGCAAATTCACTTAAAAATGGTGTATTTTCGATAATACTTGCAACATGCTCACGTAAATCTTCATTATCCACAGGAAATTGACCTTGAAGTGGATCAAATTTAAAAGTTTCAATTGAATGTTTGGCAGTTGAAAAGACTCTTTTAATGCTTGAAACTAATTCATTCACAACAGAATGTTGCTTCTTTGTTTCTGGAAGTGCAATAATATTTTTAAGTGCCGTTGTTTGTTCCATACGTTTTTTTCGTAACAACCGTTGATCTGAAACAAATCAATTTTTGAAAAACATATAGTAAAACAAATCATTTGATAACTTACAAAGTTTCATTGGATCTATTTCTCCTGTGGTATCATCCTTTCCTGTAGTTTTGATATGAGCTTTATGATCGTCTACATGCTTTGAAGAAACTGAACTAACTTCTGCATAAGTTATCGCTGCATAAATTAAAAACAACACTACATGATATATATTCATTTTTTTTAAATGTGAGTTAACGCGATAAACTTTGATGATAAGTTATTTTTTAAAATTTAATCAAAAAATATCACAGATAAAGAAGATATTCCTTAACTCTCTTGTAACTCTTCAATAGCATCACATAACGCCAAAATTGTGAAAAAACATAAAAACTTATGGGAAAATCATAAACATTCCATAAGTATCCCATACCAATATGCGAAATTCAAATTCGTTTTCTGACTAGCAATTTATTTTCAAAATTTATTTTTATGTTTTGACCATAATTTAAAGTACAAATAAAATTATAGCTCACCTGCCTACACAATGTGGTAAAATTATGTTGGCAATATTGCATCATTCTAAACTTACAAGATTGCTTTATTCCAGAGCTTATAAAACTTTTAACATCCTCGAATTCAAGTTTATTCAAAATAGTTGTTGAAGAAGGGATTATAATTTCAAAAACTTTTTTTTAATATTGCATCATTATAGACTTGTAAGGTTGCATCACTCTCCACATAAGTAAAATTTTAGTTAAATTTCGGTTCGTTATATTTGTTAATGTTTGCTGCTTATGCATCTAGTTTCTTTTTTGGACTCATATACCGCGGATAGAAAGTTTAAGTTTGAATCGTTGATTTTGATTATGTATGAAAAATATTACCCAAAGATTAAATAAAAACTAAGTATTTATTAAAATAACTACTGTACATTTATTTAATTGTAAGTAAATTACTGTAGTTTACTTTATTCCATAATATCACATGTACTATTTCCAAAACAAGTTTTTTATAATCATTTATTCATATCTGATACAAACATATTTATAAAAACAATATCAACCCAACAAAATCATTATTTATTGTGTAATATTTACACTGAAGCAACTAAAGAAAATGATACCTGTTTACAATGAAAATAAAACTAAGAAACGTTTTTAATACAAAAGAATAGAAAGAGACCGAATTTCAACAAAACAGTATCCAGTTTGGAAGCCAAAAAGAAACACAACCACATGCCACAAAAAATTAGTATATTTTTACATGAAAGGATTAGTATTCGGGGGATTACCAGCAGTGGGCTGTCCTTGAGGATTTCCTAATGGGTAAGGCGGGGGAATCTGATTCGGTTGTTGATTAAATTGAGGAGGATATCCTTGCTGCATCTGTGGTGGATAACCCGGGTATGGAGCATTAACTTGAGGTTGCGTATAAGCATACGGTTGTGGGAAATATCCATAACCTCCTATAAAATCAAATATCTAATTGATGAACAATACTGAAGATAAATATACCTGGCATTTGGTAGGGCATGTAAGAATTCGGTTGAGTCGGGGGTTGATAAGCTTGTTGTGGATAAGCTTGTTGTTGTTGATAATGTTGAGGTGGAGGCGGAGCAGAACCATGAGAAGGTACATTTGGAAGATCATGATTTGTTGTTGTTGGTGCTAAATATAAAAGAAATAAAGCAGTTAGAAACACAGCATCAAAATTTACATTAAATATAGGAAAGTATTTGAAATAGTTGGAAATATAATAACAATAGGAAAAACAAACATTGATGAAAGACACATGGTGGGAATAACAATTTAATTTTTACCTAAAGCTCCGCTGCTTGGTGGAGGTGGACGTGGTGGTGGTGCTTTAGCCGATGAATTACCTCCAGTTGCTCCAGCAACAATATTTTGTTGCAATTGTTTCATTAAATCATCTTTTTCAGTTTTTCGAGCAAAGCAAAAATCAGTAACTTTTTGTTGAAGTCGAAGAAGCATTGGAGTAAGATCATTGTAAAACTAAAAAAGATAAATGATTACGATAGCATAAAATAAATATAGGAATACCTTAGTTCCTTCTTTAAGATTTCCCTCAAGTTCAAAATAAGTGTCATATGCAGATGCAAGAGTTTTAAGAATATTATCACGATCAGCAGTACCAGATCCAGTTTTTTCATCTGTGAATTTCTTATTTAAAGCCTGAAAACAAAAATAAGATTGATTTTATTAAAAAAATATATTTTTATAGACCTGAATTTTTTCCATGATAGCTTCTTGTTCAGCAATACTTTTATTAACTTGTTCTTTCAATGGACCAAGTAATTGCTGAATTTTAGACTTTGATACATCTTCTTCATTTAAGACATCACTACCAGACATGGATTGCAAGAATTCACCGCTCATATCAAAACGAACATCTTTAAAAGATTTTTCAAGTTTTTCACGTTCAGCTTTGATTTCAGTAGTTTTATTGACAAGTTCACGCAATTCATTTACTGTTGAAGAATTTTGAGCACCACCCATATTTCCAAGACCTGGTATAGCTTCTTTCAATTCATTTTCAGGTTTGCTTAATAATTCAATGCCCCATTTTTGTTGTTCATATTTTGTTTTAACAAGATTATCGGCTTTTAAAGCATTTTCCAAAATGCTACGGTATTTTCCAATTTCTTGACTTAATGGACCAGTAAGACGGTCAGATGCAAGACGAGTCCATTTTTCTTTAAATTGTTGCCGTAAATTGTCATCGCTTTGCTTTTCTTCTTGAATTAACCGTTGAGTTTCATTGAGAAGTTCTTCATTTCGACGATAAAGAGATGGCAATTCAGCAATTTTTGAAAGAATTGATTGCGCACCGCCGCATTGCTTAACTTTTGATGATTTTTGCCGAATAGATTCTGGACATTTTTCATGGTGTAAAACATCATCTAAGGCAGCCGGAAGGTTAAGAGATGCTAATTGACTAAAAAATAAAATTTAGTTCATTCAAAACACAATGAATAACATACGCATTTAAAAGTTGAGTATATTCACGAAGACGACCAGTTTCAGTATTAACAACTTCAGTTTTGCGACCTTCAAAAGCAGAAAGAGCATTTTGAATAGAAACAGGAACAAGTGATTCGAATAAATCTTTGAAACGAGGAGAAATATAGCCTTCAATTGGAGTTGGCTTAACAACAGCTGCCTTTTCAAGTTGTGGAAGTGATTTTGGATCAGGAACTCTTTCATGATACTAAAGATAAAAATGAGAAATTATAAGATTTTTTCAAAAACTTACAATAAAATCATTATCTTTTTGAGCTGCTTGTAAAGCATTAGCAGCACCACGAAGTGTTGGAAAATGATCTTCGCTAACATGAGGTTTCATTTGATCCGTAAGACGAACGGCTTCCATTAATCGACAAATTTGTTCGCCAATTTTGGCTTCACTTTCACACATTTTTGAAGCATGAAAATTGGCAGCAGCTTCAAGGCCTTTGGCTTTACCAGAAACGGTATTCATCCAATCTTTGTCAAAAATGCCCTTAACAATATCACGTGTCATCATAGATAAAGCATCTTTATAAAATTGTGCTCCTTGATTTGCAACTTTAACAAGAGCATTGGCAGACATGTTTGCTGAAAATCAAAAAGTAAATAGCTTGCAAATTTATACTTTCAACTAACATTTTGAAGCTTTGAGATAAACACATTCTTGAGCTTGAGCAAGCATAATTGCAGATAATGCAGCCAATGTATCTGGCATTAAATCCGGAGTTGGCTCTTGTGAAACCATGCCCAAGATATTATCTTTAAGATAGTTAAAAGCACCAGCAGCCTTTTGAAATAAAGTTGCAGCAGCTTTTAATTCTTCATCAGAAGCCAAAGATTGATTTGCTGCAACAGCAGACATCATTGCACCACAATTGAAAAGCACACATGCTCTTTCAAATGAACTATCACTAACAGCTAAAATAACAATAATTAAAAACCAAAATTAGAATATTATCGCTAATTTACTTAATGAAGCTCGACCAAAGAAGACACCACCCTTATCAAAAGCATCCTTCCATTTGAAAGCAACTGGATTCAAGTTCGAAGTAATGGGAAGTTTATTTTCGATTGCTCGTAATTGATCATAATATCTGAAATGATTTATTTTTTCTTTAAATACTTTTATTTAAATAACAAAAGTTACCGCTCAAGAGAATGTAATGATTGTTCATTTTTATCCAATCCTTGATTACAAACTTTGCTTCTTAATTTATTCAATTCTTGCAAAGCTTCAACAAATTCAGCAAAAAGTTCTGGCGATAAATTCATGGATTCAATGAAACCTCGAAGAGGCTTTATAAGATCCACTTCATTCGTCTTTTTTAAAGGAACGGACAAAAAGTTGACCATATCTGAAAAAAATTACTAAATGAAAACTTAAATAAAAATAGTCACTGTGAAAATGAGACACGATTGGACAGAACGCGTCCTAAATAAAGGAAATTGGTGATTTCAAAGGAGAATTTGGTTGTGGAAAAAGATGAGTCATACCCCTCCTATTTCTTTTTACTGACGTCATTTTCTTACGAAATTTAACAATGAGTATCAAACGATAAAAAGATATAACAATACTTCACTGAACCTCTTCCTTTTCGTAACTTGGGTGTAAATTTAAAAGTCAAAATTATTTAAATTTCGTAAATTATGAATGTGATCTAGATGATGATTTAAAAAAAACGAAAAAGAAAGAAAGACAAAAATGATGCTCTCGAAAAATAAACACACAAACAAAAATATTTTTAACAAACAACACAACGGTCGCTGCAGGAGCTCTCTCTAACACAAAAACAAAAGTACAACAAAAAAGAAGGATATTCCCTAACTCTCCAATAACTTCCATAATAACTCCAACATGTTATGGAATAGTTGCATGTACGAAAGAATTTTGGAATGCGTTTTTGGAGTAAAACCATTTTTCTGAAAAAAGATGATTTAATGAAGCAATTAAAAAAAGATGATTTAATGAAGCAATTACAATTTAATGAAGCTTTTATCTGCTTTAGTCTTTCATGGACTCGTATATGGTTGTTTAGAAAAGGCAATATTATTAGCAGCATCCCTTTCAACTCCTTATAATAGTAGGTTCCTTTCTTAGATTTTTAAATACATATTTCAAAATTTTAACGCCATCATTTAACAATTTTTGTAAACTGTTAATTTTTGTGCTGCTTCGAACCGATAACGATGTTGAAATTGCAACATTAATTGTATTCAACTCTGTTGTATTTTATAACAATTTTGCCAGAGATGGATCAATTTTGGTAACTGCATAAGATAACGCAGCCACCCCAGAAGCTTTTAAAAGATATGATCCTCCCGTTTTTGCAGCTGAGGTGATTTTACTTTTTGGATTGGCGGTATTGACATTGACCGTAATATGGACCAGAGAAGGAGATTTTCGCAAATTTGTTTTTGAAGATCGTGGGGGTGATTTTATTGATCCTGAAATTTTAAGAGTTAACTATCGATTATGTGCAAAAAACGAATTACTCTTTGATCTTGTTTTGTTGACATTGTTTGAGGAGTTTTAGCTTGTTCAACTAATTCCATCACAGCTTCATTATGATCTTTTGCGATAGCAACTGCCGAAGCGCGTGCTTTTTCACGAAGATTGACATCTGGTATTGCATCAAGAATTTGTTTAACATCATCATCAAGTTTGTACACGGAACTACCGATACTTGTTGATACTGTTGTTTCAGAATTATTAAATATTCTAAACCCTTCATCTGTAAAATCTGAAAAGAAGGCAAAAAATTCCAATGATTCTTTTGATTCCAATCTTTATGGAAATTACGAAGATTTTGATTTTCCGAGTCACCATACTCCTCCAAATAACAGTGCTGATAAGAAAATAAAAATCAAATTTTCTTCATTTTTATCAAAATCATCTAAAGATAATTTTGAATCCCCCAAAAAACCCCAAACTGATCAAAGTCATGAAGAATCAAGGAAACGGAAATCTGAATTTGATGAAACTATTTCCGCTTTTTAAGTTTCCCCTATTGGTAAAGCACCGATTGATGTCACAAATTTTGCAAAAAGAAGTAATAATTTACTTTTATTTACAATTGTTAAACCTATTGTGATTTTTTGGGAAAGTTTCATCAATCGTTGGTCCAGATGTGCAAATCATTGGATCCAAGAAAAATAAATTTACTTTCAAATTTGAACCTCCAAATGAAGATTTTTTTAAAGATGTATGTATGATTTTAAAACTTGATATCAAAGAATCACATCTCTCACCTTTGAAACAAATGGCAGCTGTTCTTCGAGTTGGAATTCCAATGCGCAAATATAACATTGATCCGGATGGAAATTGTGGCTGGAGGGCGATTTCATATGCTTTATTTGGTACAGAAAAGCATCATTGGCTGATTCGTTGTGTTATTACAGCTTACAGAGATTTTAACAGAGACAAAGAAGGGGCTCTTATTTGGTCCAGAATTAAAGATATTACTGAAGAAAAAGATGTTGTAGATGATAAGAGCTTATGGTGCAGCGGTCAAGATTTAATTGCTGTCGCACAGTATTTCAACATTAATATTAATATTCTTAATTATAAAGAAAAAACAAAAAAACAACCAGCACAATGGATATGCTTTAGCCCTGGTGCTAAACATAATTACAAACAAAAGCCTGAATGCTATGATTTGTGCATTTATTATGGTCACAGTCATTACCAAACTATTACTTCTATTTCCAGTTTATGATTTTTTTCAATATTTTGCCATTGTACGAATTTAATAAAAATTTATCCCAAAAACTTTCACAAAAAAATTATAAAAAACAAATTGAATCTTTTAATAAACAACAAAAAATTTCATATAATTTGATCAACTGATTAAAGTTACTATAAGCGGGTCAAAAATTTAAAAAATTACTTTCCTCTAAATGGCTTCGTTCTTCGCAATTGAAAACCACTTTTTCTGCTAATTTTAAGACTTTTTACAATGTGTAATGTAAGTAAAGAATTGTAAATTTAAAACTACACAATTTAGTTAAAAAACTAAAAATATTCATCAAGGAATTCATCACTGAAAATAAAACAAGTACTTTCGTGATCCGGATTTTCTGGAAAAGTTCAGAATTAGGACTTTAAAGTACTGTTTTTTCGGACAATAGGCAAAACAGTATTTTAATGGGACGATAACTGGACTTTAAAGTACAAAAGCCTTGCCGGACTTTTTCGGAAAATAGAAAAAGGATTTGAATGTCCATTTTTTGGACACAAATATCTACAGTATTCTGGATGTTTGTGTCCTGTGTTCGGCACATTATTTTTTGTGAAGAGAGAGATTGTCTCTTGTGTTCTCTAACTTCTCCGAGACTTTGTTATGGCTATCCAACGCAAAGTTTATTTATATCTGAACCGGTTTCTTACCCATCAAGCTTTTTTTCCCATTCCTTTTTAAAGGTATACCAATTGAGGTATAATGAAATGGAGGAATAAAAGGCGGCACTGTAATGGTGCACACCACGGTGCAGGTGCCACCGTCGGTGCAAACCTTGGGCAACCCTTTTTGGGCGGCCCACGGTTTCAAATAAATTTTGGTACAATTATGGGGTACCCCGTATTATGTACGATAACAGTTAATTGGAATTTTTGTTAAAGTCCTGAAAATTACGTCTAAAAAGGGATCGAAATCGTCCTTTCATCGTTACTATAACGTCCTGATAAAAGACGTTTTCGTCCATGTATCGTAACTTTAAAGTCCTGTTTTCCGTCCCTTTAATGTCCAGATATTTTTCGGACATTAAAGACCGAGAAACCGCTTGGATCACCGACAACCGAATGTTTTGGTACTTTAAAGTCCGGATTTGGAACTTTAAAGTACCATGTTTTTTTTCAGTGATTAACAAATCCACAAAAAAGATTCTTGTTTTCCTAAACCCATCAAGGTTATAAACATAATTTTTATGCAAAAAAATCGAAAAATTAATCAATTTGGAAGGATTTCCCATGGAACCCCAAGTACCCTGAGGGGATCCCAAAACTCCCAAAATATGTATTTTAGCTCCAAAATATTATTTCTGGACATTTTCAACCTTTAACTATCACTATTTATCGAAATATTCACTTCGTTCGGATATTCGTGATCGCATGTGTAAGAGTTTCCCATGGAATCTCAAGTACCCTGAGGGGACCCCAAAACTCCCAAAATATGTATTTTAACTCCAAAATATTATTTCTGGACATTTTCAACCTTTAACTATCACTATTTATCAAAATATTCACTTCGTTCGGATATTCGTGATCGCATGTGTAAGAGTTTCCCATGGAACCCCAATAACCCCAACCCTGAACCCCCAAACCCTCAGAATATGTTCCTTGACCCTAAAACATCATTTCCTAACAGTTTTACCCCTCAACAATCATTATTTAACGAGATATTCAATTTATTCGGATATTCGATGTTCGGTTCAAATTCGGATATTCGTTGTTCGGATATTCGTTAAAGTGCACAACACCCTATTCGGTGTAAAAGCCCAAATAAATTTATTTTAAAAATGGCATAAGATCCATTATACAGTTATTAAATGTTTAAAGCAAAGAAGAGAACTACAAAAATACGGTACAACATTCGAAAATCGAAAAACAGGTGTAGAAGAAATTTCGTAATACAAAAACTCTCCAAAATAATTTTAACCATTAATTTTACCATAAATATTACTTATCACAGCATTAATAAATATTTTTTAAATCATACTTAAGTATCGTCATCTTGTTATATTTTTGTAACAGGAAAAAATTCAAATTATAATTTTGTGTTCAACGTAAAACGAATTAGCGCATGAAAAAAGAGTCTCTCTTTCGTTGTCTGCCGCCTGCTTGCACCGTGTGCGATCTCTCTCTTTCTTTTTGTATAATTTTTCGAGCAAAATTATCTAATCATTGTTTTATATATAGTTTGGTGAATTAAGAGGAAAGCATAAAGAGGATGTTACCAAATTTGATGCTAATCCTAAAATGGAAGAAAGAGAAGCTGGATTACGTGCAGAAATTGATGAATTGCAAAAGCGTATCAAAGATGAAAAAACTGATCATGAAAATTCACATGCTGAAATAAAGACAACTTTGAATGATAAGGTTAAATTTGTGAAGTTTCCGGACATTTTGCTTACTACTAAATTTCAGATTGGCAAATTAGAAAATGAAATCAATGAAAAGGATACAAAGATAAAAGATATGGAAGGACGACTTTCTTCAATCATTACCATCAAACCTGATCCTGATGATCCGAAAAAACTTTTGCAAAAGAAAATTGATGATTTGGAATTATCGAACAATGGAATTAATACTCAACTCCGAAGAAGTGAAATTGAAAGAAAAGAGTTACAAGTTCAATTTAATAAAATGCAATCATTCAACGATAAATCTGTCAAGAAAATCAAAGAACTGGAAGCTGAACTTCAAGCTAAAGCAAATTTACATCAACCAGATCTTTATAAAGGTAAAGAAAATCACAAACATCAACAAAAGCTTTCTTCTGATAAATTTAAAAAAGAAATTGAAACTCGGAACAAGACGATCCAAGAGCTTAAAGAAAATATTTCAACTTTGGAAAAGGTCATAAAGAAGTTTTACACAAGGTACGCTTTTACTCTCTTTGTTTATGTAATATATCTCATTGTATTTTAGAACATGCTTGACAAGAAAACACAAATTAAACAAATGGTTGCCAAACCTGAACATGAAATAAAGGACTTAAAAGAAAAGCTCAAAAATGAAGCAAGGAATTTCGAATCTGTAATGGGTCAATAAAAATCAAATGTTGAAAATCTTACTGAAAAGGTTTGCGATTGATACTGTAATTGTGTGTTAATGTTTATACTTTTAGATATCTGAAGACCAAAGAGCTGCGACAAAGTTCCAAAATGAGATTCAAGATTTGACAGAAAAGATTACTGTAGTTAAAGAAAATGAAGAAAAGTTGCAAGTTGAAATTGAAGAATTGAAACAAAAGCTTCTGCGACATCCAATGATCAAGAGCATGGGAAAACAATTTCGTGAATCTCTTCCTTCCACTTGTAAAGTTGTTATTGAATATTAACTTTGTGTTTTTTGTACTGCATTTGTTACGAAAATTTTTTTTGTTGAAAGTTGTGAAATAAATTATTTTTTAAAATGATGTTTCCAAAAAAAGTGAAAACATGCGGGTTACAGTAAAGGGGGATATAAATTTATCTTTTATATCCCCCTTTACTTTGTTGGATTCAGAGCTTCTGTAAGATTAGCAAAATATTCTTCATCATCTGTTGGAGGAATGTCAGGTTGAACAGAATAGAATAATTTGCTTCCACGCTTCGCCATTTGTTCAGCTGATCGGATAACATGAGGAACAGAAATTGGAGAATTTACAATTTCATGCATAAAACAAAAAGCAAAAGTTAAATTCTTCAAAAAATTTTCACTAAGATCATTAACCTTTGCTGGAGGGAAAATTGTTGAATACATGGTTGGTTTGGCAGTTCCCTAAAACATTACAAAAATAAGTGATTCAAAAAGCAATTTAATGGAAAAACTTACTTGTAAAGCTCGGTGAGAAACCATGACATTGGTTGATTGACCAGGAATTAATTGACGTTCAATACATGTACCAGGTGCTACATTTTGAAGTGGAGCTTTATCACGAGGATTACTATCTCTTTTGAACAGACGAGTACCATGTTGACGGCAAACAGCGATTACTGTAAGCTTGATTTCTCCAGTAAAACGTGCAATATTTGGGCATTCTTCAGTTTGAATCTTTTGGAATTCTTCAGGGGAAGCTCCAAATCGATAAACTAGTATCCGACCAGGTTGAAATCCATTTTTCTCTTCATAAAGTTTTAAAGCATCAGTAAATGGCTTACCAAGTGTTTGCTCATTCAGAACTACAGTACGAGCTTTCATGAATACAAATCCACCACGAGCAACGTTTCCACGATTGTTAAGAGTGAATGCATATCCACAAACAGAAGGACTATTACTTCGTTTTTCAGGATGAGAAAAATGAATGCCCATAACCAATGTACGCTTCATAAAATTTTGACTAAACTCAGTTTTAAGATTAATAAAAGCTAAAAAAGTATATAAACTTACAAAGCATCAATCATAGCGACATCTACCGGTGATCGAATCAATTTTTGGAAATATTGATTGAAGCCACCCCATTTAAGATTCAGTTTAAGCACAATATTATCAGCGGTCATCGACTTTAAATTTCGAATGGTTTTTGGTTTAACTTGTTGTGTTGGAGCACCTGTTGCAACTTCAGTTGATTTCAAAATATCATGAAAAATTGACCCTGTGGCAAAAGCCAAAACGAAATCACAACCATTTTTATCACGAAGTTCAGCAATAAAATGTCCAAGAGGTTCTCTTGCAAGTTGTTCTTCTCCCAATGGAAAACATTGTTTTGAATCAATAACCATACCATGGTAGCGAGCACGTGCTTCAATGAAATATGCAGCTTCTCTAAAAATATAAACAATGTGTGATTGTATCGAAAAAAAGACTTGCCGAGCTTCTTTCTCAGAAAGATTATGTTTATAATACAAAACAGCCATTGCATCAATTGTTGCCGGTTCAACAAACTTTGAATCCTTCACTTCCCAAACTCCACCCCTTTGTCGCGCTACACCATCTTTGAATGTAAAAGATGATTTAATGAAACAATTGCAACAAAATATTGTTGCTGGAGCAACTGGAGGTAATTCATCGGCTAAAGCACCACCACCACGTCCACCTCCACCAAGCAGCGGAGCTTTAGGTAAAAATTAAATTGTTATTCCCACCATGTGTCTTTCATCAATGTTTGTTTTTCCTATTGTTATTATATTTCCAACTATTTCAAATACTTTCCTATATTTAATGTAAATTTTGATGCTGTGTTTCTAACTGCTTTATTTCTTTTATATTTAGCACCAACAACAACAAATCATGATCTTCCAAATGTACCTTCTCATGGTTCTGCTCCGCCTCCACCTCAACATTATCAACAACAACAAGCTTATCCACAACAAGCTTATCAACCCCCGACTCAACCGAATTCTTACATGCCCTACCAAATGCCAGGTATATTTATCTTCAGTATTGTTCATCAATTAGATATTTGATTTTATAGGAGGTTATGGATATTTCCCACAACCGTATGCTTATACGCAACCTCAAGTTAATGCTCCATACCCGGGTTATCCACCACAGATGCAGCAAGGATATCCTCCTCAATTTAATCAACAACCGAATCAGATTCCCCCGCCTTACCCATTAGGAAATCCTCAAGGACAGCCCACTGCTGGTAATCCCCCGAATACTAATCCTTTCATGTAAAAATATACTAATTTTTTGTGGCATGTGGTTGTGTTTCTTTTTGGCTTCCAAACTGGATACTGTTTTGTTGAAATTCGGTCTCTTTCTATTCTTTTGTATTAAAAACGTTTCTTAGTTTTATTTTCATTGTAAACAGGTATCATTTTCTTTAGTTGCTTCAGTGTAAATATTACACAATAAATAATGATTTTGTTGGGTTGATATTGTTTTTATAAATATGTTTGTATCAGATATGAATAAATGATTATAAAAAACTTGTTTTGGAAATAGTACATGTGATATTATGGAATAAAGTAAACTACAGTAATTTACTTACAATTAAATAAATGTACAGTAGTTATTTTAATAAATACTTAGTTTTTATTTAATCTTTGGGTAATATTTTTCATACATAATCAAAATCAACGATTCAAACTTAAACTTTCTATCCGCGGTATATGAGTCCAAAAAAGAAACTAGATGCATAAGCAGCAAACATTAACAAATATAACGAACCGAAATTTAACTAAGTAGTTTTTAAAAAAATATATTTTTTATTTACTAGATTAGACATTCCTTTTTGCTGGTGGAACGTACTTATTTGTTTGTTGAACCGGTGCCGCTGGGGCATGTGTGGCAGTACAGGATGCTTTTGGGGCACTGGAAATAACCGGATTATTTGTGCGAGTTTGGGGTGGACGATAAGCATTAGAAACTTTATTCTCTTGTGTCTTCCAGCCAGCTTGTTGATTAGCTCTGTAATTTTTAAAAGTACGTTATATTTATGAAAGTACACATGTATATTTATATAATTATAAACTTACTTGACAGTTTTACGATCCTCAACTTTACTTTTTTCAACTTTTTCAATTTTATCTGCATTTGCAATGGATGGAAACATTTCCTCGTTTTTTAAATCAAATTCTGCACCTGCACGTCTGGCACTACGTCCCACCGGGGGGACATATTTTTTTGAAGTTGCAATGGTATATTGTGGAGTTTCAGCAGGAACTGTTGCAACAGGATTTTTCCATGTTTTTGTTGCAATATTTTCAGTTTTAGTTTCTTGTTCTTCTTCATCTTCTGTCAGTTCAGAGACATCCATGTCTTTAATACCAATTTCAGCAAATTTTGTTGTAATATCTTCTTCAGGTGCTTCAAGCCATTCTGATTCATCTTCACAATTTTCTCCTTCTTTTGGTTCTTTTTCACTTTGACGTTGTACGTATTCTTTTTCTTCATTTTCAAGAAGTTCAAGATTGCGATTAGTATGATCTAAATATTCTGCAATATCACCGACATGTAATACATTCTTCTTCTTTTTATCTTTGTTCTTTTTCTTTGCAAAAAAATTATCAAGTTCATCCGGCATTATTGCTACGTATGTTGCTGTTGGTGGTGAACGATGCTGTTAATGTAGCGAATAGCGCTTACGCTTAAAACGAAAGCGTGGAGAAGCTTACGACGAGCTCAATGTTGACGCTAAAATTTTAATATGTATATTTGAGACAATATTTGTTAATCACGGAAGTAATAAACTCATTAAAAGTGATAAAATCGAAACGTTTAATGCATGGAAAGGATTAAACGTTAATGAAATGCAACAGCTACTTAAAAAATAGATTTAAGTGATCAAAAAAGAGATTACGGATAAAACGTCTGTTACAATCTACTTTTTTTATCGCCGATCTCAAAAGGAAAAAGGTTCTCGTAAATTTTATATAAAACCCTTATAAAACTATTTCTCAAATATGTTCAGTATCAAAAATATCTGATTCATCAAATATTGAAATGAAAAAGTTGTACAAAAGTTTCAAAATTTTTCAGTTGTACACGAAGTACAAAAATTAAAATTCTTAGAAAAAAATAATTTTATAAAAAAATTAAAAATGCTTTAAAAGTTAAGTTTATGTGAGTACCGTACTACAGTAGTTCAAATTAGTTAAAGAGATATCAGAATTCGCCGTTTAAAATAATAATCAGCTTTTTAGGCTAAAAAAGATTATTTTTTGTAGTTAATTTTTTTTTACTCTTTTCTGTACATATAATGAAACAAAAAGTAATTATAATACTTTTTCTATTCTTTCAATCGTTAATAAAAGTTAAGCATAATTTCTTAAATTACAGATTTAAAAATTCACAAACTATAGAATCTACAGAACATAGATTATAAAACAGTTAATTTTTTGTTAACCCCGGATGATCATCATAAATTTTTATTCATGCTTTGTTTTTGGCGTTGTGTAACTTCTTTGCTAAATCTATTTTTTCAGAAAAGTAGAAATTTTAATATAAATAAACAAAGAATTTTGTTTTTAATTTTTCATAATTATTATAAATTAAAATCAACTATTTTTGTTTTAAACATTTTCATTTTCAGCATGTCCCTCATTCCGAAGTTCTTTACTCAAAATGCACTCAATCAAGCCCATCATGCTTTCCGTAATCTTCTTTTTCCATCCCAAGCAAATTTAATTCAACAATCAGGCTTTAAAGTAAGCATTTTATAATATAATTATTTTAAAATTAATTATATTTTTTACATTAAAAAACCGTAAAACATTAACCATGAGTGATCAACACTCTATTTTTATGCCTTTTTCGACAAATTTTAAGTTTGATTAGAGATTTATTTTTTGTGAATGATTTATGGCGTTGAGATAGAAATGCATGCCAATAATAACATGCTGCTACAGTATCAAAAAGCCTTTAGGAATTTTTACACTTTATTGTTACTGCTGATGTTTTCAGTCGATTGCGAAAAATCATGCTGGTTTTATTTTAGTGGCTTAATCGTACAATTGATTCGTTGAAACAGATCAAAATATTTTGCTTCCTTTTTTAGTATAACAATAAAAAAGTGTTAAAATTTTGACTAAGGTTCTTAAATTTCACGGAAATTAGCAAATGCGGAAACTTTTTTATATGACGTTTCTTAAAACAATATTTAAAACACAAAAAGATTTGATAATTTTTATTTTTATAAATTTACCCAATTTAACATATTTCCAATTTACTACTGCATGTAAAACGAAAATTACATCATTCCTGACTCCATGGATTCTTGGAATTGACGTGGAAAATCAAATGAATTCTTCAAAGTTTTACTTGACAATATTTTCTGTAGACCTTTATGCTTTTGTGATGCAAAACAGGTAAAGCTGTGTACTTGTTTACTTTTTTAAAACCATCAGCACAACATTTGTTTCTTGCGATATATAATCATTCTAAACACCAAACTTATCATTTATCAGTAAATGATTCAGTGCCCAGAAACAAAATAATAATGATATTACATTTTTGAGACTCATTTTTTTGTTGATGTCTGGGTTGTTACAGCAAAAAAATTGCTAAATGAAGTTTTTTCAAAAAGTATGATTTTTTCCGTTTCCACTTGTATTTTCTAGCCTTGTTAATGCCTCTACGTCTGTTTGGTTCTCGAGCAATAATACCAAGCTTAAACAAATATTGCGTCATCTTTATTTCTTATTTCTCTTTCGCCCCATACTCCTTTTTTGCTTTTCAGAAAATTCTTTTCTGTTTGTCAGATGTATTCATTAGATCGCTACCAGACATATCTGTCTCTCTCGAAATTTCTTTCGCCACTGCCATCAAAAAGGTGTAGTTGAATTACAAAAATATGTGATATATATTTATATATATAAATTTTTTCTAGAAACGAATATGCCTCCACACGTATGAATCAAGAGGAAATTTTTTTTTTCCAACCTCCAACCTGTTTTTGGCCGCCCGGTTGTCTCAGTTGTGTGCGCGTCAGGCTACGGTCCAAAACATGTGGAAAAGGTTCGAACCCCGCCGGATGCAAAAAAATTAATTATTTAAATTTTGATTAAAATCAGTTAATTATAGTCATAAATAAATTATAGAATTATTTTGAAAAAATAATAATATCGTTTTTTAACATTTTTATTGCATTTTAAAGGTTTTTAGTTCTGTCATACTGTAATCGTTCAAAAATGATAAAAATATATTTTTTTATTTTTTTAAACAGTTTTACTGGTTATTACTACCCATATTCTATTGATTTTAACCAAAATCTGAATTATTAATTTTTTTGCATCCGGCGGGGTTCGAACCTTTTCCACATGTTTTGGACCGTAGCCTGACGCGCACACAACTGAGACAACCGGGCGGCCAAAAACAGGTTGGAGGTTGGAAAAAAAAAATTTCCTCTCTTTCTCTTTTTGATTCAGACGTGTCCAGGGAAGCGAACATGTTAAAGGTTTTTTCTGCGCTACCATTTAAAAAGAGCCCAATTGAGCTAAATCAGCCACTTTTTAATTTCCTCTGGCTTTGGCGATCTTTTGAAATTCTCTATTTCTCTTTGGTTTAATCCTGTGGCCTTTTTCTTTTTTTAATTGCTTTTAATAGTGATGCGTCTTTAAATCTGACGAGGCTTATTTTAAAATATCTAGATAAGTTTTGTGCCATCACCCTCAAAATATTTAGTAATTTTTCCTTTTACGCGTTTGAACCTCGTAATTTATATGTAATATACTTTCTAACTTTAGAAATGTCAACAAAACGTGCAGTATTATTAGCAAAAGGTCGCGGATTGTTACCATCTAAGGGTGTTCGAGATGATCAATACAATAGCATCAATTTAAAACCTCATAAAAAATGTGAAAATGTTAAATTTGTGCAATTTGAAAACTTTTCAAAAGATAGTTTCAACAAGAAGGGTATAAAACAATATAAATGCGACAATCCTCTTTTTTCTCTAACAATAAAAATATATTAATTAATTTACCGCAAACGAAATCATTAAATTCGGTAAATAAGATGTATTAGCATAATTTTGTTTTTTTGGGGATTACAGCATTTACTAAAAAAATTGATAGATTTTGGTGTTTGGAATGGTTATAAATCATATGGAAAAGATGTTACACGTTCATTGAAGAAAAATGATATCTCTAAATCATTTGGAAATTTATGCATCCAAGAATACAATCAAGAAAAAGAAGGGAAAAAGTGGCAAAATAAGAATGGTATGAATAATAGCACTTTATCCCTTCATATTGCAGCATATGAAAATGGAATTGAAAATCAAAGTGTTGATGGTGCTATGAAAAATGAACAAGTACACAGTTTTATTTGTTTGATTCACAAAAGCATAAAGGTTTACAGGAAACATTGTCAAGTAAAACTTTGAAGAATTCATTTGATTTTCCTCGACAATTCCAAGAATCCATGGAGCCAGAAATGATGCAATTTAAAGCATCACAAAAGTTAATGTTTCATGTATGTTTTGTAGCTCTCAAATTTGTTATGCCTTTAGTCAAAATCCTAAACGATCTGATTAAATAATTCGTAAATTAAAAATTTTTCTGACTTCCCCTCCGCGAGAAAATAGCTTTAACCATTCAGCTCACAGCAATCTTTGAGGCATTTTAACACCCCTGAATTGGTTTATTATTTTATTGTTAAATGCATTTTTATGCTGTCATTTTTTAGGTTAGAACTTTTCTTAAACTCCGATGCAAGGATTGCTATTTTGTTCGAGTTAATGGAAGGTTACATGTTGAATGCCATTCAATTCCTCGTCATAAAGCTCGTGAACCATTTAATGTCAAGCAACTTTGGTAACTTGTTGTTGTATTTTTTGGTTATTATTATTTTTGAATAATAAATTAGAGTCAATAAAAATGTTACACATTCAATATTATTAGAATTTTATGTATGCAAAAGTGTGTTAAACTTTCTATTCTTTTTTTTGTTGTCGTTTTTTTGTCGGCAAAAAGTGATCAAATAAAATCACCGCAAATCTTGCGCAACCTCAAAATGGCATCTGGTGTTTTACATTTTGGCTACTGGTGTTAAAATCGAATTGAGATTTGTTGAACAGAAAAAAAGCCACTGGACAAATTTTTTCATAAAAAAGAAAGATCGTAAGAAAGGCGGGACAAATTAAGTTCATTAAAATGCCATTTTGTTTTTTTAAACAGAAACTTAGAGAAAAGAAGGGGTTGATCATCAATGGCAATGAGAAGAGAGACTCATGCACATAGTGGTGACCCAATGATTAGTGAAAAATCTCTTAGGGGTTTATAGCACTTTGTTTTTTTCATGGCTATTTGTCATAAGTGTTTATTAGAACAAATTTGTCAAGGTAGTCGACAGTTCTTTCTTTTGTATTATAGTGAAAAAAATAATTTGTGGAGAGAAGTGGTGTGAGAAAAATAATATTTTGACTTTCGTTCTTTTTATCGTTGTTACTTTCTGTTTATGAATAAATTACATTATCAGTAATATTTTAGTATTATTTTGGTAAAGTATTTTAATATAAATGGGACTTGAAATGTTTTGGTCCCAGCCTTATTCAATGCCATATCAAGTTCCATCTTTTCAAATGCCCATCCCAAAAATTTCTGAAGTTAAAGCAGATATCCCACAAAATTTTTCTGCTCCATTACAAGTTTCGGCACCATTTCAATTGACAGCTGTTGCGGATCCGATTAAACTTGATGAATTGAAAGACAGAATTAATGTTAAACTTGTTGAAGAGGATTTATGGGAACGCTTTGAGAAGGTGCAATTAGAAATGATCATTACAAAAGGTGGAAGGTGGGATTTTTTTAAAAAAAATTTTTGATTCTGGAATAAAATAATTTTGTTTTTATAGAAATCTCTTTCCAAAGTTAAATTTTCTCGTTGAAGGCTTGGAACCTGATAATTGTTATTTATTTTCAATGGCCTTTCGAAGAGTTGGAAATGAAAAGTATGTTTTTTTTTAAACAAACTACATAGAACACCGTTTTTACCTTCATTAAGAATAATCATTATATTGTGTTGATCCCTCCCTTAATAGTGCTAACGGCAGTCTCATATTCGGTAATAAGACTGATTTATCTGATTTAGGTACAAATTTACAAAATCAGAATGGGTTTCTGCTGGTCATGCCGATGAAGAATTTGAACAAAAGGAATACCCCCATATTGAAAATGCACGTTTTCCAAAAGGTTCCGAATGGATGAAATCCGAGTTGTCATTTGCAAAACTGAAACTTACAAATAATCAAGAAGAAAATAGCTGCAGAAACGCTGTAAGTTTTTTTGGCAATAAAATTATCTTTCCCAAATTGTAACTATATTTTTAGGTTGTTCTTCGTTCAATGCATAAATACTGTCCTGTTTTGATCATCTACAGATTTGATCCAGAAACTTCAAATTTTGAGAGATTGATGGAAAAAGAAATTAAACTTGCAACTTTTATTGCCGTTACAGCTTATCAAAATCAAAATGTGACAAAATTGAAAATAAATAATAATCCATTTGCAAAAGGTTTTCGTGAAGGGGGAAGAAAACGATCTCATCCACTTGAGCCAGCATCTCCTGCAAAAATGTCTCCAAATTCAATGTTTTCACCATTTATGAATCCATTGTTCCAAAATTGGTACAATAATCCTAATGCCTTGTCAAATAATCTCAATTCATATTATAATCAAGCATTTCAAGCACAAAATCCATTTTTTGGATCTCAAACTCCTATGTCTATGTTTTCTACAGGTTTCGGATTTCAGTGATCTCTTTATCTATTGTAATATTTTGTCTATGTTTTTTTTCAATTTGTTTTATTCTTGTATAATTGTATTATTTATCTATGTTGATTACAAATAAAGTTATGCCATTCTTTAATAATCTCATGTTTGCGTTATTAAAACCTAAATAAAAAGAAGGAAATCCGATTGAGTTTTTTTAAGTGCGTATAAAAGTTGATAAATCTCCGAATAGAAAAGAAAACAATGACCGAACAAATTATGACACGCGACGGCAATCAAAATTCACTATCGGCATCTTTTTCTTTGTGGTTTATCCAAGGACGTTTATAAATTGTTGTAATATCTGTTGATTGGGATTATTCGTTGGACAAATGAAGAGACAACAACAATGTCTCGGCTAACTGTTTTAAAAGGGGGTTTTACATTTCAGTTTAAAAATGCAATTTTTTACTTAAATTTTTTTACATGTTTATTAAAGATCTCTATATCTTTATTAGTACAGCTTTACAGAATTAAAAATTTACAAATTTTACAAATCCTGAGAATGCAGTGGCTCAAAAAATGAAATAATAGATAGAGGTGGCATGCGATTTCAGCAATAGTGGTAAAAAATTAAACAACTTTTTTAGTCACTTTTAGCATTACTGATATTAACAAATTCGAGAAATTTTAATATCATCTTCCTTTGAAACTATGATGCTTTTAAATACCCTCTCGAAACAATATATTGGATGTATTGGAGTCATCTTGAGAATGGGGAATGAAAATTCTAAAAGAAATGCTTAGACTTTGATACTGATAATGATAATCAGATAATCAGGGACATTTTTAAACATATTGTTGCTTAGTTTAACAAAACTTTAACAGATTCATAAAGTATTTGTTGCTTTTGACTTATAATCCATGATTATATTTTTTAAAGATTTTGAATTACAAAAAATGCAAATAGTTTTTGAAAGTTTTAGTATAATGAAAATGTTGAATAAAATGTGATTGCTGAAGAAACCCGTATTAACACTGTTTGAAAAAAGCTAGAACAGCTCGCCATTTTTAAAAAACAATGTTTTTGTCCAGTAAAAAGGCTAACCGTTTCACACAAACAGATACATTGCAGGTAATGAACTCGCAAATAACATCAACTTTTTAATATTATGGTAAATTAATTACATACTATTATTTATTACTAATAGTATTTAATTTAATTAATCCGACCTAATACAACATTGAATTTTATAATGCATTGATTTTATTTCTGCTTATTTTATTTGGCTTCAGATTGTTTTGAGTATTGCTCATAACATTTATGATAATAAAACTAAACAAAAACATTTTTATTTTTTATTTATTGATGCGAATTTGTAATTAAATTAATGTTTTAATTAAAAATTTATTCTGTGTATTTCTCGCATTTTTTTGTCATACTGTATCTTTCAAAAGAATGAAAATAGGATGTAAGAACAAAAATTTTATAATTTTCAAATTATTTTAATGATAAAGTGCATAAATTGTAATGTTGATAAGACAAATACGTGTTTATTTATAACTTTTCAAAAAAGAACAATATCCACAAGTAAAAATTTAGAAAAAGAGAGATCATGTACATATACACTAATATCCTTATCATCAAAAAACAGAAAGAGAGGGAAGATAGATAATTTGCTATATCAATTTTAAAGTCATGCTTGAATTGGTTGGACAGAAAAAAAACAAACAATAAAAGAATTGAGGCAAGTAAAAAATTTATTAAATAAAACAAAAAAATGCCCTTGAGTTTAAAAAAGAATATAGTTGCATTCACGGAAGACAGATTTATTGCCCTTTTATAAAGTAAAATATCCCTATGGCAATAATTACCTTTGAAAGAAAATTTAAAAATGAAAAAAAGAGAAACATAAAATAAAACTATGTGGATGGTGAATTTCCTGTCTGGGATCCTGGACCATAAGGCTGTAAAATAAAAAAATTGTTAAAAAAATTTTTAGATATTTCAACAAAAAAGATATTTGCATAAAAACAACAAAAGAAAACATACAGCAAGGGAAAAAATAAACATCAAGCGTATACGGTAGTCAAACACAATAAATAAATTTGAAAATGAAACACAACGATTTGATAAAACTGAGCAACAAAAAATGATTTAAGCAAGAGGGGGACAAAACACAAATAATAAAACAAAAGGGAAAAAAGCAAGCAAGCAGTTAACCATAATTGTTAGAAGGTGGTGAATGTTTGTATACACCAAAATCACTAACCAAATGAGGGGCATATCCACCAGTTAAATCAAAGCCAGCACCCATATGATGTAAATCAGGAGCTTGAAGCATACTGTATGGATTTAATGCAGCTGCGGTTGCTTGCATAGTATAATTATTAAATGTTGCAGCTAAAAAATGATTTTGTTACAATTAATTTAAAATTTTTTTTGTTGAAACGAAAATCAAATAAAATAATTACCGTGTGCTTTTTTAGCTGCATACATGTTTGCTTCTTCTTGAGCCTTGGCAATATTTTTCTTGTACCGAATTCGTTTATTTCCAAACCAATTAGATACTTGTGATACGGTAATTTGGCATTGTCGAGCCAAATCTTCTTTTGCTTCTTCACTTGGATAAGGATTTGCTAAATGTGAATAAAAATATTCATTAAGAATTTCAGTTGCTTGTTTGCTAAAGTTTCGACGCTTTCTTCGAGCATCTAAAAATCTTGATCGAAGAACCATAACATTTTCACAAGTAGATTGTTTAAGCTGCATTTGAATTTGTGAAAACTTTTTTTCAATAATACTTATCATTTTATCCATTTCTGGTTTAACAATTGGCCGAACACTTGCTTGATCTCTGAGAAGATTTTTGACATGATTTGTAAATTGTTCACATGACTATAAAAAGATTAAAATGAATTAAAAATTACAGTAATTTAAAAAAATTACATCATCATATTTAACCATTTCATCATGATAAGTTTTACGAATATCTGCAAGCCTTTTACGATAATCTGCTTGATCACTTCCAGATGCATCTGGTGCAACGGTGCCCATTTTTTCAGGGCCGTCAACTCCCTCAGCAAGCTTTAAAGAAAATTCCACATAATTAAAAATTGCAATAAAAATTTAAAAAATTACCAGCATATTATCTAATCTTTTTTGTTGTGGATCTTCTTCTTTCTCTTCATGCGTTGGCGCAACAGAAAGAACTGTAACAAAATAAATGTTTTTATTATTTTTTCTAAATTTTATAATACTATAATTACCTGTTCGACTTTTAATCTCTCCGAGGACAGTAAAAAGTGGTTGCCGCAATCGGCTTTTTGAAAGTGCATTCTTTCTGTAAAAAAGTAAGATATTCTCAGCTGATTTAAGGAAAAGAAAAGAGAAAAAAAGGGAGATTCAGAAGATATTAAAAAAACAAAGTTTTCATAATCTTTTCATTTTCCCATACCTCTTTCTCTCCATGAGGTCAAGAAAGATAGAAAAAAAGAACGTACACATTTTTAATTTGTGCAGAATCATCTAATGTTTCTTCAGTAATAGCTCGAAGTTGTAAAATTAATTGTTGAAAAGATTCATCTGATCCTACCGGAACTTGATTCATTGGTGTTAATTGTGTTCCCCCTCCTGTTGAAGATGATGGATATTCAAGTGACATTACGATAAATGACCACTACTTTTCTTTTTTGACACCTAAACAGTGTCGTTAATCAAAAAAAGAAAATGAAATGAAGAAAATAAATAAATAAATATAAAAATAAAAGAAGTATCAATCATGAATCATCACTTAAAACGACGCGTGTTAAAATTTGTCCTTAAGGCAAATTGAAAAAAACGGGGAAAAGAAAATGAGAGGAAAAAAGAAGCAATGAAAAACAAGGACCAATGCTAAGAAAAAAATTTTTTTTTGAAAAAAAGAGGCTCGAAAAAGACTACCGCTATAAATTTAAATGAGGTCTGTTTCTTGTCAGAGCTGCCCAAGAACAGAATAAAAAAAAAACGATGCGTTCTAACAAAAGCGACAAACAGCCAATGACGCTTAACGCCACTCCCGGATCAAAGCCGTGAGCCAAGAAAAACGAGAAAAAGAAGAGGAAGATTTTGGGTTCTCTTAACAAATGTGGCAAAATAAATGGGATATGGGATAAAAATGAGAAAAAGAAAAATCAAAATGAAATAAATGCTTTGACAATCAATAAATTTTTTTGTGATTTTAATTCTTCAAAAGAAATCAAAAAAAAAAGAAAAAAGTAATCAAGAGAGAGCTACAAATCAATGGATACAGAAGGAAAAGAATATACATATATAAATGTGTGTTCATTATTATCATCATTAACTGGTGTCAAAGTATCAACTCTTTTTTATATTTTTCATATATGTAAAAAATGAGAAGAAAAAAAAGAAGAAAGTCATTTTTTAACACCACCACCATTTTATTTCTTTTTTTAAAAAACGATAAAGTTAGTCTTGTCGTAAATGTCAATATCAAAGTAATCACCGCTTCAAAAAAAGAAAATTTATGACAGCAATTTCAAAAAGCATGGATTTGGATATATTATATGGAGGATGCCGACAAAAGGGAGAAAGCCACTTTTGGAGTAAAAAGAGTTATAATAATTTTTGCGGGAAAAATAGCAGAATTATAACAGAATTAAAATACATCTCTATTTTTTCATTGTTTTTGGATAATAATGCTTCCAAAACAGGTCGAATAATGATTTTTTTTATTATGGTTGAATACACAAAATATTTGAAAATCAAGCATTCCTTCCTTTTGTCTCTTTTTCTCTCTTCTGTTTCATCTCCATTTTTTATTCAAAAATAATAAGTGTCGGTATTTTTCAATCGGATTACGCAAAATTTGTCGGATAAATACTTTTATATAAGAAATGTCGGGATATTCTATGTAATTTGATATATCCCCCTTTTTCTCTTTCTCTCTCTTAAAAATAAACAAATAAGTGTTGCTTGCGCATTTAAAAAGGCAAAAATTAAAAGGAGGCAAAAAAGAAGAAGAAAATTTAAGACAAACATTAAATGCTCATCCGTGTTTTTAATGGGTTTAAGGAACGATAATGAGCGCAAGACATGAAATTTTGGACATATTCATGACAGCAACATGATGAGTTAAGTGTTGTGCGCCGTACGGTTGATATGAAACCAATCAAAAATTGAAAAAAAGTAGTAGTAGAAGAAATGAAGAAAAAAAAAGATAGGAGAGTATTGGAATAGTTAGTTCTGTGTTTTTTCCTTCTTCATTTTCTGCAAGAAAAAGACCCTCTCCGCCATTGTAGACTGCTGCGACCTCGGCAGTTGGCTCCGGCAACCGCTAGTTATCCGCGCGGCCTTCATCTGGCGGTCATCGATATGGGGGTAAAAAATTTTTTTGGGAAAAAATGGTAGAAAGAAATCGAAAAAAGATGAGCAACAACAACAACAAAGGAAGAAAAACTATAGAGTCAGCAGCAACAGTGGTCTAGGCCATCGTTTATCCATTTAAAAAGATGAAAATGTTTTTTGAGCAGTTTTATGAGAAAATCCCCATGCAAAAAATGACTCTCTCTCTCTCTTTTTCTTTCCTCTATTTTTCACTGTTACAAAAATGTGATTCTTTTTTTGGATAATGCGCGATTTAAGGCGTTTTAAATGAGGTATTTTGGAATAATAAAAATCTAAATCGAGAGAAGAAACAACGAAATTACACAAAAGAAAATGGTGGAGGGCTTTAAACTGTGCCTTAAAGCATATTTTTTTATTGCTGAATGGGACAGTTGTCACATTTTAAAACAATAAAGGATTATTTTCAATAATCTGATAAAAATTCCTCAATATACTTTTTAAAGGGGGGATATAACATATATTGTTTTTGTTGGTCATTAAATTGAAAAAAAGGCGAAGAAAAACAAATGAAAATAAATAACAAAAAAAGAACATTAAAAATCAAGTTATAAAAAATGGCATTAAATGGACAAGAAGAAAGAAGTTGTTATAAATCTTATTTTATTGTCACTAAATTGATACATATATAAATTTTCTTTTTTTTGCAAATTATTCATCACGTGATAAATCTTTTTTTCATTATTTTGATAACAGTAGCAAAGTTCAATTAGATATCACAAAAAAATGAGATGGATGAAAGGCAGAAAGAGAAAAAGAATGAAGAAGATGATAGTTTTAAAAATAAATCGAAAAATAATAGAATAATGCCAAAGGCATTCAAGTGCTTGCTGACGGCAACAATCAATGTGAATGAGTTTTTTTTGTCTCTTTAAACGGATGACTTTTCATGAAATAACTAACTTTCATTTAAGCAAGAAAAAAAGAAGGCTTCTTCAATCAAATAAAAATAAATGGATAACGACGTTTTTGAGAAATGTTTTGACAAGGTTTTGATGTTTTACATCTAATTAAAACAAATGATTTTTAAAAGATTACCAATGATTTTTTTCTTTTTGGGGGTATCTTTTACCACCATTTTATTCCTTTTTTGACGGTTGTCATCAAAATCGCATCAAATTACTTCGCGCAACAAATTTTTTAATATATGTTTGATATGAAAATGTGTCTGCCAATCCATTGAGTGACAAGTTTATGTCTGCTATCGTTATAAATATATTTTATATTTTTTCTTCTTATTCTTCTGTTGAACGACATAACACAAATCAATCTTTGAAGAAAAGCGGCGGACAGAAATATGAAAAAAAGATGGGAAGGATGGCGAAAAGGGAAAATAATGAAAACGTGAAAAAAAGATTATTATCGTTAAAAAACAATGGCCGCAGGCAATCACTCTTCTCAATATATTTCTATTTTCTTTTGATAATTTTTTACCTTTCATTTTTACAAGCAACTACTTTGGTAAAACATAAATATAAAAAGATTTCAAGAAAAACTTAAGAGCACTTGCCTCCTTTTTTTTCTCTCCTTCTCTTTTTTTGTTTTTCTTTTCGGTCAAAAGAGTATTGCTCATTTTTTGGATACGGTACTTCGCGCCCGCGCATAAAAGAAACTCCCGATACTACTTGTCGGGCGGGAGGGTTTATAAGTAAAGATCGTTTTCTCCTTTTTATTTTTATTTGTTCGCAATAATCTTTTTATCCGCTTGACTTCCTTACTAAATAAACATTTATTCGGATAATCATTTTTTAAGGAGCAAATTTTTTGGCAATTAATAGGGACCACGTTTTTATTATTTTTCAAGTTCTTTTTTCGTGCCAAATAAAAAAATTGCTCTTTTTCATCTTTTTCGTTGCTTCTTCTACTTCTTTTTCTTCTGATAGTTGTAGGTTTTGTGGCATATACAGACTTTTCCTCAAGTCATCCATCTTCTTTTTTCCTTCCTTTATTTTTTTCTTTCCTGGCGCCAAATGGGATATGGTAACCAGTAACACTGACACAAAAGCTTTGTGTCTTTTAATACTTTGTTTGTGTGCGTATCTTTCTGTATCTTTTTTTTCTCTCAATTCTTTTTTCTTCTTCAACTCCTTAGACTTCACCACACGCTGTTATTTCAATTTTTTTCGTTACACACGAATCAGGAGACTCACGCGATTGCTCGCAGGAAAAAAAGTGAGGCAAAATGCAGTTCACAAAAAAATGTTCCTATTTTTTTCCAAGCTTGTCACTCTGCAGGAGGCGTTTTTCTTTCTTCATCGCATCGAGCTACTGCTGCTGTTTTATATATATTTTTTTCATTTTATACAAGCGACCTCGAAAAAAAAATGTTGCTAGTAACAGAACGGTTACCGTATTCTTTCTCTTCTTCCCTTTTCTCTTTCTTTCTCTCTCACAATCTCTTGACTTGACGGCTTCACCGCAGGCAGTTGTAGTATATAACTTGCAAAAAAAGAGAAGAAAGAAAACGGGCCCTATATTAAAGACCAAGGGGGAATAGAAAACAAAAAAAATATATAAGACAAAATGGTGAAAAAAACTAGATAGAGTAGTTCGGAAAAAAATGTGGTTGTAAGGAAAGGAAAAAAGACGGAAGAGAAATTGATCCCCAATGAAAAAAGCATAGTAAAAATGAAAACACAAAGAAGCTTTTTTAAACTTTTTTATGAAAAGCATAGTGGGCTAAACAATTGAATGGAAATGAGTCAATGTTGTTTAAAAAAAGTTTATACCCAAAAATTTAAGTATCGTAATTTTAAAATGAAAATGGTATTCTCAAGGGGTAATCGGATTTGGACACTTGTTTCTTCTTTTTGACGGGTTTCCTTTGTCCCCGTTCAAGTGGCTCTTCTCATTTTCACCTCCTCTTTCTTTCTTTTTTTTCTCAGTTTTATTTCCAAACAATGACAAATATTTCACAAATTTCCCGCCTAGATTTTCATAAAGGATAAGCCTATGTCAATTCAGAAATCTTTTTCTTTTTTCCTACCCAAAAATTGAAGGTCATTTAAAGAAACATTTTTTTCTTCAAAAAGCTGTGGCATATTATATTTGTAGAAATATAAAAAAATGCAAAAAAGGGTTTTCATTATCTGATAGCTAAACGACGATCCATTTTAGGAGAAAGAAAGAGAGAGAGAAAGAAAATAGGGATGATAAGGATCGCAGTGGCCTGTATCATTTCTCTTTTTTTACATTCATTTTTTTCCGTTTTTGGTGAGTTAATGTCAAGTCATAAAAAATGGTAATAAAAAAACTTTCATCAAAATCAAATTTAATTGATATGTTAATAACTTCTTTTTATTACTATACTTAGGATAAACAAGAAAAAAGGAAACAAGAAAAAACAAAACACTGGCAACAGTAGAAGTAATCGAGATTATCCAGAATAAGAGACGTTTCATTAACTACGGACATCTTCAATAAAGCGTAAAATATCGCATTAAAAATTGAAATAAAAAAACAGCAGGAAGAAATGGCACAGAAGAAGAAAAGAGAGGGAAAAACATTGAAAAAGAAAGAAGGGGATGGCATAGCTTGCACGAAAGACAAGAACAAAAAAAGACAATCGGTCAAACGGAGTTGACAGCTAAATGGATGAGCTGCAGTCGGTCAAGGAAAACTTCAAAAACAGTTTTTCATAAAAAATTTAAAGAAGGTTGCGCAGCACCGATTAAAAACGAAATTAAAAAAGATCCAGCTAGCTAACAGAATAAAGAGAATAGACTAGAGAGATACAGTAACATACTCGAGTATTAAATGTTTTTTTTTATTATTATAAATACAATTTCATGAGAAAAATGCAAAGAACCCTATTAATACATGATAAAAAGAGATTTATAATGGAGCAAAAATATCCATCAAAGCTTTAATAATATAATGGGATGTACCAAATTCACCAGCTGGGGCAGTATCATAAAAATGTTTACAAATTGATCTTGCACTGTCACAAACTTTTCCACTTCCGCAACATTCCAAAACAATAGTTTGAAGTCGTTTCTGAAAAAGAAGAAAGAAAATGAACAAAGAGTCATGTATTGACACGATAATGATCCTCAAATGATGTCGTCTGTTGTCTGTTATTTTAACAAACAATACATTTCCTCAAGGACAAATACATATGTTTTTTCAAAAACGAAAAAAACCTTACATTATGTTCAACAAATAATTCATTAGCACGATAAACAACAATATCAACTTCAAATGGTTGATCAGTTGGAATTTTTGGTTTTGTCATTAACAGTTCTTCAAGTCTGCTCATCAATGTTAAAACTTCAACAACTATTTCACGATATTCTGGTTCAGAAATTTGATTAAGGACTTGTTCGACTTCAAGTGCAAATTTGATCTCTCGACGAGTCATCTGAAACAACACAATAATTAGTACGTTTAAAAGCCTATAATCAAAAAAGGAAATAAAATAACCTCTTGCGTAAGATGTCTTTGAAGAATCATTCCATTAATTGCTAAACCATGAGGAAAAAGACGAACAGAATCCCAAAGATTCTAAAATTAAGTTTTAAACAACACTAATATTACGGTAAAAAAATTACTGAATAAAAATCAGGTGGAACACGATTTAAGGCACCATCAATTCTACGATGCCGAAGCCAAATACCAAATTGAAAATCTTCTTCACTATCATCCCCATCCAATAAGTCATCAATTTCTTCTTGATGCAAATTTCCCCCAGCAACCGATTTTCTTAATGACTAAAACTTATTTTTCCATTAAATTCTTTATTTTTTAAAGAAAAATAAATAAGCATACTTTTCTTTCTTCAATTTGTTTTCTGAAACTTCCCATTCCTGTATGAATTTCTTTCCCGGCTGCCGTCTCTTCACCCGATGTAATGTCTTCCAAAAGTCGACCACTTAAAAGTGAAAAAAGCATACATTTTACTTCATATGGACTAATTGCTAATAAACGTTGTGACGCTTCTGTTGCTGACAGCTTTCGAATACGAGCTAATTCACTTGCAATAATCTAAATTAAGAAATTAAAAAAGAGGATTTTTTTGAAATAATAATAATAGGCATACTTGAATGATCAATCCAATTCGAAGTCGAAACATTTCAACAAATAATTGTGGGTCCGTTCGAACAAGGGATCCCAATGAAACAATAATTTCTTGAGCAAGTGTAAAAGAATTTGGATCATCGGAATATGCTCGACCGAAAATTTGTTTTAATTCTTCTTTCGTTTTTGGGCAGGTGATTGCTTCTTCACTTTTGGTTGGCATTCCAACGGTAATTTGTTTTTGACGAACAAGTAAATGAGTGACAGCTTTTGCAAGTTCATCAAGTTGTTTATTTAATAAGCCGCCAGTAAGTCGAACCCAACTCCAATCTCGACTTTCACAAGCTTTGACGTAAATCTCTTCCATCAATACTCGAACCGTTACTCCATTCACATTATTAAGTTTTGTATCAAAATTTGGTCCACTAAAAAAATGTATTTTTGTTTTATAACAGAGACGAAAAAACTCTTACACTTTCATCCAAAGAAAATGAATAATTGAAGCTTGTTCATCAAGAATTGTACTTTCAAGCAACATATCAATTAAATCTTCTGTACTCATATCTTCAAGTTGTGCTCGATCAAATTTTGATATTGAATCACTGCTACTCATTGATGATGAAGAATTTGATGTATGCAAATGTTCAGAAAGTTTTACGGCGCTTATATGACCTTTCGGTTTATTACTTGTTTCAACTCCTTCTCCAACTGGAGAAAGGGCATCCGGATTATTTGTTTTCTTTGCATAGACAAGTCTCAGCTGTGCCAAATCTTAAACAATCATGACCTTTTAAATTGGTGTCAAGAAAAGGGCAATTAAGGGACGGCTCATTTTACAACAAAAAGAAAAAGATTTTTTTAAGCCGTTTAAATAAAAAAAATAAAATTTACCCGAATCATTACTGTCAAGAACAATAGATCGATGACGCATTGATGCTCGATGAACAGCATTAAATTGCCTTGACCATCGATCTCGAATTGAATCAGCTCGCTTTAAAGTTGCAGAACGGGGGCCTGCATCTGGTGTTGTTGCAGTTGCAACATCTTGAAGTAAACTTCGAGGCAATGTTTCACTGGTAAAGAATTCTTCAATATTTCCATCATGAAATTCCAATTTACTGACGGATGTTGTACGAAAGAAATCAGAAATATTCTTCATAACAACTCTAAAAATTTCACGTTTAAAATGACAATAAAAAAGCTACAGTAACCTTGCACCACCAATATAACCATTTTTAATCTTTTTAATTGTTCCCAAAACAGTTGATTTATGTCGACGATTGAGTAAACTGGGTGCCAAAGTCATTGTTGAATCAGTTTCAAGCATATTTTTAGATACAACTAAAACAACTAATGGACGACCAGAAATTCCTGTGCTATTCCATTCATTATAAATGTAATGAAGTTCAGAAGTCCATTCATCCATTAAAATTCTAATATCATACATTAAATGAGATCTTCGACGATCCATGAATTGTGGAGTAAATATTACAAATTTATCACCCAAATGATAGAGTTTACTTGTTGATAGTAATCCAATATCTCGATCTGTAGGCCGTCCGGTAAGATTCAATTTTTCTGATGCACCAATTCTTGACAAAATTCTTGCAAATGTTTGTGCAGGTTGAATACAAAAAACTGGATCAACTTCTTCAAGTAACTGCACATCAATTTCATTATCTCTTAATTCATTTTGAACATCAGGCGTTTCAGCAAGAATTACAACTAAAATGTTTACTTTTAGTTATATAAAAAATACCAGATATTTATGTACTATACCTTGAACTTCACATGGTGGACTTCTTTCTGTAAGTGTTAAACGACGACTAAGTGGATCAATTTCAGCAGGTGTTAAGAATCGATACCGTAGCAAACAACAAATTATATACAAGGATTGAGCCCATAGAAATGGTCTAAAAATGAGCACTGTATTATATTTTGTTTAGATACAGTATATGCCTTACGTTATTCCACCAGGTACCCGCTCTTGTGAACCATGATCTTGACGTTCAAGCTCAACTTTATCTTTTGTAACAAGATATAGCTCTGGGATAAGTCCAACATATTCATATTTAGAATCTTCTTCTCTTACAACAATTGTCTAAATAAAAGTAAAATCAAATAAAAGAAAACCAGATGTCAATAAATATTTTGTTATAACTCTTTTTTAGAACCGGTAGTTTAAAAGAAAAGTGTTAAACAAATACAATTGTCAATTTTTTTGGTCAGCAAATAAATGTTAAAGTTGCAAAAATGGTATAAAAGGAGCAAAAAGATGTGTTAACAAATATGCTTTCAGAAAGTTGCAAAAAAGAAGATGAATAAGTTTATTTTGTAAGTGATTTTTATAAGTTTGGTTTAGAAATTTAATCTTGAGTTTTTAGCGGTTTTTATGCTATTGCTTTATTGGCTTTTGCAATAAATGCTCAAATAATTGTGCCACGACCTGTTATTGCTGCAGCACCTGTTGTAAATTTAATATTACAGTAACCTCCGAAAATATTATTAAATTTTTAGGTTCCACTTTACAACAGCTATCTTCCGTATTACCGCGGATTCATTTATCCTTCACTCATTATTGGTTCCAATAAAAACAAAGCTGAACCTGCGGCAACAAATGCAAAACTTAATTCTCCATTTATCCCAAAAAGTCATTAATAATTACGGTATTGTAGTAACCATGCTTGGCTTGAATATTTGTAAATAAAAGCAAACCTTTTGTAATTTATTCCAATATTCAGTAGCACTTTCTTCATCTTCATGAAATAAAGCATCTAACAAAAAATAACAAAAGAATACTGGCCATTCACATTCAATATTTTCAAATTTTTGAAGTTCTGAATTGATATAATATAGCCGATTTGGATCTTCCAAAACAGTCTTATATCCATCACGTAAAAATCGTCGACAACCATATCGTCCACGAAGAGTTTCTTCAATTGTTTCACGGGTTAGCTTAACCAAATCCGGATCTTCAACTGCAAATGCCGGATATGAAATGACGGTCATTAATGCCGCATCCGTTTCTTTTGAAAATGATTCACGTGGAAGTACACTACTTAATACAGCAGAGCATTGTTGAACTTCATCAGGTAAAACATGAATGATAGAACCTTTTGATCCATCACTAAATAAATCTCCAACATCATTAATAGCTTGTAAGGCAGCTTTTGCCATTCCAATACTGCTTGCATTAAGTTCACAAATTCCTTGATTTGTTTTATCACCACGTTCCCAAATTCCATAATCCTGAACAACTTCAACTCCGTAAATACACTCTTTTTCATGGTTATAAAACTCACAGGAGTTCTATATCCAACTTCAATATAATATACTAAATTTTGAACAAATGCAACTTCATCAAAATTTCGAACAATTTGTAAACCAGATGCAGTCATTTGGGCAAGAATTAATAAGAATAAAGAAATTGCATCAACTTGTAAATGCCCCCAATCATTGTCACCAACAACAGAAGATTTTGTTTGAACAGAATATTTTGCATGTAAACTATCAGATCCTCGAAGATGCTTTTTAAATAATTCAACTTTATCCACTTGTCTCATCATACATTCAAGTAATGATTGCATAATTTTAATGCTATAAAATACAAATTGTCTGTAAAACATTTCATTTATTTAGAGAATCAAACAAACCATGTAAATCCCAATTCATTCGCTCTTGCAAGATCTTCATCAAGTTCTGCAGATTTTCGATAAGTTCGATACATTGCCCATAATGCTTGAGCTGCATATAAATTATCTCTAACCCATCCATGACCTATACATATTTATATTAGTTGAATTCAATTATTATTACAACTTTAATAACTTGCCAGGAAAATCAAGTGTATTACTTTCAAACAAAGCTGTCACAGGATTTTGATAACATAATATTGTTTTTTCAACAATTACCATTAACTGATCTAATTGAATACCTGATTGAGTTCTTGCCCGCATGACTAAATAAATGAAAAAAGTTTAATAATTTTTTTAAAAAAGAGTTTAATACATATGTTTTAATTTGGCAGGCACAAATAATGTGACCCCGCTAACTTTATTCTTCCATTTCCTGCACGTTGCGATGCATTTGGATCTTTGTTACGGCTGTCAATCATTAAGACATTAAAATAAAGAAAAAGTTCATTATTAAGCCTTTATTATTTTAATGTTTAAGCTGATAGTATTGCAAAAAAATTTAGTGTTAAAAAACAGTTTCAGCATTCTTTTGGCTTTTTGACGCTATAAAAATCGTTTCCTTTTTTGTTCTCTTTTTTTAAATCTTTCAAACAAAAACCCTTTTTTAAACAACTTTTATCTACCCGAAACAGCTTGTAAAAAATTCTATTCTTTGGGTAATGCATTCATATCTTGATAACTCTAGAAAAACTTTACAAACCATTTTCTTCAAATGTATGATTAGGATTATGTAATTTTTGTGATGCTTTAAATTGCATAATTTCTGGTTCACTGAATTTATTTTTTTGTTGTCGAGGAAATTCAAAGAGATCAGTTACATAAGAATCACAAAAAGATAGCTTGACACTTTTTCGTATTTCATCAAATGTCTTCTGTAAATAATAGCAGGCAACTGTGTTTATTATACTTAATAAATCAATACCTTTTTATTCTGTTTCTTGTCATTCAAGTCATTTTGATTATTCAATTTTGTAGATTCATTTCCGTTTTCATAAGCGGCAATATGAAGTGATAAGGTGCTACCATTTACAATTGAACTGTTATCATCTTTCTTTTGCTTTTGTTTTTGAGATTTATGTAAAATTGAACAACTAGGCGGCGGCTTTTGGAATTTAACGCAGTTATGCAACAATGATTTGGTTTCACGTTTTATTGTTGAATTGATAAAACTTGTATAATCTGATATATTAGCTAACATTACAGTCTCAAAAAAAGTGAAATATCTTTGAAAAAATTTAGTGAACTTTACTCAAGTTAGAAAGATACTTTACTTTAATAAAAATCTGCCAAGAAGTTTTTTTAAAATATCCTCATAAAGATATTCGAAAAGACTGTAATTTTAACTTTACCAGGAACATTTATTTTATTTTTAAGAGATAAACATTGTGATGATACTTGGTTAGCTATTAAACATTTGTGATTTTTATTGAGATTGAGATTACTGTAACGATCATCAACATTTGAGCTGTCACGAACAAATAAATTGTCTTTCAAACACAAATTTGTTGTTTTCATCTAAACTATTTAAAATGGTAATAGTGACGTTGAAATGGAAATCACATAAAACGTAACGATGATGTCGGTACAATACAATCATATTTGCTAAAACTCAATGGTAAAAAAAAGGTTTTATGATCCAAAAATTAGTTTCCTTTTCCCATATATAAACGTATGTTTTAGTTATTATTTTAAGATGTAGATGAACTTTAAAATTTTTGTTTAAAGTAAAAACTAAAAAAATTTTCTATTTCGCAAAAACTAGAATTGAAAGTAAGGATGATGTAACAAGAACGAAACTTTAAAATGTTAATTTAAAATAAGCCACAAATATTAAAGTAAATTTTTAACAGGCACTCATTGATTATGTTTTTTCATATTTTACAACTCGTTGATACGTTTCAAATCTGAAACCATTGTCTTTGTGTAAAACAATCCAGAACAATAACATGATCTAAATTGTCATTGACTCAAGTGTATTTTTTGAGTCAATGACAAAAAAACTTATCTCCATGGATATTTATGTTGTCATCGAATTTATCATATTTTAATAACTTGTCTTTCGATTTAAATTTTTCGCTTTGTTAATTTATAAACAACTTTTTTATCATCAACATTTATTACAACCAAAAGCAAATATTTTAAAAAAGGATCAAAGTTGTTGATAATTAATTAATTAAACAAAAAAAAACAACGACAAAATTATAAACTTAAAAAGCTACTTATGTTGACAAGAGTTTGCTTTTTTGAATCAAGAGAGATATCATGATATCAAATTATTACATTACAAGATTAGCTTTTTTTAAGTTGGATAAGATCATTAAACAGATAACTATTAAGCATTAAATATAATAATAATAATGTCAAAAATATTAAACATAAAATAGAATGAAAAAAGAATACGTGCATGAAGAATGTGGAAAAAAATTATACAAAAAAGGTGTGGGGAAAAATTACTACAGCGAAAACAAAAATGCAAAAAAAACTGAAATTTAATTTAAAAACACTGATTCTTACTACATTGGAAGTTAACATAATGATAGATATATTCAAAAAAAAGATGAAAAAATAAAGTAATGAGGTCGTGGCAGAAATAATTTTACATTACATTTCAAGGAAATTAACAGGAATGTTATCAGAAACAACTTGGGTAACTTGAAATTCGTTGTTGTATTGGTAGGTTCCATTTGATGAAGATTCAGTCCAAGTGGTCTAAACAAAAGAAAGACTAAGATTGGAAAAATAGAAAAATAATATAATATTACAATTAAAAAATGTTATATGCTAATACAAAATTATTTATAAAATGATCTACTTGCCGTTTGTGATTCAAAAGTTTGTGCACCAGCTGGACCTTGAACAAATGAGCTTTCAGTGGAAACAATTGTTTGGGTTGGTTCGATCAAAGGAGTTGCTTCACTCAAAGGAACAGAGACAAGATTGGAATTTGGATCGTCTTCACCTGGTAATGTAACAATTGGTTGAGTATTTACTTGGATTTTTATGGCACAATTGGGGTGTTCTTGTTTTGTAATCTTAAACTCATCACTTTCGTTTTGGGGATCCCCTAAATTTTACAAGCTAATATTGCTTGAAAATTCTAATGCAAAAAACGACACTACCATTTTGAAAAAAGCCGAAAAGTTCAAAAGGCCCGTTACCTTCAGTTTCTTTCTTGGCATCTTGATGTTGTTCTTGTTGGGGTTCTTCTTTTCGAATTTGCTCTGGAGGATCATCTGATTCTGGTTCAGGAGAAGTTTCATCTTCTTCTTGTAATCCCTTAAAATATATGTGTTTGTGTCATCTCTGTTTTAAAAATATATTAAATTTTACCATAACTGTTGGTGATATAGTTGGAAGTCTTGGGGTAGGCTTTTGTTGTTGTGGTTTAGGTGGTGGTGGTTGTGCAGCTTGTTCAGTTTTATCTTTATCTTCATCACCTTTATCAAAATGGCCTTCAGTTTCAGCAGGACGTGGAATAACACCATATGAATTTCTATCAACTTCAGGTGAAGCTGAATTATCACGTGAATCAATTTGATTTGAACTTGGTTCAGAATCTCTACGAGGACGTTGAGCTGGTGGTGGAGTTGCTGCAACAGAATTTGCCGAGCTATCCCCACTACGCTTTGCACCCTTTTTGCCACGGGGTGATTTGCTAACTGCTACAGTTTCCAAATATTTTGTTACCAAATCCTTATCAAGGATATTTGCTTCTGGTTCCCAAGTGTTATGAGCTTGAGACCATCCTTGCCACTTAATAAAGAACAGACGACCCTTTTTCTAAAATTTTGTTTATTAAACGATACTAAAATAATTCAATTAATATTAATACCTTATCATTTTTATGTTTAATAATTTTTTCAATTGTATAAATGCCATCATCAGCTGGAACTTGCCGAGCCTTTGAGTTTCCAGCTCCACCAGACATATTCAACTTTGTAATAACTTGGCTTACTATACTAAAAACAGATTTTTATATTATAAATTTTCGAGAAAAAAAGAACTTTATGCGCAATTTATTGCTAGTTTTAGCGGCATAAAAAATATAAAACGCATGCAAAAAGGTAAAAACGAAATATAAACCAAAAAGACAAAAACACAACAAATGTTTGTCCGTTTTCAGAGCATTATATTAGACAGAGAAAAACATGGGGCGAAAAAAGAAAGGGGAAAGAAAAGCAGCAGACACTTGGTGAGAGCTTTTTCGGATATGCAAAAAAATAGAAGGTTAAATTAGGAGACGACAACTAAAAAAAGCGTGCTCTTCTTTGAATTGCATTCTGTAAGGAAGTGAATAATTTTTAACTGATATCAAAAAATGTATATATTTCAAAGAGTTTAATGAAAAATTGTTATTTTTTTATGATTGTTTTTGAAACAAAACAAATGACTTTTGAAAGAAAATCAATAATTTCTCCCCAATATTTTATTTTTATAAAAAACATACAAAAAAGAAAACAAACAAGAGGAAAAAAGGGTTTTGTTTGTGGCAGTCACAACAAAAAAAACCCCCTGCATGCAGATAGATACAGTAATATTCTTTTATGTGCTTGAAATCAAAGTACAAAAAAAGATAGTTACGCAAATTGCTCTAAAATTGGAGTCATGAGAGACTTTAAAAGCAATAATAATTTAATTATGGTAACAAAAATGGCACCTTTAATGCAATACAAAAAATGGATTACGATAATCCTTAATTTTAAGAAACGAATTTAGCTGTACATTGAAGATTCTGTGTTCACTTTTTGTGTTCACTTTTTTGTAGCTAAAATGTGATATTTTTACTGTGGTTACTTGAAAAAAATGTTATTTTATTGAAAATAATAATTGAGCAATTTGTTGACATTTTGTTTACCGCATTTAAGCATAAAAAATCTGCGAGCAAATGTTCATCTCAAAAAACTAAAATGATTACAACATAAATTTCAAGAAATCTTCCCCTTGAGACTAAATATTACTTTTAAGCAATAATTTAAAAGATACATGATAGCAAAAAAAGGTTTTTTGTATTAACCACTTGATTACATCCCAAGAGATAATTTGTTTCTGCCCATTAATTTGATCTACGTCCAAATTTTTCGAGAACATTTCAAAAAACCAAAACTTACTTCCTACATGTTTTTTTTCAAAATTACCGTTTTCCATATTTAATAATTGCAACACAATTATTTTAAATATTTCATTACTTTTGCATTGAAAAAAATGTTTAATGGTATGATCTAGATTTTTTTTAGAATCAACTTTTTTCCCACAGATTGCACTTTAATGTTTTCAAGGTCATTCTTCTTCTTTTTCTTCTTCTGTTTTGAACCTGTATCAAAATTCTTCTTTCCTTGTTAATTATTTTCTATAAACGTGTTTTTAATTTAAAAGATTAAGCAAAGTAAAGTAGTCAAAAAATAAGAATGTCGGTCGTTGAGTAAAAAGAAACACAAAAAAGGCAAAAAAAAAGAGGAAGGAAGAAAATACCGTATCAGATTTATAACCTCCTGCTGTTTCAAGTGTCATCTCTCACCCCTTCTTTGTCTGCTAAGCATGTGCTCTCTCAAAGCTTTTCTTCTTTTTCTTCCTGTTTATGCGCGAAAAAATAAAAGACCCCCCATAAAAAGCTCTCCTCTGTCTTCTCTGACTTATGCAATAATTTCTGCGGCATTTTCTATTTAACACCTTTTTGCAATGTCCAATAGCAAAAAAGGTAACTATGCATTAAAAAAAAACACACACCACCATAAATTAGGTAAACTAACAACCGTATATTTCTTTTATATTTTAAACAATTTTTCTTGTTCTCATTTTTTTTAATTATTGGCTATAAAAAGCCGTAAACTATTTCATAACAAAAAAAGAGCTATAAAAAATACCGTTGTATTTTTTTGGAATCCTTTTTTTCATTTGAAAAAGGATACTGTAGCTTTGTGTTCTGAAAGTCTTAAAGGATTAATAATGATGTAAAATATTTAAGAATTGACGTATTAGACTTCTTTAAAATTGGAATGTTTTTTCCGGATTAAAAGATTAATACAAAATTTTTGGGTGCAAAGAAAAACGTAAAAAATATTGTGTTTCAATTATACGTTTGAATGGTTTAACATTGCATTTATTTGTTGTTATTTCTCAAAAAAACATATCAATCACACGCAATTTTTGTTCTTTTTTCACTGTTAAAAAACAATTGCGTAATATGGGATATAATTTTGATATTGTATTTGTCTTTGGCCAATATTTATTTGAATGTTGCAAAAAAAGAAGATATTTGGAGAGGGAGAAAAAAATGAGAGTTATAGTAGTGTTGAATTGTTTGCATTCAAAAGGCATAAACTTCATCATAAGCTTAGCAGTTTTATCAGTGTTTTCTTCTTATCAGACGCTTTATTTGCTTTCATTATTTTCCCGCATTTAAGTTTAAAATAGGGGGTGATATTTCTGGTCGATTAATTTGTCTTTTAAAGTGCATAATTGTCAATGGTTTTTTTAGTTGTAAATGAAAGGTTTTCTTTTGAAAAAAATAAAAATTCAGTTTCCTACCGTAATCTTTTTTCTTCTTTAATTGCGACTGTTACCGTTCTTTGACGGCTTAAGTCTTTTTTTATCTGTCATAAAAAGAGAGAGAGAAAAAGGGTAGTAATTACAATTTTATAGTAATAAAGACGAAAAAAAAATCTATTTTTATAAAAGATTTTGATTAAATTTTAATAAATTAAATTATTAATAAATTCATTAAATCATATTTTGCATATCCTGTGACATATATTATTATTTTTATTAGTTTAATGTGTATGCATTTAGTAATGAGTTTTAAAACCTCAAAATGCAGCAAATGTTACATTAAGCCTGACATTCATTTTTTGCTCTCCTTTTTGTTGCTATGAAGACTTCTTCTTCGTCTTCCATCTTTTTAAATTACTCCAGAGAATTTTTAGCATCTTTTTTTGTTCCAAATATTTTCAATGCTATTTTCTTCCGATTCGGCATTACGAAGTCATTCTTCCGTATCCGCTTGAACGGCGTTCGAGAATGAGGCCACCCTTGTTGTTGAGACTCAAAAATATAAAAAAAATGTAGGGAAAAGGAAGAAAGGGTTTGCGGACGCACGCAAATGTTATACAAACAAAAAAGGCGGTGAGTGCAATGGCGCCTATTATACCGTATCCAAATGAAGTAAAAAAAATAGAATGAATAACATGACAAACTATGGGTCCGCCCGATTGCATTCTGTTTCTTTCTGAATAAAAAAATAATAAGGAAAAACACTATATTTGCGTTGTTTGTCTGCTCTTTTCCTTTCTTTCTATGTCAAAAAAGGCGAAGCAACACCAGCAACACGATTATGAAGAGTGAACGCACAAATGGTACCAGACTGCGAGTTTCGTGAAAGATGCTGGCGCCCGATTATAAAGTATTTGTCAGCTGTTAACTGCTTTGTGCGTCCTCTCCCCTACTTTTTTCCCATTCTTTCTTTCTATCTTTTTGTGAATAATTCTGTAGTGCTTCAATTGCTGCTGCTGCACCCCAATTTCACGGGCCTCTTACACATAAAAATGCTAGAGGGGGGCTGGCTGCCCGTCAGCACTGATGAGGCAGTGTTGCGTTATTTTCTTTTTTCGCATTTATTTTTCTACTTTCTTTTTTTCTGTCATGTTCGTCCTGTAAAAAATTTTGGTGTTTGGAAAGACACTATCGTGAAAATGATGTCTGTCAGACATACTGTGGGTTTTTATGCAAAAAAAAAGAGTGGAGTCCGCGAACAGCCGTGCTCGCTTGCTTTCTGTCTTCCGTCAGACGCTCATCTCTCCTCCATACATTCAGTGCAGAAGAGCTTTCTTTTTCCTATGGCGTTTTTTAGATACTCTAAAATTTTGTATCAAAAAAATCATTGCTAAAACTAAAAACTGGAAAAAAATTCTTTCCAACAAGTTTACTTTTTTGGAAATGATCGTATCTTTTTTTGGCTGCAGTCATTAAAGTATAACAAAAACCATGCGCTCCTAATTTTCTTGGCAGTTAACAGCATACGGTAAAATGAAAAAAGCGGCCTTGCAACCGGTCAGACACTTATCGTAGTTCTTTTTCTTCTTTCTTTCTTTTCTAAAAAAGAGGGCGAGCCCAGAAATGTGCGCGCTGCGGGGATGCTGTGGCGCGCTTTCAATAGCAGCGTGGTCGATCAATAGAGCACCGACCGCTGGCTCCTCAGTGACGGTGCTACCAGCTTGCTGTTGCGATCTTCTTTCCCCCATACATATATTTTTTTTCAATGTTGCGCTGCAGCTAGTCAAAAGAAGAACGAATAAATAAATTTTATGCAGATATTATGGCATCTCCGATTTGTTTTTCAAAAAAAATAAAAAAAATATGAATGAACTCAGTTTAAAAAAAAGATTTTTTTCGTTTAAAGAAAAGTTAACCTTTAAGGCAGAACAAAAATTACGAATTATTGGCGCGAAGCAGAACAAATAAGAAAAAGATTCTTTCTTTCTTTCTTTGTTTTGTTTTTTTACAGTGCAGTGTAAAAGCATTCAATTTTTTTCCTTCGTCTTCTTTTTTCAATTTTTTCGTTGTTGAAGAAAACTATGTAATACATTTTTCTTTCTTTCTTGCCTCTCAGTTTTTTCGGACAAAAATATCCGCGTCTACTGTAAATGACAATATCCGCCTGTGCATCCCGTCTCCTTTCAATTTATTTTATTGCCGCTTTCGAGGTAAAAAGATGACCTTGTCAACTAGTTTAAGAATGATTGGTTTGTAAAAAAAGAAGCGTTGTAAAAAAGGTCAAAAATAATAAACATTTTTAAGAATCAGCTTTATTAAATACTTTTTTGATCATCTTTAAACAAAAAAACTTTAATTTCGTGAATTGCATTTGAATCGGTTTTCTTTCGTGTGAAGCCATAAACTCTTTTTCTTTTCAAATTTAATCAATTTGTCCTTCAGATGGAGGATGATGCGGGTGCAAGTGAACTATCATGTCCCATTTGTAAAGGATTTCTCATTGATGCAGTCACTTTAACACTTTGTTCACATTCCTGTAAGTATTTTTTTCAAACACCTTTTTTCCCAAAGTTTTTGCATTTGAAAAAAAACCTTTTTCCATTTTTAGTCTGCCGTTCATGTTTATTGCGACAACTTCAAATTGCTAAAAAATGCCCAGAATGTGATAATCAATTAAATAACATCGAAAATGCATTTTGTCGTGACACAACTTTGCAGGCGTTTGTTTATAAATATGTGCCATCAACATTTTGGAAAGAAATTAAACAGCGATCTGATTTTATCAAAAAGCAATCTCCGACGCAAGAAGAACTTCAAATTATTGCAGAATGGAACGTTGCAGATTTTGGACAATATTTATGTCTACCTGATGAAATGTTATCTTTTTCTGTTGAATTTTTATCTCGTGATGAAATTCTTAGAGAGCAACGTAGACATTTTTCATCGCCTTCAACTTCTGAAGAACTTTCGAATGAAATTTCTTCACCAAAAAAGAAAAGTGTATTTTGCCGATATTTTCGATGCCCAGCTGGAGTCAAGATTAAGCATCTCAAGTCGTTACTCGAAGGAAAGCTGGAACTTCCTGACAATTATGTTTTATACTTCATTGAATTAGATTCTGGAGAAATTATTGAAGAAAGTTACAGTTTGCAAGATTTGGTTTACATTTTTGGATGGACACGTCAAAAGCCATTCAAATTACATTTTACCTTGACCCCTTTGGTTCCAGAGGAAGATAAACCACCAGTCCTTGAAGTAGAAATGATCGATCAATCAGAAGCAATTGATTCAGGACCTCCACCCTTGGAACTTGAACCTGCAGCAAAGATGCCTGCTTTTACCGTAAACCTTTCAACCGCCTTTTTTGAAAAGGAACACAATGGAGATTGTCTTAATGGAGTAATGGCACCTCGTCCAGCAATTATAACTCCAGCATCAGATATGCCACCGAAAAAGAAGCGTCGAATGGGACCAAAAAAAGAAAAGCCATCACCGCTAACCCTGCAAGGAAAACGAAATTCATCTTCATCTGTTACACCTGCGCCAACTACCACAGCTACCACGGCTACTACCAATGTTGCTGCGACTGTTGCTGCGACTGTTGCAACACCAACAACAATAAATTTTTCTCCAAGTTTTCTAAAAATTGAGTCGCCACCACAAGAACAAAATAATTTGCAAACAACTCCTCCGTTACCAAAATCACCGCAAACAGCTGCCACAATAAATGGCACAAATTCAAAAGGTCATTCTCCACCAAAACTTTTTGAACAAATGACAAAAATTGCTCTTGCGCCAGGAAAATCTTTAACACCTCCAATAAATGGATTTTCAAAATTAGCAACAAGTAGCCCAACTTTACTGTCCGTGGAACAAAGCAATAAACAATTAAGTCAAGTTCTGCCTCCAATTCATTCAGCTCCAAATACCCCAATTCCAAATGAATTTCATGACCAAAAACCAAATATTCAAGCAATTCCACTTTCAAAATCTGCTGACAAAAATCGTGATGAAGCTGTTATAATTGCAATGCGACAACAAATGGAAGTTGTTCGAACAATGAAAATTCAACACACAAATTTTATTCATTCATCCCGACCAAATTTTTTAACAATGCCATCTCAACCGCCGCAAATTTTTCCTTAAAAAAACTCTCTCTGTTTTGTTTGTCTTTAACATTTTAAAACGATTTGAATCACAACAGTTAAGTATTTTCTTAGCTTTGCTTTCTCTCTTTCTTTCTTTTTTGTTAAAATTTTTTATTTCGGGTATACTGTAATTCATTCGTTTATTATATTTTTTTGATGTAATTTTTTTTATTACCGGTAGAGTTTTGCTCAAAAAATATTGTTTTAAGAGAAAAAAATTAATAAGTCTTTTATTATACTCACACATTTATTACTGCCGGCAAATTAGTTATAGTTGAAAGCTTTTTTTCTCAATAAATTTATTTAATTATGATTTTGCTTTTCTCATATTTTATTTGTACCACAGAATAAAAATCTTATGAATTTAATGGTGGTTTCTATTTTACAATGTAAAAACTGTAAAATTATATTTTTTATTATTATTTTGAAATATTAGGTTACGGTAATAAGGCAGAGTTTTTTTAATGACTCATGCACCAACGAATCACATACATTTTTTTATTACCTTGCAACAGCAATTTTTTTTTATTACAGACTACATTCTGTAAGTCCATTAAAACAAAGCGTTAATTGAAAAAAAAAACACCAAACTGTAACGTAGCAACTAAAAAATGTTATCTTAGCAACGAGAAATAATAATTTTATAAGAAAATTTACAGTAATTGGTAACCGTTACAAAGTACAAAAAAACAATTTATCAAAATTTTTTGAAAATTTTTGCAATTCAATGTTACATATAATTTAAAAACCAGTTTAATTGATAGATGGTTCTTGTATAATTTTAAAAAACACCTGTTTAAATAAAGAAGTTATTTGAAAGATAAAAAATATTTAAACTATTAAATTTTTATTTTTTTCATCCACAAAAAATATTTTATTTTTTCTTTATTTGTTTTTCTTTGAAAGTATTTGCAAAACGGTCATATGGTCATCATAAACAAAAGCAAAAAAAGAGAGAGAAACACTTTAAAACATCTTTCAGTCTTTGTTTTGAAATATTTATGCTTTAACAATTTGCTTGGCGCAATATGGGAAAGGTTTTACGTATTCGAAAATATGAAATAAACAATTGAATAGGTATAAATATAAAATTTGGAAGGTGTTTTCAATTAATATACTATTAAGTGGAGAAAATTTAGAAGATACAAAACACAAAAAATAGAAAATATTTTATGGATAAGAATCAAAAATTTTCAAATTGGTTACCCAAAAAAGATGTAAAAATTACCAATGAAATGTCTGCTGAACTTTGATTGCATAAATAGCTTTTATTGAAGAACAACGTCAACGAAATAATGATGAATATTAATATTGGGATACGGTATTCAACAATGTTGTAGATTTTGTTACTTTTCTCAAACCGTCATCAATATATTTTCCTTAATGTTACAAAACATTTCATGTCTTTTTTTTGTGTTGATATTCTTGGTAGTATCATAATCCGGAAAAAAACACAATTTCAAAGAATACTCTATTGCGCAATACTGCAATTACAGCATCTTCATTTATTTCATGTTTTCCAAATAAAATTTCAAGTTCTTTTTTGATGTACAGATTTTTACTTTTAAAAAATTAGAGATGTTAATGTTCTGAAAAGTGCAACAAAAAACAAGGAATCTCAATTCCTTCATTTTTTATAGACGCAATGAATCAGAAAGCGAAAAGGTCAGTATTGTTTGCATAAATGATGCCATTTTAAAGACATTTATTTTTTAATTCTTTCATTTCTTGCAAAAAATTTCTCTTTTAATTTAAAAAAAATCATTACAAAAAACGTCCTACAGTATACAAAATATTTTTTCTTTTTTACGTGTAAAAAATATTATCCTAAAAATGAATTATGTTTGATTTTTAAAGATCTTAGCTAAATTTTAAAATATTTTGCACACATGTTTTCTGCAACATCAAAATTTTTGCTGCTAGCATTTTTTTAAAAGCTAATTTAAAGCCAAATGAATTTTTAGCAAAATTTTTGATAAAACAGTATTTTCAGAAAATACTACAATTTTTTTCATGGAATATATTATTTCTTTAAAAAAATTAAAACTTCACTTTTAAATACAGTATGCTTAACAGTTCTTTTTCCTTCTTTTCTTGGCAGTTTGTGTTCTAATGCCATTAAATGCAGCTGTGTTTTAAGGTTCAATAAAAATACTCATTACAAACTTTCCCGAAACGGAGATTATTTAATACAATTACTACTGGAAATAATGTCTTCTAATAAACCAGGTGCCAGTGCCAATGCTGCTAAAGGGCAGGAAGAAATTGTTCAAGGTTTTCGCGTGCTTCGTGAACAGCAACAACATATTCTTTCTGAATTGAAAAATACTGAAGAAAATCTTCGTGAAATTTTGTAAGCTGCTTTTCGTTGTAATTATATCATTTTTAAACATGGACTTTTTTCAGCGGTGTCCTCAATGCTATCAAGAAGTTTGATCAAACTGGCACAGCTCTTTATAAGTTTGGTGATATCTTAGTTGAAACCAATGTCAATGATCATTACCATGATAAAGTTGAAGTCTTCAATAATGTAAGTTTCTATCTTTAGTTAAGTTGTATGCTTATTGTTTTTTTATAGCTCTCCCATGAAATGAAGAAACTCAATGTTTTATTAATCCGTAAATCTGAAGAACTCGCCAATTATCAAAAAGCTAATAATATTCGTATTTTATCTGAACAAGAAGTTGCTGCTCTTGAACAAAAGAATATGATTCAATCCAGTTCCAGTTAAATATTATTTTTTATCTTGCTTTAACTTGTTGACTTTTTGGTATATCTGCATAAAATTTGTTTTTCAAATGACTTGATGCTCTTAAGAATTTATTTGGTTTATGGAAAATGATTTATAACTACATTAGCTTTAGATTTTGAATGAAGGACACTTGTCTTTTGTTTTTGGATACAATTTATTCATCCTTTGCTTAAATTTGATTAATGCGGAATATGCTTTCCTTCGAATATTGTAACGAGCTTGATCCAGAAGTAACTTTGTTCGAAAAGGTTTGATTCCTTTATGATACATAAATAAGTCGTTGATAATTGCAAAAGTGTAATCTGCTCGACACATTTCCCATCGCTTTAAGTTTCAATGGTTAATATAGAATAGCTATTAGAAAAAAATTTCTCACCAATACAGTGTTGTCTTTGCATGGATAGATGAATGTTTCATCGTGAAAGGGAATATCATTTGTTGAAACAAATTGTGGTTCCCATTCTGATGTGGTATAACTGAAATAGAGCTTTTATGTAATTTAAAATTGCTATTTTTAGTATACTTTGAATAAAATTGTACTCCAAAACTATTATTGGACATTAGCCATTCTTTCAAATAAGGTATGCGATGCCCGCGACCAAATGATGAATGAAATTCTCTTGCATATCTGTTTTGAAGGAACTGCCTTAATTCCGCTTTTGTTAAAGCTTCTTGCCTAAATATTAGCTACATGACATTCCTGTACAATTTCGTTAAACAATATTTACCGTTTATTTCTTGAACTGACTTCAAAAATTCGATAAACTAATACTGTTTTTGGTGCATTTTTAATATATTTTTCTGCTAATTTTCTTGCTGTAATTTCAAAATTTCTTGAAAAATAATGATCCATATCTGCAATAATAATGAATTTGCTTTTCGTGAAATGCCGGGCAACATTTCTTGCAATATTTGCAGGATATGGTTGAAAGTTCCCTGAATTTATTGGTAATGATGTTGTGTAATTTTGTGCAACAATACAATAGGGTTGAAGAATATTCAATATTGGGCAAGTTTCATTGGATGGCATTGGTAAGAGTAAATGAACACTTAAAAAAGAAAGTAAAGGTGGAGGTATTTCAAAAAGCTAAAACACTGAATATTTTAAAGTTGATTAGTTAGAAGCTACAGTAACCTTTGCTAAGATACAATCTGCAGAATCTTTAAATGGCATTTCATTGAAAGATGGTAAAACAATGCCCAAAGAAACAGAAGCGTTCCAATTTTGAATCTGGAAAAACAATTTAATTTTATAAATATATTTTTTATGCTAACTTGTAATCCAACATCGGAATTTACTCGATCAAAACTTGAATGCAATATTAACGTTACGGTAGAATCAGATGTTTTCTTTCTGATAAAATTACCATAAACACAGTATGAATCACTCCACCGAACTGGTGTAATCACTAATAATGGCGTCATTGGTTTGTAAAAATTAAAATGATAAAAAAATAAAATTACACTTGAAATAAGCGGAAAAACGAATAAAGCAACAATTATTTTTTTCATTTACTCTTCATTATTTTTTTTCGTAAATTACATAATGAACATTCTTTTAAGAAATGGTTTTGTGACTCTTCCGAAACACTTTTGAAAACAAAATTACAATTGAATGAGTGATTTCATTTCGTCATTTATGATTGTCAGACAAATCAAGCGTTTAATGATGTTTATTTTAATTTTTCCTTTTAAAAAATCTGGCGCATTTGTTCTCATATTTGTAGTATAAATTTAAAAAAAGAAGCAAAGATGAATCAAATTGCTTTAAATTTTTAAAAGAACTCTTTCTGTAAAACAAAAACAACGTTCAGATGTCGTCTGTGTTTGCCTTAATTTACTTATGCAAAAAACAAACAGGTTTTAAAACCAGTTTGAATTTAGAAATTATGTTTTAAGAGTGATATTAAAATTTTTTTAAAAGTAAGACTAACAATTTTTAGGTGATAACACTTTCAAAATTTATAAAAAGATTACGATAGACGTAAAAATGCAAAAAAATTTTTTTATGATTTGCTGTAAAAATTTAATAATAAAACTGGCTTTATTTATACTTACAATTCATAAAATAAAAAAATTCGGATGTCTTTAAAATATCACATTGATAACTATAATATATATGTATGACTAAAAAAAGCAAAATGTAAAAATTCAATTATAAACATGGCACTTTTAGCATAAAAATTGAAGAAAGCAGAAGGAAAGAAAAAAATGCCTAAGCCCGTTAAAGAAAAGAACAGAGAAAAAGAAAGCTTATGTCATGAAGATAGATAGACATGCTTTAGCTTTTTTGCCATTTCATCAGACGATGATGAGGCATTTTTACCGCATAAATCACCCGTTTGACTATTACTAATATTTAAGCACAATATGAAAAAAAACAATTTTTAACTATTCGCAACTGCTGTAACCAATCCTTTTTCTTCGAGAATTCTTAGACGCTTTTCAACAGCACTTTTGTATCGGGCAAGAATGCTTCGATCTTGTTCATTTTGAACCTAAATAATACGTTGATTAAAATTTTTAAAAAACGAATTGAAAACTAACTTGTTCAGATAAAGTGTGTAACATCATGTATGCAGTTTGATAACGTTTTGGGCAAAGATGTGGATTGCCAAATAATTCATCCAAGGCGGCAGATTGACATAAATCTAATGCATGACGATACATAATCTTTTCTGCAGAAATAATTGAAGTTGTTGGACTTGTTCCACCAGCAATACCAAGTGAAGCCAATTCTTGTGATCGAGTTAAGCAATAATGATATTTGTCATTAAGTTGATTAAGAACATGCTTAACTTTTGGGGATGGGTGAAGTTTACGATTATTGATTTGTTGTTCAGAGAAATTTAAAGCTGATGTCAAAATATACATTGCACGAACATACAGAACAATTTGTTCAGAACGCCGACATCCATCGGAAGCTTCGCTATTCTTAAAAAAAATACGTTATTCACGAAAAAAAATTATTTAATTCTTACTGAGCGACGACTTCCTTCAACAACCCCAGCAATCGGATTAGTAATATTGTCAGCAACACTAACCAAAGTTTCAATAAATTCAGCAATAAAATGTAATTTATTCAAGATTTTATGATGTTCACCTTCAAGTAAAGTTTCAGGATCAAGTTCTGCAGGGGGTTCGACACCAAATACCGGACGAGCTTTACTTGTTTCAACCTTAGGAGATTTTGCATTATTCAAATCATTCTGTGATTTTGCTTTTGCTGCTGCAGCACTATAAACTCCGCTACTTGTTGTAGTTCCAGTTTCATTTCCGCTGGCACTTTCCATCATCTGAGAATCGGATGATCCTGAAAAGGTAATTAATTCCGAATTAAACAAATCATGATTTAAAAAAATATCATACCTAAATTACCAGCATTTGCTGTATAACTTGTTTCATTTTCCTCTTCGTCTTCTTCATCACTTGAAAAAGATGGAAAAACATTAGGTTTATGAGATGGTGATATTATTTTTACAGTTGCGGCAGCAGTTGTTCTACTGGGTGATGTACTAAGATATTGAATATTATCAACTGGAGGATTTAGCTGTTCTTTATCTTCATTAACACCTTCAGAAAGTGGAATTGTAGAAGTTGCAGATTTTGGAATAAGTGATGGATTTGGGTGTGTTTCTCTGACAGGTGAAACATGCTTTGGAGTTTCACTTTCTTCTTCCTTAATACATCCTGCCAAATCATTTACAGTCGAACGACGATTCTTGGGTGAAATTCCGTGATTCAAAGTAACAGTTTCTCGAATAACATATTTTGTTTCAGGTACTGTAATATTTTCAATATTTGGAACGTAATTAGTTTCAGGAACTTTCTGAGATGGAGTTAATGGACTTTTTGAACTATTTCTTCTTTGTTCCATAATTGTAAAGTTTGTTCTTTGACTTGGAACAGGAACTGCACGAACATTATTAGAATTGCTACTATGAACTTGAACTTGTTTGACAGGATTTTCAACAACTGCTTGTGCGCTACCATTTGAATATTGAATGTGTTGTTGAGGTTTTCCAGAATTTCCTCGAAGAGGTGGTAAAAATATATAATCATTTGAATCGGACATGTTCTTTGGTGGTGAACCAATATTGGACAATGGTGCAACATATCCACGTGAGTCTCCACCATGTGATAAATTTCTACTGAGAGATGTGGGACGTGGCTAAAAATAAAGTAATTGATTATCTAATTGCAATTAAACAATTGTGAAGAAAACAAGTTCGTAAATTAATTAAGGTAAACGAAACGTTCTAATAAAATTATTCAATGAAACAATAGTCGTAAACATTTCAATGATACGTGTTGCAACTCTTTAAAAAACAAATTAAAACATACAGAATGTCTCGGCGGTTCTGCATTAAGTTTTTGTGGAGTTGTTCTCATTGTAGTATAACCATAAAGATTCGAAGCTGGAACGGATGATGGAGTAACAGGTGTTCGAGATGTATAATATTTTGGTTGAGTACTTTCGATTCTTCTTGACATTGTTGGTTGTGGAGTTGGTAATGGAGCAACCAAGAAAGGATGACTAAAGAAATCTTCAAATTCAATTCGATCTTTTGCATTTCTTTTGAGTAAACGATATAATAAATCTTTCAATGGCGCTGAACATGAATCTGGAATCTTCGGTCTTAAATCACGATTCTTTTCATAAAATGTTTTCAAAGCTTGTGGAGTTTTTTCAACAAATGGAGCACTTCCAACAAGGCATTGATAAATGATTGTACCAATTGACCATAAATCTGCTTTTGCATCATATTGATGTGACATAATAACTTCAGGAGCCATATACATCGGTGAACCGCAAAGTGTTCCAGCCATAACACCATCAGTTAAAAATCGGGCAAAACCAAAATCAGCAAGTTTTACAGTATACTCAGTTGGGGATGGATTTGGACGATCAGGTGGACGGCATAATAAAATATTTTGTGGCTTCAAATCTCGATGTACAATCCCTTTTGAATGCATTGCTCGTAAAGCTTGCGCTACAGATAACTTAATTAGAAAAGCAAAGAAATAATTTAAAAATTACCAATTTGTTTAAAGAAATGCTGAATAGTGGCCTCAGAAAGAGTGTTATTCTTTTGAAGATAATCAGCCAAATCACCCCCATTACAAAATTCCATAATCAAATACACATAATTTGGATGTTCGACGCATTTTAGTAATGAAACAAGATTTTCATGTTTCAACCCAGATAATTCCTAAAACCCCAAAAATATCAATTAAACAGGAAGTAAATTTTAATGATAATCATACTTTTAAAATTCTTATTTCTTTTGTTAATAAATTTCTGGCTTTAACAAGATTTTTCTTTGTAATTGCTTTAACTGCAACGTCAACATCTTTCTTTTTGTAACGACCTTTATAAACAATTGCAAAAGCACCATGTCCAATTAATTCATCTTTATAATAATAAAAATCTTCTATTTCTTCTCTGTTCATGTCTATAATGAATATTTAATAATATTAATATTCTTTTTAAAACAGCGAACAAATATAAAATTTAAAAAAACACGGAAGGATTTATAAAAATGAATCGATTTTTTTATAAAACACATCACGAATCTGTTTCAGTGACATGAGAAGCATGTGAAATAGATTTAAATGTGAAAATTAAATAGAAAGCGTATGTAAGTGAATCAAATGAAATATGCATATCGTAAAAATGTGTGATAAAAATATTAAAAACATTTGGAAAAAATAATTTTAAAAAACATGTGACATCAGTCTCAAGACGAACGACGAGCAAATAAATATTGAAAAAAACAAAGTGAAGCACATTTAAGATAAATAAAAATCGAAACTTGTTCAAAATGAAAAATAATTTTTTAAACTTTTAAAGAAAATGAAGAAAAAACGAAATTTAATGTTTTTTATTTATCGGAAATGTGAGGCTTCTTTTCTTTTTGGCTTTAAAGCACAATGAAATACGGCGGCAAAAACACGGGGTAGAAACAACAACAACTGACAACGAACCCATCTTTTCTCTCTTTCTTTGGCGTAAAAGGGATGTCTATACTACTATTGATGTTACTACTACTGCTAGTGCTTTTTTTTGTCAATTTCTTAGCTTTTTTTGGTAGAAGCGCAATAAGATTGAAGAGAAAAAGAAAATTGTTGTGGCATTTTTTGAAGATGAAGCAGAAAAAAATGTTTAACCAAAAAAGCTCATTCCTTTTTAGAGGGCACGGGGCCATATAGAATTTGAGGAGTATTGAGCGATTTTATGGACAAACTCAACCTTTTTCTTTCTTTCTTCGTTGGCTCAAGAGTACAGACAACGCCACAGGGGGAAAAGAAGACGAAATGGGAGATTTTTGTTGGCGTCATACGCTTTTTTTCTCTCTTTCTCTCTTTATTGGGTGGGTGCCTTGTTGGCGTGGTTGTCCTTTTTTCAATATAAGCCTCTTGCTTGAAAAGTAATAAATGTGCGTCCTTGTGATGTATTTTCAAAGTCCAGTTTTATAATGCTTTACAGAAAAAGAGAGAAAGAGAAGCTAAAAAAGCGAAAGCTATCGCAACAACCAATTGCTTGATGGAGTTTTTCTAAAGGAACATCGAAGCATTTCAGGACATTGACAAATGCTTCCTTCCAGCTGGTTATAAGATAACTTTTCTTGGGGACATAGACTAACGATAACAAAAAAGTTGTGTGTTGTTTTTCATTCCTTCAATTTTGTTTTTTTTTATAAATAAAAAAGGGAAAGGGAGAAGGCTTGCTTTTGACGAGCTTCCTTTTTCTGTTTTGAAAGGACTTGATACACTTTGAGAAATTACCGATCGGACACCTTTTTAGCTGTCTTGAAATAAAAACATCATTCAGATTTTACTTAAAAACAGTGTTGACCTTTACACAGAAAAGGAGAGTATTCCATAACTCTCCCGTAACTCTTCCAAGTTTTTAATTTGAATGTAAATTTAATTAAGTCTTTTTAGAGGAATTTTAACAAATATACAAGGGGATGAAAGGGGCCAGTTTAAGATATGTTATTACCCTGTAGAAGACGTTGATTAAAATGAACCAAAGCTGGACGAACACCAGCAATATTTTCAGTCCCTTGTTGATTTGATGAACCCAATTGATTAGGGTTGCGTAATCGTTGGGATGCTGAAAATTGCATAACAGCTGGATCAGTTTTATCATCTGTTTGCTGCCTTGGGAATTCAAATGGATTCTGTAATTAATACATTTAAAAAACTATTTTAGTAGACTTGTAATTTAAATCGACTAACTAATGCTGAATTTATTGATGTTTGTTTGTGTCCATTGATCAACTCTTTTTCCAAGCCTTCTTTTTTATCCGATGTTACAGTATCCTCTCCTTCAATAAAATTCTCATAAGCGGCAATATGAAGGGATAAAGTGCTGCTGGTTGTTGTTGCTTTTGAAGAATCATTTTTCCACCTCTTTGTTTTAACATTCTCTTCCACTTCGTCAAATGCAGTGAAAGATTTAAATGGTTTTGGATGTAAAGTATTTGATGATGATTTATTCCATTGACGTTTTTCAATTTTTGAATCTGTTTTTAATGTTGCTGCAGTCCTTTGTTAACTATTGAGATAACATAAAATTTTAAAAGTTTATCTCCCAAAAATTCGCATCAATATTACAGTAATTTTTACAACTTGAACTATATTTTCATAGAAACAATTGCTTTTTATTGATAAAGAACTGCAGCATTTTTGTTTACCAAAGCCCTTGCTATTGCAAGTTGTTTTGCTATCTGATTGAGCAAGTGAAGCATTTAAACATTTATGACTTTTATTTAAATTTACATTGGAATATTGATTCTTTCCGTTAACATCTTGAAGAATGGATTGTTTCTTCAACGGCACTAACTCATCTCTTGTTGCCATCTGAAACCTTTGTTCATAATTCAAGTACAAATCTGTTACAAACGAAAAGAAATTAAGATATTTACAAATTCAATATTAAAATAGCCTTTTAAAAAAATTGTTTTGGAGAATGGTTGCGAAAAAGCAAAAAAAGAGATGTCAGTATGATGCAACCTTACAAGTCTAGAATGATGCAATATTGTAATATTGCAAAAGTTTATAATGATGCAATATTGCCAACATAATTTTACCACATTGTGTTTGCTGGGGGAGCTATAACTTTGTTTGTTTTCGTATAATTTAAAATAATCAATATCTAGAAAAATCTTTGTAGACTTTTATTAATTAAGTTTTAGAAGAAACGATTCGCCAATATTATACAATTAAAACATTTTATTTAAAATACTAAAAACAGCTTTGATTTATTACATTATTACAAAGTTTTGCAAGAAAAAACAAATAACATGGTTATCTTTATAGGAAGGTGTGTATACATTTAAAGCAATTATCAATTCAAATACAGAAAAAAGGGGAAATAACATCCTGGGTTAGTTTAAAAAGGTCTTGTTTAGTTTTCTTCATGAAGGGTACTGTAACGGGTGTTTGCAAGAACGCAACTTGAAACCAAAATATTGACAATTTGGCAAATTAAAATAACAATGAGAATAAAGCCAGCGATCATTAAGCGAAAGGTTAAAGAATCCCAGACAGCGTTTGTGCACTTTGGCTTAAAAAATTAAGATCAAATGTCGTTAAAGATAAAAAAACATTTTTTTGTTTAAACGGAAGTGATAGATAATCTTACCAGGGTATATCCTTGTCTTGAACATAATGCATTATAGCTGCCGCTTGTGTTATCTCCACAACAATTGAACTAAAGTTTAAAAATTAAATAAAAAGATAAAAGTTTAAAGAGTTATTTACTCGTGATTCAAAAGCTTGTGCATCCCCAGTTCCGTATTGATAAGCCAAAGTAACATAATATTGAACTTGTGTTTGAATCTACAGTATATATATTAGAAAGGGATGATCGTGTAAACACTTACATTTTCTCTGTAAACAAGAATAAAGATCCCAACAGCAATTTCCAATAGGACCATAATGATTAAAGCAGGTAAAAAAATGCCGTTAATAGCTCGGCTTCGAGATAATGCACCAGCAATTCCCAAAAATCCAAGAACTGCTCCTGCTATTCCAAAACCAATTAAAACCCAAAAACATACAGTAATCTAAAGATGACCAAAATTTAAAATTTTTTAAATAAAAAACATACAGCAGTAACGATGACTTCTTTGGTATGCCTCATATCAAGATTGTTTGTGTTTCGATTTAATAAATCGTCACGGATTTCACGTTCAAATCTGTCATCAAATCGAAGCCAAAGACATAGTGCTATTAATGCCAAACCAGCTAGCTGCAAGTATTTTTATAATTACTGATATTTTTGTCAAGGCTGTATTAATCTATGAAAAGCAGTATTGATGTCGCTCAGAAATTTTATATTAAACAATAAAAAACATGTTTTAAAATATGACAGCTATCTGTTTTATAATTTCAAAAAATGAAACACTTACCAACATAAAGAGATTTAATAAAGTCATTAAACATCGTGCACATGCCGTGCATAAACCTTTTAAACCCATTTTAAAAGCTAAAAATATCTTTTACAGTATGAAAACGTACAAGTAAAACAAAATAAAACGAAAAAAATTAAGAAATATTTAACATTTACGAGGTTTTTAAATATATGTTTTTTTTAAAAATATAATAACGTCATTGGAAAATCTGTGTGTGCTTGTGTGATGAATATAAAGTCAAAAAATAAGAAAAAATGCTAATTCAAATAAGGGGATTCTTGTAAAAGCTCTTCATTTTGGACATTTAAAAAGACAAACTTTCCCATGATAAAAAAAGTAGTATAGAAGGAAAAAAGAAAACGTAAGAATCATGAAAAAAATAAAGAAAGATTCAAATTATTTATAATAAAACTTTGTAAAAATACTTAAAGCACATTAGCTATCACTTTTTTGTATTCTCAAGTACCAGTTTTTTTTGATTTTTACGCAAACTATCTTAATTGATTTACTTTTATGTTGACACAATCGTTGCATAAAAAAAAGAGACGCACGAGCATAATCTTCGTCAAAGTTGATTCATCCTAGATCTAAAAAAGCTGTACTGTTCAAGCACTTACTTAAAATTGAAAGCTTCAATATCAAAAATAGAAAAAAAGGAAGGAAAAAACTAAGGGTAAAGTAACTGTTAAAGACCAAAAAAAAGTGAGAAATAAAGTATTGGTGAGAATTGCCGTTCCTGGATTTAAAATTCCTTTACTGGCATATTTTTTTTTGAAAAAGTAAACATTTCAAGTGGACGAAAGTTGATACTGTTAAAATTTTGATGAAAACTATCTTTCTTCATCCTCCTTCTTTTACTGACCATTACTTTTTTGAAAAAAATTTAAAATTCTTTTTTTGTGAAATGAAACCATCTCATTTTCACATCAAAGATAAAAAAAATATTTTTAGTTATTTATTTTATAAAAAAAGACTTATGGCATTTTTTTAAATATAAATTTTCAAGCGCGCAAATAAAGCAGACTTTGGCATTTCTTCTTTTTCTTGTCATCATCACATGAAAATGAAGAAGAAGAAGATGAAAAAAGAGAAGGAAAAACACTTAATCCTGAATTGTGAAGCCTAAAAGAAATTTTTCAATTATAACTATTTTTAAGTAGTAAAAGAGAAGAAGAAGTAGGAAAACAATATATCTGTAAAAAGTAAAGTAAAAATTGCAATTTGAGTATTTTTTTTATGAATCATTTTTCAAACAAGGAAAAAATTAAGCATTTTCATTGCTTGCTTTTTTGTGTTGTCATTATTACACTGTGTTGATGTTGTGTTATTTCCTCTAAAAATACCATTCCTGTGTTTCTTTGATGATGGGTTGTTTCAAATTTTAACATGTTTTTTTAAAATTATTGATCAAAAAAATTTTTTGAATGAAACAAAAATGTTTTAAAAACAAAAATCGAAAGAATAAAAAACTATTATAAAAGTAAACTTTTTTGTTCCCTTTTTTTTACAAAAATGTTTCGATCGTTTTTTTCTGTCTTTTTTTATTTCACATTTTGTTTCATGTTCCTAAACAAATCATAGGGATATTGTTTCCCGCACTTCAAAATTGAATCCAATTATCTTTTCACTTGAAACCTCTAAAAAAGAAGACAATAAATATGAAAAACAACAACATCTCATTTTCCTTTTCTTCTTTTTTTATTCATTCTTCATTCACTCGATTCTTTCCCTCATTTTCTCTCTTTTCTCCTTGAAAGTCATTTACGGTCTAAAAAATCCAGCAATGTTTGCTTTTTACTTCGATATATTACTTTGAAGGTCGCTGTTCCATTCATCATCATCATCATATTTTCATACAATAGAGTGAAAAAAATAGACCGGTGCTGCTTGTGTATTATTATTAGAAAAGAGGAAAAGCAGCAAAGTAACAAGAATACATATATATTTCTTTTTCGTGTTCGGTGTCAATCGTGACAGCTCTAGCTTTCTTCTAATGCCCCATATACGAGATATAAAGCTTCAAATGAAATATTTATTTGCCGTATTCTCCTTTTTATTTTTGTACCTGCGCAAAGATTATTATTATTATTCTCTTTTCAAGTGTCTTTTTTAAGAGGTTTCTTAAATCTTTCCATGCTCTTTTTTAATAACCCTTTTTTGTCTTCATAAAACCTTAAAAAAGGAAAGAAATTCAATTTTAGAAGACATTTTGCATTTGTGAGGTTTTCATCAAAGAAAGAAAAGGAGAAAAAACGAACACGGACTTTTGGGCTGTTTTTGCCGTGCTCTTGCCTGTGGCTTTTCTCTCGTCAGAGAGTTGCAGACTTGATGACTGACTTGTTCGCGAGCTACTTTTTTCCTGGTAAAAAAAGTGATAACATTTGTCGACATGTTATTCATGAGAATTAAATAAGAAAAAAAATAAAAAGCAATAGATTTTTGAGTAAAAAAAGTAATAAAAGATATTTATGTTTGCATTTTAATTATTTTTAAAAATGTTTAAAATTTTGTCTTTTGAAATTTACGTGATTTTATTTGCCGTCTTCTTCCTATTTTTATTACCCTCTTCATAGCTATTACTAATGTTTTTTGGAATTTTGAGCTCTGTCTCTGCTACCTTTGACCCAAATTAAGTTGAGCATTCAAAAATGTTGATGACCTTGAAACCCCAGCCGATATATTGCGTATCTTCACTTCTCCCCTTCACTTTTTCTTTTACGAAAACGGATGGCTCATTTTCATTGATGAGAGACATATTTCCTTTTTTTCCCGCCGTCATGGTTTTATGCAATTAAAGTTTTATTCAATTTTTACTTGATTATATATGCTCATTGATTTTGAAAAATGAAGCAGTAGAAGCTGCTGCATGCAAACAAAACAATCCTTGAGGGCAAACTCTGCAACTTTTTATACTTTATTTTTGCACCAAAATTTTTAACTAATGTTTTTCTTCTTTTCTTCTTTTTTTGTTGCAAGCTTTCGTTGAGTTTTTTTTCTATGGCATGAATGTCCGGAAGTCGGCACTAACTTGTCATTCATTGACTGTTTGGCCTTTTTTCATGTCATTTTTACAAATGTCAAAAAAGCATTGTCATTTTTCATTTAATATTACAAACTTCCTCATTACACGATTTAGTTTTTCAGAGATACATGAAATTCTGCTTTAAATTAAATATTTCTTGACGACATTTTATCGTCAAAAACCTTTGTATTTCAAATATTTTTCATTATTATTAAAAATTGGGTGAAAAGCTGTCGGGTTTTATGCGACAAATTTTCGATTTTGTCGAAAATGTCGCAAAAAGAAATTTGGTCTCCTTTGTTATTTTTTTAATTATTAATGCTTTAACATTTACGGGTAATGTTTCATCACTTCCATGCTCTTATCAGGTATGTTTTTGTTTGCTTGATTTTTCGAAGCTGCCTCTAAGAGGCTTACTGTAATCCCCTTTTCTAAAGGTACCAAAAAACGACGACTTAATTCTTAATGTTCCTCTTTCAAAAACTTCACATTCCAAACGTGGCAAACGACTTGTCCGACATACAATACGTGATAAAAATTATCAACATCTTCGAATTTTTCTTTATTTTGATCCAGCAAGTATTGATCCGTAAGCTTAAGATGCTAATTTTATTACTTTTTAACATTTTAACAATTTTTTAGTTTACCTGTAGATAAACAAATATTTATAAATGTTTGTTCTTTTATTTTATTAGTTTTCTCTTGTTTTAATGACCATTAGTTTTTTTAGTCTTCACTTTTACCAAATGCCATTGGATTTTGGGAGAAAGCATTGCTTATTCGACGAACACATGCTCCCATTAGGCTTAGTCGGTCAGTTAGTTAATGATTATTTGTCTTTTCTTTTTGCTTCTTCTTTTGTTATTCGATTTTTAAAACAATGAAAAAAAGTATTAGGGCGCTAAAGCAATTCATTTTTTGTTTTTTTGCAGAAAATGCCGATCTAATCACTATTATTTGGAAGCATCAGAGCCTCATCCATCATGCGTTGACCGATGTAAAGAAGTAACAACTTGCGGAGAAGTTGCTATCCCAGATGAACATCTTTTTGTATGTTTTTTAAAACTTAAACTAAAAAACGCTTATGTTTTGTTCGTTTCGTGTGGGTGTTCATCAAAATTTTATGTGAAAATGTCGATCAACTTTGCTAAATTTTCTGGGTGACAACATTTTCTTTAAAAAAGATTCAAAATACTGTATTCCAAAAACTGTTTCCCTCAAAAAAGTGAAATAAAAATTTACTTACACAAATTGAAATAAGTTTTTTTGCCAAATGACCGGATGTTTTTAAATAAGATTTTTGTTTTCACCTTTAAAGCTACAGTAAAAAATATTACAAAATGCTAGATTAATAATTTATAATCCAAATTGTTTATTTTTGGTTATTTCCGATAATTAATTTACCTATTTTTATCTTTAATTTTTGGTAATTTTTGTTAACTTCTATCTATCTTTTTATGCTACCGTAATTCAATCTTTCAACTTCACTGATGGGATTATGTAGCGTACATAATATACACATATATAATATGACGAAGCAAAAAAATGTTAAATGCCGTCATTGTTGTTTTTTAAAATAGTTAGCTATATGATATCCATTTTTAGCAATGTCGATTTTGTGCTTTGCCAACACCATTAGCATGTACTTCAACAGGTCCAACAGATGGCCCTGGTGTAATTGACGCGGATTTTGTTCTCTACGTTTCGGCAGTCAACTCGAATCGGTGTAAAAATGAAGATACAATTGCATATGCGGCACATTGTCAACAAGAAGCTGACCTTGACAGGTTTGTGCTTATTTTTGTTTTTCTCTCACATCATTAGTGTTCTTCTTCAAAAATTAAAATGACGTTTTAAGGCCAATTGCGGGGCATGTAAATATTTGTCCAAGTGCATTATCAACACATGTGCATGACCAAGAAATTTTATTGTCTACTGTAAAACATGAAATTCTTCATGCGCTTGGTTTCTCTGCAGGATTATATGCATTTTTCCGTGATGAACATGGAAATCCTCGAACTAAACGTAATCGCTACAATCGCCCACCTTCATTCAATCGAGAGCGAGGATATTATGATGCAGATGATTCTACCGTAAAAATAATAATTCGTGATTGGTGGACTTCTGAAGGTACAATTCCACATCCGGTGCATGTGATGGTAACTGAAAAAGTGAGGGAAGAAGTAAGAAAGCATTTTGGTTGTGATGTATTAGAAGGCGCTGAACTGGAAAATCAAGGCGGTGACGGAACAGCTCTTACGCATTGGGAAAAACGACTTTTTGAAGTATGTTTAATGGACGCTAAACTTTGACCTTTTTTCACACCCCCATAATTTGTTTTTTCTTTTTACAGAATGAGGCAATGACTGGTACACATACACAAAATCCAGTTTATAGTCGCGTAACATTGGCACTTATGGAGGATAGTGGATGGTATAAAGCTAATTACGAGTACGAAATTTAATTTAATTTAAATTTTTATGTTTATTGTTTATGTGTTTTGGTTTCTTTCTTTTTTAGTATTGCGGAAGAACTACATTGGGGGCATAAACTGGGATGTAATTTTTCGATGAAAAGTTGTGGAGAATGGATACATCAACGATTAAACGCGTAAGCAACTTTTACAAATACAAAAATTTCCGGTCTTTGTATACCACGACCAATTTTTGCAAGAAGAAAAAACACATTTTTTTGTTTGTTTACTTTTTACAGCGGACTTCCATTGGCTCCATTTTGTCACGACATCAAGCATGATGGAAAGAAATCTCTTGCCACAACACGATGCACTGATCAAAGAGATTCTTTGGCATTATGCAATTTAGTTCCGTATAAAAAGGCATTGCCAAAAGATTATCGAAATTTTGATCATTTGGATGGTGTTAAAAAAGAGGGCTTAAAATTTTATGGTGGCTCTGTTGAACTTGCAGATTTTTGTCCATATAATCAAGAATTTGAATGGCGAGCTGTAAATACCACAGATCGAAGGGATAGCCGTTGTGAGCTTGAAGGAAATTTTCCTGGTGAACATACAAATTCAATTATGGAAATATATGGTAATGCCTCAAAGTGCTTTGATCTCTTTACAACTTGGACGGAAAAGAAATGTGGTCGCGTAAAAAATTATTCTCAATATATGGCCGGATGTTACGGGGTTTGTTTTTTAACCAAACATTTCTTTTCTTTCCTTTTTTTAAAAAATTCCAAATTGAGGTTTAAAATTTACATTGTATTTGATTTCAGTTTATTTGTCTTGATGGACGTCTTCATCTTGAAGTATTTAATTCATCTGAACTTTATCCATGCTATCATGAAGGTCAAAACATACATATCAAACAAATACATAATGGATGGCTTCGTGAAGGAATAATTGTGTGCCCATCATGTAATGAACTATGTAATATGCATCGACAAATAGGAGATGTGCAATTTAATTGCCTTCCAGACATTAATCCACCAAATGGTGGATATGTGGGTGATGAGACATTAAATGAGCCATGTGGAGGATCACTTAATTTTTCAAATTCTTTCATTTTTATTATAACCCGATGTATGATATTTGTAATTATTTCTTCTCTTATTTGTTGTTATTAATTTTTTTTTTCAAAAAAGAAAACAAAAAAACCTGGTGATAAATATAATAAATTAAATTATTTTTTTAAAAGTAAAAATGAAAACACAGAAAAGAATAACATTCGTATTCAACAAATGCGCTGTTTACTTTAACGCTCAACATTTTTAAAAATGCAGCAAAAAATATATTAAGTAGAATAATGTAGTTACAATTTATATATCTACATACAAAAAAAGTATTATGCACAAGTAGTTAGAGAGAAAAAAAACTTTATAACATACATATAACAATCTAATCAACACACATATATGTGCCAAGGCATTTTTGACTTTGAGACAAAAAATTTTTACAAGTGCAATGGTGGAGCTGATTAGTTTTTTTTAAAAAAAAAGTGTGCTTTTTAAAAGTGGAGGAGGGAAGATATAATTAATAAAGATATAATCCAAGCGCTAATTACAAACAAAGTCTTGAGAGCAAAAAAATGAGAAATTTTTTATCACAAAAAAATGCAAACAATAAGAGAAATTTTGTTTTTTTTTAAAAAAAAGATGATGAAAGAGAAGAACGTGTATTTGCTTTTATTTTGAATGATTAAAGATTTTTAATAAATATCATTTCTTTGTGCATTATTGTTATATTGAAGCCATCGATAAAAATCTAGCAATCTTTCTGATTCATAATCATTCAATGGAATTGAAGATTCTTTGATTGATCGCTTAAGTGGTGGTGGTTGAATGAGTCGTCGAGGAGCTGATGGTCTTTCCATTCCACCAGAGGATCCGCCAGCTAAAGATAAATCACGTCTTGTTCCAACACTTCTTATATAATCATCCCCAGATGCAAAATTATTACTTTTTCCAACAAAATCAAATTCAAATGCTCCAACTTCATGACAAACATAAATGGCAACGAGAAGGGTTGTGATTGCAGCGCTTGTTTGCATGATTGTATGTGTATGTACGTAACGTAAATGTGTACGAATGTGAATTAACCTGTAAAATTAAAGAAATCAATGATTAATGTTTTTTAACAAAAAGAAGAAGCGTTCATTTGGAGATGTTCACATATCCTAAAGGATGTAACATCTTTCTTTTAAAGAATGTCTAACATTTCAAATACTCGAAGACACGAAAAATTATTTGGGACTTTTGAGAAGGCGTACATGAGAAAAAGAAAAACCGACCGCCCCAAAAACAATATACTACCGCTTGCGGCAAAAGCTTAAGCTTGCAAAATGGCACATGGCAATATTTATATACTAAATTTTTTAAGTGTTGCAAAAGCAAGAAACCAAGTCCTGCCCCCTATTTTTTTAACAAAAAAAGATTGTTTTTGAGGACCAAAATATTTTGTAAGGGATATCTTCAGGACCTTCCAAATTGTTCATATTGCCGAAAAGAAAAAGTTATAAAAAAAATCCTAGGCGGAGTTGTGACGTTAAATGTGTATTGCTTACGCGATATGTGAAAAGAATTTTAGTATCCCATTTTAAATGATTCACGTGGTGGTGTTCGGGGTTATTCCCAAACGACTTTTTTTTAAACGGAGAAAGAGAAAAAAGAGTAAAAAAATGTATAAAATAAAGAAGATATATAGTTAGTTAATGCGTCAATTGTAAAAGGCATAATAATATAAATGATAAACATTATATTATTCAAGTCTGTCGTCAATTAAATTAATTATTTATTTTAATTTAATTATTATATCCCTTTATTTTTGATAACCCCTTTTTTTCATTGTTAATCATAATAACAAAAAAATTTCTTCTCCTCCTATAAATAAAGAATAGCTCATTTTTTCAAAAAAAAATATAGGGTTCTAGTTATGGTTTTGACAGCTTTTCCTAGTTTCGGCGCTGTAATAAGGTTTAAAGCTTTTATAAATCATAAAAAACAAAAAAGAAATAATATTTATGTAAAAAAATTATCTTATTTTTTTCGTAATTCTTTTATACATATTATTTCTGACCAAAGCGTTGTAACAAAAAGAAAGAAACAAAAAAAGAAATCGCTGTATTTTTTACGCAAGGATTGCTCCCGCCATTTTTTCTACAAAAAAGAATTTCAGCAGCAATAGCAGCAGTACCAGTAACGTCAATGGTTGGTTTTTATTATGATAAAACTACGTTCATTTTTGCAAAACAAAAAATACAACAAAAGACACGACTAAAAAAAGGTCCCAAAGATATAAGAATTTTTATGAGCATAAATTTGAAATTCAAAAATCCTTAAAATAGTAAAAAAATTTCATGAATTTTATAGAAAAAAGACTGTACCATTGGGAATTACGTGATCTTGGGGGTGGCCCTTCTTTTTTTACATGTATTTCTTACATTTATTTCTAAGGAAGAAAAGGTCAAATTTCTTGTTAAATTACACCATTTAAAATTTTAAAATGCATTCAATTGTCTTTGTTTACTTTCTCAAGACTTTTTTTGAAAAATAACAATGCAAGGAATCATATTTATTTTTTTATTGCGGAAATAAACGGAGGAGAAGAAAAGCAAATGCAATTTGTCTTTTGATTATCATGCAATAATAATAAAAAAACCAAAAATGAGTAAATCTCAAAAGGCAAACTTTTTTAAAAAAGTAACAAACACTCGACACAATGATTCATCATAACCCTGCCTCTGTCTTCACTTTTTTCTACTATAATCGTACAATTGCATCAATCAAAAATTTTTTATTGTCTCTTCAAAAGCGTTTTAAAAAAATCATCCTCATCCAGAAAAACTTAACCAGAAAAAGAAAACAACAAAGAAAAAAATATACGTACATATTTGCGGTTGTTGATTTTTAACCATGTGTACGCGCATTTTACGTCGATTTTTGAATTACAAACTAAGCGGATTATGGTTAAAAAATTCAATAAAAAATATATAATATTGAAGGGAGGGAAAAATGAATAGTGTGTCACAACTTTTCAGAATTTTTAACATTAGTTTTTGCCTAGTTTTGGTCACTTAGTCAATACAACAAAAAAAATCATCCCGTCCAAAAGTTGTTGTTCCAAGTATTGTTTTATCTTGCCTGCTTCCTGCTTATTTTATAAATTTTATTACTATAAATTAAGGAAACAGGTGTTGAAAAAAATCATAATTTAATATTATAATTATATCAAAGAAAGTAAGTTTCAAGGGATATAAAACTTTTGCGGGGTTTTCTTGGTTCTTAGGTTTTTTTGATTGCACTCAAAAGGATTCTTCTACGTCATGGATATAAAAAAATATATACTTTATTCAATCAAGCGTGATCACTTTGAGCTGCTTTCGTAACAAACATATGGTCAATGAAAAAGAAAGTGGCAGAGACTGGCGCCTTTATATTTGACCTTATCCCCAAAAACACTTAAAAGACCAAAAATATTTAGTTTACTATTATTGTTATTATTTTCTTATAGACAAAAGATTGGCAAAAAAGAGCAATGAAAATAGGACGAAAAGTTTTTGAAATGAACGATCATGAGCTTAGAAGTGCATTAACAAGCGTAAAACCTCATGGAGATTATCTTGCAAAAACAAAATCACAAATGCAGGAAGAATTGACGCAATGGTAAGTTTTATTTTCTCCTCTTCCTCATTGATGCAAATTTATTATTATGCACGAAAAGAAAAACAGAAAGTTAAGAAAAATTTATTATAAATTCTATTGTTAAATATTTTTTTGGGTTGCTTATGCAAGGACTCTCAGTTTCACACCAATTCCTTTTCTTCGAAGATGAAGATGGAGTACTTTGGCTGCTAAACCGATCTCCTGAAGATGTTTGCAAATGCTGCGACAGGAATGACATTTTTCAACGAAGAGGTAACCCTCTATTGTTTATTTTCCTGCACATATTTGCAAAAATAAAAGACAACAACAAAAAATTAAGACAACCGATTTTAAGGTGAAATGAATCCTGCAAATGCCAAAATAAACCCTGTTGAAGTTGTTATATACCGGCCAAGTCCAAGCTCAAGTCAACAAAGTAAGTTATTTTTGGGTCAATAGAATTTGGTATTATATTATTTTAATGACACAAAAAAATCTTTTAATTGTTTTGTTTTTAATCTATGGTATTTTTATGATATCAATTTAAACTTAAAATAGGAAAAATAGATGCTACAAAAGCTATTATATATATCTTTCTTTTATATAATGATGAAAGCAAAATCTTTTTTTAAACTTTTCGTGGAGAAAAAATGTAAACATTGACAAAAATAAATGTTCAAAAAATGTATTCTTTTTTTGACTAAAAAAGATTGCAATACTCTTTTTTCACACCTCTTTTTTTTATGATGGAATACTGTACTTATTTTTCGTATAATTTCACAAAAAAAGTAAATAAAAATAACTCTGTTAAATTTTCTCATGAATTAAATGCTGCTGTCAATTCAATTTATAAATTTTCACGCATTTTCTGAAAAACATTGTTTACTTTCTGTATTAAATTAGTGACACAAAAATTGTCTTAAAAATATACGTAAAATGTGCTTGATCTTTTTTCTGTGTAATAAGCTACAAAAAAATGAATTTCGAAATTTTATAATGCAGTTACCATAAATCTTTTAAAAAACCAAAAGATTTTTTAGGTCAAATTCCAGCGGAGCTTTCCATAGAAGGCCTTTCATCTTCGCCGCAGCAACAACAACAGCCATCATTCACAGGATTTCGAAAGAAAACGAGCAAAATTCATGCTAAAAATCCTTCTCATAATAATGTGATCACGCAGCAACCTTTACCATTGTCAGATGAACAAAAAAGTGCCATGTCAAAACAAACATCAAAAAAAGGTTAATGAAAGACTAGAAAAAAATTTTTTTTGCAAATGTAAAATTTTTCTGATAAAATGTCAGTTAATTTCCCACAAAAAAAATTTTTTCTTTTCATTCAAAAAATTTTTATATTTGCGTGTATTTATTTATACCTTAACATTTTTCCTACTTCTAAATACTAAATTTTGCAGCCGATGAAAAAACGCCAAACTGCTGTCGGCTTTGTTGTATTGAATGTGGTACATGCTGCGTTGGATTGTTAAACAATTCATGACACTTTTTGTGAAGATCCTATTCATGTCCAAAATTGATAGAAAAAAAAACGAGAAAAGAAATATATGAACAAACCCCTTTAAAAGATGTCAAAAATTAAAGGGTTTTTAGCATGTTTTTTTTGTCTGCTGTTTTCCCCCCTTTTCCATGCTTTTAATTTTGTGCCTTCAAAAAATATTTTTGAAATTTATTATTCCTTTCTTGTTCTTTTTTTCTTGTAATAATATATGTTTTACGGAAATAAAACCTTTTAATTTTGGAAGATTGATTTCTTTCTTTCTTTTTTTTATTGCTTGAATCTTAGCAACATAAATTGTCTTTTAAACAACGTTTCTTAAGCAATTTTCACGTTGTCGGGTAGAAGCTTGAAACAAACTAACTAACTCGTTTCCTTTATGCATCCTCATTGTATTTTCTTTTCCGTCTTTTCCTTCTTTTTTTCGTTTTCGTCTTCTTCTTCTCTCAAGACAATTCAATCCTACCAATCCTTTTGTTTCCTTACGTAATGTTTGGTATGCCAAAAATGGGGGTCCTTCAATGCAATGTTTTTTACCCTCTTTCATATATGTATAAGTACGTAAATCAGAAATTCTTCTCTTCTTGTTCTTTTCTTCTTTTTCTTCCTTCTTCCTCGTATTTCAGTAACAAAAACCCAAAAAATGTCTCACCAGTCTGTTGAACCGATTAAAAAGTCTGTTGTCACGTATTCTTCCTCCAATACTTTTTATACTTTTTTCGTGGTCCTGAACGAACTTTAATTTTTACAAACCAACCCAGTCCCTTTCAATAATAACTTCTTTTATTTTTTATCTCTTTTGTAAACCCTGTTTTTTTCAATTACAATGTTGAAATATCTTTTTTTTGCCCTTTGCTATAATTAATTCAATTTCCGTTTTTTTAATCATCTACAAACTTTCCTTTTTTATTATTTATTATTAACAATGAAAATTAAAGTTAGCATGCCACCCCGAAAAATAGAGGAAAAGATTATTGCATTCACGCAGGCGGATTTTATAACCTTTTTTTTGTTTAATGCACTTTTTGTTAACTTTAAAACCCATGGGTGTGGAAATTTTTCATGAGAAAATAAAACTGTAATTCAAAAAATGAACAAAAAAAGCTATTTTTTCCCAAAGTTTACCTAAAAGTAAAACAACCTCAAAAAGCAGCAAAAAAAGAAAAAAATGACTGCCTCGTTTGTTTTAGAGTAGCTTCATTTGCAAATAAATGAAAGACAACAGCAGTTATGTGTTGAATTGATGGAAAACACAAAAAATATAAAGAAGAAGTAGACGAAGAAAAAAAATTTATAACTAAAACAAGCACAAAAATAAATAAATAGACATGAAAAATCATGTTTATTTAGAGTTAGACAATAAACCCCCTTTTAATTTGACTTAAGAATTTTAATTGACTTTTTTAAAAAAAAAATGAAAAAAAATCAACACTTTTAATTTTGATATATCTGTGCCACTTTTTATTATTGACGCTTCACTTCTCGTTGTCTTTTCAATCATGGCTTTTTAACACCAACGAAAAAATATTCATTACTTTCAAAAGAAAAATAATAGAAAAAAAGGGCTGCTGCTGCTGCTTTAAATGAATTAAAAACGTGATGTGCATTGTTTGCACAAAGGTTTGATTCCTGCGAGATTTGGGTTTCTTATGCCTTTCTTTTCATATACTTTTATTTCAAGCTTCAAGCAAGGTTCACCACATCATCAACATCTTCAAAATTGGCTTTTCTTTAATTTTTGGCACATTTTCATTTTCAATTGATTTTTTCTTGTTCATTTTTTTAGTTCAGTTATCAAAAAAAATTATTTTGAAGTTATTATCAGTGAAAGAAGAAAAAAAGAGGAATATCAGGTAGCAGCAGTAAAACACGCGCAAAAACCTCCGTGAAAATTATTTTTCTTTTTTTCTAAAACTTTTTTTAATGTTTTTTGTTTTAGCCGAAAAAAGGAGTGAAATAGGCTGTTGTTGTTACACGCGAGCTCGTGTGAAGGCAACAGGAAATCAGAATAAATTGGATGGAGAGAAGGCAAAGCTTACGGGTATCTATTTTCATTTATTTCTTATTCTTCTTGTTGTTTTATTAACTGTTATAAAAACGGTATGGAAGAAGAAGGAGCAAATAACTCGCTGCCAGAAGATCCAAAACCTTATGAAATTGAAAATCAAGGATTTCAATGTTCTCCTTCAGAAGCCGAATCTGAAGAAAAACCGAAAACTTGGGCCGACAGACGAAATGATATAAAAGAATATTTCGTAAAAAAATGTAAATATTTGTGGAAGCATCGAGTTGGTGTTGTTATAATTATTTGCTTACTTGCATTGTGTTTATTTCCAGTTTGGATTGCTTATACCTATGTTTTAGAAGATGGTACGTTTTTAAAATTGTATTTTTGAGAAATTGTAATTCTATTTTTTTAACAGAGACCTATCGGAAGCGATCTTTTAATTATGAAGATTATATGGAATTTAATAATTCAAATTATTCTGTAACATGTCGTGGACCAAAGGTAAGTTTTAAAACATTTTTGAACGCAGACTTTGATTGTCCATTTTTAAGATAACAAGTGATATTCGAATTCGAATTCCAATGTTATCCGTTTATGCAGTAATTTTTGTTGTTGGAGCATTTGGAAATTCTTTAGTAATTTATGTAGTGTTAAATAATCCTCGAATGCGAACAGTAACAAATATGTTTATTGCAAATCTTGCGGTCTCTGATTTACTTGTGTCTTCAACGTATGTTTTATTATTTCTTCAAGAGGATTACGGTAGTTAACAAGCTTTCTTCTTTTTCTTTAGTTCACTTTGGTTAACACCGCTTTATATTTATACGGGATATTGGATCTGGGGCGGGTGGCTCTGTTATGGTTTTCCATTGTTTCAAGGAATGAGCATATTTATTAGCACTTTAACATTGATGTCAATTGCATTGGATCGATATTTTGTCATTTGTCATCACAGTTTAGTCAATGCAAATATTAATGATCACATGACAATGACGGTAAAAATTTATTTAACTATATTGATTTCACTTTTGTTTTCACAGGTTTGTGTTGCATTAATAACATTAATATGGACGGTATCACTGTCACTTGTAATGCCATATGCCGTTCATATGCGGTTAGCATATGTTCATCGCCCGTGTCATTATTTTATGTGCATTGAAGATTGGTCTCAAGCAGGTTTAAAATCTGTTTATGGCATTGTTGTTCTCGTTTTACAAGTAATATAAAAAATTACAGTAGGAAGAAAGTCAAAAAAAGTAATTTTATAGTTTATTATTCCGTTTGTCATTATATTTTTATCGTATCGAAATATTTGGTCATTTTTAAATAAGCGCTTTAAAATGGTTGTTGTTGAACGAGGAAAAGACAAGAAAAAGGATAATAAAAAGCGAAAACGTTTACTTCGAATGCTTATTACAATGGTATTGGTATTTGGATTTTGTTGGTCTCCGGTGAATGCATTGTAAGATTTCCTTTTTACCTTTCCTGTCATAAATTTTTAATGTCCTTTTTAAAACTCTTTTTTTAGAAATGTTTTTCGAGATTTTTTTGGAGTTATTCCAATGCGGCCATACTTTAATTATGCATTTCTTACTGCGCATATGGTAAGCATGATGGGAACTGCATTTAATCCAATCCTATATGCATGGATGAATGATAGTTTTCGAGAACAATTTATTCGAACTGTTCCACAACTTCGTTGGATATTATCAAAGAATCGTCGAGCAGCAACAAGACAACGAGTTATCACAGATTGTGCACCTGCAACAAATCGAGTAAATTGTGGTGATCGAGTAAATGGTCGGCAACAACTTAATCGTGCCCTTGACACTAAAAATAAAACAGTTTTAACAACTACAAATATCCCAAATTTTGCCGATCCTGTGTCAAATGAAGACGTGGAAGAAGCATATGAAATGCGAGTTTTGAAACCAAGTTCGTCAAAACAATACAATGAAAATCATGAAAATCATAAAGGAAATAATAATAATTCCCGTCAAACGTCAAACTTTTTAACGATTCCAAATGGTGATGGAATTCCAGGAAGCTCAAAAATGCGATCTGCTTCAAATTCTGATGTTTCAAGCAGCATCGATGAATCACGATCTTTACTTAGCGATTTTTCAAATTATGATGAATTTTAAAAGATCTCATGGCAATTTTTCTAATTTTTTAATCTTTTCAAATTTCACATGCGAGCTCATGTTTAAAGCAAAAAACAGCTCTCATTATATATTATATTTATTTCTTTTATATAACAATAACATTTTTCATTTAAAAATGCTATTTAAAATTGTTACAAATTTTTTAAAGAAAAATTTTAAGAAAAATAAATTTTTGCGATATCAATGGCAGTCGTTTAATTGAAAGAATAAAAGTAACGACGAGCACCGTAACGTCCTGAAAAATAAAATCTGTTTTAAAACAGAACCTTTTAAAAAAGAGATTTGAAACTTACCAGCTGGTTGATAAGTATCTGGCCAGTCTTTAATTCGACGACCAAGGGATGTTGGTTCAATCCATTTTTTGTCCAAAGTATCAAAACTGATTAAACCTTGACGGAACATTTTAACAGCTCGTTTTGTATTATATCTGTCATATTGATACGGTCTCCATGAATCATATAAGGGTCGATCATAATATGGATCACGATAACGGCGATAGAATAATGGATTCAAATAATCTGTGTACCATTTATATCGTGACCTATAAAAATACCTTTCCAAATAGAATTGGTTAAAATTGAAACACCGACCAAAACGCAGGATAATCAAATCCAAGAGAATTTGGAATTGGATCTGTGCTTGCGTAACGACGTGCAGCATAACGATAATCTTGCCAATATACGGATGGATTGTATGTATATCTGTCATGCCAATAATCATCCAATAATTCCCAATCACGACGGTATTTGAAAACAGTCGATGGACGATAAGTTGTTTCAGGGTACATGCTATTGATGTTCGGGACAGATGTAACTCTTAAAAATTTTTAAAAATAATATTACTCCAATTACAAACTATTATTACCTTGTTAAAGTTCCAACATTTCCACCCCTTTCAATATCACGCGCCCGAGGCAAAGTCATGGTTGACTTTGCCCGGACAATTGGATAATTGCCCCTACTTCCGTCCATAGTTATTATTACTCAAGTTTAAGATGAATAACTCTAAAAAAATAATAATATTAATATGTAAAGCCAGTCTAAAAAACAAAGAAAATGAACGTTGTTGATATTTCTCTATCATGAACCAAATAAATATAAGAAAAGCCAGCTAGCTTATTCCAACGGCCTTGAATTGATCTAGCCAATAAGTTAAAGTGCCCAGCTAGCAAGCTTTATTTCCCCCCTGACAAAGAGATTATTTCCAAAAAGCAAAAAAATGCATCATTCACAAAAAAATGCTTAACAGCAGACGCCATCCAACAAATAACATTTGCCTGAGATATCCGCCCCCGCAAACATTTGAGTTCATAGAAAGAAAGAAAGAAAAAGGTGAGGAAAAGATAAAGGCATTTTTTGTTTGTGATTGTTTAAAGATTCATCAAAGATATACCAATAATTGCATAGAAAAACTTTATTTATTATTTAAAAATGGCAGTTTTAAATTTTATCAAATTAAAAAAAAGATACAAAAGAAAGGCATTTAAAATTACACCACAATTACATTTGCGATTTATTTATTTTTTTCAAAAAAGAAAAATATATTTGTAAATTAGCCTGAAGAAAGAAGCAGTAATTTTGTTTAGTCGATCGTTATATTACAGAATTGATAAATGGATTTCGTCTACTGGTTAAATTGTTGATTTCAGTAGATGGTAGCTGAAAATTAAGAGGTGCTTTTATTAAAATTGTTAATTAATTAATTCGTTAGTACTTTTGTTAGAGGAAAGAATAAAACCTTTTGCAAGGGCACTGCAATTGTTCCTGTATTAAAAGCTCTATGAAACCCAAGAAACACTTTGGGAACGGGCTTTTCGATTATAATATGATGGAATATATGGACCATAATTCTTTTCAGTATCCCAAAGATACAAATCACGATAATTTTTAAAAGTTTTATCCCAACTTGGTGTTAACCAATTATGATTTAATTGCCCGTAGGTAATAACTCCTTTTCGGAACATATGCAGGCCTTGCGAAAGGCTATCTGTCATACTGTCAAGAAGATAGGAGCGATAGGGGTAGTATGATGACCGCAAGTAATAATTGTATGTTGGATCATAATAGCGACGATAATATGATGGACGATCATAATCAAACCTATACGTATTATATATGAATAATTTATGTTACAGTAACATGTGATAACATACCAATAACTCTTGTAACGAGTCCAATATCGGCTTCCATAAGATGTCCATAAATATGGATTTGTTGTATAATCGCTGTAATAATACCGTCGAGGGAATAATGAACGATTGTAAAGTGGTGAAAAGTAATAATATTTGTCGTACCAATAATCATCAGCAATTGAATAATCGCGATAATAACGATAAGGAGTGTAATAATAGCGATTGTAGTATGAATACCACTGTGGCCTGTATCGTTCGCTTGAAGTTACATATCCTGTTGTTAAATCCGGAACAGAATAGGTACGGGTCAACTGAAAAAAGAAAGAATGAAATGTATGACTTAAAAATATTACAGTAATATTACCAAAAGGCTTGGACTTCGTGCCAAAGAGCTTGAACGAACAACCGCAGCTGAGCGGGTTCGGGCAAGTTGATAATCACCCATCTTCTCAATTTCCCAAGTCAAATTTGACTTTAATGATTCCAGTTTTGGGTTTACCCTAAAAATGGTAAAAAAATTAAATGAAATAAATTTTATATATTTATTCCTCGAAACATTATCAACCTTTGTAAACAATCAAAGGTTAAACTAAATGATCAGAGAATTGAGGGAAGGAAAAAAAGAGAGTTGTCTTTTTTGCTTTGCTTTTCGTGGCAAGTGGGTGATAGCGGGGGCTGCCAACCTCCCAAAAAATATATCGTGCCTATGTTATTTCACGGATAAACGGATTGTGAAAAAAAAACGAAGCAGCATAAAAAATGATGCTTTCTTTCCGCAATTGTTTTGTTTCGTCTGTTTTTTTTTCTTGATCGGATGCATTTTTTTAACATGTTTGCTTGCTATTAGGATTGATTTTCAATCAAAATAATGCACCGCCCATAATGATACTTAAATCTCAAAAAAAAAGAAATGTGAAAAAAATTTTTAGCAGCTGATACAAAATTGTTGATTAAAAAACAAACAATTTTTAAAAAAAGTTTTTTTATTGATATATTTACAAACAAAAAAGAAAAAAATGTGTTTATAAAAAATTTATGTCGCTTACAAAATTTTAAAAAAATATATTCTTTTTCGCTTGATTTTATTTTATGATATTTGTAAATTATTAAAATTAAAGTATCTATCATCTGGAGGCGTAGGAAGTAGACGACGAGGCGTTCGAGGAGATTCAAGAGCTAAAAACCATTGTAAAATTTAAAAAAAAGAACTTCTTTTTTTAAGTAAATAAAGGGGGAGGAGAACTTACTGTTGATACTTGCTCGACGACTTTGATCATCAAGAAAGGGACTTGTTGGAGAACGCGGAAATATTCCTTTTGATTTCATATAACTTGTTAATTGTGCAGGTACTTCATAGAGGACTTCTTTTGCAAGCATTGTCTTTGCATGAAATGTATCTTCTTGGGTAAGAACTTTATGGGGTGGAAGATATTTACGAAGTTGAACAAACTATAAAAAGTTGTTATTATTGATTGAAAATGTTATAGACGATAAAAGGTACCTGAACGATATCTCTTTTTGCATATTTACCATTGTGATTTAACATTTGATTATCAGAATCTAATATTTTCATCTCTTTAAATGAATCATATCCTACCCCAACAATTATAATTGAAAGGGGTAAAGTTGAAGCCTACAAAAAAAGTTAAAATAAATCAAAAATTTAGAATGTTTTTAAATTACTTTAATAATTTCCATTTTTGTATCTTCCATATCACCAATAACTCCATCGGTTAAAATTAGTAAAACACTGTATTTACTTCCATCTTCCGGAAATGAGGCTGCCCGTTTTGCGGCAAGGCGAATCGTATGGGAGTAGTCGGTTGGCCCACTTAATTCCACTCTTGACTGAGCAATAAGATACGCTTCAAGAAGTCCAGTAATTCCATAACAGTGTGGATCATTGGTAACGACATTCTTAAAAAGAAAATTAAAAAAGGATATTTTTGCAGCAAAAAAAAATTAATTAAAAATTGCCTACCAAAGGAAAATTGTAATGAGTTTTTGTATCGGGTGGTATTTTGGCTCCAAATCCAAAAGCCCGAAATATTTTACTTCGATTATAATGTTGACAAATTTCTCCCACTGCCATAATCGCAATCTCATATTGATTAATATTTTCTCCGTCAATGTGATGAAGAGATGATTGTTCTTCCATTGGTAAATTAGATTTTGTAAAATCTACAGCAACCGTAAAATCAAGTTCTGTTCTTAAAGGAAATGTTTTACAAATATAAAAAGGCTACGACTATCATACCCCCCGCTAATAAAATCCAAAAAAGTGAAATCAAGCCAACAATAAACTTTATGAAAATGAAGTATCCCAGAATCGGTGTATTTTTTATTTTTCTTTGCTTTCTTTTCATTAATAAGCTAAAAACATATTTTCGCAATAAAATTCAAAATTATTATAATCTTACAGGCATGTCAACATCTTGTTTAGTAACTAGACGATTAACAGTTGTTCGACATTCTCCAATAAAATCATGACCTCCATCTTGATCCCAGTCATAGCATTCAACAATGAATTCTCTGTCTTTATCTCCATAACAAAGTTGATCCAGAAGAATCTCGAATGGGGCCCATTTAGGATTTAAATTTTGTTCATGATATCTTGTTCGATAAGCTAATTGTGTTGTTCCGTCTTCATTAATTCTTAGAATTTTTAAAAAGGGATCACATTTTCCCAAGAAATCTTTTTTATCAAGATTTGTTGCACTTGTAACAAAATAAACAGATTCTTGTCGCCCTTCGCCCATTTCTTCAGCTGTTACCGTAATCGTCCCTTGATGCTTTCCTTCTTCACTGAAAACAATTAATTTTGCTTTCTCATGAAATATTGCTTTTCTTCGTATTTTTTTTGTCAAAGGAAAAGAAAACAAAAGAAATAATAAAAAAAGGATGATTGCTTACACAAGATCTTTCGTAAGACGGTTATATTTAGCTCCAACAATTTCATGTAAAAGCATTGATGCAACTCCTGCTCGCTGTTTATATGGTCCCTTGAAGAAGCTTAAAAAAATAATTTTTCATGGATTCGTAATTTCATCGAATAAAAACATACATTTCAAATTGTAAACGTTGTTGCTCTTCAAAATTATAATACATGCAAATTTTTGTTGCCCAATCAGGATTTAGGGTATTTGTAATTGCTTCCGTACGTCCTATCTCCTCCCAAACTCGATTCCTATTCATTCCTGCTTGTGTGACACTTACAACACAATATGGATCTTGATCTCCATCAACATTGACATCTTTGAGATCTCTTAAAAGTAAAAACAATTTCATTAGCATTTTAATTAAAAGTCAACTGAAAAAATGATACCGTGCAAAAATAGTTAGTAATACCCGAACGGACTTTGGTGGACGTTCTTCCTCATCATCATCCAGAAAGGAGCCACGTCGAAGCATGCCTTAAAAAATGAATGAATTATTCATAGCTTTCTTTTTTTAATACACCAAAGAATTAAATTTTTAAACACGATTGTTTTTAGTTTTTCAAAAAAAATAAAACTACATTTAAAACTTTGAAGGTTTTCTTATAAATAAATTTTTCGGAAGGAAATAAAAGAAGTAACTAAAGAATGAAATAAAATGCTTATTTACCAATCAAATCCATCCTACTCTTTGTGAAAGATAATAGGGAATGCGCAGTCGTCTTTGGCTTTTCTTTTGTTATTTTAGTAAACGAAAATATAAAAAAGCGAGTACCTAAGAGACAGCCCTTCTTCCCCATGTGACTAAAAATGGCTTACATCAGCATTCTTCATTCTTTAACAACAGAAAAAAAACTATATATAAAAAAAGAAGACCAAAAAAGAAGAAGAAAAAAAATATTGGACACCATCTGGAAAGACTTTAATTTAACTCTTAAGCTTTGTCAATTTCATTTTAAAGTATCAGATATTGCAATTAATGAAAAAAAAATTGAAAAAAGTTATTTAAAGAGAAAAAGTGATTTAAACTTTAGAAAAATGTTATTTTTGAAATAAGTGCAGACAAGCCTAACAAGTTTTGTTGTCTAAAGACAATCAGCAGGAGCAAAAAAGAGAACGACGAGAAAAAAAACAACATAAAAAAGACTGAAAATAGCATGTCCGTTGTGACAGCTGTATTACAATTATTGAAAAGTTTTTTGGACATTACAATTTTCAACGCGCGGCTATTTCTTCTTCTTTTTTGCTGCTTCTTCTTCTCCCTCGTCCTCTTTATTTTGTTCTCCCACGGCACAAAAAAAAGATGCAAAAAGCAATGCCCTCAAAATGCAGGAGAAGAAAGAAAAAGTGTTGTCCTCAATCAATGTGTGGCACTTTTTTTGAACATAAAAAGCAACGACATTTTTTTTCTCCTTTTTTTAGTAAGTAAATGCAGTATAAAAAGTCAAAAGTTTCCCTTTCATTTCTTTCCTTCTTTAGACAAAAAAAGAAATAAAGAATATAGCAACAAGAATTAGCTTCAAAATTTTCTTCCTTCAATTTTGATCAAGGCCCGGAAATCCGCTTCTAAATGTTTGAAGCACACAAAAAAAAGATGTTTTAATTTTCCATTTGAGTTAGCGCTGCCAACTTTTTTCATCCCCAAATGTGACTGGCTTCTCTGGAATGTTGTTGAATTATTTTAAAGTGGAGAAAGAGGTTGTCTATTTTTTTCTTGTTAAATTGAAAATAAAAGTTAATTGGAAACAGAAATTTTGAAAACAATTTGCTCAATGATGGTAATAACTACAAATATAAATAAAAAAATATGTGTGTACTTTATTTATTAAAAACTTTTTTGCCACTTAATGTCAAGTTTTAAGAATAAAGCACAGCTGGCACATTCATAAAAAGAACCTGCTTTTTTAATGGCCTTTGCTTAAAACAATTCTTTAAATTCAAAAAGTGAAAGGTCAAATTTCCTCCCCCAAGCAAAAAAGAATATCGCAATCAAAACCACTTAATTCAAATTTAATGCTGTTAATCATTTACTGATAAGAGTGACATTGTTAAAAAGAAACATATTTTGATGATTCTTTGGAAAATGATAAATTTTGTGAATATTGTTTTAATTTTTCAATTATTTTGTTTAGTTTTTGCTAAAAGTGAAACATGGAATACTTTACAAGAAATGAATGCAGAATTTGAAAAGAGATTTACGGATAAAGATGAATTAAGTATTGAAGAATGGGATGCGGCACTTCCAACAAAAAATGAAAGAAAAGAAATTGAAACTTTAATAGATTTTTTAATGGCTGCTTCAACATTTGAAAATTTGTCTTCTTCAAAACTGATGCAAAATTACAAAAATCTTCAAAAATCAATGAATATTACTTTTTACAAAGTTTGTTTTTCATTACTCGAAACTATGAACCGATAATCATTTTTACAGACGGAATATGCCATTATTCATGAAATATATAATCCATCAGATTCTCTTCCATTTAAAAGATATTTTGGATATACTGTAATTGCATCTCGACAAGTCGCTTCCAATCCATATCTCCATCATGCGGCACCCCATTTTAAATTTGATGGAAATGTTTGTAATCAAAGTGCCGCAATTTTCGAACAAACTTTCGGCCGATCCTTGGTTGTTGCCGGGGCACATCGATATGCCGTTCGAGATCGAACATCCCCAAATCCATGTCAATCTGCTTTTGCTATTGCAGATCCGGCACACAATAATTTAACAATGTTCCATGCCTTTAATGAAGCAATTCTTTTAGCTTCAAAACGGCAGTCTGAATTCCATCAAATTCCATACTTTTTTATTCAATGGCATGGAATGGCCGAAGATTCATGCCCAAATTCCCCTGCTTTTATTAGTACCGGGGCAACTGGGAATGATTCAATTTATTTGAATTCCTCTCTCGCGGCAAATAAAGTAATCATATATTTTGTAGCCCATTAATTAAAGTATATATTTTAGTTGAAAGTGGCATACGGTAACGGTGCCAAAACCCCTTTTGATGATCCGGAATGTAATCTCGCAGCAACAACAAATGTCTTTGGAAGGCTCGTTGATGGCATTCACAAAAATGATGTTTGTCAGATCAGTGCCAAAAATGTTTCTGGACATTTTATTCACATTGAACAAAAGAAAAAAGAAAGAAATGATTGGAGCGGCTGGATCAAAGCTGTCAAAAAAGCTTTCAATCTTAAAATCCCAAATTGTAAATTGATTAATAAAACCAAATTTTAACATTAAAATGCTTTTATTATAAATTTATTATTTGGAAAAATTACAAAAACAAGAATCTTATTGTAATTACAAAATAATAAAAATGGCATTTTCAAACAATCGAATATCAACATCCAAAAAATACTTTAAATTAAAAAAGCTGATGGCATTTATGTATCAACTCTGGTTTATCCAACATCCAAAGAATTGGTTTTCATTTAGAAGAAGCAAAGTTAACAACGTTTGCGTTGAACGACATCTTGATTGCGAAGACGAATAGCACCATCAACTGTAGGATCAGATGATTGCTGCTTTGATAAAACATTTTCAGCTAAATTAAAAAATGCACGATAAATACCCATATTTATTTTTGCCGACGTTTGGATAAACATAAATCCGTGTTCATCAGCAAAATCTTCCCCATGATGTCTTGGAACATTACCAAGATGTTCGTATTCGCATTTATTTCCAACCAGAATTTTTGCAACATCTTTTTCCGATTTTTTATTGATTTTTTCAATCCATTTTTTGGTACCATCAAATTTATCAGCTTTAGTAACATCATAAACAAGCATTATTCCATCAGCTTTTTTGAAATATGAGTTTGTGATTGCATTAAATCGTTCAAGTCCAGCCGTATCCCAAATTTGAAGTTTTATCATTTTTCCATCAATTTGAATGGTACGTTCCTTGAAATCAAGTCCGATAGTTGAATTTGAAGATTCTGAGAATCTATTAGCAACAAATCGCTCCATGATGCTAGATTTTCCAACTCCGGAATCTCCGATCATAATAATTTTCAACGTCGGATGAGGAGTTCCAGCAGATGTCATTTTTCTTCCTTCACCCTACAAAAGTTTATGGTGTAACTTCTTTTCAAAGTTCAATGTTATATTTTGGAAATTCAAAAGTTTTTGCTTTTTAGTTCAGAACCTGTTTAATTCGTACGCTATTTTAATGTATTATTTTGTAAAAACCAACACCCCAAATTTCTTATTAAACTACCTTATTGTGAGAATCAATCGTTCTTCAAAATCGCTAACAGTTTTCAAGAACGGTTTTTTAAAGTTTCCCCAAAATAGCTACAGTAAAATCATATGTCAGCAATCGTTAAATGAACAGTTTTTAAATTTTTAGTTAGTCATCAAGGAAAGAAGCTCAAGAAAGGAAAAATCAGCATTTTAGAAAATCGAAAACTGAAACTTACCAGAATAGCTTTAGAATCAAACAAGAGATTTTTGAAATTTAAGTGTAAAGAAGTATTTTTTGGAAGAAGACAGAGATGGCAAAGGTGTTGTTGTGTAAGGAGGGAGATGATAGCAGCTGACGTGAAATGATAGACGCAGCAAAGCAGTGAGAAAGAAGCCAACTCTAATGCAGCGAAGTGATGGTGTTTGAACTGAAAATTAGAGTTGAAAATATCAATGAAAATTAAGAATCTTTGAAAAACAGTGAAAAGCCATTAAAACCAATCAAAATACTCGATCACACGTTATTATTTTTTAATTATGAAGCATTACAACGGAAAAAATAGTCTGTTTTAACAAAAAAAAGTTATCATTTTTTGGCAATCATGTAAAAAAAGGGTAATGTGATCGATGATTTAGCAAAGAAAAAAACTACTTGTTTGTAAAAAAAGAAGGAAGAAAGCTGCGTTTTTCTGAGATAGACAATGACTCAGAAGGCACTGTCCATTGCTTTTTCCCTTTTTTTAAACATCCAAAATGGTCTTCTTCTTTCTTTAAAAAAAAGAAATCGTTATTATAATATGAATAATCAAAGTGTCTGCATAACGAACTCTACTTACATTTTACATATTAAGAATTATTAAATTATCCTTAGAGAATTGTTTGATCTTTTTAATAAAGTGGTTTTTTAAACATATTAGAAAATCAATTTTTTACTTTTTACACGTTTTTTTATTTTAAAGTTTTAAACATATTTAAAAATATTACTTTTACTTTCTAGACTTCCTCTCAATATGGATGACCCAAATTAATTGCAAAAAGTTTTTGTTAAAAGAAGTTACTGTTGCACATCTTTCTGTTATTCGCGACATTTTATTGCTCGATTTGAAATGGATTGTAAGAATTGTCCAATTTCACATTCTCACAGACGTCGATGCTATTTTCATAGAAAGTGTATAGAGCCTTCAAATACGTCCACCTGTACTGCAATGAAAGAAGGTATGTGTTTTTGGAATCCTCCTGTAAACGGAAGCTTCATTTTATTGATTTTTCTTCTGATTGAGGCATCACACCAGTAATTCTATTGGTGCAATGGAATTTCAAGATGGATGGGATTTATCAAAACCGGGAAAGCCTTTGAATATAAAAAGCAAAACTGTTGCAACATCTGAATGCAATAGATCGGCAAAAATATGATGTTGGACGATCTCGTAAAACTTCGGAACTTATGGCTGCATGGTTCGAATTGAAACTTTCAAAACTTCGAACTGGTATCAAACGTCTGGAGAAGATCATCGAGGAATTCAAAATTCCAGGCAAAATTCGTCGAACTTATTTGAATATTGAAGACGCTGCTACAAAATTGGCATCAAAAAAAACACGATGAGATTGCTCTTGTTCGAAAGCGAGATTTGACAAATATTTTGAAAGAAATATTGAAAAAGGAGGATCCACGAAATGTTCTTCAACTGATGTTTTTCATCAATTTTCCAATGAAACAAATTGTCCGAGACTTCTTCGATCGAAACAATGCAGCTTCAAATTTAATTCTTTTTCCTCTTTTGTTATAAGTTATATAACTTATAACCGTTTCTTTTTTAAATGTTAATCAAGTATTATAAAATTTCACCTTAAACTTCCTGTGTTCTATATTTCTCATAATTTTTTATTAATGAACAAGTCAAAATCAACAACAGTATATAAAAAATCACAATAGTTATGCAGATTTTTGTTTTCCAACTTTCTTCAAAGCTCGATGCATATCAATAACTCTTTGACGTTCTTCGGCGGATACTTTGCTATTCTTTGGAAGTTGAATAAGAGGCAATGATGGAGTCTGAGTAGTATTGCCAGCGTTTTTTTCCATGATTTTTTTTAACAATAGATCTTTAGAACCAGCATTGGCAAACAATGGATCGAATTCTTTACGAAATTTTGCAGAAAATGTTGGAGGAGCATCAACTCTTTCACCAAATTGAATGACTTCTAAATAAAAAAATTTTTTTGAGTCCTACAGCAATAAAATAACAGACCACGTGCATTTAAGAGAAGCTCACGCTTTTCAGTTTCTTTTGCCTCTTTCTTGTATTCTCGAATTCTTTCATTCTTTGTAAGTTTCTTTGTTCTTACTTCTTCTTCAGGTGCTTGTTTTTTAGCCTATAATTTATTACAATGTTTTAACATTCCGCAATCAATCAAATTTTTCTTACTTTTACAGATCTTTTTTCAGCTTCGTTTTGTTCTTCATCTTCTTCATTTTCTTCGTCTTGATCATCGGCAAGTTTTCCTTTTATTTTGAGCTTTGCAATCTTTTCTCTTCGCATAATTTTAAGAGCTTTTTTACGTTTAGCAGCTTCATCCAACTGTTTATAATCTTCTCGAATTTCATTGATATCTCGACCAGCCATGGCGTGGCGAACCTACAAAGAAGTATTCTTTAAATCTAAAATCAATTATAAATACAGATCACATACTTTTATCATTTCTAAATTAACAGAATCTTGAGTTTCCCGACCAATACGTTTTGTAAAACTTCGATTATCCTCCCAAGGGCGACGTTCGAATCCATGCTTTCTTGCTTCATCTGAAATGCTTAAAGTTTAATATCAAATTATTTTCTATAAAAAGTTTACCAAGAACGATATTTTTCTTTACTTTTGATCGCTTATTTGGATTTTTCAATGCTTCTTGAAGTTCTTTTATTTCTCTAACTTTTCTTGGTACAAATTGTTCTTCCATATCTGTTGGTTTTGGAGCTTTATTTAACTTGAACTTCTTTTTTGACCGAATTGGAACATAACCATCATCTTTCAAATTGTCATTTACACGTTCCGTTTTTACGGATTTACCAGAAATTTTACCCATTATATTAGAATAACAATAATTAAATCGATAGACTATTTTGATGAAGGGTTGCAGAAAATTGGTTATTTTTTTTCCGTTTGCAGAACGTCACTTCTTGCCAAAATCGTCTGCATTTTTTTAAATTTTGAATTTTGTTATAGAGAAAACTTCGGAATCTTCTTTTTAAAAACAATTTTCATAGTTAAATAAAAAAGAAGAGCCTTAAAAACAATAACATATAAAAAACTTAACCTTACCTAGATCTTTTCTCCATTTTCCAGAAGTTTTCTCTTTTTTTTAAAAATATTACATTTTGAAAAACATATTCACATTTTTTTTGTGTTACAAATTGTAACTTACAATGACAAGATATCAAGCTACAGTCAAACTTTATTGTCGTTGTTTTTTGAAGTCCTTTGAAAAACGTAATATGGAGCGTCGATCGTTTTTTAAAATTTTAAACCTGAATTTTTTGTTCCTGGAGCCACTGCTGGCAGTTTGTCTGAAATTTTCCGGTTGCGTTTAACCGATCGATTTTCGGTTAGGGCAACTGAAAAACCGAATCGAAAACTGCCCCGAGCATATATCCCATCAAACTAAGAAGTTTAAAAATAGTAAAAACTGTCCTTGCTTAAAAACCAAAATTAATCGAATTAAAGCTGCAATTCTAGAAACCAAAAATTTCAAAAAGACTGTTTTAAAAGACAACGTGTATTTCATTACATATAAAGCAAAACATTAATAATAAAATACAAAGTAGACCAGTACAAAATTATTTTTTACCAGGTTGAGATGAGGGTTCATTTGGTTTAGATTTTGGAATTTTAGCAGGACGATTAGTAACTTCATTTTCATCATCTAAACAAACCACTTCAGGAGAGTGTTGACGCTTTGGAGGGCGAGCAGAATAAGAACCTCGAACATGATGTGAAGGACGAGTAATTGAACCACCAGAATGATGTGCAGCTGAAGCAGATCCAAAATGACCAGAAGGAACTTGGCTCATTCTAATAGAAGGTCTTGGAGTACCGGGCTTGACATGACGGAGAATAGCAGATGATGGATGACGGATCACAGGAGATGATGAAGGAGATGAAGCATAAAAAGTTCGAACAAAACGAGGATGCGAAACAGGCATCCGTAAACCACTTGATTGAGTAGGCATTGCAGAAGCACTTGTGTGATGTTGAACAACAGGTTGAGAAGGTGATAATTTAGGAGGGCGACTGCTACATGGTTTTTGATCATCAATTGCGATTTCTTCGGTATGATTAAGTGACAATTCTTCTGATTCACCTTGAATTTGACGAAAAACGTCGTCATGCAATGAATAATTTGAACGAAGATAATTCTCCCATTCATTATCAGTAACCTGAAAACAAAAAAGCCATAAATGAAATTAAAAATTGTACGAACATCTACCGCGAGCTTTTCTTCTTCATTAAAAGCCATCAAACTATCGTGATCAGCAACTTCAACGAGAAGATTACGATTAGCCATACAAAATTCATCAAAGTCTACATCACCAGAAGGTTTATAATTAGGTTGTTTAGTGAAATCAACATCAGCAGGAGCTGGAAGAAAACGCAACAACACATCGATATCATTCTCTGCAATAGTTCGAGAATGGCCATCATTATCCAAAACACGTCCAGCAGTTTGTTGCTTAACAATTTGACGTTTAAAAATGCAATCTTCCATCGTTCCTTGAGCAACTAAACGATAAACATGTACGGGATTTTGCTGACCAATACGATATGAGCGAAAGATTGCTTGAACTTCTTTACATGGATTATGCTTGCTATCAAAAACGATAATCCGGGTACCACCTAAAAACAAACACGAAATTTAAATATTATCTATCTCAGATATGAATAAAAAGTTTAACCTGTCATATTTGTACCAACAGTTCCAGCATCAGAACAGAAGAACAAACGGCCACGCCGATTTTTAGGATCATTAAAGCTTTGAATAGAACTATGTCGCTTAGCAGCAGCAGTACTTCCTTGAATGACATAATAATCATAATCTCGTTTCCATGACCAACCAGAATTTCCATTTTTTGCTTCATGACCATTAGCAAACCAAGTCTTTGCTTTTGATTCCAACATTTTAACCATAATATCAAGTGCTTCAAGAGAATGAGTAAATACAATTCTAAAAATTAAAAATAAGTTTTTCTTTAAAGATAAATGACCTTACGTTTTTTCTCCAAGTTTTTCAAACCATTTCAAAAGTGCAACAAATAAGACGAGTTTACTTCCCATATCATAGCTATCTGCTTGACATTTATAAGCTTTCAAAATATCATTATACCAATCGCCCATGTTAGCTTTTTCATTCTTCTTCTTGCCACTTTCTTCAACCAATTTAACCAAATATGGAAATGTTCCAATTCGATAAACAATATGTTCATCAGCAAAAACTTGTTGCTGAGCTAACATCTGATTATCTTTTCGAAGAGTACGGTATCGCTCATACATCTTTTGTTGAAGTGGTGAAAGACGAATAAAAAGAACATGCTCAGTTTTTTTAGGCAAAATGTTTGAAAGAACAGAAAAGTTTTGACGGTCTAAATTTACCATTTAAATATTGTATTACAGTAGTAATTTCAAAAAACACTTACTCATAACCATCGCCAACTGCTTCCATAAAACGGAAGCTCTTTTCTTCATAATATCAACATCAGTTTGTTTAGCATTTTTGGTCGAAGCAATTTTAATTGGATTGATGAAATCCTGCTTAAACTTTTTCAAATTTCCCAACAATCCTAAAAAGCAAATTTATTATGTATTATTTGAGAGATTAAAAGACTTACCAGGAGTGACGAAATCAACCATATGATAGTCTGCAATTACAAGTCCTTGATTTAAAAAAATTATAAATTTTACAACCACTTACATTCTTCAAGCTTATTTTGAATTGGAGTACCAGTCAAAGAAATTCGTCTAAGAGTAGGAATATTTCGCACAGTTTGAAATTTTTGAGTGCCTTCTGAATTCAACATATGTGCTTCATCACAAACAATAATATCAGGACCTGTAAAAAACCATTATAAGTATGTATATAATTAGAATTATACCTGGTGAAGTTAACCAATGATGTACCAAATTCTTAAAAGAAAGATTAAACATTTCATAACCCATAATAACAACAGATGCTTCTTCTTTGGCCCATTTCTTTAAAATGGCTTCACGATCAGCCCAATGTTTTTGTGTTGTAGAAACATCATAAACTTTAATGGTATCCAAAGATTTATCACCATTTGCCAACCACTTCTTAAACTCAGCTGCCCAATTGAGAATGATTCCAGGAGGACACAAAATCAAAACACGGCGAATACTTTTACGAAGTTGAGGATGAGTCAAAACAGTGTGCAAAAAGGTGATAACTTGAAGAGTTTTTCCTAAGCCTAAAATTATTATTTTAAAAATATGTTTTGATAAATATGAAAAAAACTCCTACCCATGCAATGAGCCAAAATGGCACCAGTATGGTTTTTCTTATCAACATCAGATACTTTACCAATGAGGCATTTATACAAAAAACTAATACCATCAGTCTGATGTTTCTTTAATATTTTAGTAAGTGATGGATGAACTTTAACAGGAACAGGATTCTTTGAAGAAACATCGGTGTCCAGAATAAATTCTTTTGCCGTTTGGTTAAAGGAGTCTGGAAAAGGATAAAAAGTTTTAGAATTTTCAAAAGCAGCATAATTACCTTCATCATCGCTATCAAGCACAATGATCTCATCCTTCTTTAAACTATGTCTTGCAACAACATCATGCATAGAAAGACAATGATTTTGAACATTAATAGATGCAAGAGCTTGCTGTAAAGCAGCTTTTGAATCACCAGAAGAACCTGCAACTTGGTCATTGGATCCTGCAGCTCGTGCATAGCACGGAATGATAGCATCTACTTCTCCCTACAAAATTTTATGTTACAAATAATAAACACAAAAACAAAATGTTACAGATTTAAATTTGTTGGAAGATACTTACAGTAGGTTGGGCAAGTTGGAGATTATTTTGTTTGAAGATTGGAATGAAATGACTAGACGCACCATCTTTTCGACCAGTGATTTGGAATGAAGAAGCATCTTTGACTGTAGGAATCCAAATAGAACGATTATTAGTACTAATCTTTGGTGCACTTGGAACATCGCCATCTTCATTCTAAAAAAATACAATAAACATATATATTTTATATTATTTTTGAATGTTTAATACCTGATTTACTTCAACAAGATTCTCTTCGTTAACACCATTGTTGCCAACTAAAAGTTGCGATTCTTCAACTTCTTGAATATTATCAACAGAAGGTCCAACAGCTTCTTCATTATTCATTTCATGTTCAAAAGTTGCAGTTTCATCATCACTACCCTATAACAAAGTATTGTACAACATTTAAAACAAAAAAAACGTTTATTTAGAACAAACTTCATTGCTAAAATCAATATTAACAAGCAAACTGTCAACTTCATCGTCATTTTGAACAACCGGGGTCGCTTCATCTTCAACAGTTTCATTCTAAAAACTTTTTCTTTATACATCATCAAAAATATATTGTTTTACCGGTGGTTCTTTAGTCAAACCATCAATATCAGCATCATCCATGTAAGGAATCTCTGAAGAAACAAGTTCGACAGATTGATCAGGTACAAAAGCAGCTTCATCTTGAAAAGAGTAATCAAATTCGTGATCAAAAGGTTCAACGAATGTGGATTCAACTCGATCAAGAATATCGACTACAGTACTTTGCTAAAAAAACAAGCCTTATAAACTGTGAATAAAAAAGAAATCCCTACAACAACAGCATCGACCGCTTGATTGACAGCAACAGAGTGTTCAGAAAGCTCTTGATCTTGTGTTGTATCCTAAAATTTTGCTCTCATTTACATTGATACAAAATATTAACTTACAACTATCTTATCATCAGGTTCAATAATAACATCCGAAAGAGTACTAACAGCATGATCAGTTTTGTATTGACAAATTTCAGAAACTTTAATAAGTAATGCAGATACAATGTCATTCTAAAAGTAATTTATTGTAAATTTAAGGTACATAAAATATCATACAATGACAAGACAATTTTCATCAGAAGAGTTCACAGGGACAGCATTGATAAGTGATTCAGGCTCATGTAATGGAACAACACTTCCAGTGGCTTCAAGCAAACGAGCTTCCCTAAACATCAAAAAATCAATGACATTAAATATGGAAAGAAAAACTTACATAGGCATGACTTCATCGTCCGGAACTTTGTGTGATTGAACCAATAAATCTTTAAACATAGTTTCATAGACACCCTTGAATTTTTCAGGAGATTTGATTGGTGAAGGATCAGGTTTAACAGAACGCCCAAAAAGCGAAGGAAAAAGCGTTGGCAATTCAGCTTCAAGTACAGGAGGGTCATCAGTTGTAGCTTCAGCAGAAACATTGACTTCTTCAATCATATGGCTAGCTTCAACAGATGTCTCATCACCAATACAAGATTCATCGATGTTATTTTCTACTTGATCAACCTTCATTTCATCAACCATTGCAAATTCAGGACTTTCTGCAACACGATCTTCGAAAAAGTTTGTACCAGAGATTTCTTCATAAGGAATGCTTTCAAGAGCATTTGCTTGAGCAGTTTCACCAAAATCTGTTAAATCATCAAGCTGGTTACCTTCATCTGTTACTTCAACGCCAAGTGCACCTTCTGAGGATGAACTTTCTTGATAATTAAAATTCATTGAACTACCCAAATTCAACGATAAACGAGGTGCAGAGGTTCCAAACAGTGAAGCATGTGGATTCAAAGGTCCAAGAAGAAAATCAGAAAATTTTGGTCGCTTTGCATCAGGTTCTTCAACGGGTTCAATAACATTAACATCACACCAAAACTTTCGTTTACGAGAAGAAACAGCAGCAGTATCTTCATTCAAGGAAGTTGGATCGGGTAGTGGCTAAAGAACATGTGTATGCAAAAACAATTATTATATCAGAAATACTTACATCTTCACCATTAATGTCATCAATTTTAGAAGTTTCCATATCATATTGAGCGAATGAGGTATCCAAAACGCTCGATGCGTCAGAAAAGGTATGTTCACCTTCACTTTTTTCTTGTCGCTGTAAATCAAGCAATGAAAGCGGATTTTCAGATACAGAACCATTGAGTACTGCATTACTGGAGTTAATTTCAACTTGGGGAGTTTCTTCAATTGGAGAAATTTCATCAAACCAAGATACTTTAATATCAGGCATAAATGCATCTTTCGTTGTTGTTTCAGCTTGGCATGTTTCAACAGATGGTAAAGCATAATTAGTCAATGGTAAAGATTCGACAGCAACGGTATCAGAACTCAAAGTACCACTTGAATTTGTATGACCATGAAATCTATTTGCAGATGGAAAGGTATAAGATGTAAAGACTTCATTAGAAATGGTTCCATCATCTTCTTTAGTATTACTAACATAATTTTCAACAAGTACTGGAGGATTATTCCGTTGAGAAGTTTCATCATTTGTCTTAAGATCAATGATTTCCGGAGCGTCGCCAGCGGATGATTGTTTTTGTGCAGCGGAAATTCTAAAAAATATATATAGAAAAAATACATCAACTATTTAATTACCGGACAGCAGCTTCAACGGCTGCAAACTTGTTAACAAAGTTTTCCACAAGAGGTGCAGTATTATCAAAAAATTCAATGGGATCATCATCGTCAAAGTAATTCCCCCACATGGAAAGAAGTTGAGCAAAAGCTTCTTTTGCTGCATCCATTTTGTCTTCTTTATCACACATTATGACAGCTAAAATAATATTACTATTAATTATTTTATTTAATTAAAAACTTTTTATATAAAACAATTGTAGAAAAAATGAGCGCACACACGATCTCAACGGATTTAAAAAATGGTGGAGGAGTGAATGAAACAAGCTGCAACAAAAAAAAATTTAACGTCGAATTTCGCAAAAGTTTTTTTTCGCAATGTTCTTCTCGAGAAACTTTTTTCTTCTGTTTGATTTTTGTTTGGCAAATTGGTGATAACAAACTTGGAGAGAAAAATCACACTAACTTTTGTGTTTTACAAAACCCTTTTAGTTTTTTCCTTACAAATATGATAACTCTAAATTGATATTATTCCAAGAACCTTTTTTTTTATATAATAGAATTTATGTGACATAAGAATAAGCCTTTTATTTAAAATACGTACAATGTTGTTAGAGATCGTAGAGAAATTATGAATTTTATAAGAAACACGTATAAATACTTAAAAGGATACGCACAAGATTCTTTTGCAACTATGGCACAAATAAGTGATCAGATATGAGAAAAATATATATAAATATTTAATAACAACAATATTTTAAACAGTTAAACTGATTCAGTTTCATCAGAAAGAAATTTTGCTTCTTCCGCTGTTCCTCCTGCATTCTTTTTAATTCCATTTGCAAAATTTGGAACCCCTGTTTTTGTAACTCCAACAACGTAATCATTCTTTTTGCGTCCAAAATATACCCGAGCAGTGTTTGAATCATCATCCTAAAAGAATACATATACTGTTATTATTGTGTTTAGATAACGTTAAGTGTTTGTTATTACATCAAGATCTTCATCATCGCTTTCTAAACCACATGTTTCCATTTCTTCTGGTTCATGACCTTCAACTATTCTTGAGTATCGATATTCGAGACTAAAGATAAAAAATATTATTAGGATATTGGTAAATGCTATAACCTTTTGTTTCTTTGATAAAATACGAAGATAATAAGTATTAAAAATCCAATTAAAATTGTTGCGAGGATTAATAAAAGTTTTAAACCATTAGAACTGGTACACATTTCAGTTTTTTCTTTACTTTGAGCTCCAGAAAGTACACAATGTCTGAAAAAAATTTTGCATGTTTAATTTTAGAAAAAAAAATGGTTTACTTTGAGGGAATGTAATGAACTTGTTGTTTGCCATTGATGCATTCACCTCGAATTTCTTGAAAATCTGTAGTATCACAAACAGGACATGCGAGACTTGTTTCAACAATAATATGAAACATGCAACCATTGCAAGTACCATCTGGACAACTTCTTGGAAGTCGAACTTGTGGTTCATTGGTTGCTGTTGGCTCACATCTTGCAGTGACAATTCCAATCGTGCCATTGCTGCATGATCGAACATGAGATGGAAGCGGTTCAAAGTAAAAGTGAACATCTATCGGTCTTCTCTCTTGTGTCATTGTATCTGAAGAATTAAAATTTATAGCAAAAATCTGTATTACATGTTTTATACCGTATTCCAAATCTTTATCCGATAAATCAAAACCTTTGAAGCTTCTATCCCGAGTTACAGATGCAAGCTTTCGCCCAATAACAAATGATGAAACATATACTGCTTTTTCTGTTTGATTTTCATTATTCAATGGTACTCCAGTTGATCGACAAAATAATACCTCTTCTTCTTCGTTATTTGTCTAAAACTTTGACAATTTATTTGCCACTTCTACAGTAACCTTACTTTTTCATCCACGGTTTTTGCGAATACAAATCCTTGATCATTCTTTTCATTGCATTTAACTCCTTCTCCAAATAAACTGACATTAAATGAATGAAAATATGAATTTCCTTCACGGGCAAAAACTTTAATTCCTTCAGCAATCAATGGCTTATTTTTCAGTGGACTTAAATCAAATCTCATCGGCTTGCTTGAAGGCTCTGTATTATCAGGAAGTTCAAGTTTGCCATTAAATGCACATTCAACACCATCAATTGATTCCATATTAACACCACATTTAATACAACTTTCAGCTCCAATTTGATTAGATGTTCTATTTAATTTTGTTCCCAGGGGGCATTTAACACACAAATTTTGTTTTGAATCAATATAATGCCCAGCTGGACATGGATGACATCCACCTGTGCTATCCATTGATGGACATGGTAGACAGCTATCTGCTCCACCTTTTGGTAATTTATGTTGAGCATCACCAACGTTTGTCATATTAATTGAAAAAAGGGTTGCTTTATCCGAAATTGCATCATTTGCAGTTGCTGCCCCACTTCTCATAAATGCAATAATAAATCTCGAATTTCCGTTATGAAAAATTGGATAACTTATTATTTGACGAGTTAGGGATCCATTATATACTCCCAAAAATCGAAAGAAGCGACCTTTTTCTATAATTTCTTGAACAATATAAAGTGTGCATGATTCATCTTGACAGAATGTTTCTGTATCAATAGAAAATGTTGCAACCGGATTATCCAGTGATAACTTAGAATTTTCTTGCATTATCGGATTATAGAATCCTGATGTAACATTAAATGAAATTTCCATTGCGATTCCTTTATCTCTTGAAGTTGCAGATTCAATTCGATCACCCAATGGAATCCATGAGGGCTTAATTCTGCATTCTTTGTTCTCTTCTAAAATCTGTTTTTGATTAAGAGAATCAAAGCAAAAGATTCAAACCAAATGTTGCATATTCACAAGAAGTATCAGCAATAACAGGAAGCTTCTCCCAATTTGTTATATAATAACCATAATTTGGTCTCATTTTTGAAGGGCATCTTTCACATTTTGTACCATTTGAATGCAAACCTTCAGCACAAAATTCACAAACTCCATCAGGGGTTCGTTCCGTTCCTGGACTACATTGATGACATGGATGTGAATGTTCTGTCGATGGCTTCTAAAATTATATGTGAAGCAGGACCGAAACAAAACTTTTGACATACTGTATAAGAATTTGGTAAAGTGTCTTGGCAAACTGCTGGTTGAACAGAAGTATAATCAATTGTTTGTTTATTATCTTGACATCTTCCATAAACTGGATAAAAATCAAATTTTTCACATGCTGGTTTTGAGATACATGTTGCAGATTTTGTGTCGGAATATTGCTTATCAGGGCATCGAATACATGAAGTCGCCCCTGTTTTACTGTAATAATTTGCACCACAGGGTTGACACAGTGAATTTCCTTTTGAAGAACTAAAAGTACCAGATGGGCATTTTGAACACGATGAAGTGTATGGAAGTCCAACGACATCAATTTTTGCAATATAAATGATGTCAGCTAATGTTGTCAATTCCCTATTGTTCGCAATTGTCCAAGTAATTAAATTTTGTCCTCGTTTTAAATCTAAACGTTTTATTTTCCAATCAGCATTTGCAGTAATATCATCTTCATCTTTTCGGAATAATGCTGCTAATTGACTTCTAAAAATAAAACTTTTATCCATATCAATTTTTAAATAATTTTTATACCCATAACTTTGACACTGTTCATTCCGAACATCAACAGTTGATACCAGGCCTCGACTATTTTTTGGCATTTTATAATAAAATTCAATGTACCCAGTTTGAACTAAATGAAGGGAAATACTTAATTTTGAAATGCATGCTGTTGGTTGATAACGAATTTCACCGCTTTGAATTATCCATCCACTTCTATAACAACATTAAAATAAGTATTAACATTATTATCAAAGTTTATTTTTTACGCGCTTGAACATTCTTCTTTTGGCAATTGTGACTGAGATTGAAAAAAATGTTCTGAAGCATCTTCATAATTTTCAACGGTAAATCCATTTGGCCATTTTTTTAAATCTTCATATCGTTGACCTGAGCCCAAACTGTATGTTCCTTTAATGTCATGGGTTAACTTTACAAAGGTCAATAAAGGAAGTGTTACCTGGAGGGCATTCTTGACATTCCTGTGTTTCAAAATTCAAAAAATGTCCAGCTGTGCATGAAAATGCTAAAAAACGTTTTATTTATTTACCAATTCAAATCCCCAATATTAATGCTTACAACAATTTACACCACTTTTAGGTGGCGGCAGATTATCACATTGTATTAAATGAGATTTTGGTAATGCAATTCTCCATCTTTCCCCGTTTTGATCACATGGCGTATACTCGTATATTATTTCAGAAGGATCACAACTTTTTGCTGTTACTCTTTCAATAAAATACAGCAAAAACCCAACACTAAATAAATAAAAATTAATGCTTTAGAAAACATACAAAAACTCATTACATTAAAAATATTAAATTTTTTCTTTGGTTTAAATTATAAATATTTGCGCCATTAAATGTGAACATGTTTAATGTCGAAAGAAATGTCAAACATTAATAATCTATTAAAAATAAAGAAACCATTGAGAAGCTTTCTAAAAAATTAGTTTTTTTATCCATTTATTGATTCATTCAATTTTTTTTGAAAAAGCGCCTTTACGAAAAAACAACATACATTTTTTTCTAAAAAAGGGAGTAAAAAAAGGTTTTAATTAAAGTTTTTCTTTCATGCACAAAGGGAAACAAAATTGACAGATATTTGTGAATTTCAAATTTTTGGGATTAAAACATAATTATTATTCATGATATATATTTTTTATGAATAAGTTTTTTAGAATTACCACAGAAAAAATTAGGGAAAGCTTTCATCAGCATCGAGCAAAAAAGGCCCAACGTTTCAGATGAAAAAAAGCGTTTTTTGCTACAACGATACCAGCCTTCCTCTTTCCCTTCTTCTTCTTCCGTTACATTACTTCTCTATGTTTTTTTTCTTTTTTTTCACCCTTCTATATTCTCTCTCTGCCATCTTTGCCGACGGCAACAAACGCCTAAACTAAAAAATTTTCAGCTTTTAAAGGCATATGTGTATTCTTTTTGTTGTGTTTGTCTGAGAAAAATAAATTTCTTCATGGCTACTTCTTTTTTTCTTGCATTTGAGTATAAAAATGGATTCATTCGTTTGTTTTCTGCTTTAACTTTTTTCTATTTTTTAAAATGTTGAAAATAACACTTTGTTGACATTTAAAAACAGAAAAATCCTTAGTTTAATTGATTCTAATGAAACAGTTTTGTAACTACCGTAACCTTTATAATAATTTATGTATTTACCCATAATAATTCACATTATAAAAACGAGTGATTGTGAAAAAAAAAGAAAAAACCAATGGCAGCAAAAGTATACAAGAATATAATCAAGTTTAATCATCTTCATCATCAAAAGAAATATTATTACGAGTGCAATATTCACGATGAATACCAACAACGGTATCAAGAAATCCGAAACCTATAAAATAGTAGTAGTTTTATAAATTTAAAAAAGAAAACAAAAACTTACGAGCATTTCTCCAATCTGAAACTTTACAAGCTGAAGCTAAATTATCCCAAAAAGAAGCCCATGAACGATATTTCATTTCTTGTTCGAGAATTTCCATGGATGGAGTATGAACAATTTGTTCACCTGGAATATCTTTGTTCCATACAACATTGTACTGTTCTAAAAAATTCAATGAGAAAATTTCAAAAATAATAAAACAAACTGGTGAAAATTCTGGAAATTTTTAAATATCCATGATCAAATTTAGCAAGATTTTTAATTTGATAAACATCCAAAGGACGAGCTGAAGTAACTTCCAAAGGAATTCTTTTACCATTAAAACGGAAGACAGTATTGTCAGCAAATTTTTTAGCATATTCTAATCTTGTAAGCAATGCCATGTAAGAAATATTATCACCTGCGAGTACAGCAGCATCAACAATACGGATGGGATAATTTTGTGCATCAGGGCCAAAATTTTCTTTATTGTGTTGAATAAGAACGATGCTTCGAGGTGGAAAACCATGATAATCAGAATTCTTGATAGCTTTTATTTTGGAATTTTGAGGTTCAAGAATATGAATATAGCCGCGATCATCCGACATTAAAATTTTTTGGGTACCAGATTTCAACATTTGAATGAAATATTCACTTAGAACAACTTGAGTATTCTTCAACTTTGGGACAATTCGAAAAATTTTTTGAGGATCGTAAGCAAACAAATAATAAAATTGTTTCAAATCAAAACCCTATAATATACCAAAGACGATAAAAACAATATTTTTATAAAAACTTACACCAGAATAACATTCAAATATTTGACTAATGTGTTCAAATTCTTTAACAACTGCACGAGGAATATCTGGAATACCCCAATCTTTGAGAACTTGAACACGGACTTCATTTTGATTTTTTGGAGCCAACGATGAATCTTTTAGACAACTTTTGTAAAATTTCAAAGATTCAATTTGCGCAATAAATACTTTTCGATTGTGTTCCATTATAAACATCATAAACCGGGTATCAAGATCAAGCATGACTTTAGGAACCACTTGAGTAATATCCATTCCATCGGGAAGTTTATCAAATTGTTCATTCACATGTGAAAGATAATTTTTGATTACAGTAGCACCAAAATTGGTAAGTTTTCTGCAAACCAAAAATCTAAAACAAAAAATTAATATTGAAATATAACAGTAATAAATAAATTACTTCTCCGAACAGGCTGGCCGTACGCTTACAGGTTTACAAATAGCAATTTGATCAAATGCAACCCACATTAAATAAATAAGTCCAACGGTAAATGGTGTTACAGTATCGTAAAGTTTACACACAAAATTCCCTTCATCAATTCGGCAAAGAGATAATGCAGCAATAAATTCTCCAAGAAAAATTCGATTATGAAATAATTCTTGTCGAGTTTCACGTCCATCAGGGTCAACAGCTGCATCACCCACAACCAAATGTACACCTTTTCCATCCGTTCTATCTTTGACATACTTTTCAAAGGATTTAAGATTTTCTGGATCACAAATATCACCATTTCCTTTTACACCGTAATAAGTATCAAAAAAGGCGAAACTACCAGCAACAAAATCCTTCTTTTCATAATCTCCCATATAATGAGGTTGTTTGGGATATTTGCCTAAAAATGTCCATGAGCTTACCTCAGTTGGCGGAATTTAAAAGCACTTACTTTTCATCGTACATCCGAAACCTTTAGCATTATAATACCCTTTTCTCCACAATATAAATTCAGCATGTGCACCAGGACCACCTCCAACATCAGCAAAATAGAAAGTGTTTTCATCTCTGGAGTATGCATTTGTTCCTGACTCACCATTCATTGGATTTTTGGCAGTTCTGCTTTTTTGATCTGATTCCATTGTTAAACCAAAATCAAACATTCGATCAAGAGCGGCCAATTTCATTGCTTCACTAAAAATAAAAGTATTATTTGATATCTAACGAAATGCCGCCAAAGCTCGTTATTACGTTTTCAAGAGATAACGCGCAGCAAACGTAATAACGAGGTTCTACTGTACATCATTCTTACCGATTTTGAAAAAAAGCACCTTTGATTTTTTCATATTTATTAGCAGTTTGTCGCATGATATGCTTTTGCTTCTCAGTATAATTACCCATGTCTTCTTTTTCAATAACAATATGCTTAGCAAGATCAGGATCGCAATATTTATCTTCATCATCGACACGATCTTTCTTCTAAAATAAAATTTCCTATCAACAAAAAGTTTTATCACATAAATGAGTCTAATGAATAAACTTACTGGAGATACCGTATACCATTCTTCATATTTTTTAATTTCAAATACACTTCGTAGACGCTCAGTATATGCCAGAGTTATTGGATGTTCAAGGTGAGCATTATTGATTCTTATTTGCTAAAACTTAACTAAAATTTTAAGAAACAAGATACTAAAAAACCTTTAATTTTTCGGCCAAAGCATTTACTGGTGGAGGATCAGAATTCTAAAAAAAGCGTGATAAGGTGAATAATAAAAACAAAAACCAACCATTCGTGGTTTTCGCAGTTGATTTAACAATTCAGGATTTTCCAAAACTTCACGAAGATATTCTTTCAAACGCTCTTCAGAACCGTTTAGGCTACTTAAAATTTTGAATGTAAGAGCGGAATCAAATCGATTTTCCTTTTCATGGCTGAGAACCAAATCCCATATTTTCTGATAAGTTTCAGGCTCAGATGCATAGATACTTTGAAGATAAACATACACATTTTGTCGCCTTTTTCGTGCATCATTTGAGATGGACAACATCTAAAAGCGGTAATTAAGTATTTAAAAAGAAGAAAAACGGGCACGACAAAAATAACACTACTCGAAATATAGTTTCTTTTAAAGAAGGAAAAATGGTATATTTTACAAAAACAACAGTTGCCTTTTTTGGAAACGGTACATTTGTAATATAAAAAGGAGCAAAAAAAGATACAAAAAACAAATGGGCGGCAAAAATTTCACGCTTTCCTAACACTTTAAAAGATTATAACAAATTTTTAAACAGTACAATTTTCTTTTGTAACAATATGTTTAGCTATGAATTACCAATGTTTTAGAGATTTTTAATCATTTTCTGTCAACAGACTATAGTCTCTTTTTCTTTCACTCTTTTCAGAAAAATAGAGAATTTCTCTGAGAGAAGAAAAAAATGATTCATCAACATTTTGAGAACAAAAAAAAACAACAAAAAAAATAACAGAGAATGGATTTGCAACTTTGTCTTAAAAAATATTTCAGATATCAATTAAAAGTTTAATTTTCAGGGATACAAATAGTATTTTTTTTAACATAAAATGAGTTAAAAAATTAATTACAAGATATTTAAAAAAAAGCAAAAAATGAATAAAAAATAAATACATAAACGCAAAAAAAACATTTTAAAGGAAAAATGAAAAAAAAGGAAACGTTCTTTCGTCGCACATTTTTTAACACAAACGTTTGTGTTGCTTTGAAATTGTTGTCGGTGTATTGGCGTTTAAAGTATCGCACTTATTTTATGTATCACAATATTGAGCATCTTTAGGGAAATAAAAAAAAAGTGAGGTAGGCGTTAGAATTCATCAACAAATCTTTTTTTGCAAAAATTAGCATTTTTAATTGCTACTGTCTTGAATCAAAGGTGTAAGACAATTAAATTGTGAAAAACGACCATGGCAAAATAGATGATTTTAAACATATGATTGCTTAAAATCTTAACATAACAATGTTATCAGGGCTACAAGTGCTTTTTATAATGATTTAAAATCATTCCCCCGCTGTTTAGAACTGTTTTGAAAAAAAATAGTTTGAAAAAATTTTTTGTCTTATTAATATTTATTTAAGAATTACCCATTAAAATACACAATAATAATATAAATTTTTTATAAATTTCTGTTTTTGGGATTTAACATACAAACACACATATTAATTATTGATTAAAAGAACAATTCAGTTACTCTTATTATGCTGTTTTGTGACTTAAAAATAAAAACATTTGATAAAATTCATTTTAAAATAATTGAGAAAAAAATTCTTTAATAGAGATGCGAATCTTCATACCAGTGACGGGTAGGAACGCTAGGCGCATAATTACTGTAACGGTTTGTTGTTGTATTTGTTGAGGATGGAGTTGAAAAATTTGTAGCTGCTAAAAGTTTTTTTGGCTTGAATTTTAAAAAGGACGTGTTTAATTTAACATACTTTTACCGCCAGTATAACGTTTAAATTGATGTGAAGTACTTTGGGTTGAAGAGGGATAACTTCCAAATATTTTATCATTTGTACTAAATCTTGAAGATGCAGAATTTGGTCCTGCTGGATTATAACTGTGATATGTTGATGACACAGTTGAACCAGGTGCAGTGCTAAGATTATCTTTTGATTTTCGGAATAATGATTTTATACGATCAATAGGGGATCGGGGACGTTTATAATCGTCTTCTGTTGTGGTAGTTCCATATCCATTTGTAATAATTTTTCCATCTGGACCCATTCGTACTTCTGTGGTTCGTCTTCTGTTCATATTTAAAAATCCACGCTTTTTACTTGCTGATTCATAATCAACTGCAGCTCCACTTGGGGTTCTTCCTCTGCCTAAATGATTAAAGAAGAGTTAATTTTAAAAAGTTAATAACACAAATTTAATTCTATTCTATGAACAAAAACATATTGAAGTGCTATTAATACACAATCAACAAAAAACGTTAGCAAACAAAAATAAATAATAAAAAAAAATTTCACACGAACCACCTTCATCATAGTTGACTGGATTGTAGGATGATGGCCCTAAGGATCCATATCTGCTGTATGAATGTAAAGGACTTGGACTTTTTTCATGTGACAAATGTCGTCGAAGACGTCCAAAAATTTGTTTCACACCTTTAAAAGAAGTTTCTAAAATAACTTTTTTTCCAGGATTTTGCGCTTTCTTGTAACGTTTTTAGTTTTCTGTGAAATAATAAGTAAAAGTGCAGAAAAATATAAAAAGCAAAAAAATGAGAGTGCAAAAGTGCTTGAAAGAATATAGTGATAGGTCCAACCAAAAAGAAGAAAGCGGCAAAAATGCAAAGGATGAAAGAACGAACCTGAATCACCTTTAACTGAAGTTGCCCTTGGTTCCAAGTCTGTTGCCTATAAAAAAAAATTAATAGTAAAAAATGAAAAAAAATTGATCTTAAAAATTACTTGTTTATTTTTGAGGATTCCTCGAGCTGGTGCTAATGAAACATCAGGTTCTCGAGGTTGTGATATGCGTCCAGAAGCAGTGTCATGATAATTAATATAACTGTAATCACTTCGCTCTGAACCAGCTAATGATCCGATTTCTGGAGTCATTAGTCGTGGATTAAAGCCTAAAGACAAATTTGTTGCTAACAGTGATAAAAAAAATAATATGAATGTTATACTTTGATCATTTTCATCTTTTAGAGAAAGCTTTCTTTCGGTTGATTGTGAACGAGCTCGAGCTTTTCTTGCTTCAGAATCACGAAGAGCCGAACCAATTCTTCTGGTAACTGGTCTGAAACGTGAAAGGAAGGGCTCTTTGCTAGTTGTTGAGCTGACATCTGATTGAATGCTTGAAGTTTGAGGGTAATAACTTGTGGTACTCGGCGCAGAATAATCTGTTCCAGGTGTCACTTAAAAATATGATAAAAATAAAAATTTCATTTTTTTGTTTGATACAAACCTGGTCTTTCAACATCATATGTTGATCGACGATATGAAAAATTATCATCAAATCTTGATTTGTATGCACCAGGGATGTAAGCACTTGTTGGCCGATCATTATGCCAATATGATCCACCTGTTGGTCGATAACTATATCCACCCGTATTCATTTCAGCAGCTCTTTCAGCGCGTGTTTGATATACTTCAAATCGATTTCTGCTATTCATCCAACTATCTAATGATTCATCCTCGTATCGATTACTTGTTGCTCCATAACGTGGTTGTCTATCATAGCTATAACCAGGTGAATGCCGGTCATCATCAAAGCCAGGACTCATTTCATGGAATGATTTTCTTCTATCAATATATGTATTATGAGGTCGATATTCATTCATTTTGCGTTCGTCTAAATAACTTGGACGAGTATATCCTGTTATCGGAGAAGCTTGAGTGGCTTAAATTTATTAAATATTTTAAAGTTTTTGAAAATTATTTTTGATTACCAAGTTTTGGAGGTTCTTCTTCTTTTTTCTTGGGGACAACAGGCTCTTCTGGTTCAACAGGGGGTCTAAAATTATTATATTTTTTCCCATTCACAAAAAACCAGGCTACGAATAAAGCGCAACATTGACAATTAACAAAGGTTTACCGTAAAATAATTTCATCAGGTGTCCCGATAGTTCTATTTCGGAGACGTCGCTCTCTATTTTTTCGACGAATATAAGCTGCAGCACTTTCCCATTTTTGTATGCCACCGTATTCCGTACTAAAAACACATTCGAACCTTTTTTTGTTATAATATGTTAAAAGAAAGGACAGAAAAAGAGAAGCGAGATTAATAGAAATGTTAGTAAAAAAGAAATATTTATAGGCAACGAACTTGTTGGTTATAGGTGTTGCAGGGGTTGTCATTGTTGATGGAATAATTGGAGCTTGGTCTTTGATAGAATTTTTAGCTGGTTGAACAGTTTGAGTTGGCTTTTTAGAAGAATCATGGGGCCGAGTTGTACCATTCATTGCTGGTGAAGAGTAAAGTTTTGTGGCTGATGTATTTGTTGTTGGAGGCGTACCCTGAGTTCCTGAAGATTGTGGTCGAACTGGTACAATTGGAGCTGCCTTTTTAACACCATCTGGTCCAGCAGGAGTAATTGTTCGATATCCAATAATTGATGTACGATGCTGTTGTACAACAACATCACCCTCTTCCTCCTCTTCACTTTCTTCTTCACTTTCTTCGTCTTCGTATTCTGATTCTTCATCTTCAACATCAGATTTTATTGTTGGAGGATCACGTGGGGGTTCAGAGCCACGTCTGCAAAAATTTTAGTTTATAAATTATTTAGGAATTTTGTCAGCAATACCTTGCAGCGTCATTTTTATTAACATCCGGATCTTGTGATTTAAGCCAATCCTTCTTTTTCTTGGTTGCAGCTTTTTTCTTTTCTTCATCACTGTCTTCACATTTATCTGGATATTTCATAATATATTTCTTCGCTTTATCAAATAATACAGGAGATTGATCGGGTGTTGGCTGAGGACCACCAATGCGTCGCTTTGATGGTGGAGGGCTTTCAGCTTCAGTTGAAACACCTCTACCGTAAAGTTCAACATGATTATGCTATAATTAATTAATTTAGTGTTATTCAAATTTTGTGATTTTACTAACTTGGTATTTTCCTTTACTTTGTCGTTTTGCTAAACCTCTGTCAAATGTTGATAAATGATTTGCTGATACTGGTGTTGGGGCTTGTTGAACTTCACGTTTTGGTGAATCTTTACTTAGATTTTCAACAATTTTTGGTGCTTGTGGTGCAACACTTGTTTTACTTGTTGTAACTTGTTCAACAACTTCAGCTAATTCATCAATGTCTGATTCATATTCTTCTTCATCCTCTTCATCCTCATCTTCGTCTTCTTCATCATCAATTTCACCATCAGATTTTACTTCACGTGTAACACCTGTTGGCTTTGGTACTTCAACCTTTGAATTTTGTTCTGGATTTTCTGATGAATCTTCATCAGTTTCAAAGCCAACCTAAATTCGAAAAATTTGTTTAAAAAAAGTTTTGAGAAGTTTTTCACTCTTTGTTAAAAAGAAAAATTTGCCCATGTTATTGTATTGTTACTTTGGAGCACGATATAGAATTTTTGAGGCATAACGATTTAATGTAACATGAGCTTTTTTTTTAAAACAAAGTGTTTAAACATTGAGAATAAATATATATGAACAACACCATGAACGGACGCCTCAAAAACTCTACCTCAACACTGTGCCAGGGACGTTCTTCAAGAAGAGGTTTATGAATAGATTTCACATCCACTTTAATAGGTAATTCTTGAACCTGGTATTTGCTTTTTAGGGCAGCGGCGGCAGTATTATTCGAAATTCGTCCACCGATTGTTGGGGGAGCGGGTTGAGGGGGTGATTTTGGAGAAGCTGGAACAACATCGGGAAGCTTTTTATCACCAGCAATATTGTGATTTGAAATTTGTCTTCTTACAATATCCTAAAAATTCAATTTTATTGTGTTTGTTAAACATTTTTTTAGAATTACTTGTGATTGTTGTTGAATAATTTTAGATGCTTGCTTTTGAACAGATTTTGGTTGAGCGGCAATAATTGATTCAAGAAGCTCTTTAACCATTGGACGTTGATCATAGAATGGATGGGCCTTCACTCTTGCAACAAGATTCATACTTACAGGACCCTTTTCCATTTGTTCCAATACTTGATTCATTAATAAACTTAATGAATCAATTTCTAATCGCCAATTATCAGTACCAATTGGTTTGTAAGCTGCTGCTACTGCTGCAGTACTGGGCTTTGGTTCAGTCATTGCAGAATAATATGGCTTTTTAGTACTAGAAAAGATTTTTTTTTTGAAAATTTTATTGATTTTTAAAATTTTCTTACCTTGTGCTTGGTTCATCACCATGTTCAATAGCTTTTACTTTTTGTTGAATTTGTGGAGATGCCGGTTGTGCAGGGAGAGGGAAATTTGAAAGCCTTTTCGGTGTTGTTGGGGTTGCAGGTTGTTTTGTAGGAGTTGCAGTTTTATCAACAGGAGTTTGTCTTCCCGGTGAACTACTTCCAGCTTTATTTCCTTGTAATCGATTTTCAAGTTGTCGTAATCTTTCCAAAGGATCACTAAATTCATTCTTTTTATCACCACTAAGATCAAGAGGTGGTGGCTTTTGAATTTCATGTCGCAAACTTTTCTCTTTTGATGTCATTTCAGGCCCACTTTTTTCATCTAATTTTCTTGCCTTTGGTGGTTTAATCGGAGAATTTTCATTGTATTCTTCAGCTTCTTTTCGTCTTCGTCGGAATTCTTCAATTTTCTTTCGAGTTTCACTACTCAAATGTCCAAATTCCATGAAAACATCCGTTTCATCGGCAAGATCTTGAACAATCATTGTTTCAGCTCTTTCGGGTAATGGCGTATAATCAGTAATTTGATTTTCAGGTAATTCTTGAATAACTGGCATATTTTCTTCTAAATTCAGCCACCAATGTGATGCAATATCATCAATATCCGCCCGGCGTTCTGGATTTACACGTAACATATTTCTTATAAGCATTGAAGCAGTCGATGGAGTATCTGGTTCATAATAAGCACCTCGTTTAATTTGTCGTACCATTCTATTGAAATCCCGTCCATCAAATGGCATCGACCCGTAAACTAATGTATACAGTAAAATTCCCAAACTCCAACAATCAACTTCTGGGCCACGATATGGTGTACCATTGATAATTTCAGGTGAAGCATACAGTGGTGAACCACAAAATGTTGTAAGTAAAATTTTTTCCGTAAAATAATTTGATAAACCAAAATCAGCAATTTTTGCATTATTATCAACATCAAGTAAAATATTTTCAAGTTTTAAATCACGATGTGCAACTTTATGTTTATGACAATACAGTACTGCAGAAGTAATTTGACGAAAAATTCTTCGCGCTTCACCCTCCGGTAATGAACCATTTTTGCTGACATAATCATAAAGTTCACCACCACTTGCATATTCCATCACCAAAATAATTTTATCTTTGTTTTCAAATACTTCAAAAATTTGAATAATATTTGGATGATTTAAGGCTGACATAATTCGAATTTCTCGACGAATTCGAACAAGATCTTGCTTATTTTCAATGGCACTTTTCTTAATCAACTTTACGGCAACCTAAAAATAGTGTTGATTGTTAATATATGAATTACTAAAATGTTATTTTCGCACCTCTCTGTCAAATTTATGATCATATGCAAGTGAAACTTTACCATAAGTACCGGATCCTAATTTTTTTGTTATCTCAAAGCGTTGCTTGATTTCTCTTTTAGGTGCATTAGGATCTGCACCTGCAAATGGATGCCCTCCAGCACTTGATGATCCGGCACCACCAGAGCTTCCACCATGTCTAATTTTTGAATTGCTAATACGGGATGCATTTTTTGTTCGACTGTTTGATCGGGATGAAGGTCCCCCACCACTTACGGTAGCCATTCCAACTACCGCCCCTCCGGCTCCAATTGTCATGGCGTGTCACCTTATAAAGGTGATAATAATGGGGTGCTATAAAAAATAAAATTTTAATGGTAACATCAAAGGTAACAAGAATGATAAATTTCAAAAAAAAACTCGAAAAATGAAAAGCATTTGACGCAAAAATGTAGAACAATGGTTCATTAAGCTTTGTATAAAAAAATTGAAGTCATTTGCACAAAAAAAAGAAATCACATTTCCCGCGTTTTGTTAACGAGCATTGATGCTGCCATCATTTTTTCCTGTACGAGGTCCAATCCCGTGTCTAGCAATAATGACAGCCGCATCAATATGGAAAGAAAGAAGGAGATGAAACAAACGAAGTAAGTTTTTTGGTGATCGATCAGTATGCCAATATACTCATCAAGGCAACCGCCTCGGCGCAAAAACAAAAAAAATATATAAATTAGAGAAAAAGGGATATGAAGCAAAGACACCTGTGGATATAATGATACTTCTACACCATCTGTCGGCAATGTTATCCACCGTTAACAAGCTTTACGCGAAAGAGAAAGTGAGAGCCTTTGGCTATTAGAAAAAAACTATATGCAGAACAAAAAGGATGAAAGGGAACACAACAAGTGACTCGTGAAAGAGGTAGGTAAAAAAACTTAAGTGCAAAAGGGATAAAACGGATGTCAAGAAAGTAATCATCATTCTGTTAGCATGCGGGGCTATTTTGCAAAACGAGTTAAACAGCTGATAAAAAAATTAAATACTTTTTTTTGAAAATGTTTCAAAAATGAACAATGACAAATCAGATATGAATCAAAGCTTATGAAATACTACCGTATGCCAAACTTCTTTTTCAAACAAAATTAATATAGTTTCAAAATTTAAAAAAGTTCAAAATTTTTTGTAATTATTTTCCTGTTTTTTCTCCACTTTTACTTCTGTTAGCGAAAAAACTCTTCAAAGCTTAAAATCAAAAGCAATGTGCTTTCAAGAGGTTTTGACTAAGACATCCCAAGCTTGAGTTAACAGAGATAAGAAAAAATACTGAAGTCAATTGTTACGGAAGAAAAAAAAATCAACTAGCTTTCAATTTTCTACGGACGGACCGGGCATTCCGCCAGGGTTCTTCTCTTCCTTTATCCATCTCCCTTTATTATTTTCTTTTAAATGGAGGGATATTTTTGTGGAACAAAAAGAAATAGAAGGTGAACACTCTCTCTCTCTCTTTCATCAAGGCGATCGCTCCACAGAAGCAAGCTAACAACTAGCGTCCACGAGCACGCACACGTTTATCTATCTTCAATTGTTGTACGCAAAAAGTAAATCTCTCTCTATCTCTATATTTTCTTTTACTTCTGCCAGAGGCCCCCCTATTTTAACTTGTTGACTGGATAAAGCAACAAAACTTTAGCGGACAAAAAAGCTTAGACCGCAAAACAGAAAAATAAGAAGATGAAAAAAAGAGTAAGCTTAAAGATTTGTTGAGATTTTTTTCTTTGCTTTTCTTTTTTGAAGATATCACACACATATACATAGGATAACCATCAGCGATAGAAAGAAAGAAAAAATGAAAGAAAGATATTGGCATTATTAAGCGGACATATGGTTATAGAAAAAATTGCAAATCTTGAGCCATAATTGAAAAAAAGATGTGTACAACTGTTATACGTTTTTCCCCCTAATCATCTTCTTTGCCTGAATGAAAAAAAAAACTTTGGTGACTAATAAATTAAAAAAAATACTCCAGAGATATTTCAGGTCAAAGTTTAACTAAAAATTTGTTTCATAAAAATTTCAAAATTTGAATAGACAAAGTTAAAAAAACAATATAAAGAGTCTAGGAAAGCAAATAAAAGCGAACGTAAAATTAAAATGGAACAGTTGTTAATAGTAAAATGAGGTAATTGAAGCACATGTGTTCATGTTTTTTTACGTGTTCAATTGATTTTTAATAAAATCAAAAGATTTCAAAAAAATTCAAAAACAAAAATGATTTTAGGATTTCCAAAACCTAAGTTTATAATTAAACAAAATTTGAAGGTATCCCACAAAACTTAAAAACAATAAATTTTGAAAAAGCTAAGAAAAAAGTGGGTTTTTTCTTTTAAATCCTTTTGTTGTTGAACAAGAGTTTTTGGTGTAATCGAGCTTTTATCCTTCGGATGCAAGCAGAAAAAAAAGTGAAATCGCTGCGCAAAAACACCGGTCGCGCACAACATTTTTATAAATAGAAATTTGCAGATGGTAAAAAACAAAATTGAAAAAAAGGGTAAAAAAAGAGTGACTACAATAATGATGAAAACACATACGCAAACATCGAACAAAAACATTTTAAAACACGAAATAACATACAAACATTTACAAATACAGTATGACCAGAAACATGTAAAACGAAATCAAGCTACAGTAATCAAAAATCTGAACTTAAAATATTAAAGAATTAAGATATACGTTAAAAAAGTTGAAAAAATACAAAATTTATTTAACTGAAAAAAAGGAACAAAAAATCATTAGCTTAAACAGTTGTCGAACAAAAGGATTTTAGTTGTTGCGCGCTTTAAAACACACCCAAGCTAATGTTCCCCCTGCATTTTTTGTTATTTGTTTCACTTTTTGGTCTTTTTAGTCTTAAAAGAAACTAAAACATTCTTTGAGACTTAACTTTTCTCTCTTTTGCTCTCTTAATTAACAAAGATATTTTGAACTAGCCGTACAAAATTATAAAAAAAAAGGAGAAGATGAAAGATGCAAGCCTTGAAAAAAAGAAGAAGACAAACAATAGAAACGAAAAATGATGAAAAAAGTAGCAGACGACATTTGTTTTAAATCATAACACGAAAAAAGGTTGTTAAATTAAAATTTTGCAGTAAATTTAATAAAAAAAAATGGAAGAAAAAAATGTCTGAGGAGATATATGCAATCTTTGAGGAAAAGAGTAAGTTTTTTTTGACAGTCAGATGAGAGAAGTCAATTGACTCAATGATTTTTTTTTGTACGTCAACAATCAGCAACCGGAAAATAAAAAAAAGATGAATGCGCAACATTCGTTCTTTTGCAAATTTTAAGGAAGAAAGAATGAGCTACTTACCGGCTGGTTATTAGTGTAGTTATAACCTGAAGAACTTTGCAAAAAGGCACTTTGAAAGAGATTATTAGCTTTCTCCCATTCACAAATATAATATCAACTTTGCTACGTAAGAAAAATATAATTGCGCAGAAAAAAAGCAGAACAATAATTTTTTTAATTTTTATTAACCTCAATTATGATTTTTAGCGAAATTCCACGATTCAAAACACAAAACCAAAACATTATTGTAATATTTTGAATTTTGAAGGAAAAGCACTTTGAGACACAAAGGGAAACTGGTTTTGCCAAATTATGAAGACTTGAAACGACAAAAATATAAAAGAAAAGTTTTAACACTTTTGAACAGCTGTGATCTTATGACTTTTTTTTGTTGCCGCGGTCACTCCCACCTTCTGGACTCATCTTGCAGATATCTCTTTTTAAATTGTTTGTCGCTTAACGGATGAATAAGTCTCAAGTCATTTTTTTGTCTTCAAAAACGGACGCAAATTGACACCCACTCTTTAAAAAAAAGTTTTTTTTCAAAGCTTTCATTTTTTTGATTGTTCTTCACTTTTTCTTTTTCATGTTAAGGTTTAGTGGGTGATTATTATTACATTTATCATCAATAATCAACAAAAACAACAATAAAATTTCAAATCTTTGAATTTCATAAAAGATAATAGCTCCAATAAAAAAAGTTAAACACCGCAAATGCCTAAAATATAATGAGTAAGATCAATTTCAAAACAAATGTGACTTATACCATTGGAAATGTAATACTTGCAATTCTATCAATTTTTGCACCCAACTCTGAGGCAGGTTTCCGCTTTCTTAGCTTCTGAAATGGGGTAGGAGTTATCATTGTTGGCATTTTTCCTTCATCCACATTCATTGGCATATCTGGATCTGGGATATCCAGATCAGAAGCTGCTAATCTTCGACATAAATCTCGTGTACCTGGATCCCCAAAAACTGCTCCTCTGTAAAAGTGCTTGACAATGTATTTTAATATAGCTTTTTTCATTAATTACCGTCTAACATCTTGCAATTTTAATCCTTTATCCATTCCAGGAAGACTTGCTCGAATTAGCATATTGCCGATTGTTGACATCTTTCTTGTTCTTTGCTTTTGATCTTCTAATTTGTCATTGTAAGCCACAATTGCAAGTTCTAGCAGGCTACAGAAAATGAATCTAGAAAAACCGAAAAACAAGCTATTCGCATTTTAATAGTTTTTAAATTTTTTTAGAAAAAAGCAGGAAACTTTTATACATTACTGTATAATACCTATTTTTTCTTTCTATTTTTTTTAAAAAATTATCGTTTGATTTGTGTTATGTTTTCACTTACGCCACACATGAAAACATCCAAATATCCACTGCTTTTACAACGCTTGTCTGCAATTATTTTTATAACTTAAAAATTTCAAAAACAAATATTACCCTTGGAAGGGACCTGACTATGTTCCCATATTCTGCAAAATTTTTTTATTATTTAAAACAAATGTTACCCTTGGAAGTGAACGCACGAAATGTTAGAGCCTGAAAAGTAATAACAAACATATGTAAAAAATATTAAGAGATAAGGATTACCATTAAAGCGGAAACAGAGAGAGTAATTCGAGCAGGAAGAGCCCTGAAATAACATTTGGTTTTTATTATAATTTAAGTATTATTAAAAAATTATGATTGCCTTGTGTCCATCCAGAATGCCACCCATGATAAAACAATTAAAGTATAGGTTGGAAGATAAATCTATAAAGAAATCAAGTTATTTAAAAGAATGTTTGTCTTAAAAATTACTTGTAAAATATAAAAACCATAAAGTCTCTCAAAATGAATGTCGACAGAAAGTCGATGCCAAATACCCGCAGTATACATCTAAAATTATTTTTTAATAGTTTATTTATGAATAATAAATTTAATAACTTCAATATGTTTTCCATATGTAATATTTGTCATTTTAAAATCTGGCAAATTAAAATCTTCTTTTACAGTACTCACGGGGGACCATTCAAGCCAATTTAATTTTACTTCCGCTGCATTATAAGAATAACTGGAATGAGAGTGCGTAAAGAAATACAAATTTTTAAAACAAACCTTTCAAACACTAAATTACATCGAATTGCATCAAGGGGAAAACGTTTAAGATTAAGTTCACATGGAGCTTCTGATCTTATTCTGTAATTAAGCCAAGTGGTTCCATTAGGAAAAATCTATAAGCTTTTTTTGTTAATTTTTGTATTATTATTATTATTATTATTATTATTATAAGCCATACCATGAGTAGAATATTAGGCTTTGGTGAATCATGGACTTTTGTGGCTTTTGAATTTACAACACAAACATTTGGTGACCTTTTAAAATATGTGCATTATTTTACAGACTAAATTTTGAAAAAGCTTACCACAATTTTGGCTCCATGTCATGATCTAATGACAAATTTTTTCGACATGGATCCATGTGATCAAACTGTAGCCTTGAATCTAACCATATAGCACTAATCCAAAAATCTATTACAAAGGTACCAGTAATTACTGAAATGTCAGAAATATCTTGGATTGTTATTTCAACAGTAACTTCCACTGGTGAAGGTTCCGGTAATGCATTCCTAAAATATTTTTGGTTTAATTTTTGCTTCTTTTCCTTCCACATGGTGGTTCTCTTTTGCATTGTTTGAGTTTATTTATTTACTTTTTTTCATTTTTCAAAGAGTAATCTTTTGTTTTGTTGTAACTCCGGAAATTTGATTGGCATTTTTAGGACGCCACAAAATGACGCTTTTGGTCACAAAAAATCGGTGAAAAAAAGTTTGTCTTTTTGAAGGAAGCAGACAGAAACATTTTTATTATATGAAAGGATTCAATTGTTATTATTTTTGGGCATTTTCAAAAAAGTCTTCGAAAAAAGATATGACTAAAAGCAAAAATATTAACGTTGCGGGAAGCCTAGTTTTGCTTTTTTACATTTTTTAACTTTATATTTTTTCTTGGAAAACTAAAAAAATGACCACAGAAATAATATTACCTCGAATAATTTGTCATTAAAATATGAGCAAGATCCTGAGCCTTTTCACCAGTTGCATTTTCACACATTTTACTGTGTAAAATTTCTTCGTGACTTAAGGGAATGGAATGATTGGTGGAATTGTCGAGATTATGATGATGGTGATGATGATGATGGTGGTGATGTGTTTCATTTGTAGAATTGTTCACTTCTGACATTGATGAGGATTGTGTACTTACCATTGTCAGAAGCAATTCTAATAGGACGGACTAAAATTTTTAACTTTTTCTTTAAGTATTAATCCGGATATTTACACAATTTTGTAGCTTAGTTTCTTCTGAAAAAACTTTTGTTCGAAAAATTTAAAAAAAATTTCGTTACTATTTGGTACAAAGCTTTTATTACCACGTCGTGTTAGTGGTGACAAATTTTTATTTTACCTGTACTGTACTAAGCATTTCCTAATTTTGAAAAATGGCACAAAATATTTGTAAATAAATAAATAAATAAATATGTAGACCAAAAACAAATTTATTTCAAAATACCAAAAAGACACCAATCATTGTTGGGTTAAAAACAGAAATCTATTTTTAATGCTTTACTTTTTTTTATTTATTGACGTCGGTTACTTTTTGTTGTTAAAAAAAGTTAAAGGCGGTCCTAAAAAAACTGCCAAAAACTGCATGACCAAAAAGTATAAGAAAAAAAGTTTTAACATTTTGCAAGAAAAAAATTGTAGTAGCAAAAAAGTGTTTAGTTTGAAACAATTGTAATTATTTATTTTTTTCGAAATTTAAAAAAGCATCATCAAAATTACAGCCGTTCGTGTTTAAATGTGTTTAAGGTATTGATTTAAAAGTTCAATAAGTTTTCAAATTTTATATTTTTTGGACTTTTTCATTTTTTTCATTCAAATAAGTGTACGCATAAATTGGATAAAAAGCTGTGTTGCCAGAAGTTTCGACAAAATAAATTTGCACTTAAAATCAGATAAAGCCGTGAAAGAATTTGTATTTTTGAAAAAAGGGTCTTAAAATTGGGGGGAGCATAACGAAAAAAAAGATAAATATATGAAAAATTCATCAACAAAATTAGGGAAGTCGATGGATATCGGATTGTTGGATTAGCATCCCCTTTTTTTCCTTCATTAATACCGTTGTGTCACCTCTTTTTTATTTTTTTAAGAAAAAATCTATGGTATAACAGCGACAACAAAAAAGACCATTGTTATTTTAAATATTAAAAATAAAAAGTATGAATGCTCCAGATTGGTTAATAGATGTTATGCCAGCAGTTGGAATTTTAGGATTAGCAACTTCAGCATGTTATTTGTATATTATGCATAAAACTCGAATGGATGCATATGTTATGTATTATGGGTTAGCATTTATTGGTAGAACAATATAATTCATTAAAAAACTTATAATTACTAAATTTTTAGATGTCATTTTTGCTTTATCATTAATTTATGCGGGATTTCATGGCATTGTTGTTATGTCAAAAGGTGATGACACACCGGTACAAAATCTATAGAAAGCTTTTCTTTAATTACAGTATTCTTTCAGAATATTAAGCCAATTGAATGTCTTTCACAAGCAATACATGTTTCAATATGGTATTATTGTGATATCATAAATTTACTTATCATTGTTATACTTTGTATTGATCAAGTAATTTCTGTGATTTGGTCAAAAACTCATAATGTTCTTTCATCGAATTATTTTAAGATGCCAATTTTAATTTTAATTCTTATTTCTGGTTTAACCATTCTTGTCCCAGTTTGGCACAATAGTATCACAAATGCAAATGATATAAATGTAAAAGTTTCATCATTTTGTCAAATGTCTGAAATAGTATACAGTAAGATTTATGTATTTGAAATGGCGGCAAGAAGATGGGTGCCACTTGGTGGTTGGTTTCAACGCTGTTGTTTAAGAATGAAATAATTCTTTTTAATACTTTTTTCAGGATTGGCCTTTCTTTGTATTACATCGATTATTCTTTTAACTCTTCAGCTTAGATATAACTGGGATTTTAAATGGACAGATAGTAACAGCAATGCACAAAATGTAAATCGCTTTTTGTTTACCTTATTTTTTTCTAATACTGTTTTTTTACAGATGTTCTTTTTTGTTCTTTTACGATGCCTTATCATGATTATTTCCGTCCATTTACCCATTATCCTTCTCAATGCAAGATTAGTACAAACAAACAAGCCTGAAATTAATCAACAAAATACAAATAAAATTGAATACTATATTCGGTTTTTGCAGGGAATTTTGTTTGGCTTAATTCAGCCTGTTCTTTCGATATTTCTTTTACCAAAGTATTCAGATGCAATTAAACAATTTTGGAATCAATATGCTCATAATACAAAACGTGACTGGCAAAGCGTAGGCAAGTCATTTAAAGCTTTTTTGAAAATTTGAAAACTTTTATAAATATGCTTATAGATGATCCACCGGTAAACAAACACCATGAATCCAGCGATCCTGTTTTCGGATCCTGGTATTCAACGGGTGGCAATATCGTTGGTGAAGCTGGTGTCCCAAATGCCTATGATGCGGACAAACAAAAAAGTGTTTCCTTCTATTATAATGAAATGGAACTAAAATAGGCTTTTCTTTTTACCATTGTTTTTTTGTATTTGTTTTTCTTGTCCTGTTGTAAGTATAATCAATAAAAAAATTATTAATCTGTACCAAGTTTTTGCAAAAAAAAATACATGAGAAAGAAAAAACCTCAAAAGTTGCAGTCCAAGAACAAAACATTCTGCTGTTACCAAACCTGGCATTGTGTTCTTCTGGAAGGGGATGCACATTCATTTTGCAGAGCAGAAAAAAAACCGATTATCTTTTGTTTGGTGCATTGCCTCCTCCTCTTTGAATGCTTGTTTAAAGACATTTAATACCTTTATTGAGTAAAAATTAAAAGTTACCGTTTTGAAAAAGCAAATTAAAATGTCGTCAGATGAATATGTCGAAATTGAACTTGATTTGGTAAGTTTTTGTGAAGTTTTATACGTATTCCTTTGCACTTTTTTACTTCAAAAACTTTATCCGATGAAACTACAAAAAACAATTAAATTTTTTATTTTTCTAGGACAATAAACCACAAATAAATGGCGTTCATGTTGTTGGTGTTAGTAACAATGCAACGAAATTTGAATATGATAAAGTAATTAAATCAATTTATCAAGATTATAATTTAATGCATACGTTTATAGGGCTCCTATGAAGTAGTTGAAGCAACATCGTATAAACGTGAAGAATCTGGCAACACTCCAACAATTACCGAAAAATCACTTTGTCTTGTTTGCGATGGTCCTGCAAATGGGATCCATTTTAAAGCATTAAGTTGTGCAGCTTGTAATGCATTCTTTCGAAGATCTGTTGCTGAAAATCGTAAATACATTTGTCGTGAAGATGGAAAATGTCAAATAAATTACAGTAATTTTTTATATCATATTTTTAGCATTTTTAATATAATTTTTTTTTCAGAAGCAAGATGTTTATGTCGCGCATGTCGTTTGAAAAAATGTTTAATCATTGGAATGGACCCTGGATCTGTTCAACCACAACGAGATGCAATTGGAAGTAAAAAGAAGGGTGAACTTGCTGAAAGGTATTTATTCAAATTTCTAATATAATTTTAAATATTATTATTATTTAGAAATGGAAGAAAAAGTTCAACAACTTTGAAAAGTTGTGAAGTCGTTACAGCTGAGCCTGTTTTGGTTATAAAAAGAAAACGAAAAGCTTCAACTCCACCATCTGAAGAACCTGCCGTTGATGATGGGGAGGAAGAAACTGTCAGCTGTGAACCATTATATGAAAGCCCTGAAAGTGTTGTATATCCATACAGTGATGACACAACTCCACGACAATCAACGACAAAAGAATATGAAGATGGCACAGTGGTGATTGAATGGGGATCGGTTGGTAATTTGATTGAAGAAGTATTATGTTCGTATCAACAATTACAAGAACGACGACGATTATTTTATTGCCCTCGAACATTACGAGATCTCCTTGGTGGTACTGTTCCAACATTCACAAAAATTGAAGGTTATTTTGAAAAAGATAAATTGAATATAGAATCTGCAATTATCGTTGAATTTGTTAGAAGTATTCAACCATTTGCAATGTTAGATCTTGAAACACAAGTGAGCAGTATCTTTTTAATTTTCTCATAAGCCTTTTTATATCTTTCAGGTATGCCTGGTTAGAGCATTTTGTTTACCGATGACAATTATTGAAAAGCATTATATGACTTACAAACAAGGAGGACATCTAACAAATAGAATATATCATCAAAATTATTGTTATATTGATCTTAATGAAGCTGAAAAACTAATGTTGTCTACAACTGAAACAACAGAAAATAATAATTCCGATAATGATACTCGTCACATAAATTCCAAAACAATGGTTAGCATAAATATACCATATATGAAAAAAGCTTTGAATGATATTGTTTTACCAATGTCTTCGGTGGAAATGACTGATGTTGAAATTGTTGGATTGATGCTTATTATGCTCTTTGATCCATGTAAGTTTAGTCTTTTATGTGCAAAATTCATATCATGCTTTAGTTGCTCCAAATTTGAATGAAACTGCCAAAAAAGTTGTTAAAGCTGTTCGAGATCGTGTCTATGAAGATTGGTTTGCTGTTTATTCCCACAATGGAATTCATAATGGTCCTGAAAAAATTGGAAATGTAGTTTTAATCACTTCTGCAATTCAAGTGTGTTAAGATAAATATTTGAAATTCCTTAAAAATACAATAAAGTGTCATTTTTTAGGAATTTGCCCAGCTTATCCCACAAAATTTCCATTTTGTACGAGTGTTTGGTCTCACTGATTACGATGAAATATTAAATGATGTATTTTTTAAATGAAAACTTTGTAATAAAAATAACCTTTTACTGAAATGTTACAATGATTATAAGTTACCGTAACCAAAAAGTTTGAACAGATACGGACTTTTTTTTTAGTTTTCACAAAAAGTTTTGTGATTTTTAAAATTTCTGGTGAATTTTTTACATTAACATTTTAATTGCTTATGGCGGTGTCTAATGCTTGAGAAAATAAATGTGCACTGGTTCAAATAATGTGTTTCGCATCATTCTTAGTTCAGTACAAATAGGACATTACCTTTTTAGCAAACTTTTTTTACCATAAAAATGTGTTGGTGGCGCGCAATTTGAATTTGTGGAAGGAAACTTCGAACAAAAAAAGAAACAATTTATTTTTTTCAAAAAACTTTGTTTTTTTTCATATAATTTATATATGATATAAAGGAACAACATTATTCAGAACTGAATATCTTTATGTAATAACAATGTGTACCAAAAACTGATAAAAAGAATACATTTGTTTGATTTGCAAAGTCGTTACGCTTTAAGTAAATTCTATTTTTTACAGAAAATGTTCTGCCATGGTTTATGTTACAAATAACTCGTTTCACCCCATTGTTGCATCATTATTTTTTCATTGTGAACAGGACCGTAGACATTCACTTCTTTTTGCAAACTTTTCCCCTAAAATAATCTGAAATAAAAATGACAGATGTTTTCATTTTTTTCTTAGAAAACAGGGTTGTTGCATTTAATCGGGCAATTTCAATAAAATTTGCTGGCATCGTCTACAGACTACGAGAATAATATTTTTAATATATTTTTAAAAAATGATTATCGTTTTAAAGTTATTTTTTCAACAGTTTTGGCCTCAAATGAATTCCTTTGAAGGAGAATAAAAAGAGCTAATTTTAGATGACAACGAAAGAGCATTGTTTGCCAATAAAAGGCAAACATGATCTTTCTGCTATTGGTGATACCTCAAATGGTCGTTATGGTAATTTGAACCTTAATCAAAATCATCAAAATTCAACTGTTGAACTTGTTCACTCAAATAATTATTCAAATCAAAACAAAAAAGTTCAAAATTACTGTAATATCAATTATAATGCTACAGTTTTTTAATAAATAAATTGGTTAATAAGGGTATCATTTTATGGGATAGGTCAAATGCAATCAAGAAATCAAAAATTTCGATCCCATTACAATAAAAAACTGTAGCTTCACCACAATTTCCACTTGTTACTCCAGATGCGCAAAAAAGCAAATCTTCACTTTCATGGAAAAAATCTGAGAATCGTTTTAAATCTGAAATTTCAAACATTCATTCTGTTTCTGATAATGAATCCAATGATAAAGGAAAGGATTTGAGCAGCAAAAACAAAAATAGTAGCACCCTTTCCCTACACATTGCCACATATGAAAATTCTGTTGAAGCTGCGGCATCAGATTCATTTGAAAGAATTATAACAGATAAATTCACCTATGATAAAAGTTTGATAAGTGTTAACCAAATGACTTCATCAACAGTTACAAGTGTAAGATTTGAATAATGAACAAACCAAACTAGTCTTTCGCTATTTTTTTTACAGAATCTATTTGAATTCCCAAGACAGCAAACAGATGGTGAAATCGATCCGGCCATCATGCAATTTACAGCTTCCCAAAGATTACTCAATCCTAATCAAGGCATGGTGACTTTTTTGCAGTGTTTCGACTCGCCCCGCCCATAGCTGAGGCGGGTCGGTGGATGGGGCGATTTCCTTAAAATTTCGGGGCGTGGGGCGGTGTTTGAAAGGTGCTAGGGAATGGGGCAGAGCCGCCGCGGAAATTGGGGCGAAAAAAGTCGAGTCGTAACATTGGTTTTAAAGGAATTCTTGTGAATAAACAGAGATTTTTTGCTTTCTTTTTTGTAAGAGCAAGCATATTTTTTCCCTCTTACATCTGTGATCTTTGGCAAAATGTGAGCAGACATTCACCAATGCTTATTCACTAAAGCCAAACGAATAAAAAACAGTTCCTTTATCGCCATTTTTACAACCAGCTCTCATTTTTCTAGAAAATAAAATGGATCCCCCTGTATCGCTTAAAGAAGCGATTACAAATGTTCAATCACTGGAAGATATTCCAACAATTGATGATCAACCCATTATTGAGGGATTTTCTCAAACATTGGATTACCGCGTAAATTTTGATACAAATTTTGAAGATCGTAATGCATACATTCTTGGTTGTTCAAAATATATCGAAGAAGCTACTCGACATGGAGAGTTTGTAAGTTGATCAAAAATTTAAGTAATGCAATTTTGACAGCTTTTATAGAAGCAAATGCTGGAACGAGGATTCAATCATGCTGGTAATCTTTATACTTGGAGATGCTGTTCAAGAGCTGTCCCAATGGTAACCCTTTATAACTGCGGAAAGATTTATCGCAAAATCTTTAGGCAAAATCCAATGATCAACCAAATAGAGGTGAAATTAATGAAACAGTTGTTCATGTCCTTCAACCAGAAGTTAACAAACTTTATGAATTTATGTATTTTACAGTTCAGTTTTTCCCTCTCCTGTTAAACAAGTTTAAACTTAATTTTCAGAGTGATGCTGTTGGAATGTTATGTAATGAAATTAAAAGACTTTCACATCCTGAAATTCGTAAAGATTTTGTATCAGAAGCGTATTTATTAATTCTTGGAAAGTTTTTGAATATGCTTGCAATTCTTGATGAACTCAAGAATATGAAAGCATCAATTAAAAATGATTTTTCAACATACAGAAGGTATCATTTACAAAATATCATCATGAGAATGTATGACTCATAATGAAAATATCTTTTAGAGCAGTTCAAGCAAATCAATGTGTTGTTTATGATATGCAACAAATGAATAGTTTATCAATTTTTCTTGCAACACAAAATAACATTAAAGAAGAGCTCCGTACTAAAATTCAAGCAATTGATAGCTATGAAGAAATTATGTCAGATGTAATTAATATTTGTGCACATTTTTATGAAAATAGATATTATGTGTCACCAGATGAAAAGCATATGTTTGTTAAAGTTATTGCCTTTTCATTATATCTCATTGATAATGGAACAATTAATGCAATAAAATTGGATCAAAAAAAGAAAATTAGCATTGCTAGACTTGATCGAATTTTTAAATCCGTTGAAGTTGTTCCACTTTATGGTGATATGCAATTCCAACCTTTTTCATTCATAAAAAGAACCCCCGGATATGATTCATCAAAATGGCCACTTTCAAATACTGATGGTTTGTTTTGTTTTTTTTTGAGTCATAAAGAGTTCTAAAATGCTGAAATATTTAAGATGAAAATTGTCATGTAAATATTGTTGAAAAAGTCAAAACAATCCGAGTTCATCATGATGAATATGTTGCCCATCTTGCAAGAATTAAAAATGAATTTTCTGTCTACGATAAAGAAGGACCCAGAACAGATGCAGAAAATCGTGAAATTGCTGCCCTTTCACTTTCGGGAATTCAATTACTTTGTTCATGGACGAGTGATGTCGTTGAAACAGTTTCATGGAAGCTTTTACATCCAACTGATCCTCGAAGAAATCCAGAATGCCCAGATTCTGCAGAAAGTTATGAACGTGCAACTCGATACAATTATTCTCCAACAGAAAAGGCAGCTTTGATTGAAACAATTGCAATGATAAAAGGAGTTCAAGCATTAATTGGAAAAATGGAAGCAGAATTTTCAATGGCAATTCGAAGACATATTTATGCCGAACTGCAAGAGTTCATTCAGCATACATTGGTGGATCCACTTTATAGAGCAACCAAAAATAAGAAAGATTTTCTTGCAAGGTATTTTTGTTGTTGTTCAAATTCAAACAAAATTAAAACGTACGCTTTTAGAATTTTAACATCCATCATTGAAACAAGTATTGATGATATGCATGGACAATATGGTTCTCGAAGCTCTGATATCGCATCATTGAAAATGCGAAAAAAGAAAGCTGATTCAAGTTCAGTTGCAGATCTTCGAGTTATCCGTCGTGCAGTGTCTCCAAGTACTACCCAACTTTATATGGCTCGAACAATGATTGAATCGCTTATCTCTGAACGAGCAGGAAAAAAGAGTCATCGAAAAGATATTGAACAAAAGCATATCGAAAAGATGACAACCTTTGTTCGACAATCATACAATTGGACATCTTTGTTAAATCTGTCTCGAACACTTGAAGCTTGCTGTGATCTTTCACAACTTTGGTTCCGAGAATTTTATCTTGAAATGACAATGGGAACAAGAATTCAATTTCCAATTGAAATGTCGGTTCCATGGATTTTAACCGACCATATTTTGTCAACCCAAGAACCGGCTCTTATTGAATGCTTACTGTATCAACTTGATCTGTATAATGATGCTGCAAATTATTCGTTGAAACGATTCAAGAAAAAGTTTTTATATGATGAATGTGAAGCTGAAGTTAATTTATGCTTTGATCAATTTATCTTTAAATTATCAGATGCCGTTTTTACATATTACAAACAAATTGCTGCTTGTATGTTATTGGATAAAGGATTTAAGCAAGAATGCCAAAGAATTGGTATAAATATTAGAACTCCGCCTGCAACAAGATATGAAATTTTGCTTCGTCAACGACATTTTCAACTTTTGGGACGTCAAATTGATTTGAATAAACTTGTTACTCAAAGAATTAATGTTTCACTTTTGCGTTCACTTGATGCTGCGATTTCAAGATTTGAATCAGAAGGACTTTTTTGGATTATTGTAAATCTTAAATTTTTTTGTTGTGATGAGATATATTAGAGTTAACATTTTAGACTCTTGATCAATTAATTGATGTTAATCGATTATGCCATCGACTTCTTTCAAAAGATCTTTTTTCATTGGCAAATTTCGATAATCTTCTTGCAGAAGCGAGTAATCAAGTTTTTGCGAATAATGGCCGAATTACCCTTCATGCTTGTCATGAAGTTCTTGGAGATATTGTTCCTAATTTTTGTTTTAATCTTACAACTCGTCGATTTGTTCGTAGTACACATTTTCAAACTCCTCATCAAAGACAAAAGCCACCTCCAATTAATTATTCCTATGAATTTGGCTCTCGATCTCTTAATGCTGCATTTTCAAATCTTTGTGCAATGTAAGTATTACCGTAGCCCTATTTTGTGTTTTTTTTTAACTAATACTGTTGATTTAGGTATTCTAAATTTATTGGTGCTCCACATTTACAAGTTTTAACAAAATTAATGGGTTATCGAGGTATTGAAACAATGTATTGCGGGTTATTGTCAGCTATTGAAGCATCAATTAATGGACAACTAAATACCCATGTTCGAGGATTATTTAATCTTGTTCCAAAAGTTTGTAAATTACCACGATACGATTATGGTCCTGAAGCTGTACTTCAATATTATTTGCATCATTTAAAAGATGTAATTGCATATCCAGCACTTAAAAAAGAATTTTGTCAAGTTTTACGAGAAATTGGGAATAGTTTATTCTTTTTAATGCAAATGGAAACTGCATTAACAAAAGAAGAAACTTGCGACTTATTAGCTGCAGCAACATATACCAATGTAATCCCAAAACCAGCAGCTAAAGGTTATTTTTGAATAGTTATTTGATTACGGTAATCCATTTTTGTTTTTAGGTCTCAATGATTTGGAATCAAAAATGGTATTACTTGAACAAAAATATTCTCGTATTCAAATTGCTGCCGTTATTCAAGAAATTGGAACTGAAAAACAAAAGAAACTTGCAAGTGAAAATAATGTTCTTACAACTGAACGAATTTGTATTGCTTTAAATATGTTTGAAAAGGTGCTTCTAAATGTTAAACATATTCTCATTTCTGATACAATTTGGAAGGGTAGTTTTCCACCAAATGGTGTTATGTGGGTTGATGAATGTGTTGAATTTCATCGAATTTGGTCTGCTGTTCAGTTTGCATTTTGTTTGCCACAATTAGCAACACCCTCACAAGGTGGTCTTCCTTTAATTGAGTACGGTTTTTCTATTTAGGAGATAAATCTTTTAAAAATCGAAAACTTTTAGGGAAATTTTTGGTGATGGCATACATTTTGCTGGATGTGTTCTTATTCGATTACTTGGACAATGGAGACGTTTTGAAGTATTTGATTTTACAAATCACCTTTTACGAGTTTATCGAGCACAACCACCTAAATCAAGTCCCGTCAAAGGAAGCAAAGATTCAAAGCATCCTGCTCAACAGTCACCACCTGTGGTAGGGATTACTGTATTTTTTTATTCATTAAATATTCATATTTTTTTAGCCTTTGGTTCCATTGATTGAACGAATTCGTCGAATTCAACTTATCAATAATCAAATCAATTCAATTCTTGGAAATTGTATGCAACAAATTGAAGAACAAGAAGAAGCATTAATGCCTGTTCGAGAATATGCACCTCCTGTTCATATGAGATTTCAACAAGCTCCCCCATTGGATAATTAATTAAATATGCAATTTGTGTAATAATTTATGCATTTTTTATTACGTTTTATCTTGCCTTCAACTCTCATTTATTTACTTAACATAATTTTATGCTTTCGTGTATGTTGTTGCCATTCATTTTGTGTGCTTTTATCAAGTTTTTGTTGAACGAAAAATAAAAAATCAAAAAAGTTTTTTTTTTCTTACTTTAACAATGCATCATCCACTATTAATGGTCAAAAAAAGGCAACAGTCAAATCGAGAAACAACAATAAAAAGCGAGAGGGAGAGAGTAACGTTATTTGCAATTCAGGAAGAATGAATGAATACAATGGCAACCGAGCCATAAAGGGTTGACCCGGATACACACTCATAACTTTGCGCAAAAATTGATTTATTTTATTTTACAAAGGAAACCAACCACCCGGCTGAACATTGTGGTCAAAAAAGTTATACGTTTGAGTTAAAAAAAAGAGGAGATGAAAATGTTTGAGGAAATCAAATACACAAAAACGATTACATTTTTTCTTTTTTTATTTGAATGGATTCTTATTCAATTTTGGGCTTCTAAGAAAAATCAAAATTGATTGCTTATTTATTTTTTTCCAAAGAAAAGCTGTAAGGCGCTAATAAAAAAAGAAGGCGGCCAATAAACCTTTTTTTATTGAATAATGAAAAATGAAATGTAAATAGAAATTTTTTTTGTTGCCAGAGTTTAATCATATTTTTTATGGCATTACGGATTGCTTGAACTATTTCTTTTCAAAAGCAAAGAAAAAGAAATTTACGCAAAAAGCTGTCACAAGAATGTCTACAGTATCTTCTATAGAAACGTATCCACTTGGAAAAATTGAAATTTATGCATATTTTGTGGTTTGGATTGCTCATTGTCTTTCATCGATATGGATTGCATCAAAAAGTTCAAGATCTTTAGATCCATGGATTCAACCAAGTATTATAAAAAGCAGTTATTTTTCAAATTATGATTACGATAATGCTGATCTTGAATGGTTCTTGCATAAATGTGTTATTGTAAAGCTTATCGGAATATTTTTATTACATTCAGCAGTATTCAGAATTAGCCATATAACATTTAATATTTGCCCAATTGTTACCAGATTTGGATGTATCGTTTTTTGGAGTGCTCTAACAATTTACCTCACCAGGTAAAATTTATTTTAAAATTCAATGAAACATTCTTGATTCTTTCAGTGTTCAATGCTTTTCAATGATTATTTTTTATGCTTTTGTTACAATTATTATTACGGCATATTTTCGAAAACAATGGCTTGCTTGGGCTGTTTGTTTATCCTTTGTAATTTATGCAAATAAATATGCCTATTTTTCTCCACCCGCTGAAGTTTATTATATTGAATATTCATTTTATTTGTATACTGCAATTCAGGTAAATATTACAGTAATACCTAATATTAAATTACAGTGTTTTAGATTCTCAATGTGTGTATATATCTCAGCCGAAATCCTGAACAACCTCTTAATTTTGATCTCTTCTTACAATTTTATGAATATTTCCTTTATCCACCCTACAGTATTACCTTAATTGTATTATTTGAAGATTTTCAATCTCAGATTACTTTATTACGACAACGAAGCATTAATGGTAATATCTGGGGCACTAAAATGAATGCAATGCAAGTATTTGTTTTTTAAAAACTTTTTTTGATAAATAATAATTTTAGGAATCTTCTTGTCAGGGCATTGCGTTTACTTTTTTGTTATATTTTGATTGAAATTTTTCTTCATTTTATTCATGCAAATGCAGTTGTTATTGCTCCATTTACTCTTATTGGTGGTTTAGCAAATTATGAAGGTAAATTTGATTTTCTACAGTATGCCAAGCCAAACAATTATAACATTTTAGTTGCATCAATTGCTTACATGTCAGGTCAATTCTTTTATCTCAAATACGTAATTATTTTTGGAATGCCATCATTTTTTGGAATGCTTGATAGCATGACACCTCCCGGACCTCCAATTTGCATATCTCGAGTTTCAAAATATTCACAAATGTGGAGATACTTTGATCGCGGTTTATACGAATTTCTTAAGAATCAGGTGACTTTAATTCTTATAAAATCTCCATAACACTTTCTTCTTGCAGGTTTATATTCCATTAATGGGAAATACTACGGGTATTGAAGCAACTTTACGCCGATTATTTGGAATGATTGCAGTTTTTGGATTTGTTTTAACATGGCACGGAACGAAATCAAATTATTTGATGTGGGTATTACTTAGCGCATTTGAACTTGTTATGGAACGAATTGGAAAAACTATTGGCGATACTCAAAGTTGGAAAGATGTTAAAAATCAAATTGGTATAGCTAATGCCACTCGAATAACTGCAATTGCAATGGATCTTACAATTATCCCTGGTTTACTTGGAGCATTTTTCTTTTTATCTCAAGATGGGACTGGTGATGAAATTATGCGAAAACTTGTTATCGAAGGGTTTGGTGAAATTTTTGAAGGAAATATAAGGTAAAATTTTTTCACTAAGAGCTTTGAAGAATCCAATAAATTTTAATTTTTAGCTGGAGTGAACCTGGTGGCGTCATGCTTCATATGCTATTATTAGGTTATTTCTATAATCATTGTTGTCTCTATCTCGAACATGTCATGCATCCAAGATTGTCTAAATTAAAGATTGAATAAATATACAAATTATGTTGAAAAACGTGTATTAAAACATTTTCAATATTTTAACAATATTATTACAATCAATGAAAAAAGATATATATTTAAGCACCCTTCTTTTTGGATACACCGACTGTACGACCTTTACGTCCAGTTGTTTTAGTATGTTGACCACGAACTCGAAGACCCCAATAATGACGAAGACCACGATGATTACGGCATTTCTTTAAACGTTCAAGATCTTCACGAAGTTTTGATTCAACAGTTGTGGAAAGAAGCTAAAAATAGTTTTGCATGTATCTTTTAAAAAGTACATTTTTTATTAAAGTTTACTTGAACAGTAGTACCATCTTTAATATCCTTTTGTCTATTAAGAAACCAGGCAGGGATTTTATATTGTGTTGGATTTAACATTACAGTTGTAAGCTTTTCCATTTCATCTTCTGTAAGTTCTCCAGCCCGACGATGGATATCTACGCCAGCTTTTCGGCAAACAATAAATGCAAATCGACGGCCACATCCTTTAATTGCGGTAAGGGCAAATGGAATTTTAACATTACCATCAATATTCGTGTTCATAACACGATGAATGTGTTGAAACTTTTCAGGAATGATTAGCGACATATTTATCCCGGGTTTGAAAACTAAAAATTAAAGATATGTTTTAAGTATAAAATATTCCTTATTTTTCTAAATTAAATATAACCAATCACAATGGCAAAATTATTAACATCTTTTAAAACAGATATACTGAACTCCTTTTTAAGAAAACTCGAAGTTGTAATCGAAAAAGTTTAAGCTCGGTTTAAATTTATATTATTAATAAAGTGGTAGCAAGCAACTGTTTAAAACGGCACATTTGTGTAGGTGCTTTTTTCAAAAAAAGCGACTTACAGTTGGATGAGAAATCGTGGTGAGAACTTTTCACACGCAGTTTTCTCAAGCTCTTCGTCGTATCGATGTTTCTGAACCAAAAAAGCTAGAGCATGTAAGATTAATTTTTTTCAGTTATTTATTGAAATGGATTTTTTTACGTTTTTTTAACAATGAAAAAAATTAATCTCAAAACAATTTTAACCATTGAAAATTACTTCATGATATTTAAAAAACGTAAGAATTGTGGGGTATTTTTAATCAAGAAAACGAAAATTTGCATAATAATTAAATTTATTAAAAGTATTTGGGTAAAATGGTAAAACAGTAAAAAATTTGTACAATAAATGATAGAAACATGATAAAGATATTACGATAACAAAGCATTTTAAAGTTCTTATTAAATCATTTAATACTGCCAATAAAGTGAAACCATTTTATCCCATTTTTCTTCATCGATTCCATTAAAATGAATGTAAAGTGGTTTATAATCATGGACTTCTCTTTGAATAATTTCATCAATGACTGATACAAGGCGAGCTTTATAGTTATCAGAAATTGAGGTACAAAAATCAAGATGATATCTGGCATGCTTATTATTCTAAAAATTAAAACTTTTGAATGAAACATAAGTGACTATAAAACAGATTACCTTATTGTATTTGAAAAATGTTTCAATTTTGAAAGCATCAGAAATATTTCTTAGACGAAAATGATCGATTTTTGGAAAATGTGGAAGTTTCAGAAGATCCTGTACAGTATTAATTGTGATACATGAAGCTGCAGGATTATCATATCTGAAAAAGAACACAATTATTTACTATATCATAAACATAAAATAGAACTTACACTTCAACGAATTTTACTTTTGGAAGAACTTCAACAAGTTTTTCCAGTGAAAGAATGGTATCATCATCACTTAGAACAGCAACAAAATGCAAACAAATTTCTCGAGCATTTGGTGTAAGAAATAAGAATTCTTTGAAAGAAATAATTTGTTTAATAAGTTTGACAGCTACGGCATCAATTCGATAGAATTTGTGAATAATAGATGAAAGAAAATTTGGTTTTGAACTATGAGATACTTGAAATTGTTGAGTAATCCAAAATTTATTTTGAAAACTTGAAACATCAATATATTTCTTATCATTTCCATTGAGGCATACTTTCTTTTTGTTATTTTCATAATTCAGTGATTCAAGAACAATAATTTGATTTCTGATGTAAAAATATTTGGAAGATTGAATTAATTTTCGATAAACTTCTGGAGTTGATGGATTCTTGCTAATATAATATATGATAGAATCTGGCAGCGACCATTTTTGACGACGATTGGAATTATGAAATTCTTTACACTTTGATGTTGATGGTTTTAAAGTCGCAAAAATTTCAGAGGAAACCATTTTTCCAAGTGAATATTCCAAAAAAAATTAATAAACAGAGACAGTTTTGTAAAAATTGAATCACAAAATTATTTTTTAATAAAAATGATTTTTCTTAGTTTCAAGGTTTTTTGTCACAATCTAAAAAAGAAAAGGCCCGAAAAAAGAAATTTTAATAAACGCGATTGCATGGCAATTGCATGGCACTTGTTGGTGTGAAAAAAAAAACAAACAAACAAAACAACTGCCTTTAAGCACAACTTGTCTATCATTTCCTTAAATAAAGCCTTTTGTAAAAGATCGGTGATTCCTTTTCTTTGTTTTTCACATTGTTCTGTCGTTTGGGAATTTGATAAAATGATATCAAAAACGCCCGCTCTGGCATTGTTCCAGAGCTTTTTTACAAAATTGATTTGCAAGGACTATTAATATCATTCCTAAGATAATGCTTTTATCATTAAATGAAAACTTATATTTTATTGTAAGAAATTAAAATAAAAAATTTATTTGTATCATTTTTTGCACTATAAAGGTAAAACAAAATATAAAATTTAAAAAATAATTTAAAACACTAGAAGATATATTCTTTAAAGACGAGCAACAATTTGTTCAAGTTGAGCAATAACCGGGGGATATGCAAAATTATCAACTTCAATGGTAACATTAATATGCCCCTCAGGATCAATTGAAATTTGTTCTAATTTACGTGCAATAATATCAGTCATATCAGGGCGGCTTTCACGGTCATATGTGCAACATAATTCCATAACGGATTTTAATTCTGAACTACAATACGGTAAATCTGGTAAAAATGCTTGCTTTTCCCGAATTCTTTCATGGAAAGCTTCCTGTGATGGGAACTGTGCAAACGGTGTTCCACCAAAAGATGCAATTTCCCATAAAAGTACACCTAAGGACCAGATATTAGATTGTCCACAAGTTGGTGGTGCAAATTCTCGGGTAAAGTATTCAGGTGCAAGCCAACGTTGTTTTCTTGGACGCTAAAATTTATGCTTTTAACTGCTGTAAAAATATCTGTTATTCAAACCGTTTCAAATTGCCTTTGATGTAATAATCTATGATCAGCAAATCCAAACCCACTAATTTTTATTAAAGCTCTTCCAACAACCAAAACATTACAAGCAGCCAACATTGGATGTGTAATTCCATGTCGAATTAAATGTCCACAACCATAAACACAACCAAGCATCATACTAATTAATCTATCACTGCTTATCATTGAAACAGTCTTTTTTTGCAATCTCGCATCAAATCTTGTAACTCTACTATCACGTAAAAGTGAAAGTAAATCAGGATAGAATAGACTATCAACAACAACCAATAAACGATCTTAAAAAATGTTTTTTAATTTAATGTAAAATTTTAAAATTGGCATACCAGGTTGTTGCTGAACTGCTAATAAACTGACAATATTTGGATGAAGACCAGCTTTTACAGTTTCTGAGAAAGTTTTTACCATTAAATGCATTTCTTTTGGGGTAAGTTCATCGGTTTCTAAAACTTCAAAATTATTGGGCACTTGTTTAGTTGATTTACTTTTGACGGAGAATACTGTTACATCATGTGTTGTTCCTTTATCAGCATCAATTAGGAGGCCTCTATTAATATTTCCAAAATGTCCGTTCCCTGACATTGCATCAATTCTTAATCTACATGGCCAAAGCCGCGGTGAAATTCTCATAAGTTCCCTGTAAAGAAGATTCAAAGGCATGTCTATGAATTAATTTTTTACTTGAAATCTTGCATTTCTTGTGAGTCATCACTCTCAGGCTCAATTAATTGTTGCATTTCTTCGTCTGTAGCATTGTGTTTAACAATTTCTGGAACATCACTTCCATGTTGAACTTCCCCAACATTTGCACTTTCAGCAATTCCTTGCAACTCTTTTATTGTTGCATCCAAGATATTTTCATCAAGTGGATCATCAACTGCTTTATCCTTAATTCCAGATCGAATTGCTTTTGTTATAGGTGTCTGTAAGTTTTGAGTTTGTGCACGTTGTAAAAAATATCAAAGAAATTTTTATTGCATTTCAACAACTGTTACTTTCGATTTCAAAAAATGTGTGTAGCGATATGCATTCAAAAAACCAAATATCAAAACAAATATGGTTTATTTTTTTAATAATCAAAAAAAATTATTTAACCAATGACAGAATACTGCGCTCAAATGAAAATTTAAACAAAAATAATAGACGAGAAAAAAGTGCTGAATTTTTAAGTTTTTTTTTCATAGATTTTTTTGGGAATCTCAACAAATAACTTTTTTTGGGAAGATGGAAAATAAAAGAAAAAAAGCAGCAATTATCTCGGTCTGCCCACTTGGCTTTATGTGAGCGGTTTGGAAGTATTGGTTAAATGATTATTTTAAAAAAACGGTAAAAATGATTCTCCTCTTACAATTCTTTTTTTTAATGTTTAAAAATTGTGGTAAATTAGATATATAAATTTTAAAAGTTTGTTTGTTTTGAATGCATATCGCTCACATAAAATCGAGTAGCAGCCGAGAAAGATTAAGAAGTGGTGTGATTAAAGTATTATTATGCTGAGTGCCAAAAAATATAGATGTATGAAATACAAATACGTGTGTATGTTAAAGATAAGGTAAAAAAAATCATAAAAAAAGGATTGCAAGGAAAATATTTCCCATTTTTTGTTTGTCGTTTAGCACAAAAAATAAAACAATCAAACGCTTTTGAAACCCGGAAACGACAAAAGTATCAAATTATTTTTTGCTTACAAACAACGATAATAAAAGAAGGAAGAAAGGAAAATAAAATACAAAAGTGACAGTTAACAGAAGATATATGTATGTAAAGAAGGAGAGTGGAGAGGAAGAAAATATTCACCGGATAACAATTGCTTGTTTGAGAAAAAAAGTAAAAAAAAAACTGTGGGATGAAAAAATTGAAGAAGAAGATACAACGTGTGCAAAAAACTACTGAGTTAGTTTTTGGGTTTCAGGAGGACCCACCATTTCTTGTCCTGATTGCCCCGTAACATGATATTCATATCCGTTTGAAGTTTTGGTAACAACTTTTTGTTGATCTGAATAGCAGCAACATCCTCGATACCGGTAACAGCATGCAGCTGCAATAAGGATAATACTTGCAATTCCAACAAGGACAAATACAACACGCATCATTGGCCAATTTGAGAAATGTTGTTCAAAGAATGATTCAGTCTTAAAAATTTAAAAATTATTATTTCATTAAAATTTAAAATAGTGTGTTACTTCATTTCCAGAAGCCATATCATCATCAAGGATAACAGTGGTTTCATCGGCTTCTTGACTTTCTTCAGTTGGGGCTTCAGTTGTTTCTTCGTCATCTTCTTCTTGAGCTACAGTAGTTGTTTCAGCGTCTTCTTCACTGTCAACAGTTTCCTTTTCACTTTTATCTTTGTCATCTTCATCAACTAAATAAATATGTTGTCTTTACTTTACAGTTATTTTTTTAGCATACCTTCATCATCTTTATCTGCTTCTTCAGGTTCTTCAGTTGCAGCACTGTCTTCTCCATCTTCTGTTTCATTTTCACCTTCATTTTCTTTATCCGTGCCATCTTCCTTATCTTCTGTTTCATCAATTTCTTCATCGCTATCATCAGTAATGCCTGGATTATCAGATGGAATTGGATCTTTTTCATCTTCTTTATCTTCATCAATTTCCTCATCATCTTCATCTGATTGGATATTGACTTTGCTTACTGAATCATGACCTGCCTTTGTTTCTTTACTCATAGGCACTTTATCCTTTTTGTCATCAGCATCATTTGATGCATCATTGTTAGCTCCTGAAAATGTTTTTACTTCATAAAAAGAATTCATAAATGTATCATCGCATCACTCACCCATTCCATTTCCAAAAACTTCTGGTTCAAGATTATGTTTAAGTGCTTCAGAGCTGATGACAGTTGTAACATCATGGAATGGTCTTTCACCAAAGCTCAATTGATGTGGTCGTTTAACAGTTACAGTATACCAAATATCAACAAATTTAGCTCCAACAAAAACATCTCGTCCAAATTCAACTTCTGGAGGTGTATTTTCATCTTCATCATATTGATCATCATTCTGCGAGAAAAACTGCAGTAAGAAAAGATCTTTTCAAAGGGACAAACAAAGGATTTTTTAGTTAATTATAAAAGAAATACATATGTCAGACCCAACAAAATAGAGGAAAGAGGATAAGGAAAGTCACAGTATAAATTTTTTTTGTTGGAAAAACTTACATCTGTGGGATCATAAGATTTTTTGCCTGCATTGCTTGTATCACTTGGAATATTTTCACCATTCATTTCAATAGGAAGTGATGAAGTGCAAATATGTAATGGAGTTGATGAATCATTAATTGTTGTAACTTTTCCAATTTCATCACAATGTTCTGGTGACTAAAAGTAAATAATATAACATTGTTATATTTTTACACGTTAGAGTAGTGAAATTTGAGAAGCTTATGAAATTTTTGTCTTTAAGGAAGATATTGAAAAGCTATTTTAAAGCACTAACCTTAACTTCAAATTTATAAAACAACGTAAGATTGCTCAATTCAAAATCCTTCCAATATGGTTCAAGCCAAAATTGTTCAATTGTAACAATGAAATCTTTTTCTTGATTGAGCCCATAAACTTTTGGTGGTGTACGAAGAGCTAAAATTTTGGAATTTTGAATTTGGACTTTTTTTATTTCAAATTTTCTTACTGGAAAGATAACAAATTTTGAAAATCCGATTATTGGGATCTTTTTTATTTGCAGATGAAATTTGACTAATTTTACATGTTTCTGGAACAAAATTTGCACATGCACAATGATCTTCATCTAATTCCCGTCGGAATCGAAGTGCTTTTGACAGAGGTTGAGCACATACACTAAATTTTACTGTTTATGATGTTTTAAATTCTAAACATTGCTAAAAACCTGTATCCAAAATTTGTGCATTGAGTACAAATTGTACACTTTTGTTCTTTTGAATTTTCTTTAATCAAGGGATGATCAATGTCATTAAAAGCTCCTTTAGGGCATGAAAGATTAATGCATTCATGCTGATGTCCTTCTTGATGGATTGTAATATCACTGAAAAATAATAAATGTTCATTGATTTATATATTTGCTTCAAGTTGAAGGACTTGAGATTTTTCAAATCTGCGGTGTTAATTGAAGAAAAATGAAAGAAAAGCATTTTGTTTATTTAAGAAAACTTTGAATGCTTTTGTCAAAAAACAAAAAGAACTTTCTTTTTTTTCAAACAACAGCAGCAGTTTTGCAAAAAAAAAATTAATGCGTGAGATGCTTTTTTTTTCATTTCTATAAAATCAAAAGAGAGACGGTAGTAGAGGGAGGAAGAAAAATAAGTCAAAAAAAAGAAGAAGCATACCTGAGTGTTGCCACAATAAGCGTTGCAAGGACGACGCACTGCGTAAACATTGTGTACAAAATCCTGCTTTATTTGATGCCAAAGCAGATGAGGAAAATAAAGAAGGGATGATGAAAATGAACCAAACGGAAGAAGCAGTACTTTTTTTAATTGACAAAAAGTTAAACGTTTCGTAACTGTAACAACGAAACGGAAAAACTAATGGTCTTCCCGATAGTCAGTGATCACAAGGCCACTACGCCTTCGATGATCTGGAAAAGCGGGTTTAAATTTTTGACAAAAAGGAAAATAAAATACGGTGAAATAAAAAAATACAACGCAATGAAAAGCAACGTAAAAGCTAGAAATTCTTTTTTTGAGGAAATTTTGAAATCCTGGAAAGTAGAAAATATCATTTTCAGGCTACTGAACTCTTTTGAACCTTCATTGAAAATAAATAACACAACCACGCTGACAATGGCATTGCAGCTCAAAGAAGATGCCAGCAACTACCAAAATTTTATGTACATAAGAAGCAGCATCGACGACGACGCTCCCCTTCCGACCCTTTAAAATACGATAGCAAGGGCTCGGATTTCAGAAACGCATGAAACATAAGAAAGTAGTTGCTTTTGTGCGGATTGTGACATGCAAATGCAAATATGCCATCAATGGCTAAAAGAAAGAAGAAAAGTTTTTGCTTTCCAAAAAATTACTCTCTCAAAATAATAAAAATAGAATCCAGCCTGTTTCGGTCAAGCGATAAGAGTCTCGAAGAGGAGCCTCCAAAAAAAGATGGATAAAATCGGAGTTTCGAGAGGCAATAGCCGTGGGACTAGTCATCTCATCATCACCATCATCAATTAGTGTAATCGTTTGGTGAAAAAAATGCAGAACAAAAAATTTGGAGAGAAAAGAATATTCTTCTGCTAGTTTAAAAAGCTGGTTAAATAAAACAAGAAACGAATGTTAATAAATAAAATGATTCATATTTTGGTAAAAATAAATGTAAGATGAGATTTTTTTGTGTTGAAGAAAAAATTCTTTTACCTTTAACAAAAATAAAAAAGGTTCTGTTCAATTATCATTTCCATAATAATGAAAAGTAAACATATCGCAAAACAGAAGAGAGATGAATAAAAGAACGAAGAAAAATGAAATGAGATTCAACTTGAAGAGTTGTTTTAAAGCGGCAAAAAAGAATTTTGTGTAGGCCGCTTTTTATAATGAAGACAATAAGAAATGAAATGAAAAACGGTAGCTGCGTGCTTTGATCGTCGTCTGGCGTATTTTGAAATAAAAAAATTTAAACGTCGCGCAATTGCGAAAAAGAACTTCTATGAATTTTTTTTTGCTATTTTATTCGCAGAAGCTAAACGGCAGTAGTAAGTCAGCCTGCCTACTACCTGGTAGGGAGCCTTGCGATAGATGATAGAAAAAGCTAACTAGCATCAGCTTAAAGGCTGAAGAAGAGTGCAAACATGCGGATGAATGATGAACGGGAGGGGAGGTTGACAAAAGAAAATATATATAAATTTCGCGCACCCTTCGACCCAATACCATGGGGGTGTTCGTATTCATTCCCCCCTCAACAACTGAACCCGCCTCATTGTTGAGTAAAACGATGAAGCAAAAAAGAAATTCTTTTTGATGATGTTTCAGCTATTTCCACAAGTAAACTTAAAGCAGGAGCAGATACTTCAACGATGAAACGACCACGTTCATTTTTGTGTGATTTTTTCTTTTAAAAACATTATGTAAAATGGTTGTGTGCATCCATCATAAAAAAGAAGAAGAGGTATTTGCAAGTTTTTAAAATAAAGCTTAAGTTTTAATCTTATCATTCTTTTTAATGATTCACGGTTAATGAAAAAAAAGCTATTTTGAAAGGCTGTAACAAAATTTTGTAAAACAAGGGAAAAGTTTTTAAAGAATAAGCAAAAAGTGAAAATTTATCTTACGATTTTCTGTTAAATCTATGACTCTACAGTAATAAAAAAAAATTACAGTGCTAGCACTGTTGAAATGTAATACACAACGACTATTAAAAAATCACCGGAAATAGCTTCTTCTTTTTGGCATGACTCAACACAAAAAATGTTATATAAAAAGCACATTTTTAAAAAAAATCTCCTAAACAAAAAATTCACAAAAGGAACACGGGAGAAAAAAGAATATTTCGGGTATTGAACTTCTTCCCTGCACAAAAAAATATATCATTTCATTGGAGTCTTTGTTTTAAGCAATTCCTTTTTTCCCATTTTCCCTTTCATGAAATTTTACACAAAAAATATTAAAAAGACGCAAAACGATAAGATAAAAAAATCTGTTTTGCTTCTCTCCCTTTTTAACCTAACATTTGGCAATTAGGTTTTCTCAATGACAAAACCTTAAGAAAAATGAGAGAAAAAAGGAGAAGATGATGGTGGAATGGATGAGCTTTACACAACCATCTTGTATGCATTTCTCTGTGTGAACTTTTGTTATTCATAATAGAAAGAATGTGAAGAAGAAGAAGAAAGAAAAGCGAACGTCCCTTTTTTTCGTCTTCTTCCCCTCATTTTATTATTTTTCATCAGCTTCAACTTTTTTCTACAGTCGGGTGACAGTAGAGATTGCAGGTAGCAAAGACGTTTTTGCGTTACTTTTAAACAAACAAAACCCCTCAACATAGCAGCTTCCGCTTATTTGACCCGAATCAAACAAAAAATGAGCCGCAAATTCCGAGGTTATTTGATTTTTAACTTGCGCGAGATTTTGCAAAAAGAAGATTGCCAGAATTTTGGTCATTAAACAAAACAAATTTAAACAAGAAAAAAAGATTTATTGCAAAATCAATATTGTAATATGATTAAAGTAAAGAAAAAAGGTTAAAAATAAAGTTACAAATATATGAAAAACAAAACCCGTAAAGAATATGGTAGTTAAAAAAGAAGAGATCAAGAGAAGAAAGCCTAAAAATATATTTGAAATTAGTGCATCAAGTAAAATATAATAGAAAAGCTTACATCGGGATCATCATCAACACTATTTAAATTTGGAGAATTATATGGCTGAACTCGAGAGTTTCGGGTGTAAAATGATCCGGTTCGATGTGCAGAAGTCATAGAACTACGTGAAAATGCACTAGCTTTATTAAAATATTCATCCACTTTATTTTTGTTATTCGATTCTAAAAATGTATACATTTTTTGTGCAATGCTTTCAAAAAAATCAAAGCATACCAAAACTTTTAAATTGATTAGCGGGATTATTATGTTCATCAGAATTGCTTGAACTACTTCGCCTACTACTGTGAAATTGATTGAAAGAATTCCAATCGGGTGAAGATAACGCGTCCATATTTGTACGTTGATCAGTTTGCATACTAAGGGACTGATCTGTAAGCCTTTGCGAATCTTGAATTAATTTATCTTGTAACCATTTAAGCACTGGTGGTCCCGTGATAACTTCTTTATCAGAGTTAATATTTTGACTCATATTTATTGAATATGAGCTATTTTGTACGCCTTGTTTGGAATATGTTGAAGTTTTGATGGAATGCCCATTTTCTTTTTTAATATGTTCAACATCTAAAAAAGTCAGGAGATTATTTATACTTTAAAGAAGTGAACAAACTGTTTTGATTTTGTAAAGAATGATGAGATGTTTGAACTCGTAAACCAATTTCGGCAGCTTTTGGAGATGACAGTCTTTGCCGAATTGAAGACATATTTTCTTGCCGCTTTTGAATGGGAGAAATTGGTTCTGGGTCATTTGTAAAATCACGTAATCCGTTTCTGATGTCATTTAAAGTGTGGTTATCAAGACAAGTCTATAATTGTTTAATAAAGACAACTCAGATGGAAAAACTTCTTTTACCTCTTCCTCTTGTTCACTATGATTTGATATTGATTTTGCAGGAGTTTTATGTAAGGTAAGTCTGGGCAATGAAATATTTTCCGGCTCTTTAATTTCTTCATCGATATCCATCATTTCATCCGGAATACTAACCATTGATGGTGGTCCACTTCTTCGAAGGGTACTTACTCGCATTCCAGGCATACCAGTTTTTAATTTTTCGGGGAAAAAGTTTAAAAGCCATGACGGAATCAGTGAACAACAGCAATTAAGCATATTTTTTCTCCATACAATAAATACAATTACAAGTACAAGTAAAAGAATGAAAAATGCTATTAATATAGAAATCCACCATAGCTGACTTTGTCCATCAATCGGGGTAGCTTCTCGTAAACGGCATCTTTGAGTACAAAAAATGCCTTTTTTATCTGTGCAAACACATTCATAATCTTTGCCAAAATATTTTACACATTCATCTGTTGTACTGCAAGTTAAATCGGCAATTGATACGCAAAAGTTGAATGTTGTGGCATTTCTCGCAAGTGTTGTAAACCCTTCACCACATGGTACACATGTTGATTGATTGAAACCCGCCTAGAATTTTAAATTTTTGTTAAGAATTTTAAAGCGAAACACACTTGATAAGTTCCTTGTTCGCAATATTGACATCCATCTTTTGCAAAAATATATTCTTCTGTCATGCCGATTGAAACATTCCTTGTTTGAGAACCGGGAACACATGAAACAACATGACAAAGCGATTCAGTATTTGAGCAATCTCCACTTGTTGTTAAGCCTTTACCACATTGTACACAACTATCTGCCGTTTCATTACTATATGTACCAATTGGACAACAAACACAAGCACCATCTTTACCAATCTCCTTTCCTGGTCCACATTTAACACATTGATCCTTACTTACACTCCCAGTTTGCTCCGTCGTTGTAGAGTTCAAACACAATTCACAATACCGCATACCAGGGAATCCTTGATACCTTCCTTTTGGGCATGGCAGACAATCTGATGCATCTTCATTGTAAAAATACCCGATTGAGCAATTTTCTAAAATTATATTTATTATTCAAAATAAAATTCAATAAAATTACTGTAGCAATCTTTCGGATTTAAACTTGCAGGCATTGCTGTTACTTCTCCTTCAGGGCATTTAATGCAGCATTCTTCTAAAGAATCACAAGGTCCGGTAAAATTTTTATAAGTATTTTTAGGGCAATTTTCGAGTGTATTATTCCAATATGCTCCCATTGGCACAGTTGCTAAAAAGAAAACAGATTTAATTGATAAAAAATTCTCTTTCAAAATTTACAGCAAACTGCATTTCTTTCATTTTCAACTTTGACTGGAAATTCTTCGTTATTATTTATACACGTTATTTCAGAATTGCTGATTTCTGCTTTTGAACCTGGGAAATGCTCTTCCAATGCTTTTACGACATTCGGTTTCACAGCGATTCGAGATGTGCTAAAATAAAGCTCAAAAAATTATCAGACGAAATTTTTAAATATTACTTTGTAGCAACAAAGAATTGTCTACTGAAATCATCATCAGCTGCCCGTTTAAATTTTTGTTGACAAGGTTCCACAACAATATCACATCCATTTTTACAGACATCAGTTTTGTTGATGGTGTCTTTAATTTCAATCACTAAACTTTCACAATTCTTACTATTACCAGTAATTGTAAGAGTTCCATTAAGAGTTTGTTGACCTTCAATTGATTTAACACATTGTGGAACATTAAACTCTGATTGCAAAGCTGCAGCATATCGTTGCCATTGACCCTACAGAAAATTTAACATAAGTATTAGAAAAAGAGGTTTTCTATTGCAAACCATGATATCACAAACATAAAAAGGTGCAAAATCTTTTGCAATTACATAATCTTCAGAAGCACATTCAACAGCACTAATATATCGTATTTGATCAGATGTATTTATTGGAAATGGTTTAAAGAGTGTATTCTCATCAGGAATGGAATAACTATCAACATCTTCTGGGTAAACAGTCAGTGTAAATTGGCACGTTGCTGTATTTCCATAATAATCCGTTGCAGTTATGATTATACGATATTGACCCCTAAAAAGCTTAGTTAAATTAAAGACCCGAAAACAAATTTTATACCATTGAAAATATTGTCCATTTCGAAAATTTGAAGTAATATTCATGATAGGACTTTGATCTACAAACATGTCATAAACATCGGGTCCAAATCCAACTTGTATCCATGGATCTTTTGATGGTTGAGATATGTCCTCAGGACAATTTACAATTTGCGGTGGTGCCTTATCTAAAATCGACCTTTCAGTAATATCCAAATTAAATATTATCAAAACCGTTTGGATCAAGACAATCCGCTGATCCAACCAAACAATTGGAAAAATAACAAATTCCAGGTCGAATGGTTATTATTTCTGTATTAATTCGAGTAACAGTTGTAAAATTTGTCCAACAAATTGCAGCACCAAGGTCTTCACAAGTTTTGTCACTCCATTTCAAACAATTTGCAACCGCAAATGAAATTTCTGAAGAATTCAATGCATATGGATATAATTCAACAAAACTAATTTCTCCTTGAAATGTTCTGTTTTCAGTCGGGGGTGCCAAAACTATTAGAATATCTTCAGAAAATGATGCGTCAATTGGGTCAAAACTCATTGTAAATGGTTCTCCATTAATGAATAAAGCCCATTCTTCACTCATAGTCTGAAGACAAAGATGATACCATCCACCTGGTAATTTCGGAGGCGGATATTGCAGTGTTTTAGTGCCAACAGTTACACTTGTGCTCGTTATGCTTATTATTTGTTCACTATAAACGAAAATTAATTCAATAGAAAAATGACTTTTTTCAAACCGATTTGCATTGTCTTTAACAACTTTTAAAAATGGATCATTTTCAATTTCTTGTAATCGAATATACGCTTGGGCATTGGTTTCAATGGCAGCATTTGCTCCTGGACGAATCCAAAGACAAAGTGTAAATGAATTTGAACGTATATTCGTGTTTGAAATTGATGGGGATTCAATACTTTGATTACTTCTTCGTCCCGTAAAATATAAATCATAATTTCGATCTTTTTCTAAAAAATATTTAGCTAAAAAAATAGTTAAAGTTAATATAAATTTACGGTGTTCACAAAATGCTCCATAATAATTAGCATTACATTCACAGTATCCTCCATTATCAATATCTTTACATGTTTGCCCGTTGCAAAGATCATCAGCAATGTTGTCGCAATAGCTCTAAAAACATTTTTTTGTAATTATTTTTAAAGTAGGTTATTGCTTTACTATATGATTTTCACAATGTTCTCCATTAAAATTTAATTGACAACTACAGGAGGGAAGTGTTCCATTTACAACACATGTGCCATTTCCGCAAGGATAATTTGAACATGGATTGGGTTTACAAATTTCATTTTCACACTTACAAAAATATCCTCCTGTCGTATTATGGCACGTTTCAGGATAACAAATATTGACAGTCGTGGGGCAATAATTGATTGGGGTATTACAATCATCACCAATGAATCCTTTAAAAATATAATTTTAATAAAATGAGTACTTGTTATCACAAGTCGTAAAAATTTTATTTTTAAAAGATGCAATCACCACGCAAATTCACTTACCCTCATCACAAAGACATACAGATTTTTCTGTTTCAAAATCAATTTTGCATTCCCCATTTATGCAAATGTCGTTGCTACAAATTTCGTTTGGAGAAACACATGAAGAATCATTCAAGTCATTCAGCTTTGTCCAATCCGGGTTACATTCACAAAAATATTCATTTGGATTTTCGACATCAGTTGTACAATTTCCGTGTCCACATTTTTCTCCATCACGTTCAGGAATGTTTAAACACGAGCTAATGAAATCCTGTAAAGATATGTAATATATATTTTATTTTAAGAGCAAAAAATATTACCTTACAACTGTCATTATAATACCCCAAATCACCTAAAAAGAAAGACAGTAATTTTATATTCAAAAATTTTTTAAAAAATTATTCTAGTGGAAGCTTACATTGACATCTCGAATCACCTACAATCGGAATACATATTGAATTTTCGCTGCATTTATTTTGATTTTCACAGAAATCAACAAATGTCTCACATCTTTCACCAGTCCATCCAGGTGTACATTGACAAGTTGCATTTTCAGAACTTCCATCACAACTTCCACCATTAAGGCAATAATAATCTCGATTTACAGAATAACATGGATTTATTCTAACTTCACAATACTCTCCATATGTACCTTTAAGTAATTGCAATAACGAATGAATTCAAACAGAACTAATTTTACCTCTATCACAATCACAATATAAATCATCACCGTAATTAATACATTTTTTGCATGAATCTGGTTTTCCTGAACACGCATCTAATGCAACATCACAATGTGTTCCGGTAAAACTTTCATTACAAAAACATTTTCCGTATAATTGTTCTCCGTTAATATATTTACGACATGTACTATTGTTACAATCACTATCGTCATCACAATCACCCAAATATGCACATGCAGATTTTGACGATTCTAATCCGTTGAAACATGTGCAAGAATACTCATTTAAGGTTTTAGATGTGCATTTACCAGTTGCACAAGCGTTTACAAATTGACATACATCTTGTTGAACACATTTTGTACCGTCATAATAGAATCCCTTATTACAGTCACATCCACCTGTTGTTAAATTACATTTTCCATTGATACAACTGTTCAACGTTGATAAACACGTATTTGATAACTTTAAATTTTTAAATGAGCCTTCAAATGTACTAACTGCATTTAGCCTGGTTAAATTTGTTTCACATCTGGTGCCATTAAAACCTAAAAACTTGAGTTAATAAATTTTAATCGTTTGTGGTGTATGTATTTACCTTCTTTACAAATGCAAAGACTTTTGTTTTGCGTTACTTGACAAATTGCATCATTTAAGCAATATGCTGCATTACAAAGATTAATTGGAACACTACAGTCATAACCCGCATATCCTCTTTGACATTGGCATTTATCATCAATACAAATACCGTTATTTTGACACCCAGCGTATTGACAGTTTAATTCTAAAATTTAATATTTTAAATACTTAGAAAGTAGAAATATGTTTTACCCAAACATTGTTCAAGACTTGATGCACCATTTAAATAAGTTGTTGTTCCATCAGGGCATTTTTCACAGATTTCACTTCCAAAATTATTTTGATAATAACCTTTTGGACAATTTAAACATGGTGCTGTCCCACCAGAACTAATACTGTAATGCCCTGGTGAACACTGAGGTTGACATTCATGACCAAAATGTGCGCCACTTTTTGTGGTTGTTGTATTAAAGGGACAATTAACACAGGCAATGCCGCCCAATGTGCTTTGATAGCTTCCTTTTGGACATGATCGACATGGTGCTAAGCCGTTACTTGAGTAATAACCCAGTCCACAAAGCGGTAAACATTCATCCGAGCTAATGGCTCCTTCATTTTTCGTTGACGTACTGCCCTCACATGGTAAACATTCTTTTGAACTGAAGCTGCTTGAGTATGTTCCAATCGGGCATGGCACACATATTTCTTTTGTTGAAAAGTAACCAGGTGGACATTTTTCTAAAAAGGTAAACACTTTAAAAATTTTGAATAGTTTAATTTTTAAATCGAACCGCATTTTAAGTTTGTATTTGCACCCCATCCGTGTGAGCAATAAACATGATATGTAATTGTATGAGATTTGATTAAAGGCGCACATTCGATTTTAGCTTGTGGTAATTCTCTTGTTAAAGAATTTGTAATTTCTGCAATACACAATAGCACTGATTCTGTATTAGGACTAGTCGTAGAAAAATTAAATGTGATATGGGTTATATCCATATCTTTTGTTAAAAAATTCCACCCCACATTTGGACAATGCCGATTTACAAAGTTACTCATTTCATTCTGAGTCTAAAATTATTATTTTTAACGTTCTTGTACTTGAATAATACTAAAATACCGAAGTAACAAATGTTTGAGCACATGTTGATTGAATTGTTTGAGTTCTAAAAGTTATTGACAATGTAATATTTGAGGCTTCTTGCTCAAGGCAATATGGAGTTCGAATCATTTCTTGAGTTTCACTTAATCGATTTGCAGGGGTTACATCTTGAACGAATCTCCATCTTTGTCCAGGGATGCATACAATGGCTTTGAAATCCAACGGTAATTCCCTTGTTATGCATGGTTTTCTTCGATGGCATACTGTAATATTTTCTGATTGGGTACAAATGAATTGAGTTGTATCAATTTTCCATAAAGGACAATCAGAAACAACGGCCATGTACCAAAATTGACATTGTGCAAGATTTCCCGCTGAATCGATTGCAGTTACATTTACCAAAAGCGGATAATCAATTTCAATTACAGTATTATTTGGGGGTGAATAAATTAAATGTACAGCGGAGGAATCTTTTGTTTCAATGTTTGGAAGTTTTATTGGAACATATTTTGAAGTTGTACCAGATCGTAAATCAATATGAATATCAGGACATTGAATCTGGGGTTCTTCGTAATCTGAAATTTTATACTACTGTGGTCAAAACATGAAAAAAAAATTTTTACAAACCTTCATAAACAATATTTGTGATGCATTGAGCAGATTTTCCATGTTTGTCAATTCCATTCCATTGAATTTCTTTTTCTTCACCATTAAAAACATATTTTTCAGAATTGATCAATAAATTAGAAGTAACTTTAAAATCTGGACTATTGTCAACTATGTCCGGCCAAGGAATTTCTACAGGTTCAGAAAAAGCTGGCTTTATTTTTCTTACAGTAATACTTGATTGACATCTCAATTCCATTGATTGCGTATCAATACAATTTGGAATCGGAGCAGATAGTTTATTCCGTTTATTAATGTTTCGATTGCCTTCAGGAAGTTTATTACAGTAATCACTTCCGCAGCAAAGCGTACAAGATTCTGATCCATTTTTGCATTTCTCAAAATCTCGGAAGTTTGTGATGCATGAAGCTGAACATCCTTTTTCAATAAAAACTTCGTCACCATTTTGTTGGATTTTTGTTAAACAAGCTTCTCCGATATTGCAATTTGTTGTGGTGGAATTTGCACAAAAATCAAGAGATCCATAATCACATTGATAACAAATTGGACCATTCTTTATACAGTGTTGACCTTGTTGAACATAACCTGGATTACAGTAGCATGTTGAAGGATTAAAATCATCGGTAGGTAAACGCCATTTTCCATTCTTTGTGCAAATCAATTGAGGAAATGTCCCCAAAGAAAGTGACTGACTTGTACAATTTCCCATTGCAATAATATCGGTAGCCGCTGTTGGAGTTGGACGAAAATATGTTAATCCAAATCGTACCTAAAAAATTATTTCCTTAAACTCAATACTAAGGTGAAAAAACTAACGCCGGGGCAACTAATTCTTGAAATGTCAAAATTTTTAATATCCACATTGTTGCAATTTTTAGCTTTTAACATAATCCAAAGAATAGAATAAATTATTTTAATTGTTGCTCTTTGATGTGGCTCCGAAGAGTTAAGCCTAATTATTGATTTAAATTTATTTTGTGGTACCGAAGATATTAAATAATTTGCTGTAAAATATGAAATTTCAACGGAGCATTCGGGATTCATATTTTCTGCTGAAACATCAATAGTTCCAGTATCAAGTTGAACTCTTATCATTGGTGATATCAGGTAACTGAAATTATCTTTTTAATGTCATGGAAGCTGTTATTTATTTCTTACTTGTCGTTGTTTTTAAAACTGGAAGAATATTTCCAACCATTACTCGTATAAATCCAATCATTACTTTTATCCCAACCTCGTAAAGTATCTTGTGAAGAATCAAAAATTGATTCTATAAAAGTCATTATTTACAATATTCTCACTAATGTATTTTCTGACCTCTATGTGGTTCAGAATTTTCTAAAATTTTTGCATAATTGTTGTTTGAAAAATCGAATGAGGCTTGTCGTGGTTGACGCCATTGTTGATTCCAAAAATTTTTGGTTATCATATCATTTTTAAGTTGAGCTGCTTCACTGGCAACATATTTTTTTGTTCCACAAAAAATGTCGGACTGATCTAAAAAAATTGTTAAACATTAAATCGAATATTTCATCTCTCGCATTACTGCAGACCTGATAAAGCATAATTTGGTTGTACACAATGAAATGTAATCTTTTCTCCTGGAGTATAATTTATTTTTGAGCTTGTAATATCAGGTGTTTCTTCAATATTACAATCATCAATTTCAGAATGGCAAGTAGGTAATTCAGATGACCATAAAAGATTGTCTTGACATGTAATGAAGGAACAATTTGGGTTGCTGATTGGACATATCATTTGATAGTCATTTTCGCATTTCAATTGAATCGTATTTCCTATCGCAAAATTATTATTTTCAGTGACAAAGTAAAGATGACTTTGAGAATCCAAAACAACTGCACTACATTGTTTCTCTTAAAAAAGAGTAATGCAAAAATGTAAGTAATTGTTTATCTTACTTTGACAGATTGGTGTTGCAACAAATTCTGCAGCATTGTTATTCAACAAAGTGCAAACTGTACTTGATGGCCCAATAAGTATTTCATCACTGTTATGACAAGAAAATTCAACACGTTGTCCAAGGGAATAAGTATCTTGCTGAGGAGTAAGTAGTATACCTCCCTCTACTGATGGCGGTATACACGAAGGCGCATTTACTGATGGACATTCAGTCGTAGCATTCCAAGTTGAATCACTTTGACACACAAGTGTTTTCAATATTTGTGAATCAGTACAATAAATTTCAAGTATTTCACCGACTAATCGTAAACTTTTTGCTGGTTGGAAGACCCCATTTATTGTTTCTAATTTATCGCATCTTTTACCTTTAATGATACCGTAATTATCTCAGATACTAAATAAATCTAACTTACGAACTACTGTTATATCAGGTGAAATAAATGCCAGTTCTTGAAAATCTTTATGGTTCATTTCCAAATAGCTGTAAATTGCATATGTACTATTTTTAGGGAAATTCATTTGACAACTATAATTGCCTGGTCCATTTTGGCAAGTAGTATCATACGAACAAAGTGCATAATGTTCTGAACATTCATCAATATCGACACAAGGACCAGATTCTGTATTATTTTGCCAATATCCGGGATGACATTCACATCTGCAAGCATTTTGTCCTTCAATTTGTCTCGGTTGTCCGTGGCCACAATCCAAATCCGTACAATTTGCAACTGTAAAGTCAACATAAATGAATTTGGGGTAAAATTCCAAGGAACGCTGACTTACATTCACATGGTAACGGCAGATTCCAATTGCCTTCAGCATCACAACTCGCTGTGTTATCTCCACCATCTATGGCATATCTTTCAAAACATGTAACATTTACACTGGTGTTAGCGATTATGTATTCTCCGTTTGGAATGTCAAGTTTTCCATTTTCAATTACTGTTTCTGTTATTATACAAATAGGTACTAAATTTAGTTTTTAATTTTTTAAATTTTATATTTTCTTAATGCTTACATTTGCAATACATTTCAGGAGTGGTCCATTCTCCATTTTCTTGGCAAATTCTTACGGCACTTTTCCCATGCATTGTCCCATTTTCACATTCATAAGAGGCATAACTCATATATGTTGTATTTGGGGATGGCGTTACTGATAATGTTGCATTTAAAGCAATCTCTGTTCTATATGATGTATTACCATATGACATATCAGGGAATGGACAAGTAATGGCTAAAAATAAATTTGTTCATTAAAGTTGCAACTTTTTTTATTATTATTTCATAATTTTTTTCAATATTTTCACGTGTGAAAATTATTTGAGAAAAAACAAGTTTTGTCTTGAAAAACCTTTATGTCTAATATTTTTTTCTTTCAAATTTTACCCTTTAAGAAAAGAAAAGAGAGAAAAAAGGTTTACTTCTGTGCTCCTTTTTTTAGTGTTATGGATTTTTTCAATGCATCAGCTTTTATGAGAATAATTAATTGTTTAAAACGAAGCATGAAAGCTTTAAAAATGTAAAATTATTGCTAGATTTTATTAGGAAAAATCCCAATCTTCAATTTTCTGTTTTTAGGCCTTTTTGCATTTCTATTGTTTGAATTATAAACAACTGATTTGCATGAAGTAGAGGCCATTCAAAATTGTTTATAAAAAATCGTTTTATTCAAATTTCAAAAATTAGCCTTTATTTTGATTATTTTCCCTATCAGCAAACCAAATGTTTATTTGATCGACTATTTTTTAAGCGTTGTTTTATTTTTGGACGACCAAAATTAATAATAAGCCATAACTTTTATCTTCTGCATAAACACAAAAAATTCTTTGTAAATCATTTTTTAAACAATCGTTAATTAAACGGAACGGAAAGATCTTGTCAATGAAGAGAAAAAAATAGAATTTAGAGGGTAAAAGACGTCTATTGCGCAACCACAAACTATTCATCAAACAGGTCAATGACGGCAAAGAATCTCTTCTATCTTTTCTTTTCTTTCCTTATATTGTTCTAAGGTTAATTATCACGCGTTTATGTTAGGAAAGATAAGAAAACTTTGTTATGCTTTTTAGTAAAAAAGACAAATTTAATTTTTAATTAATTTTGTTATTTTAGTGATTAAAAAATGATAACTTGGATAGATGTTATTCTTTTTGGATCATTTGGATTTACATTGTTATATTTTTCAACGTCATTGTTTAAAAAATTGATTGCTTGGTATCGAGCATATTGGAATTATCATCATCATACAGACGCCTACACATTCGAGCCTGAAATGAACAGACGCCGCTCAACGGAAACCGGAAACCGGCATCGGATAGGTCTAGTTATTTTTTTCCTTTCTCTCTTTTTTTAAAGGCTTTTGGTAAACCATTAATCTTTTCTTTTATGCAAGCTTGGCACCACCAAGGTTAAGCTTTTCCAATTCAAAAAAAAGGAAGGAAAATGAAACAAAACAATGGAATACGAGCTTTTTAAGATTCTTTTTTTATGTTCAAAGACATTTTTGTCGTTTATGACGCCGCCTATTCTTTCATATGTTTTTGCAATTTTGCTTTTGAAAAAACATTGATGCCATTGAGACATTTTTCTTCCTCAAAATTTTTTTCATAGGTATAAAAAAGGTATAAACAAAAGTTTCTTTTTTCTTCAGACAGTGAAGCTTCAATACAAAGTAGAAAGCTAATGGTTGAAAAATCTGATGCTTGTTTGAGCCGTGAGCACAGCAGTGGATTGGGATCTCATCTTGATCTTACCCCTGATGAAGAAGGTACTGAATGTTTAACCCCAACTAATAAGGTATGCATGTAAATTGGATATTTTGAAAAATGCTTCAACGCTTTGCAGGATGGTCTTAATGACATGATAAAGGCCTATTCGTCCATAATCAGTCATATTGGAGAAGATGTCAATCGACAAGGATTAGTTAAAACCCCTGAAAGAGCTGCAAAAGCTTTACTTTTTTGCACTAAAGGTTATGAAGAGAATTTTGATGGTATGTAATTACAAGTTAAAAAAAGCCCCGATGATAACGATTGTAGACATCATTAACAAAGCAATCTTTGATGAAGATCATGATGAAATGGTCATTGTTCGAGATATTGAAATGTTTTCGCTTTGTGAACATCATTTAGTTCCATTTTTGGGTAAAGTGCATATTGGGTATTTACCAAATCGGAAAATTTTGGGCCTTAGCAAATTAGCTCGAGTTGTTGAAATGTACAGTCGACGACTTCAAGGTAATTCAAAAAATCATTTTTTTTGGAAAATAAAAAGAATTTTAATGCGCTTTTTTGCAGTCCAAGAAAGATTAACAAAGCAAATTGCAACTGCAATCCTTCAAGCCATTCAACCAACGGGTGTTGGAGTTGTTATTGAAGCGTGGTAAGTTTTTCCCTTTTTAGTTTTTATCATCACTGTAATCTTATTTAATTATTAATCCCCCCATATTATGTACATAAATTAACTTTTTTTAAGTCATATGTGCATGATGATGCGTGGAGTACAAAAAATTAATGCAACTGCAACAACAAGTTGTATGCTTGGAGTATTTCGTGAAGATTCAAAAACTCGTGAAGAATTTCTTACTTTAATTTCAAAAAAATCATCATAAAAATCAATCATTTACTTATTACAAATTTTTTTTGTATCATTCATTCCAGACCCGTGTCTTTGGTTTCTTTTTTTCATTCTAATAATAAAAACTGCATGTTAAACTTTTTAAATTAAATTAATGTCCACCTTTTTTTGCTTTGGAAATTTTTGAATAATAAAATTTTTGCTTTAAACATACGGTTGCATTCAGCGCTTGGAACCCATTCTTTTTCAATACATTCAGATTTTGCTGTTGGTGATGAAGGTGAAAATCCTCTTTGGCATTGATAATATAACTGTTGACCATTTGTTTCATTGACGTCAACAATAAACCCATTTGTTATGTTTGGATAAATACATTCTGTACCTAAAAAATTGCAAAAGATAAAAAAAACGTTGCATTTTTTCACGTTTTCTACATACTTTCACAATCTGGTGGTAAAATATCCCATTTTCCCCCTTTTTCACAACTTCCTTTTTTGGCAATTAAATGTGGAGATGAAATACAACTATAATCGACAGATGAACGATAAACATGGGGAAATGTTTCAAATTTTGCAATAACTTCGCTGCTGTAGGCTGGTTCAGGGCAATCTTAAAACATTAAATTTCAAAATATTCAAAATTTATCCAAAAATACCAACCAATTGAATACGAAATTTCGGCAGCAAAATATTTTTGAGTTGAATGCATTTGTAAAATTGCTTTATGATACTTTGTTTGATGGGAAAGAATAGGCAAAGAGTTTGCATCAATTAACATTTTTTCGTAATTTGTTTCAATCTAAAATTCATTTATTGCTATTAAATGAAAGCTAAAAAAGACATACTGTAATGGAATCTTTATTTGTAAGATTTAAAACATCAAAATAAAATGTTATTCCGCATTGCTCTGTTTCACATGGAACTTCAATAATCCAAGAACAATGAAAAGGATTTCTATGATCTTCATTTCGAAAACCAGGAGATTCAATTTGGCCATAACTTTCACTGAGGAGAATGTTTATGCATGCTAAAAATTTTGTTGAAACCTTTTTTCTACACAAACTTTTTTACTTTGTTGAAAGTTTATTGCAAATCCAGCTGCTGCGGGACTATTCTTTTCTGAATGAAATTCAAAAATTAAATACTGTAAATGAGTAGCAAAAGCAGTCGGGGGAGAATTTGCACGCCCAAACATTCCAATGAGTGTTCCATTTTCGGTTTCCTTTTCACTTTCATAAATTCTAAGCCAATCACCAAGTGCCAAATCAAATGCCGGAATTTGTGCTCCCAAAAGTGTTGAGCCTCTTTTAGTTATTATCCATCGGCAATCTAATAATGGACGATATTTTCTTCCGTTATAAAGTTGTGTTGGAGTTGAAATAATTCCATTCCATGTATCATATTTACTAATGCATGATGTCGTTTCTTTAATGTAAGCTTAATTCATTCAAAGAACTCTCAATGTAGAAAATAGTTACCTTCTGCGGAATACTGTAATTGAAAGCCTCTTATGGTTCCATTAGCTTTTTCGTTATCAATATTCTGCAAACTTGGTCGATACCGTATTCTTAGCTCATTATCAACAAATAAATGTGTAAAGGGACCATTATTGGAGAGCTTAAAATTTTCACCGGTTACAAATCCTTCAACTGATAATTCGTCATCAGGGAGCATTTTTAAATCCAAAAACTATAAACTATTAAAATTTAACAAAAAAATTTTGAAAATGCAATAATTTTACATTCAATCTTATAATTGTGCCAGGTTTTTGTGAAATATGCCATTCGCAGTATCGATTTCCATCTGGAATACACGAAGTTGCAGGAGCATGAATAACACCAAACTTATTGGTAAAAACAGGTGGCTCTGGAGGCAAATATTTGTCACATTTATCTTCATCACTAGCATCTGAACAATGTGCCATTGTATCACATCGAGCCTTTTTTGAGATACATTGACTATTATCGTGACAACGAAAATCATCTAAATTTTCGATTGGATAAATTTAAGTAAACTTAAATTCAAACCTTCAAAGCATGCAAATGTTTGGCATATGGTAGGAAGATAAAGCGCTAACCGTTGCACTTTCCAACCATATTTATCGCCATTTGTATGATCAAGATTGAAAGAAATGGCACTTTCAGAAAGAGACGGAACTTTCGGCTCCCCTTTTGCCCATAATGGCGTAAATAATGAAACACTTTTACCAGTTGTTACAATTTTTAAAGGTGGATACAGTGAACAATTAAAATAAGGAATTTCATAACCGGTACAATCCGAAGAATTTTCACGCATATCAAAGAAGAAGCCTGTCCAAATTTCTGAAGAAGTATTTTGAAAAGCCGCTGATAAATTAGAGGAATAAAGAATAGGATGAATAATTTTAGCTAAATCAACAGATTTGTACCAATTTGGTAAATTTAAGGGTTGGGAATAATAATTTCTAAATTAATCTTAATTTAAAACAAAAAAAAATTAATTTAAAAGACTTACTCGGGAGAAAAACATAAAGCATTTGCATCATCAAAATCAACAATTTGTACCGTACCATTATTGGTACCAATTTTAAAGCATTGTGTTCCAATATTAAACCATGTTCCATTTTCTGGACATTTAAGTTTTACACTTGAACCCGCTGTATACCCGTAATAATCGGAGACATCATTGGTATTATTATTATTATTATCATTTTGTGCAGACAATAGATTTGCAAAAATAAATATTATAAAAATTAACAGCTCTTTTGAAACATACCAGCATCCATAATCTTGAACGCTCCAAGGCATCTCCTTTGAACTTTTCAAGAATCAATTAGAAAGTTCAGAAATAAAAAAATTTTTGCCAAGTCTTGTTTTTCTTTCTTTATTTTTTTTATTAGAAAAACCCTTTTTTTGATTTTCTTTAGTAACAAAATTAAATAAAAAAAGGGGGGAGAATCAAAAAAGGTGCGTCAGAAAAAAAATCTTGGAGTTGCAACGTCTTCTTTTTGTTCTTCTTCTTCTACGTTTTGGGGCAGCAGCATCAGCAGCTCCACCTAAACACTTGTTGATCCATTCAGTTTGTCCTTCTTCCTTCTTTCGATAATATTTTTGTGGTTGTTTCTTCTCCCTAATATTTTGTGTCCCCTCTTTTTCTATACATTTTTTGAATCATTTTTTTGCGTAATTAACATTGATAAGCGTTTTGATTATAATATTTGACAATCAATACATATCACAAATGTTTATGTCTAACAATTGTTTTTAAATTTCATCTGTTTTTTTTCGCTTCTTCATTGATCCGCTTAATTATTATTTTTTTTAAAAGCTGATTATTAAAATTATGATTGACAATGATAAATTGGGCGTTTCCTTTTATTGTAGAAACAAGTTTTTGGTTGTTTCTTTTTCGTGTTTTTTTTTAAATTTTCTTTAAAATAGAGGTAATTTATGACAAAACTTTCACAAAATATCGTTTTTTATATGTTTCAGTATCCTCAAACAGTATTCATAAATTTAATTTTTTCAAATGCATAAATAATTTCAAATTTTAACAATGCTAGTTTTGATTTTAATTAATTCCAGACAATTTATTATTCAAAAAATTTTTAGTTTATTTTAAATATTTGCTTAAATAATACCTTTTATATTAATAAAAAATGCATTATCAAATTTTTGTTCACCTGTCAAGTTTTTTTTAAAATTCTGATTTCAAGTTTCTTACAAAAGATTACGGTATTAGTTCCAACAAAACAATGAAACTAACACCTTTTTTTGTTGAAATATGTGCAAATTAACAAAACGATAGTTCAACACCTATTTATGTAGAAACTGACAAAAGATTTGTTTTTCTTTATTAAAATGAAAAGCATGATGATAAAAAAAAGTATTATATGATCTGGTTATGAAAATTCAATTTTGCAACAAAAAATGAAGATCGACAAAATAAAATACTAATTTTATTAAATCTTTAATCTTGTTTTAAAGCTGCTATACGAATTTAAAATTTAAATAGCATTTAATTACTAAAATCTATATTTATTAGTTATAACTACAGCTAATAACTATTTAATGCACTTAAAACTAGTATTATTGTTAAAATTTGATATATACGTTTATTCATTTTTCACATAAAAAAATACTTTACACATGGAACCTAACCATATGTAACATGGCAATACTCAAATCAAATAAACTCTTTGTTCATACAAAAATAAGAAATAACTGCTTTATACCAATTCAAGAAGAAGAGCCATACCTTGACCACCGCCAATACAAGCTGATCCAATACCATATTTTGCACCACGACGTTTCATTTCATGAGCTAAATGACCAATAATTCGGGTACCAGATGATGCAAGAGGATGTCCAAGAGCAATAGCTCCACCATTGACATTAAAACGATCACTTTCAATTTTTAATTCTTTTTGAACAGCAAGACATTGAGCAGCAAATGCTTCATTGACTTCGACCAAGTCAATTTTTTCTAATGGAATACCAGATTTCTTGCAAACAGCACGAATAGCTCCAACAGGTCCAATTCCCATAATTGATGGATCACATCCAATAGCATGCCAAGCAACGAGACGAACAATAGGTTGTAAATGTTGGCTTTGAACAGCGGATTCGCTTGCAACGACAACAGCAGCAGCACCATCACAAATACCCTAAAAATATTAATACAGTAAAATGAAGCAAAACAATTTGTATATCTAACGTACCGAAGCATTACCAGCAGTAACAAGTCCTTCCTTTTGAAAAACTGGTGAAAGTTTGGTCAAAGTTTCAATAGTAGTTTCACGTGGATGTTCATCAACAAGGAATTGTTGATCACCCTTTTTAGTTTTAAGTGATACAGGTGCAATTTCATTTTTGAAATATCCAGCATTATTAGCTAATCTCCAACGAGTTTGAGAGCGAAGAGCAAATTCATCAACATCTTGACGAGTAAGTTTATACATGGAACCAAGTTTTTCTGCGGTTAATGCCATTGGAGTTTTGATGTGTTGATCGGTTAATCCTGTCCATAAACTATCTTCAAACTATAAATTAAATGAGTAAAATAAAGTTAAATGTGAATTAAACGTATTTACTTCAACAGGTTTTCCAAAGGTTGTTCCAAAACGGGTACCACGAACAACAAAAGGTGCTTGAGACATACTTTCAGAGCCACCAGCAATAACAACATTAGAATCACCAGCAATAATTTGCTAAATATATAAAGCATTTAACTCCAATAAAAACATTAAAAATTTTAGCTTACATGTGCCCCATCAACAATTGATTGAAAACCTGAACCACAAAGACGGTTAATAGTGACTGCTGGAACTTCAACAGGAAGACCAATACGTAATCCAACATGACGAGCAAGATAAGCAGCACACTTTGAAGATTGAATTACATTACCTAAAAGTGTCTGATAAATGGCGCAAAAATCATAAAAAAACTCACCAAAAACAACGTGATCAACATTTTCAGGAGCAATTGAAGCACTTTGAAGAGCAGCACGCGCAGCAACTGTTGCAAGATCGGTAGCCGTGTGATCCTTCAATTTACCACCGAAGGTTCCGAAAGCAGTCCGCTTTGCTCCAACAATAAAAATTCCTTGACGAGTAGCCATGTTACTAAGTTATGGGGACAACTGGAAGTCCTAAAAAAGCAAATGATTAAGAGATCACAAATTTCTAATGACTAATAATAAAAACATTTTTATCTCAAACACGATCGAAAGAAAGGAAAGAGACAACAACGAACAAAAGCCAATGTCTACACTACAGAAAATGTACATATTTTTTTGGAACCCTCATGGGGGGAATGGATCAATCATTAAACTCTTTCAAGAAATAAAAAGAGGTGAAGTTTTTACAAATAAATTTGAAAATGAAGAAATTCCAAAAAGGATGATAAAAAAATACGAGGCATTGATTAGGAAACAAATTTTAATTGAAATCATTAGTCATAAACATTGAGTTAACGGTGCAGATATCACTTCATTCCTATAAGGTGAAGACATAATTGCATCATTAAATTTCGGCATATTTTTAACGCAAAAAAGCAGTGAAGATGGTCAACGTACCCGAAGTTGAAATTACAAAATAAAAAATATGAATTTATAATATGAGTTCGTGGCGAGATTATTAAAGCATTATGCAAAAATTCAAAAAGTGTTTTATTAAAGTCTTTCTTAATCGCTGAAAAAGGACAATTTTAATTTATTTTGTGATTAGAGAATGAATGTAAAAAAATGTTACGTTAAAATCTTAAATACATCCATTTTAAGTAGCTCGTCTGCGCTGAAACGTTTTCCAGTAGAAGGTTGTAAACATTTCTGTAAAAATATCATTAAACCATAAATGCGAAACAAAACGAACTTACAAAGATGAGATTTCGATAAAGAGGCTGAATATTTTGTTCGTCAAATATTGTTACATTAAATGAAAATTCAGGATCTTTTAAAAATTTTTTAACCTTTTCTCCAATAGATCCAGTAAATACTAATTTTTCTGTCATTTTCTTTAAAACTTTTTTAGCACTTGTGTCATGTAATACTTTGGAGAAAGGAAATTCTTTTGTACAAATAAAGTACAATGTAACACCAAGACTCCAAATATCCACAGAGATATTATACGGTATTTCCATGATCACTTCTGGTGCCATCGTTGAAAATGTTCCTACCTAAAATCAAGTTAAATAACAAGAAGCATTAAAAAGAAGTGTAGCATTCTACATTTGTGGCCCACCACGATTCCCAAAAGCTTTTGATCTTTTGCTGCCGTTCGAAAAGTAAAACGTTACTCAATCTTACCTGGGTTTCTGTAGCCATAATTTCAAAATAACTGCAAAACGTCAAAAAACATGAAATTTTGCTCAAAAAAGCAGAAAAATGCCGAAGATCTAGATTTTTATGGCTAACGAAAATTAGATAAAATGGAGCTCTCAAACTTTTGGGGTTTGTTAGCAATATATAGGCATACAAAAAAGCGTTGGCAGTTTTCGCCAAACTTGCTCTTTGGCTATTTTACAGACGCTCAAAAAGTGCCAAAAATGGCAAAAATGCCATTTTCAACATGGCGCCACATCGGTGCCCGTAAAGATTTTTTGGTTTTTTCTTCACAGATGAACTAAAATAAGCATAGTTAACAGTCCTTGATAGCCAGTTTCGTCATTTCATGTCGCATGCAAATTTTTTCATAGGTGGCTCTATATTTAAGAGCAAGCAATTTTTAACATTTATTACTGTAGAAATATTACCAGAAGGGCGTTTTAGGTAGTTTTGTGGGTTTATAGGTTTTTTGGCATGCTGAATCCGAATCTGAAATCCCTATGTTTTTATCTCTACTCATAATCTCAATATCTGCATATTCTGGGTTGGCTCTAAATTTAAGAGGAGCACTGTATGTATGTCTTTAGACAGATGTCTTTGCAAAAGATATCTTTTAGACAATTTCAAGTATTTTTAGGTCAACCAAATTTTGTGGTCTTTATAGAAATCAAAACAGTCGGTGCAAATTGTCTAAAACTTTATCAAGAAAAAGAAATACTAATCAGTGTTTTCCCGATTCCATTTTTTCCGATTCTTTTTTGGAATCGATTCCATTTATTTTTCCGATTCCAATTCCGATTCTATTGACAAGAATCGATTCCGATTCTTCTTTTTTTAAATCGTATTTTACAACAATTTTTGTGATGGTTGACATGAACAATGAGCTTAAAACATCATTGTTTTAATTTTCAACATTGATTAGATGAATCTCAAACAATTTAAGTATTAAAATTGTTTCAAATGAACTAATATGTTATCAAATCATAAAAAATATTAACATTACATTATGCTTTATATGCATAAGTTGGAATCGATTTCTCTTATTCCGATTCGATTCCTGATACCGATTCCGATTCGTTCGATTCTTACATAAGAATCGGAATCGAGAATCGAGAATCGGAATCGGGAAAACACTGTCTACAGGTAAGTATATTAAAAAAATTTTCAGATTTTCAAATGTTATTCTTCATTATTTTATTGTACTAGGGAATAAGCGGGCCTTCGGCCCGCCTGTATCTGTCTCAAATGTTTATTAAAAAATTATTAATCTTGATAAAAAGATAATGGAAAAGAAAAAAACTTCATAAATATTTGTAATATGATTTTTATACAAACAACTTTTATTAACGAAAAACACATAAACTAAGAATTTATACCAAGAGATACATATAATAAATTTTCAATTGATTGAGCAACAACTTTGGCTTGATTTTGATTGAATTGTTTTGATGAAGAAAGAATAGTAGATGGATGTTTCGACGAAGATGTTGTGATTGAGGCTTATCTAAAATACATAAAAATAGTTAATAAACTATTCTAAGAATGTACAAAGAAAATGACTCACATGGATTAATATCATCAAAAGTTTCTTTAGGTAGTAATTGAGCACATAGCTTTGCAGCAATACTATAAAAAATATTTGAAGGAAATAGCTCTTTAGTAATTTCTTCTTTGATATCCAATTCAGCTATAGATTTTTGAATTAAATTTGATAAGCGATAACTTCCATAAATAAATAAAGGTTTTGGCTTTGAAGAGCTACTGCGTATCATATCATTGCCAATCTGAAACATAATCGAATGGTAAATATCCCAACAAAAGTTATAAAATTGCTTACCTTTTTTCATCATTTCAGCGCATTTGACCAAGCGAATAAATAATATAAAGTGTTGCTGCTCATGATCTATCTAAAAGGAATAAATTAAATTAAATAAACAATAAGAAAATGACTTACCTTGGTGCAATTTTCTCCAGCTCCGAAATGTTGCTTAACCCCGCAACAGGGCCACCGCACTGGTGGAATATAGCGATGTCGCTGTTTCAGACGAAGGTAAAAAAATTGCATCAACTAAAAAACAAACTAAAATTAAAATCAATTATTAAATATATATTAAATACAACTACAACACGAAAAACGTAAAACGCAAAAACAAACTAAAATTATTTTAATTATTAAAGATATATAAATTATTATTAAATCAACAGCAGCAAGAACAAATAAAACTTTTAATCAATGATTTCTTTGTACACAAAATTTTTAACTTTTTTATTCACTCTTTGCTTTCCCAAATAAATTTTTAGCGATGTTGCTTTTTTAACTCTTGAGCATGCAACATAAAGTTGACCATGATTAAAAACGTCTTTTCTTAAATCCAATCCAACTTTCTCAAATGTCTGCCCTTGGCTTTTGTTTATTGTCATTGCAAAGGCAATTTTAACAGGGAATTGTCTTCTTGCAAGTTTGAAAGGATAATTTTCTTCGTTGTAAAGAAGGATTCGATGAATGAAAACTGTTTCACCCTTTTTATCAGCAGTTAAAATCTTGCATTGTAAAGTATGATTTAAAAGTCCAATAACTAACAATCGTGTACCGTTACAAAGACCTTCTGCTTGACTCAAATTTCTAATAAGCATGACTACAGTATTCTTCTTTAAATTTAATTCATGAGGAGGAAGAGAAGCTGGGTTAAGACTATTTAAATATTCTTGAGTTAGCAACTCTTGCAAAGCTTCACCTTCAATTGCAGTATCGACGCTTGTATATCTTCTTTCACATTCATTTGGAAGCAATTCAACAACTTCTTTATTAAGCTCATCGACATCTGCATTTCTGGCTGAAAGAATTGCAGAATGTGCAACATCTTCAAATCTTTTTTGCGCGATTAAATGTCCAAAAACTTCTTGAACCAAATCCGATTCAACTTCAAATCCCTCAGGAAATTCGATATTATCATCAATATCGTTAATTTTTCCTTCACCAATTTTAAGCAAAAATTCTGCAAATTCACTTTCAGCTTCCTCCGCTCTCATATTTTTTGTCAAATTTAGTTTCTCAAAATTTTGCCAAAGATCACTTTTTTTAATCGATAAACTGACGCATTCTGATCTTGTTCCATTTTTACGAACTGGCAAAAGTTGTCGAAAATCTCCACCAAGCAAAAGAATTTTACCACCAAATGGTTCATCGATTTTTGTCAATTCTCGCAGTAGTCGATCCATGACTTCAAGGGCATATCTTGGAGCCATTGGTGCTTCATCCCAGATAAAAACATCTGTCTCTGAAAGTTTTTTCCCTTGTTTTGAATTGGGGGTTACTGTAGAATTTGAATCAGAATAAAGTGGAACAGTTAAACCCAAAGTTTTATGGCATGTTCGTCCTTCAGGCAACAAAATGGCAGCAATTCCTGTAAATGCCATTGTTGCAACCTTTTTACCTTTTGCTCTTAACAAATGCCATAAAGCTGTGTAAGTGAAAGTTTTTCCTGATCCACCTGGGCCATCAAGATAAAAAAGTTTTTGGCAATTTTTATTATCGCTTGCATCACAAACTTTTGCAACAACATTTTGTTGATCACCATTCATTTTTTCAAACATTTGATCACCAATTTCTTGGTCATGAATTGGATCATAAATATCGTATTCTTCATCATATTCAACATTTTGTGGCATTGTGGGATAATCTGATAAACATTTATTTTCAATTTCAAGAATTCTTTGGATTTCTTTATATGCCTTTTTAATTGCCTTTTCTTCTGTCATCTTCATTGCAAAATCATCAGACATGTCACCTTTAAATTGTTCCCAAAGATCTTGAGGGGCTAAAGGATTGCAATGGATTAAAAGTCTGACAAAAAGTAATCTCATTTGATATGGCAACAAAGATAATTTTGCTTCATTCAATACTTTTTCCCATTCTTTATCATCTTTAACTAAACCTAATTCCAAGCATGTTTGTGTAAAAGTTTGATATACGATTTTTTCATTATTAATTTCAACAGTTTTTAAATCTTCAAAGCTTTTTGCACCTTTTACATGATTTAATAAGATTCGTAAATGGAAAAGTTCCTGATTTGTGGGGGAAACAGAGTACATTCTTCCAATGACATTGAAATGGGATTTTCTTTCACTCCATTGCATTTTTGTTGGTTCTCCTTGAGCACTAACTTTTTTCCACGTATATTTCTCTGGAATTTCATGATAATAAAATTCCCGTGCTTTTGGATCTCTTGAATTTAATTCAAAGTATTCCATAAGCATCGACATCTTTTCCATTGCAGCTTTAAGTTCATCTTCATTTTCTGCATCAACAAAAGAAACCTTTTGTTCACCTGGAAGATGCAAAGGCAAACGTGTAATTGAATGGCTTTGTCCATGTAATTCAAAGCCCAAAACTCTCCAACATGCTTCTGCTGAACCCATATATCTGCTGTCCAAAAATGATTCACATTCATCATAAACTACCTCACCATCAACAATTTTAAATGCAGCAGAGTCATGTCCTTTGAAAATATATTTATAAATATATTTTACAGCTTTGATTGAAGAAACAACTTCAACATTTAAATGGCAATTCATTTCAATCAACAAATTTGGGCAATGTGGAACAACGTAACGATTATCTACAACAAATCCAGAAGATTTGGTTACTGTAATTCCATTATCTGGCCTTGCATAAGATGGATATCCATCTTCATCAACTTCTGTTTTTTCTTGAAATTCATGAGGGAAATGTTTTGAGCATTTGCCATCTTTCATGCATCTTTCATTGCAAGGGCCATGGATCATATGTTTAACAACCAATTCATGCAATTTTGGATAAAGTTCTGGATCTGGAAGTTGAGCGCTAATGTAACGATCAATTACTTCTGCTGTTCTCATTTTGTAATCCCCTTCTAAAGTAACCAAAAGATGAATATGTGGCAAGCCCCTTTTTTGAAATTCTACCGTATACACATGAGCTTTACATTTTCCAAAATATCCTTCTTTTGTGATTAAATTTAATAAATGATCTTTTTTTTGCTTAAAGACTCTTGCAACTAAATCTGGTCGATCAGCAGCTGTTTGCCCAGGCAACAAATTTTCTGTAATTTCTGGCCAACTCGGATTGCAAGTCATTGTGATAAAAAGATCCGGCTTACCGTATCTCCTTACAACTGACATTGCATCTTGATAAAGTTGCTCCATATTTCGGGGAGAACCTGGATGCGAAGATGGCAGAATATATTTGGCTCCAATTTTTTGAACATTATTATCTTGCTGAAACTTTTTCATGAATTCATCGATATTTGTATATGAATCTCTTAAAAGTTGCTGCTGATGAGTTTTTAAATAATTTACTCGATCTTTTAAAATTTTAAGTGCCGTGTCAACTAACCATTGTTGAAATAATCTTCCTCCGTGCAAAACGGCATTAAATTCTCCATCTCTGATCGAAATCATATATTTTACATAAGCACTTCTTGTTAATCTTTGATTTGAGTTAATTTTTTTCAAATCTGGATGCCAGATTGCTTTGCCGGTGGGAAAAAAGATGGGATAAAGCCATGGCTCAACATTGGGGTCCATTGCATTTACAGTTTTAAGCTTCTTTTGATCTTTGTCATAAATTGTGATGTATGAATCTGGAATTTCTCCATCATCATTAGTGGCAAAAACAGCAGCAACTTCATTAGATGCTTGCAAATTATATCTTCTTTTATCCTGTCCTGGTTTAATTCCAAAATGCAATGATAAACTTGGAGGTTCAAGTCCCATCACTTCTGCTGTTTCTCTTTGCAACTCCATTTGTTCATGAAGCATTTTAAAAGCCTTTGCTTGTTCGTTAATTTGTGCTAAAACAGTGCTTATCTTTTTAACAATATCTGGATTTAATTTATTAAAAGCATTTAATCGATTTTCTGCTGCTTCTTCCGGATCAACAATATACAGTTGTCCATGGCTTTTTGGTTCATCTTCTTCATTTATTACAGATGTATTAATTTGGTAATATGCTTGACCTTGGACAACAAAAGCATAAGGACCTGGCCTATTTACACCAAAATTAACAACATCTGCATTAAAAGATCCAAAAGAATGCGCATTATTAAGGACTCGAATATCTTTTCTAAATTCAGCAAGATCGAAAAGAGGTTTTAACTCTTCAGGGTAATCTGGAATAACAACTTTAATAGTTCCGTGCTGACAACAACTATAAAATGAAGCCTGTTTATTTGCAACTCTTTCGCTTTCAAAATGTTTAGCTTTACAATGTGTGCAAATAGAAATTAAAGGTCCTCCGTAATGAGCTTCCCCGTTATCATCGATTTCATATCCTGCTGCGCAAAGTTTTGTTTCTCTGTTTCTTACCATTTGCTTTCGCAATCGATCTCTTTCTCTTTCAGCTCGAAGCTTTTCGTCATCAAAATTTGATCTTCTATTTTGCGTCCTTTCTCTTTGTGCAGCATTTCTTACAACCTTTTCAGCTTCTGATAATTGTGCTCTTTGTGCTTCTAATCTTAATCTTTCTGTTTCAGCTCGTGCTGCACTTTCGGCTTCTGACAAATCTTGACGTTTATCTGACATTCTTTTTTTCTGCTTTTGTTTTACTGCTTCTCGTTCTTCTTCTGTTTGTTCAGCTCGACGTTTCCTATCTCTTTCTGATCTTTTTGCCTTTAATTCAGCTTGGTGAAGAGCTTCCTGGGAAGGAGTTCTTTCAACCTTTTTTCTACCCATTTTACAAAAATGTTAATAAAGTTCTTTAAAGTTCTCTCAAAAAAAAAAATTTGTGTGGTGACAAAAAAAGTTTTGTCCAATTGAATGTATAGATATATGATATATGAAAGTATGATAAAATGAAATGTGTTAAAATGAACGCTGATCCCGGACAGTAGTTAACTTCTAAAAGAAGACGCCTACAGAGCGCTGCAAAATTTATTTTAGCAAAAGCTAACAGTTTCGGCAATTTAATAAAAAAAATTAAAAAAGTAGAATACTTTTTTAATAAATTTTAATGCTCAATCAATCATAAAAAAATGAAAGCAAAAAAAATGATGACAAAAAAGATGCATTTTTGCCCGCAACATGCGTCATTTGCGCAGTTTGAGAATTATGAGGTGAGCACCAACAAACAGACATTGTCTCTTTTACGGGTAGAAAGATCTTTGCATTTTCAGTCAATGTTGTGTTTTTTCGTTTTAAGCGTGTCGTGGAGAAAGTCCACGATAATAGAAATTTACATATAATATTTATCATTCACTTCAATGTCTATAAAAGGGTTGAATGTGCTTTTTTTTGTGTGTCATTTTATGTATTTATTTTGTGTTGAATAAAGTGTTATTTTTATTCTCGTCTCATCTGTTAGAAGAGTGTTATTCTTCTCAACAATTGGTGCCTCTGGCTGTAACTGATATAGTTACTAGTCGATCCTACAACCAAATCATCAATTTAAAGTTTTGCTGTATTAGCAACTCTTGCTAGCAGCTGGTGCCTCTGAATTATTTATTTGTGAAGTAACTGGAACAGTTACTGATCACCAACATCAATTTCATATCAAGTTAAGCAACACTTGCCTCTGGAAAAGAACATTTGAAAGTAACTGTCACAGTTGCTGAAACGAACACAATTATTTTATAGGTTGTAACTGCAGTAGTTGTCAACCGTTTTGTTTTTTGAAATCTATCAATCTGATAGTAACTGAAACAGTTGCTTATCGCCTTTTCATTTATTTATGATAAATTTGAAAGTTGCTGGTACAGTAACTTATCAATAACCAAAAAGTTATTAAAGAAACATGTCTGGAAGCTTACGAAAAGATCTTGGTAGGACTCGTGGTCATGCAAATAGACATCTTAGGAATTATAATGATTTGATTACGAATAATCCAGCTCCTTGGGATGACGTAATGAAAACTGAATTCCGAACCATTATGAATCGAATGAAAGATGCTTTGGATAAATTTGATAATTGTTTTAATCAATGGGATTTAGCATGCTCAAATGTTCAAAAAGAAGATGAAGCAAAAGTTGAACGAGATCTTTTCGAATTATGGAAAGATGAATATAACGAATTTATCGAAGAAGTACAAACAACTGTTGAAAGAATACAGCAGAAATTAAAATTAAATATTGTCACTCCTGCAACTGTCAATTAAGCATCAGTTATTAATCAAGAATCTCCAAGAAATGGAGTTACTGCTACAGTACCTCCAATAAATTTACCAAAATTTGATGGTGATTATCTAAAGTGGAATACCTTTTGGCAAAGATTCGACCATGCTGTTCATTCAAAATCATATCCAAAAATTGAAAAATTGATTAGTTTACTCGGTTTTCTTGAAGGAAAAGCTTTGGAAGAAGTTGAAGGTTTTACTGTATCTGAAGAAAATTATGATACAGTTGTCGAAACACTTACTGAACGATTCGGTAAGAAAAACCTGATTATCAAAGAATTACAATTAAAACTTCGTGGAATTGAACCTGCAAAAGCTAATCCTGAAAGCTTAAGAAGTACTGTTAATATGATTTGTAACATTTGCAGACAACTTCAAAGTCTCCGTGTTGATACTGATAACGATTCGGTAAAAATGGATATTCTTGAAAAATTACCTTATCGTGAAAAAGAAGAACTTAATTGGCTATTAACGTCAAAACCAGAAGAAACAACTATTGATGAACTTATGAAAAAGATGAAAGATATGGCTTTGAGAGCTGAAACAGCTCCAAAGAAGAAATCGATTTTTGAACAAAAATTTTCAAATGATATTCAATCATCTGTTTCCGAACAAGAAACAAATTACAAAGTTCATCCACAACATCATTCACCAAGAACAAATTCAAATTCATACAGTAAACCAACTGATACAGCTGGTACTTTCAAATGTAGTCTATGTGATGATGAATTTCATGCTGCATCAAGATGTTTAAAGTTTGTTTCAGCTGATGAAAAGCTTAAACAATTACGATCAAAAAATTACTGTACAAAATGTGGTATGCAAAATCATGATACAACAAACTGTACAAAGAAAATGATTTGTCATAATTGTGAAGGCAATCATATTTGGTACTTATGCAATGCAAAGAAGTCAACTGCTTTTGTTACTGTAGAAAAGGAACAAAGCACATTACTCACCAAAGAAATTACTATCTCAAATCCTGATACAAAAATAACAACTGAAGCAGTTGTTATATTTGATTCTGGATCACAAAAATCTTATATTACAAATGAACTGGTAAAAAAGCTAAAGCTCGAACAAGTACGTGAAGAAATGCTTCAAGTGTCTGGATTTGGAGCAAAAGAATCCTCATTTAATGCGTCGCTGGTAAAGCTTCAAGTAAGAACGAAAGGTGGCAGCAAAGAAATTTATGCAAATTCAACAAAAAGAATTGCAACATCTGTTCCTCTTATACAAAAGAATGATTCTGATAAACAAAAGTATTCAACTTCCTACAAAACTCCAGATATTTTAATTGGTGTTGATTATTTTTTTGATTTTATAACTTCATTTGAGAAAACAAATGAAGAGATTATTACTATTCATTCAACTGTTGGTAAAATACTCTGTAAAAAGGTTCTGCCAGTTCAAACAAAAACAATTGCATCATTATCAATCAACCAACGTCCAAAAAGAACATATCAATCATCAAAAACTCAACTGCAAATTGCTACAGAATGTCGAAATCAACTTCAAATGGCGAATAAAAAAACAGCTGAAACAGTTGATATATTTGATGCAATTTGTTCAAATGTTTTTAAACATATTCATCCTCAAACAATTAAAGATGATAAAATTGTTTCTGAAACAGAACAATTTGATACAAAAATGAATATTAATCATCAGCTTCATCAAACGCAAAATGAAAAGATTAATTCAAAATTTACACCAAATATGAGATTAAAACCTCAAACAAAAATTCATCATCGTCGCCAATCTTCTTTAACAACTGCAACAGATGTTAATGCTAAATCAAAACGTCAAAATTATCATGAAAATAACAAAATAAATGTTTTTACTACAACATAGCGTGGTGGGGAGGGGCTTGCTAAGCTTCCTACGAAATCTACTAAATTCTCGAAGGATACAATGAGACCACATTTCAAATATGATTATCTTGAAAAAGTCATTCGGTCTGCAACAGATGAATATGCTGATGATAAATTTGATAATTATAGCAACAAATCTACAACATTATATAAAGATAAACCACCGGAAAGAAGAAATTGATCGTTACTCAACCATCAACATTCAACTGTCGTGGCGGGCAGTGTCGTGGAGAAAGTCCACGATAATAGAAATTTACATATAATATTTATCATTCACTTCAATGTCTATAAAAGGGTTGAAATTGCTTTTTTTTGTGTGTCATTTTATGTATTTATTTTGTGTTGAATAAAGTGTTATTTTTATTCTCGTCTCATCTGTTAGAAGAGTGTTATTCTTCTCAACAAAGCGTCTGATATATCGGAGTCGCAAAAGACCCTTTTACAAAAGATCAAAGGACGAGGCGCCGCTTGTTCTGTGATATTTTGTAAACGAAGTTTCTAGATCACACGAATCCAAGTTGCAAAAACACTGCTTTCAGACTGAGCCAATCAGAAAATTTGAATAACATTCATTTTCGAATAATTCTTTAAAAAAATATCTTTGGCATTATGTTCATCTTTGCGACATTCTTGCTATAAAAAATTCAATTCTTTTTTCAACGCTGTCATCGCTTTTCTATTTTATTTCTTTTTGTGTTTTACATTGACATCGTCAGTGTTATCAACAAGTCAATATTTATATCTTTTATTACTCTGTGGTATTTGTAATTACATTCTAAAGGCTGCTGTAGAAGGTAAACGGTTTTGTTTGAGCTTTGTTGAAAAAAGAAAGCGTTTTTTGAGACATTTTTTTCTGTCATGGAAAAATCAGTGTTTCCAACTTTTTGTTGCGGCATGGGAATGGAAACACATTTTTCATTTTAAGAACCAGTGTATTCGCGCAGTCGCCGCAGACGATGGTATTAGTTATTTAATAAATCGATTTTTTTCAGGTCCATTAAAAATGTTGAATCTCTTTAAAGCTTATGCAAATAAGAAACAATTGTATGGATTTCTTACTGTTAAGGATGACAATTTTAAGAAATACACCTGTGTTGTTATTGATCCCGCAACTGGAAAGACTTTGGCCGAAATTGGTTCTGATGCAAAAGATATTGAATTTTTTATCGATGAAGTTCCATCACCCGCAAATTATAATAACAGCTTTAAAGCAATTCTTGTTAATATGTTTGATTTGAATCTTCAATCCACGGAATTTCGACATACACCAATGGATAAATTTTGTCAAAGGTTGCAGGAAAAATTCAATTTATTGGGACTTCCAAGCTATTTTATTACTGAAAACAATTATGTTTATTCTACTTTGTTAATCGCAACTGATCCAGAGGTCCACTTTGATGAAAATGTTGTTATGATAAACCCCCGAAGAACTTTGTTTACTGTTGGTGAATTTAAGTACACTCCAAGTGGATATCAATTGATTCAAGAAAAAGAAGTTGAAATTGATTTCAAGTCAAAACCGGCAATTTTGCGTCAAAAACTTCTCGGTTCTTTAACCCCTGATAAAATTATTTTTGCGGCTTCTGCATGCAGAAAGAAATTTCAACATCAAAAAGTTTTCAAGGGTTTAAATGTTGTATATTTTCAATGCTGTTTACAATGTCATCGTGAAAAATTTGTCATTGAAACTTGTAAATGGATATTGGATAAAACGAGTACCAAATATCATATTATGCCAACAAGTATGATGGGAGTTAGCATGCAAGGATATTTTGGTTCAGATAATCATATTTTGGATGTTCTTGAGATTAAAATGGGTGAACCTCTTCCACTTGCAAGAACTGCTTTTTGTTCAAAATCTGTTCCGGAACTTCGTGTAAGTAATTTTTTGTGTCTTCTTGATCTTTTTGCTGCTGTTATTAATCTTTTTTTTCTATTTTTAGAGTGTTATTGAATTCAAATTTGGACATGTGATTCAAACAAAAGAATTACCAAAAGATTGCCATAAACTTAAAGTTAATGTAATCATTGATGAAAGCAATTTGCATGACATTATTGTTTATCCCGGAACCTTTGAACATATTGAGAAGCTGATTTCTACTTTTGATGCTGAAGTTGAATCCAAGATTCCCGTCATTTCATTTTTTGACAATTCTTCCGTCATTGCCTGTCATGAAATGAATAAAGGTTATCAATTTGTGAAAGAATGGAATGGTAAACTTGTTTTGCGATTAGTTGAATTATAATAATATATTTTTAGGCGTTTATGGCACAGATCTTTTTATCAGCTTTGATCAAAATAAGCTTCAATTTGGTCAACCTGCATTGAAAGCAATTAAAAAGCGACATACTTTTGTTGTTTTCGGTAAACTTTTTTGGATTTCAACAATGTACCATTAATTTGCGTTTCAGATTTGCTTAAAATTATGTCGATGCCATCAAATGATGTCAAAGCTGAAAAACATTGGGGTTTCTGGTTTACGAAGAATGATGAAAATCCAGTATTGCTTGAATTCAATACTTATGCCGGATGTAAGAAAGCTGCTTCCCCATCTTTCCTTATGGCATTTCTTCTTCGCAAACATCTCAAAGTTCTCAAAGCTAAAATTGGTCATAATCCAAAGAAAATTGGATTATGCATTTGTGAAAAGTTCACTGATGAAGAAATGGTTCGAGTAAAAGAAGGTCTTGGAAAAGCTTGTGAATTGCTCAAAGTTGACTATGTTTTTGTTGAAGCTGATAATTTCGATTCTGAAAGTGGTACCCAAGAATCCGTTTCTGATTCCAGTTAGTTTATTTGTTTAATTTACTTTAGTTCTTGATAGAATCCTTTCTATGCTTTAATTCTATTTACTTATTTGTTTTTATTATTAATTTCATCTTCTGCAATGAATCTGCATGTATTTTTTTCTGGTGTTACGTTTATGTTTTTTATAAATCTTATAAATATATGCTATTCATTTTTATTCATTGGTTTTTGCAGATAAAAAATAATCACAAATGTTTTTTAATAGCGTTAAACATCTTTTTACAAAAAAAAGCCTGCTTTTGCTTGGTGCATTTCAATTTTTTCACAAACAATGAAAACTTTGCTTTTTAAAATATATTTAACAATGCTTGCATTGATTTTCTTGAATGTAATTATAGCTAAAAGTTTGTTTGTGTTGTTGCTTTTCAAAAAAAATGAAACCGTGAAACACATTTTTTTGTTACATAAAAAATGGAAAAAACTTTTGTTAGATATTTTTGTGCTGGAATTTGTTATTGCTTTATTACAGCAGGTTTTATCTTTGGATTTTGTGCACTTTTATTCAAATTTTCATGGGCAAATGATATGGAAAAAATTTCAATGATATATTTTGGTTTTCGAATTCTTTGTGACATTATAAATGGTTGTTTTCATGAGTATAACAGATGCTGCAACTCTAAAACTGATTTATTCATTTTTCTTGTTTGGGTCTGATAAATAAAAACAAATTTGTTAAATTTATTTGTTAAAAATTTTATGTAATATTTCTGGGAATTGAAATGGTGGTGCCCATGTATTAAATGATAGAGGTGATCTCGCGACCATAATCTCGATATATTTTTTGAACTCAGTATTCATAATAAACATGATAACTACAAAACAGAGCTGTGCGATACCGATATATCAATACTGATTTATTAAAAATTACGATCGCACCGATATTCCAATATTTTTGTGTAAATCTAATTTTTGGTATTCAAGATTTTTTACCATGATTCATTTCTTGTTGGTCATTAAAAGGCACGCTGGGAAAAGTGTGGACAAAACGTTTTTTTGAAGCGATGCTCCCATAGATTTGTCCCAAACTTTCACCATAACTTCTTTGAGGTGTCTAGCAGGCATGTACGGGAGGATTTTAAAAAATATGCATTAGTTCTGTTTTTACAGACCCAAATATGACCAAAATTGACAAAAATGGGTAAAAACTTAAAAAACGTCATTTTTTAAATTCGAGATTTAGGGGAAAAGATCCCGTAAATTGCATCACCTGTAGCAAAAGAGTGATTTCAGAAAAATTTCAACAGTATAAGATTAATAGTGGCTTCAAACAAATAGCTTAAAGTTTAAAGATTACGGTAGCTTTTCTACTATTTTCGCGGTAAGAAACACGTTTTCCCAGCGTGTAAAAGGTTAATGTCGAACACTTTTACGTCGCCAATGTTTATTTTTCTAAAGAAAAAGAGATAAAAAAAAGTTTTGATTTTGAGTAAAGTATCGTCCCAGAAAATACCGATATTTCAATACGATATTTCGGTGTCACAGGAATCCGATCACAAATTACTGAAATGAAAAATAAATTTGTTATAATGGTTTGAGTTCTTATTATTATTTTTTTACTGTTTTGAATTAAAATAAAATTATTATTAGTTTGACATTTCTGAATTAATATGAATAATTATGTCTTATCACTTTTACGCATTGAAATAATATATAACACATTCATTTTTTATACCGTAATCGAATAACATAATTTTGTTCCTGATGCTCTTTTTTATTCAAAGGGATAAAATGGCACGCGACTTTTTAATCTGTGATTTAAGCTTGTCATTTTGTATTTTTATTTGGCCGGGACAATCGGCTAAATTGAGTGAAAAGGTTACACTTGCATTTTTCATTGTTTACAAAAACGATTACAATCTCATTGACGGTCTCTTCCGGTCCTTCAAAATGAAGCAGATTTGGCGTCGATTTGACGCGACCAAACATTGAATGAATTAATGATGATTTAGTTTACATTATTTGATTCAATTTTTTTTTCTCCTTCTTCTTCTTTTACTCCCTTTTTAACTCCTTTTTTTACCGTCAATATGCAGCTTGTTCAGGTGGTTGTAAGTGCAAATAACGGAAGTAATTGTTTTCTTTTCCATCAATTTTTTTCTCTCTCTCCAAATTGGGAGAGAATAAAATATCCTCCTCTTGTAAAAGGTGAAGAGAGTTCTTCAGCATGATGAGCATATGTTTGAACAGTTTACATTAAGCGGCAAGACAAGCTTACACAAAAAAATATTTTAATATTTAATAAAAGATATGAGCTCATCCTTATCGGAAGTAAGTGAGTGGATTCCATAGAGCAGCGGTATTCCTTCTTCTTCTTCTTTTCCTTTTTGGTAGAAAAAATGACTGAAAGAATTTCTTTTTACTCCGACATGGATAAACATTGTCTTGTTATGCAATATCGACGCCATTGTCGGCGCCTTTAAACATAAAGTTTTGCGCAATCGTCTCTTGGCAACCTATTGGCCTTTTCACTTATTTAAAGAAAATGAAGGAGGAAAAACTAATTTATTGCTGCTCATCTGTCAAATGACAAAATATGACAAATATATTTTGAAAAAAGGAAAATTATCACTAAAAATGGCATAGAAACGCAGAGACAAAAAAAATTGAAATTTAATATTTTAAAAAAGGAAAAAATATAAAATTTTGTAATTTCCGTAGATTTGCATTTTTATGACTTTAGATTAGCTAATATCCGCTCTTTTGTAAATTATTCAAAAAATTTTAAAAGACAATTTAAATAAGAAATTTGAGCTTCATTTAAGAAATTTTTGGATAAACTGTGACCATTTCAAGTTTACAGCTTCGTTGACCATTTTTTTTTGGAGGAAAGGCACAGATTCAATTTCATTCGCTTAAAGATTAAGTCAGTAGTTTTCGCAGGATTATCTGAGAAAAAAAGAGAGACAGTCATGTATTAATTGTTAAGTTGAAACGAATAAAGCGTGGCATTTATTCATTGTTATTATTGGTTGTCAAAAAAGCTATTTCAAGCTGCTAGTCATGTTCTTTTCAATGGTAAAATTTAAAAAATCTTTTAAAATTTTATCTAAACAGTCGGTTTAATTTTTTGATATTAAAGCCTTTTCTCTTCATTTTTTATAATATTGGTAAACTTTTTTTCTCATAATATTAATACAAACATAATATATTTGTTTTGAACCATTCTTACATTATGAACTTTGTGTATTCCGGTTTGATTGGCTAAAGCTGGGTACATATTGTGCGCCGCCCCTTTTCAAGTTAAAACTCATTTCTTTTGTCGCCCGTTTTGAAGTAAAACAATTGTTTCTTTTTTTCGTATGGCAAAGCCGATTAACTCTACCGTAGAGCCTATTTATTCATCATTCAAATCTTGTGATATTCAAAAAATTCAGACCTCACAATCACACCCTCACCCAGTCATTTCATTTTCTTCATCCGATAAATTAAAAACTTCAAATATGAATCCTGTTAATATAGCTTCATGTATGGCACATCACTTTAATAATTCACATGAATTTTATTTACCGTATTCTCAACAACAACCAAACTTTTTTATTCCTTTAGAGCGAAGATCATCATCAGATAATCAAAGTAAGTAGGATATTTTGTAAGCTTAATTCATTAGAAACAAATTTTAGATCAAGGAATTGAAAGAGAAGATCGAAAAATAAGAAGAAATCGAACAGCTTTCAATGAATCACAATTAGAAGAACTTGAAAAATGCTTTCAAACTTGTCATTATCCAGATGTTGGAATTCGTGAAAAACTTTCCAAAGAAATTCAGCTTCCTGAACCCAAGATTCAAGTCTGGTTTAAAAATAGACGCGCAAAACACCGCAAACATTTACGTAATGTTCCATCTGACAGTTCACCACCAGTTAAACAAGTTAAAGCCTGTAAGGAAAGTACCGTAATATGTAAGTTTTATTTTATTTTGTTTGAAGCAATTTTTTATGAAATTTTGTGATTTTAATTTCATATAACCGCATTTTCGTTGAACCTTAAAATTTTATGCATCTTTTTTTGAGCAAATTTTGAAAAAAGGTTTAATTGGTTTTTGTTTGAAAATTAGTTTTTAAACGATAAAAACAAATCCTTGTATCTCATAAAAATAAATTAATAACTATAAATGACAATAATGATTCAGCTGAATCATTCGGCTTCAAAAAGAACGAAAACTCTTTCTTGAATCATTTTTTCACTGAAAAAATATCTAAGAAGCAATGCATTAAATTATTACTGCTAAATAATTGATAATTTTTTCGAAAATATACGAAAAGCATACAACATAACATTTTAAAGTAGAACCAATTTTGTAAAATATGATAATTAAAAATTATTGATTTAGCATGGACTTCAAGCAGCCCATTTGGATCATTTTATCCTCTTCCAACTCCAAATGCTCAAACTGCACACCAACTTGCCAGTTTTCAAAACTTTTTGTCGCAACAAGCTTCAACAGAATTGCCACCAACAATTAAAGCTTCATATGATTCCTTTCCAAATGCTACAAATTATTCCCAATCATCCCCACCATTTAAATTTTAGTCATCTTTAATCTGATATTTATTTTATTATAATAATATCATTATTTTCCATTATCATAATCTCTTCAATTAATGAATCTCGTACAATTTCTTAAATGCTATTAATTTTTATTTATTAACTATTATATTAAAACTGTTTTTAAAACTTTTTTTATGAACCGTTGTTATCCATTAATAAATATACACACACACACTAGATACAAGCAAAAATGATTTTCAAAACTTAATTGAACTTTTTCTTTAAGATTTTTTTGTTATTTTTTTAAGCTTTGCAGAATTTGGCGCAGTCATTGTAAGTTTCAAAGTTGTTTGCATTTCCAAGTGCTCCATAGTAAGTGAATAAAAGACAATTGTTTGCAGTTTTACTGTAGAAATATCGGGGAGTATGAGATCCTTGGAAGGCGAATTTTCCAGCATCATAATTTGTATTGCATACTGTTTCTGTAAAAGAAAATGAATTTTTTCAAGGTTAAAAATTCTTTTAATCAATCAAAAAAAGAACCTTTTGAAGGACAGCAAAGATTTTGATTACAACTGTAGCCTGAGGGGCAAGCTGAGCATGAAATGGCTTGACTATTTTCATCAACAGCAGCCCGAACATTTCCATTGCATTTGGCTATAAAAAAAATAACATGTCATTGACATATTTAATTACACAAGGTTAGAGAGACAACCAGTTTTATATAGGTTAAAGTTTTTAGTTTTAGATTACTTACGAACTGAAAGGACCATTGAATGCCCAGAAGATCCTCCAGAAGAAGTTACATTAGCACATCTTTCACGGCATTCTGCAAGTGATGCAAAACGATTTTCATTACCATTACATCCTTGATAATAAAATGGTTGACAATGTTTTGTACCTTTATCGTAATAGAATCGTGTACCAGCTTCACCTCCACAACTGTTATCACCTCTGTCACGTCCTAAAATCGTAATAGAGATGTTTATCAATTAATTTATAAATGTAAAAACGACAAACCTAACAAACATGGACTATCTTGTGATAAAACAATCAAAGGAAGAAAAACAAAGATAAAAGCTACTGATCGCAACATGGTTTTTTAAAAGACAATCTGTAATATAAAAAAATTATGAAAAAAGAAAATCTCTTTTTTTGAAAAAGATAACCCTTTTTTACACAACAATAAAAAAACGTAAATGTCCTTGGGTAGGTATAAGATTAATTTCTCACGTCTTTCTTCCTCCCTCTTTATAGTAACTGGTTCCAGGTATCCAACAATAAAAACGTGTTCGTCCGTCAACAATCTTTAATATTAGCAGGAAAAAAATAACATGTTCAAAGGCGGGGTCAGAAGTACAAAATCCAGGAAAAAAATATTTCTAATATTTGTTTCTTTTCTTCGTCTTCTTCTTTCTTTCAAGGAGTCTCAAATGTTGTTTTTTTAACGTTACATAATCATGATAAAGCCGGTTCTTTTTCCTTTTGTGTGATGTAAATAAGGTGTCAACGTAAAAGAAAAATATTTGATGTTATAAAAAAAGACTCTAAATATTTGCAATTGATCCTTAAAATAATATTAAGACTATCCGGTTCTCTGTCTTTTATGAAATTTTTAAAAACTTGTATCGACCTTGCTAAAAACTTCTGAAAGTTGAAGTTTATTTACTTAAGGAACGATGATGGATGGATGAGTGAGTGTCTCTTTTTAATGATGTGTTCAACAAAATGTTTAATAAAAGATTTAAAAGTTTCAGAAAAACAATTTAAAGAATTTCTTTTGCTTTTCAATTTCAAAAATACTTTAAAAATTCCCACGTCAACCTCTTTTTGAACTTTTGTCACTTTCGAATTTCTTTTTGCAAAACATTCAAAAAAGTTTGATATTTATTTGACATACCGGATAACAAAAGAAATGTAAAAAAAAAGTCAAAATATACAAATAACAAAAAAAAATAGTTTTAAAACATGAAAGATCAAAAGCATAAAACAAAGTTCTAACCAGTCGGCAAACAACATATTTTTTTCATAGCTCAAAAGCTTCCCTCAAAGCACCATTTGATAATAAAAGAGATTTAAGCTCGTCATCAACGGATCTCATTACAGAATTAAGTTGATTTTGTAATTTTCTACGCTTATCATTACTTTTTCCATCTAAATCTTTAAGCTTGTCTTGCAATTTTAATACAAGATCAACAACTTCAACTTGTTCACGAGTTGATATAATATCATGGGATAAATCAGTGTTACACAACATTTCAAGATGACTTTCCCTTAATTCACGATCAACATCTTCTAAGCGTGATTTAAGCCAGCTTTCAAAATTTGAGCAATTTACGAATCTTCGGTATAACCCTTCAATATCTCCTTTGATTCCACCACTAAGAATAGGACCAGATTGTTGAAGCATTTGTAAGAAATCCTCAATAGAGAATGCTTTGGTTTGAGGCAATGCTTTGAATGGACTTATTTGTTTTCGAAGTGGCATTAATGTTGATAAATACCTACAACAAAAATATAACATAATATTATTAAAAAAATTCATGCAACAAACCTTTCAAGTGGAATCATAAAACATTGAGTTAATTCCAAAAAATGTCTTCGTAAAATTGCATTTTGTACATTATCAGGACGAGATCCAATATTTACCAGCTTTTTAAATAAAGATTTATCCGTATGCAAATATGGTCTATATTGTGAATAAAATCCGGGTTTCGAATCCAAAGTTTTTCCATCCCATGGCTTTTTATACAATTTTTCAGCATTAAGCATTTGTCCACCATTTGCATCACCAACGCATAAAATATGTGGCCAATCACATAATGTTTTAGAGAAAAATGGGTTTGTTAGACCAAGTAAGATACCATTTCTAAAAAACACAAAATTAGGACCAAAACATGAATTTGTAAAAATAAACCTGTTAACTTTAGATGTAATTTCCATAAAATCTGAATCATGAATTGTAAAAAATGGTCGAACTTCAGATGCATAATTCAGAGGCCAAATAATGGAACATAGTGATTGAACAATGGAAGAAGACGCAGAAGGCGTTGGTGCCATTACAACAACAGGCTATAAAAATATACCGTAATCTTATGCTTATGAGAGAGAATCTATTCATAAAGTTATCACGAGTTCAAAACATTTAAATTTCAAAAAAAGCATAATAATTTGTGAATTAAAGAATAAAAAACAAACCTCGTTTAATAATACAAGTTCCCATAACATTTGAACATGAGTGAGTGAAGATTTTAGAGATCTACAAAAAAGCCCAATCATTGAATTCGATACTTTTTAAAATTATTACTCGTAAAAATTTGTTTCATGAATTGTTGGAAGCACAATCGGCGGACCAGAAGTTGATGAATAACTGCTAGTATCCATAAATAATTGTTTCTGTGGTGTATCACTTCGCAATGGTATTCTACAGTGAATTACAGAGCCCATAAATGGCAACTTTAAGATTTCTCCGGGTTCCGGAAGTTTCCAATGATCAATATGATGACAACCTAAATTCTCTAATATTTTATATACAATAAACAATAAGTTAAATCAAACCTGTTTCAATAGCAGCTTCACCGTAATCAAAAAATTGTGCAGCTATAGTATCCACAACATGATAAAATAAACCAAATAAAGGTAATACAGATAATACAACTAAACTTTTTTGATAATAACCTCTGGGTAATAATGGATTCTTTTTTTGACGAAAATGTACAAAACCGTATAAAAAATTAGGATTAATTTGTAGAAATGTAGGAGCTTGACGACAATATTGTTCTTGTGATGTTGATAGTGTAATACCCGATTGCCGTGTACAAAAATGATATGTTGTATCTTGGGTACATCCACTATTCGAATCCGGAAAAGCCATATAACAAATATTTAATTTTTCTTGAGGTGTAAGTTCAACATCTCCAGGATATATTGTCTAAAATGAGAAAAATTGTATAATATATTTTCAAATACATTAGCTTACTTCAATGACTTGACCAAGTTCTAAATCAAATGTTACAACACAAATACAGCGTACCCAATCGGTAAATCTTTCAAGGGGTGGAAGATCAAGCGTTGGCCGCGTTTGCATGCCGATCTTGCCGCCAATGGCGGCACTCATAAAAGAGTTTCTAAAATATTAATTATACAATAAATTGATTTAATCAACAAAAAATAAATACAAAAACGCGCTTTTTAAAAAATTTAAAATGTTTTTATTTTTCAAAAGGTCCAGCATTTCTATCGTTACATTCCCCGAAAGAAAAAAATGAGGCTACAAAAAGAATTTTCTAAAAAATGAAATGATTTAAATTAAGCATTTTATTTTACTTTTGTTAAATTTTTATTAAAGTTTATTAAAACCAATTAAGTTATTTTGGAATGTTTTTTATGGTGGTGTTTTTTTAAAAATGTGAAAACAAGTTTGGGACACGTCGCCAAAATGAAAACAAAAAAGAGCTAATTTTTTTGTGTGGTGTATTGTTGTCGGAAGCCATTTCCTACCATAAAAAAACAAAAAAAAGAAGAAGCAATTGAGCAAAACAATTTTCAGATGGCTGTCTGTAGATAAGAACATTTTTTCTTCGTTTTTCTTTATCTTAGAAAAGAATTTTTGAAAGACAATGTAATAAATATGGGAGCCATGAAGTATGTATGATGAGGATTAGGGGATGAAAAATGACATAAAAATCAATCAATCTATTCAAAGAAGAAAAATAAGGGGGGAGATTTTTTTTCCAATGTTCGCCGGTGGCGAGTAAAAGGGAAGAAGAATGTGTTTGAGTGAACAGCCCATCGGAAAAAAAAACATGCGCACTTAGCAATGCAAAACCGAAAATTGAGCGCCATTTCACATTCTTTTTATGGTTTGTTTTAGAATATTTTTAATATTTAAAGTGGAAAAAAAGAAGGGACAGAGAGTCATGGTTTACGTTGACAGCTTATAGGCTATTGCCTTTTTCCGTTTTACTTCTTTTTTTTTCTGCCTTTTTACTCCAAAAAAGCTTCATCCGGTTTCATTTTCCTTCCTTCAAAAAAGTATAAAAGTTAGCCTTCTTGGAAGGCCTCATTATTTTAATTTTTAATTCGTTCCATTTTTTTCATTCTTTTAAGAGAAAAGGGTATTTACACTTGACGAAGCGTTTAAAAAAACAAACACTTTGCACTTTTTTTTTGACTTTGTGCTCTTTTGTTACGCAGCAGCTAAAACAATGATGACAAAAATATTATTGTTATTTTTTTATATTTACATTGTTTTAAATTAACTAACAATAAAAAATGGGTTATAGGTTAATTAATAATTGTAACAGTTTAGATGAAAAAAGGGTTTATTAACAATAACAATGCAAAACTAAACTATTGATAGATATTCCCGAGTGAAATTACAGTAATAAGATACATAAAGGCATACTATGATAAATTCTATTACAAAGTATTTTTTAAAAAGATAAAAGCTTCAATTTATATAAATGTTTTTTTAATTTGGTGATTTAATGGTGTTCATCTGGATGTTCTTCAAGTTTAGATTTTTCCATTTCACTAATCATTTTACGCAATTTTTCTGCATCTTGTGGAGTATAAGTCCGTGAAAGCTTTTTAACATCCAAGCATGCAGTTCGCATAATTGCTTCTGTAACACAATATGGATCACAATTGGATGATGGACGACGATCTTCAAAGTAACCAAATCCATCAACTTCTGTTTGACGGGGAATTCGAATACTTGAACATCTGCTTGCAACTCCGTAACTGAATTCAGAAATGCTTGCAGTTTCATGTTGACCAGTAAGCCGACGTTCATTATCTTTACCACCTGTTGGATCATAATAAGCGATATGTTCAGCATGAGATTTTGAGAGTTTATCGATGGCTGAGAGGATTTCTCTGAAAATTTATTTATTAATTTATCGTTCTTCGATTACAGTAAGCTTACTGATATCCACCAGGTTTACGCATTTTTTCAGTTGAAACATTTGTATGACATCCAGCACCATTCCAATCACCTTGAATTGGCTTTGGGTCAAGAGTTGCAATAACACCAAATTCTTCTGCAACACGATGTAACAAGAAACGGGAAACCCAAAGTTGATCACCCATTTCAATGCCTTCACATGGTCCAACTTGATATTCCCATTGTCCAGGCATTACTTCAGCATTGGTACCACTGATATTAATTCCTGCATAGAGGCATGCGCGGTAATGTGCTTCAACAACATCACGTCCATAGACTTTGTTAGCTCCAACCCCGCAATAATAAGGACCTTGTGGACCAGGGAAGCCATTCTTGGGCCAACCAAATGGATGTCCATCAACATCAAGAAGTGTATATTCTTGTTCCATACCGAACCAAGGATGTTCATTTTTAACTTGTTGCATTGTTTGTGCACATCTTCGACGATAATTAGTTTTATGAGGTTGCATCTTATTGTCAAGGGTTTCACAAAGTACGAGGATATGATCTCCAAGCCGGAATGGATCAGGAAAGATTGCAACTGGCTTCAAGAAAACATCTGAATCAGCTCCTTTTGCTTGACCGGTAGATGAGCCATCAAAATTCCAGACGGGAAGATCATCAGGATTTTTAGGGGAAGAAGTGAGGGTACGAGTTTTTGAGCGGATATGTTCACCAGAGCCATCAATCCAAATGTATTCAGCTTGGATTTTATCTTTTGAATCCAAGCTAATTAATTTGCTGGCGATAACTTTATCAGTGGAAAATTGATCACGAAGATTCAATGCCATCTAAAAAAGGAAAAAAATTGTTTATATTTTAGTCACCAAAGAAAAAAAGGGGAAAATTGAGACAAAAAATTGATGATTTATTTTGTTTTATTATTCTTTGGGAAAAATAACAATATCGGACACACGAACATTAAAAAAAGAAAGTTTTTTTTGGTTAACATTTGGTTTAAATATATACATTTTTTGTCTTTGCTTACCATCGTTAAAAATAATTACGACTCTTTTCGTCTTTCTTATTTTGCAGACAAAAGAATTTGAAATTGCAATAAATAAAAATGTAGAAGAAGATGAAAAATAAAGGCTATTGAATAAAAGAATTTACAAAAAAAATATAATACTAATAAATGCAGCTAACAAAGTAACTTTTATTTTTTTGATGATTTTTTTTGCTTGTTGCTTCTTGTTGAAGTGGCTTTTACGAGATGAACGACTTGCGGCTGTTTTAACGAGCGCAAAGTGTAAGGTCTCCTTTTCCCGTAAGAGGGTCAAATATAAAAAAGACTCAACACAAAAAGAATGTTCGATGATCAAAGAATGCCATTGAGACAACAACAAGAATGAATTGGTCTGATTTTAGTCACAACTCTTTTTCCTTCTTCCTCTTTTAATTCTCTTGTCCTATCTCATTCTTTTTGAGTTGATAAAGAGCTAATCTCACAAAAAACTGCTTGGGTGGGAAAAATAGTGATAAAACCACATACAGAAAAAAAGAAGATTAGTACAAGGTTAAGACAAAAGATATAGTTCAAAGTGCTTTTTATTCTGTTTTTTCTTCTTCTTCATGTTATAAAATAAAGCGAAAAGGAGAAAAAAATTGTCTTACCATCATGTGAAAATGAAATCAGACAGCAAGATAGAAAGAAAAGATCATCGGCCAGCAGCCAATCAACAACTGACAAAATAAAATGCAAAACTTTTAAAGCTTTTTTTTCTAATTTTAAAACCAAAACTTTTTTTGCTTCTTTTTTGAAGCAGAGTTTATTTTATAAAAAAATGAATAAATGAATTGACACTGCCGTTCAACAAAGTGCAGCATAAAAACAATTTTTAAGAGAGTGAGCAATGCGTCCTTTAAAAACGAGGAATAAAATGGAATACTTTGGTCGATAACACTCTTTTTTTCACCTAACATGGCAAAAATTTTGTACGTTTAATTCGCATGTCGTCGTAAGCTAAAGTTCGTTTTCCATTATCTTATATAAAAATCAGAAAAAAGTATAGAAATTTTTAGAGGATAATTTCTTTTGACTTTTTGAAAACACTTTTTCGAAGGTTCGCTGCTTTTTCGAATGAAATAAACAAAAAAGGTAAAATAGAAACTCATTATTTTTGACATTTAAAATCTAAAACGTGATCAGTTTTTTAAACTTGTTATGAGAAAGATGAAAGGCGTGCAAATTTTTGAAGCAAAATAGAAATTCCAAAATAGATTTGATATTCATCGTTTCAACTTCGCTTTTTTATATATGAGCAATGGTCAATTAACCAAATTATCAAAGAGCAATTTTATTAAAAGATAAATAAGAGAGGATACTAAAATGAAGATAACTTTTTTCTTTGCACTTTTATATTACCTTTTTTTACCATCGTCTTTTTTTGTGTCTTGCTCAAAAATTGTTCCGCCCTCTTTTTTTAACTTTTATGGCGGCCATATAGTCTGATAAATCGTGTTAAAGAAAGTTATGATTATCGTCAAGAATAGAAATGTGTGTTTTCTATTTTTTTTTAATTTGGCGAAAACACATACTATTTTCTAGATGGTATTTCCTGGTCTTAATGAACGTAATTGGGAAAAAATCTAGAAAGAATCAAAACAGCAAAGTTTTTGTGATCTCGAGTTCACAACTACAAACAGAGAAAAATAAAAAAAACATTACAGAGAAGATGACTTTGGAAGTTTAGTTTGTAAAACGAAAATGAAATAAATCTTTTTTCTTTTGACGATGGAAAGAAAGAGAAATGGAAAAGAAAAAAAAGTGAGCTCGAGAGTGGAACATTTGAGCAGAAAATTTTGTTATCTGACGTTTACCAAGCAAAAAGAGAGAGAAAGTTTTTTTGTGCGTTGTGATTTGATCAGTTATTTTTAATTTATTATTATTTATTGACAGTCTTTATTTAAAAAAAAAAGGATTTCCCTGTTAGTGATGTAATTATAGAAGTTTGATAAATTTTAAAACATTAATATTGTTTCATAAATGTAATATTAACAAATTATCAAACTTTTTAATCTAGGAATAAAACTTGTAAATTAACTTTCCAATTCACTGACTAAAAATAGATTACTCAGTATTACTGATCCAAATAAAAGATTATTTTTAGAAATGATTAAAACAACAAATGCTCTAACAAACAAAAACCGTTTTTGAACGCAAGTTTGTTAGTTAATTTTGACGACTTTAGCTTTTATATAAAGGCTAAATATAATTTTAATTGAAATTAGAAATATTCTACCGTTTTCAAAGGCAACAGCTTTTGAAAAAAATCTATTTTCAGCTTTTACCCTTCATTTGCAATGCTAAAAAAGTGAACGCTGTGAAATGTTTTGCTATGAGCCCTAGAACAATGAAACTTAAAAGGATCGATGGAAAAAATAGCCCCAAAACACAATGGTAGCCAGAGCAACTTACATAATTAAATTGTTCAAAGCTTTTGATGGATATTTATTTATTTAGAACAAAAAGAAAGAAGCAAAATATGAAAAAAAGTGTTTAAAAGCTATATCTCCATTATCATTTTTTATTATCCCACCGCTTTGATTAATTAATTAATGCATTCGAGGGCCTCACTAAGCCCGGTCCACTAAATGAAATTTCAGAATTTAACTTAAATTTTGCATAGAAAATTATGTATTTTGATCATAATTATCATCTGTAGGCATCTTACAAGTCAGAGAGCTATTTTTGGTTAAGTTTTGAAATTTTTTTAAACGGACCGGCCGCAGTTTAGTGCACCGGGCCGGATGATGGACTAGGCCGCGGTTTAGTGAGGCCCTGCATTCGATGCCGTTTGTGAATAAAATGAAAATGAAAAGAGTATACTATTATGTATACTGAAGTTAAATTCACAAGAATTTCCAAGAAGTAAAAAGAAAGTTCAGCTTTTCGGTAAAGTTTTAAGAAGTTTCTTGACACAACATTTTTAAATGCATGCATTGATAGGCTTAAAATGTATGATACCTGGTGGATTATACTCACAAAGTTTCATTTTTAAAAAGATGTTTGCCTTAAAAAATGTTTTTTTTCTCTTATTACATTAGAATCTTACAATCCGCATTAGTTTTGTTTGCTTTGTTTGTTAAGTTGACATTTACACACTACAAAACTTTTGGGCTCATTTTGTTCATTCTTATCAAAAATAAAACTAGAATTTTCGTTGTCATTTAAAATTTGATTGGTAGTTTATTTTTAAAGGAAACACCCTTATCAGCAATTTTACTTTTTTCTGATGTCCCATTTCTTTCTCTGAAGCCATAAATATGAATGTATTATGTTCATTATCATCAACATGGGGGTAACCCTTTTTCAGTCTTAATTTGGAAGACCTGAAACATAAAAAAATGAAACAACAATCGGTGTGTTTTCATTTTCTTGGACTTTTCGCACTTTGATGCGATAAAACAATGCGGAAGTTTTATTTATATGGTTCGATTCTTGAAATCGATCAACAAAAAGCACAAATTTATTTGTGTTCATTAAAGCTCAAATTAAAAGCAAAAATCAAATATAAAAATATTTTTCTTAAATTTTACAATTATGCTTTGATAGAAAAATTGAAGACCAACAAGATGAAAGGAACAGTTCTGAGAAAAATTTGAATGCTGACTGCTTTTTTTAACAGAAAGAAACCGAATGAATTGCTTCTTAATGAATTACGGAGCCAGTGATGTAAGAAGGCTTTGGAAGTGGTATGGTTCCAATATTTGCATGATTCCATGGCGTAACTGAATTGGTTGTACTTTGATCACGTGTAATCATCATGCCTCTTTTTCCAAGTCGCATCATATTTGCCAATTTATTAGCTCTACGAACTCTTGGATTTTCTTGTGACTTTTCTGGTGAAAAATAATAATGGAATGGAAAGAATCGGAATCTAAATTTTGTTTTTAAAAATTTTATTTTGACGAGTTTAAAGTTTTACGTAAACAAAGAATTTAAACTGGTAAGTGAAATATGACAATTTGCGATTAAAATTGGTTTTTGAACGCACTTTTAAAACCAATGCGACTGTAAACATATGGCAAAAAAGCAGTTTTTAATTGATTATCAATTTCGTTTCAATCAAAAAAGGCGGTGGTGTTTTTAAATGTTGTTTTTGAGAGCAAACTAATATGAAACAAACAAAATAATATTATTTTGCACTTTTAGAATTGTGTTTAATTTTAAAATGGGTAAAAAAATTTTGATTTTTAAAAAAACTTTTATCAAATTTTTAAACTAAATAAGATTTACTTTAAAATACTTACCTTGGAGCTAGCATGACTAAACCATTGCTTTGCATTTGATTATTTCCCAAACAGTTGATTACCAAAATGCCAAGGATAAAAATTGCAAAATATAATGAAGCTGTTGTTTTTGCCATTGTTTCCTAAAATATTTTTGCTTTACAAATGAAATTTTTTTAGTTTCAAAAAAATTTCCAAAACTTCTTTTATTACTTCTAATAAAAATTTTAATTAGTATAAAAAAGATATATATTTTTTAGTAATGATGGCCCAAAAATAATTTATTACTTTTAAAAAAGCTAACATCTAACTAAAATGAGTTAAAATTTGAGAAATAAATTGATATAAAAGCCAAAGAAAGAAGAACTTTTAACATTGACATTATTTACCTCATTTTTTTACTTCATCAATTTTCAGGATGAATAAAAGTACCGCCCTTTTGAAGGTTAATCCAGGTATCTTTGAATACGCTCATTAGAGAACAAAAAGCTTTTGATAATTCAAGTAAAATCTCAATTTAATAATAAAAATAAGCTTTTTCACGTTTGAAGAAGAAATGTTAAACGTCACTGTTCTTTACAGGGAAAGGTTCCCCTTTTTTTCATTTATTGCATAATTCTGCAGTTTACCTACATTTTACTTATATCTGAGACAAATGAGTTTCTAAAAGAAACTTTTTGTCAAATATTATTCGCTTTCAATTTCAAACAATTAAATTTTTATAATCTGTGTCAAAAATAATGAAAGTTAGAAAAAAAAAACTGATATCCACAGAAAAGATGTGTTAATAAAAATTAATAAAATTATTCATTTTGTTTGCATTTTTCATTTAAGTGTGGGTGTTTTCAAGAAACAATATGTTTCAAAAGATTTTAAATTTTATTCAACAAATAATATTCAAACAGTGAAAATGCAAAAAAAATGTCACTTTCAGCAGAACTAAATTCTAAAGGTGAAAGATCACTGAAAACAGTTTTATAAATAGAAACAGCTAAAAACTAAAATTTCTAATATTTTAAAAATGGTTATGAGTTAAATATTCATAAAGTATTTCAAAGATCCTAAATAACTGCAAATTTTGTTGATGCTAATAAAATGGATTTAATACATATTATAACCAGCATGATGAGTTGATTTTGATAAAGAGAATGAAACAATTTTAGCTTTTTCATATCCAAGACGTTCCAGAATATTTGTTACTTTCTTCAAAATATACACTCGATATGGTTTAATGTAATAACAAACAACAACAAAATTACAATTTGGATAAAAACTTGTAAATGAAATGAAAATTGTTGCATAAAAGCTTCCACATTTAATTTTAAGATAATAAAGAATAAAATAAATCGCTAGGGGGATGATTAATTCTACCGTAACCAAAGCAAGTTGAATTGTTAAAGCTCGGTAAAGCATTTGATGAAGACGATAGGTACTTGCAGAAACGTGTGCTCGAAATTTTTGCATTTGCCAAATAAAGTAAGTATGAATCATCATTATTGAAAGGAATAACAGCACACATAAACAACTAATTTCAATAAAAAATATTTTAATCCAACCATTTCCCACGTTAATGTGATATCCGCCAATTCCATTAAACTTTGGATTGTTAAAGAAAAATGTCATGAGATTTGTTTCACTAATAATGACATTTTTTAGTTCATCAAGTTTTGTTCTTTCCATAATTAAAGGGACTGAAAATGAAAAATTATTTTCTCACGAAAGCAAAAAAAGGGTCAAAAATTACTCATAAAAATAGCCAGTGAACTTGTAAGCGTGATTGCACGAGCAGGAAAAATTAACCATTTAATAGCATAAAATTTTGCGACACTTCCATGACTTTTTAATTTAACAATTCTATAAAGAAATGACACAAATATTGAATGTCCAGTTCCAATTGCACAAAGAACAAATGCAAAAAAGCAATAATTAAATGAATTTTCCGGAAGCAACTTTGCTAATCCGATTGGATATACAATTGTAAATGGTAGTATAGTAATCGGTAACCAAAATGTTAACACAAAAATAAAAGCATAACTCCAAAATAATTGATTTAAAATAAGTAATTTGTATTCCCCCATTGGTTTTGTTGATTTCATGATAACTATATAGGTCATATATGGAAATAGAATAGTACTCAAAGCAAAATTAGAAACAACAATATAAAAATATATTTGTTCAAGATCTGGATGATAGAGGTCATCGACTGTTAAATCCATTTTTGCATGGAACAAAATAAACTAAAAGTTAATTTCAGAGAAAGCGTGTATTTAGTTCTTTAAAAAAATTATTTATTCAACAGGTGCTTTTTCTATTCCAAAAAACCATACTACGTTTCCCACACATTTTTTTTACCAAGATAAAAGAAATCAAAACAAAATTTATTTTTTTAAACTTTATTAATAGTTCTCATAGACGACAAGTTTTGAATACAAATATTTGAAGATATCGTGACAGAACTTACGCACAATAGTCGAATTCGAAAACAATAAACAACTACAAAAAATGTCTATTTTAAAATACACGTTCATAAGCAAATTCCACTGCTGCAATTAAAATGACAAATTATAAAGAACTTTAATTTGTTTGTAAAAAAACAAAATAATTTATGAATTTTTTAAGTTATGAAGAGATTGTAAATTATAAATCGATGGAGGTAGTAAACTCAAATGAGACAGATTTTCGACATCTGTACTTATCTTTATAACAATTTTTTTCGTTAAATTAAAAGTTTTTGCAGGTTAATTTTTTGTAACTTTTTTGTGCCTTGCTTAATTATTTATGTTATAAAATTTTTAACTTTGACGATGATTGTTAAATTAGAAAGGTGTTGTAAAATAATTGCTGTGACAAATTTAAATATCAAATTTTATTTCCGCATAAATAATACAGTCTCATTTTATTTTGCAAAAAATCATGATTTTTGGTTATTTATAAAAACGTAAAAATCGTATGATTTTATTTTATATTATGAATAATAAAAAATTCTTTTGTCTGCTTTCTCCATTTTTTCTTTATTTTTTTTTGAAACACAGTTTTTTGTCATTTTTTGAAAAGCTCAACCAGTCAATTTTTCTGTTTTTTTCACTTTCGCATCTTTATTTGTGTTGTTTTTTAAAAATGGAACCCATGAAAAAAGAAAAAGAAATTTTAAATTATAATTTAAATGAATGTGAATGTCGATCTGATAATTCAAGTTTTGAGTTATTCAAAGCATATATTGGGCTAATTGATGAAACGGTAGCAGTAATTAATGAAGCCTGTTCAAATATTATTAGTGGTGTTGGATCACACTGCGAAGCGGATTCAATATATGGTCATTTAAAACAATTTGAAACAGCCTTTTCACAAATGGCTGAACTGGCACTTTCATGTCAAAATTCTCAACAACTTGCTCAACCAATTATCGAAAAGAGTGAAAAAGTTCCTATTGTTAATATGGTTGAAGTTGCAGGGTCTAATTTTTTGAATAATATTTTTCAAAAGGATCCTTACTATTATCAATATTTGTATTACAAGTACCCGAAACATTGGCAAGAAGTTGATCATTATCCAAAGTAAATTCCCTTTTTGATAAGTGTTAATCATATAATTTTATTTAACTTGCTTGTATTTGTCTCAATAACTTTGCTTTTTTCTTTTTGTGTTTTTTCTGTATGAATCACATCTCTTTTTTTATCTGAGACTAAGAAGCTGTTTTGAATTTCAAAAATCATTTTTTTAAATAAAAAATCTTGTATGATTCATATTTTCTAACAAAATTGTTGAATTAATACATTATCAACAAAAAAACCTCATAAAAATTAAAATCTAAAACGAAATCAAACTTGTGACATGTTACAAAAATAATTGATTAATCAGTTAAACGTATAAACAAGGTAAAAGAAATTTTATTTCAGTTTGTCATGGCTTTGCTGTTTTTTTAAAAAATATTAAGATTGTTGTATTTCGTTCACAAATAATATTTGCCTTTGTTCCTTTTATTACTATAAAATAACTAAAATATATCAAATTAACAAGACAAAAGGAGGCACTTTTTTACAAGTTTTTTAAAAAGTACAACATTTAACAAAAAACAATAAAAATTTCTATCAAAAAAGTAAAAAAGAGGAAGAATTTGTTCAAAAAAAGAGAAATGTTAAAGAATGCTAACGAAACACTTCAATTAAAATAATCCCGCCAAGGTGACGGCCCTTCTCGATCATAACTTTCAAAGATGTCATTGCAACTTCGCGATTGTAATTCATTATGAGGATTAAGTTCGGGAGTAGTAGTTGAATGATGAATTGATTTTTGAGATGGAGGAGGTGTAAATCCAAAAACTTCTTCCAAAATACGTTGCATTTCTTGAGTTTTTCGTTCCTTCATTTCATTCAATGATAACTGATACCAGGATGGTCGATTTTCCAAATATGGTGTTAATATCCGCTCAAGTTTTAAACATGATTGCAATGTCCCTTCACAGGATACAGTATAATGTAGAAAGTGTCGTTTATTTTTTCGAAGTCGAATTGCAATATCAGTACAGCCAGAAATATCCTTTAGAATTTTATAATTTTCTTCAAATCCATCTTTGTAAAAAGCTGGGACAGATAAAACAAAGCTCGGATATTGAATAATCGTTTCTGTCAAATTTATTTGTAAATCCGGTTTATTCAAAGGTGAGTTTGCTGGAAAAAATGCAAGTTCAATCAAGAGGCCTTCATTTGTCTGAAAAGTTAATCACGTTATCACTGTTAAAAAAACTGAAGGAATACGCTTACTGTTGCTAATTCGGATTCCAAAAGATTTTGATATTCAAAAGTTAAATCATTAATTAGTTGGTTAATTTGATCTGTTACATCCATATTCTACAAAGGAATTAATTAAAAATGCAATTAAAATAATCATGCCTAGAAACATACATTGTCATAAGATAAATCCAAAGCTTCAATAACCAAAAATTGAAATGACATAAAATCATCTAAAAATAGCTTTGAACTCCCCAAAAATGTATCTTTAAAAGCTTACTATTGCAACATAATTTTTGAAATTCTTTTGCCATTTTTCTCATTTCTGTTGGAATTTGATATTCTTGAATTACATATGTGCTTAAAGTTTCACATCTTTCATCCAAATCTCTTTTCCAATCTGGTTTAAATCGATAAAGGATTTCTTTTCTGAATCTTCCAATTATTTCAGACAATTGTGAATGAAGTAATGCATTTCTTGTTTCTTCATCTCGATTCATTCTGTAAGTACTGAAGGAGCCAGGTGGATCCAAATTTACATTAGCAAATAATTCCGCTTCACTTTTTACATTGAATTTAAGCATAAGATCCTGAAATAAATGAAAAATTAGTTACCGTAACTAATTTTTCATTTATTGAGTCAAATACTTACTCCAATTTCAAAGCAATATCTATCAAACATATTTTTTGCATAATCACTAACTTCAATATCCTTCTCCAATTTCATCATCCGCATTTTTCTTGCACGATCTTGCATAAGTTGAAGCATAAGATAAATTTTGGTTGAACGTTTGTAAAGTTGACATAATATATGATTGCTATCAAACATTGGCTCATGACGCTTAATACAAAAGTTTGGATTGTAAACAGGCTTTTCTTGACGCTCAATTGGTGGAGCAAAGACACCACTTTTAAAGCTGTTAACCGCAACATCAGCTTTTAAAGAAATCTTTTCAACTTCTGGATGATCTGGATGATGAAGAGTAATATGAGAATTAAAGCAATTTGAAAGCTGTTCAAGATTATTTAATTGTTCAAATTGAATTCGAAAATCAGTATGAGATTGATGCAATTGTGCGATATCAATTTTTGGAAGATGACTTGAATCAGGGGTTGGAAATTCAGCAGGTTTAGAATGTTCCAAAAGAAGTTCTTTATCCCAAAATACCGAGTAACAATCACCATCAAGATCACCGCCACCAATTTGATCAGGAAGGGGTCGATCGCCATGGTTGCTGAATACAATTACATCTAAATGATGTCGAAAAGCCGGATGATCAACAGCTTCAACATATCGAATATCACCAAGATGATACATTGGAGATTTTGTAACACCAACTTTTCCAGTAATAATTGCTGTCTTTGGATTTGGGGATTTTGAGTGAATTTCAGTACTGATTTGTAAGAAGATTTGATTAGGTTCCAAAATTCCGTATTCATCAAGTACACCCAAAACAGATCGACCAAGAGATTCAGGAATTGGAATTTGAGCTTTACAATTCAATTGCTCTGAAATGATATATCATTATTAATAATATATTTAACTGGTCATCGAAAATTTTAAAACATAACACTCACTTCCAAGATTGACAGCATTAACTTCAACAATTGATCGGAAGAAATCTTGTTGAATAAGTTGTTGAGGATAAAACTTATCGATTGGAAAATGTTTTGGTAAACCTTTAAGAGTTCTTGCAAATGTATTTGGATCAATTAAAGATTTTATAATTTCAATAAAAGCTTGAGTAAATAATTCATGAAGCCTTCTTTCAACGACATCTAATTTTCCTTGATCACTGGCCAATGCTACCAAGAGAGCAATAAAAGATTTATGAAGTTTTAATGGTGCAGGCGAAGAGAATTTAACGACATCAAAATCAATGCATCTTTCTCCAAGAGCTTCAAATTTGGTTTGAGAATCTCGGAACATAACAATATATGGTCCAGCATTTGATACCAAGGCATTGTTATATGGATCTACCGCAACCATTCCTTTACAGCCCAAACATCGAAATTGAAATGCTGAAGGGGTATAGGCAAGACCAAGTTCATCTCGAATTTGACAAGCAAATGATTTATCAATAACTCCAATACCATCAGAAAAGGTGAACTCTGGTTCATTATTGTACGAAGTTGGAGATGACATAAAATCTTTAAGATGTCCAATTTCATTATTTCGAAGTTTCATATGAATTTCCTGAAAAAAAGCTGAAGTGTTTAACGAAATGTACAGTAACCATGAACAGTGTTGCACAAGCAAGCTTACTATTTCCTAACTCTGTCCCTCAATTTTTACAGTATAACCTCTGATTAAATTATTAACTTTAAATTTATTACCGTAGCAGATGAGAAAAAAAGTCCAAGACGGGCTGCAACTTTTGCTGCAGGTTCTTCTTTAAAAACAGCCCATTCATTGATAATTTGAATAATTTCTTGCTGGCAATTTGCATCAACAAAATAGGATCCATGTTGTTTAAATAAAGAAGAAGAAGAACCAAAATGACGAAAAACTTTTCCACCAACAGAAATGCCATTAATCAGAGATGTCCGCATTTTAGCAAGCAATAAATTTTCGTCACGAGGAAAATTTGTGCCATCTTGGTCAAGGAATTTTACTTGTAAAACTTTTTCAACACCAAGTTTACGAAAGCCCCGATTATTTAAAGAATCTTCTTCACCTACAAAGATAATCTTTGCTGGAGTAATAATTGCCTAAAAAATTGGATATGTAAAATCCATAGAAATCCCAAAACCAAATAGCTTACGGTAGCAATAGACACATATTGACTTCCAATTATTTGCTTCTGTGGATAATCATTTGGATCAAAATTTAATAATGGCAATGAAATATCTTTCTTTAGAAATTTCAACAAGGAACAAAAATAATCGGTGACTAAATTCCATTGTGCATTTTCTCCAAGTTGCATCAACATGGTGATATTATTTTGTTGGTAGAGATAATAATACAGAAGAAAATTACCAACTAATCCATGAGATTGAATGCATTCGATATAATATCGAGTTTTGAATGGTAAAAGTGTGACAGCAAATTCCAACAATAATGGATTTGGAAAAGGATAAGGAATTGTTGCCATTTCTTTAAAAGTTACTGTACATGGTAATCGTTCCAACATTTTTTTCATCCATGAATAAAATGTTTCTTTCTGAAATGTAAGTTTATTGTAATATTTTACTTATAAGATTTACAATAGCAAATTAATCCGAAAAAAATAAAAAATGTTAGTATTTTGTATTTGTAATTTTCTACTGTAACAAAGTAAACAAAAAAAATCTTTTTAGTAAATTTTATATAAAATAAATCGAAACTTGCATTAAGTTTGAAAGTGAGTTGAAAAGCTGTGGCATTTATTAAATCACTCCAATATCCATTTACTGCACTCGTATGATATTGCTTGAAATATCTGCCATGTTCAAATTTTATCGTCTGCTCATTGAATATTTTATATGAAAATATTGGGGTATGATTTGAAACAAATAATACTGTAATTTCAAAACTTTCAGAATCAACACAAAATTGATCATTTGTAACATTTAAATTAAAGCTTTGGAAAGAATCATATTTAAAGATGGTGGTAAGAGAATCAACACTATCAGCAAAGTAATGTTTTAGTCGAAGAAGTTCGTCGTCATGGATCCATTCAGATGAATATCCTTCAATCATATTCCTGCTATAAAATTTATTGGTTGCTGTAAAACCAAACGCCATTTTCCACCCTCTTTCGATTAATGTGTGACATCTGAAAGTTTAACTTATTATTCAGTGAAACACGCATAAATTCCAGTTATTTCTGTTTTTTATGCAAAATTGCTTTAAAAAGCAATTTTTTATCTTGAAATTCCATATTTCGTTTTTTCCTTGTTTGTAAAAAGTAATGAAACACTTACACTAAAGGAGCACTTTTACATTTATTCATATCAAAAACCATGTCATTCTGATCAGGTGGTTTCTCAATCATATCCATATCTGAGATAATTCAATCCAACAAATTTTTATTGAATTGTCGTTCTACAGAATTAATTTTAAAAATGTGTTGATTTATAAAAAAGTAATGTCACGAGTTTTATGAGGTAGATTATCCGAGTACATTTGTTCAACAAAAAAACGCTACAGTAAACTATGCGAGTTGTTAAAAGTAATTACGTATCCAAGTTAATTTTAGTAATTCATACAATTGGTATTGAATAATCAAACAACTCAAACTCGACACCGTAAATGTGTGAATAAAATTTACCAAAAGTTGCCAAATTTTTTTCTTGATGTTTTTTAGTAAAAACCTTTTTCTTTTTTTCATCAAAAACAAAAAAAAATGTTCGAGAAGGAAACGAATAGAAGCAAGAGAGCAAGACGACGAGGAGTGCAAAAAAAAAGAAAAAAATTGGCAAGATGATTCATTGGGTAAAACAATTACAAAATAGTTTTTGTAAATCTTCATTTCAAGCTTGATTTTTAACAAGGACAAAGTGTGGAAAATTTTTTTACAAAAGCACATTAAATATGAAAAGCTGATTCATAAGATTTACAAAGAATCAAGAAAATCGTGTGTTGGACATTGATAAAAATCTTAAAGCTATGCGCTGCAGTAAACTTATTAAATTATGCAAAAAAAATTTGCAAAGGAAAAATTGAATGTTATGAAGAATCCAAATATATCAATTAATTTCCAACTGACGGAAACAAGAACTAAAGCAAACCGAAAAAAAGTCTTAATCAAAACAAAGAAATGCTAACGCAATGCCGGCCCTGCGCATGCTATGATTGAAATGTTTTACGAAGATGAACACAAAGAAGAAAGCAGCTATTTTTAAAAGAAGAAAGAACAATTCATTTGGTGAAAAAGATGAATTTACGGAACAGAGAAAGGCATTAAAGGTTTTGCATGTTGTAAAGTTTAAAAAATGTCAAAAACGATGTCAGCTATTTACAAAAAAATGCAAGTAAAAATCAGAAAGGTTTTGAAATAGAATATTGCCAGACGACAAATGATGGGCAATGAAAAATCGATCGAATGCATACACTCTTTTGCCAATTTTAATGCAAACGTTAGAATTTTCAGCAATGGCTGTTCTTTAATGATATATAGCTGGCATACAAGAAAGAAGACAGAATTTTTTACATAAAGTCGAAGCTGATGGACGTTTACAAACGGTAATTTTTCCAACAACGTTTTACCAAACTTTTGTTTACGAGCTGCAAAATCAGGGTAGTCAAAGATAGTTAAAAGGAATGAATTAAAAGGTTTGTATATTCCATAAAATTTTATGTTTGTGAATTTAAGACACATTTGTAATTTTTATTGCCAAAATTACAAGGTTTTATTGATTATGACATTTTATATCATGATATTGCAACGTTTTTACAAATTTACAAACTAAAAATCTATAAATAAATTTTCTAAATCCTAAATTATCATAGTTACGAAACTATGGTTGACACAAATGTGGGTACATTGATACCCAAGATTGCCTCGATTTTGTGATGAAATTAATTATCACCAAAAATTTCTTCCCACCAATGTTGTATTTCGTTTGTTGTTGATTCACTGTAAATTGATCTTAACATTGATGCACCAGGACTTGACAAATGTTCTAAATTTTAAATATTTATAAAATCTTGATAATACCGTAATATTACCTCGATAAACGTTACAATTATCCAAAGATAATCTTCGCTCATTCGCTAAAAGTTCTTCTTCTTCCGCGAATTCATCCAAATCTGGAAGATCACAAGTTGCCATCTGAAAATGAAAAGAAGAATTTTTTAAAGTGAAAATTGTAAAAATTACTTGAAATTGTTTCATTGTTCCTCGTTTATCTGTCCTTTTAGTAAATAATGCTTTGTCATGCACAATATCTTTTGGATTAACAGCTGGTCGATCTGGTGTGCTACTTTGTGCCGGTAAAGTTTTCATTCTTGTGCCCCACATTAATTTTTTGGCTTCCTGTAAAATATAAAAGAAGTTTAAAATGTTTTGCCAATTAAAAAACAAACTCCCATAAGATCAGGTATGCTACTTCTTCGATTTTTAGATTTTTTTGTTCCTGATCTGTCTTCACTAATTGATTCAGGTTTAATTTCATGTTGATTAGTATCTGCTCGATTAGTAATTAAAGGGTTTGTAATTGCTGTTTCAGTAAATTGAAGCCCCATAACATCTGTAATGGATGTTCGAGGATTTGAAATTGTACCACTTGCTAATTGATTGTTTCGAATTTGTTGAATTAAATCTTTTTCTGTCATTTGTTTCTAAAATAATGTTTTAAAAGAAGTAAGAAGCATTTGAGAACTTGCCTCCATTTTAATTCTTTTTAAGCATGCTTCAAGCCATGATCGAATTGTTTGTTTTGCAACTTCTTCTTCAATAATATATTCAAGTTCTTCTCGTTGTAACAGTTCTTCCAATTGCAATGATTTTCTAATATCAACACTTCTGTACGAAAGCATACTCAAAATATCGTGAAATGATACATCCTCGCTATTATGCAGTCTTTCCATTTCATAACACATATGCTTGAAAAGCAATTTATCTTTTGTTGGATCAACTTCAAGTCTCCCTTTAAGCAATCTTAACAAAAATTTGACCCGACAAACAGGGATATATCCTTTTTGAGAAGTATCAACCATATTCCAAACAAGTTGAAAATTTCTTATATCTGCATATGAGAGAAGGGCATCCTCTTCACTTGAATAAAATAATGAAAAATTTTCCATAATAATAGCAACCAAAACATTTAAAACAATGTAAGTAATGATTAAATAGAAAGAACAAAAATATATTACTGCACCGTAATAATTCCCACAATCAGTTTCCCAATAATTCATTCCTTCTCTCCAAAAACAAAATGGTGGATTTACAGCCCCGATCGCATGCATAATATCATTCCAATCTTCCCCTGTGACACATCGAAATAAAACAACTAATGCCTCTTTGGATGTCCGAAAGTTGACATGTTTTGAAATTGTATGCCCGTATTTAACCATTGCAAATAAAATTACGCCCGTATATGCATAAAAGAGAACCAATAAAAACATGGCACTTATAATGAAAAAACTTCGAAGCATACTCATTAATACAGTAGTCATTAGCATTTTTAAGGTTGATTTTCGACCTAAATTATTGGGTGTTTTCTGTGGTGCAAGAATGTCAAAAACATACCAGTGATAGTAAAAAATCTTGAAGTAACAATTGTATATCCAAAAGTATATGTAAATCTGCGAAGTGGAGTATTAGCAACAACTAATCCAGCAGATTTATCCATGATGAAATGAAGAAAAATCCAAGCAATTCCAAGAATTGTTATAAATAAATCGATGCGATTTCTTTTACTCTGCCAAAAACCATGAAATGTAAAAGCAATAATTTTTAAGACAATCTAAAATTTTATATATATATTTATATATATGTTAATCTTTAAGGAGTTTTGTTTTGCATACTTCAACAGTAAAAAGAATATTACAGCATGCCGCCATTAAAGTTGCATAAAATAGAACATCCCCTTGAGCTCTTTCTTCATCAACATTCCATGGAATTACCAATGTCCCAGAAATAATTACTACCAAAACCGAATAAAACTGCTTAAATGATTTACTCATTGTTAATTCATACAAATAGTTCCGTAATTTTGCGGATTCGCTTGGCTTTGGTGGAATATGTAAAGGTTGGGCCATTCGAAGACGGGCTTTAAGATCATGCCATCGACGTTGATCTACTGTTAGCAATGCTGTTCCCTATAATGTTGTTGATTTAAATTTAGAATGAATAAAACAAACTCTATTCTCCATGTAATTTGCAACAATGACACCAACAAATAACGTTAAACCAATCATGCAACCCATGAAAACATAGACATGCAAAAATATAACCGACCAAGCCCCTTGTCTCATCCATAATAAATCCCTCATGACATTCCATCCTTTGTAAGATAATGTTTCAAACAATGCCAACATTGCATTTCCAACATGATCAAAATTAAAATTTTGTGGATTTGCCCAAACCCTCGGGACTAATATTTTAGGATGCATTTCGGGGGTATTTTTACCGTAGACATCCATTCGAGTAAATAATAATGGCTGTTCAAAAACACCCGTGCAATTTTCCTAAATGCATTTATAAGCTTTAAGAAATTGAAATATGCAATTAACAAACCTTTGATTTAATTGAGTAATCATTGCAAGCAGCCAATTTTCCGCCTACAATTTGAACTCCAAAACTTGCAAAAGTAAAAACTAACAAAATCAACAAAATAGTTACAAGTAGAATTTCTTTGAAACCTTTGCACAATTCAACAACGACCCTTCTAATTTGTGGAACCAATGTATAAATTCTAAGGGGCCTCATTGCACGAAAAATCATTAAAATTTGGGCAAATGAATTTATTTCAACATGCTTCGGCATCCATAATAAATACCACACACTTGTCTAAAACGTTTTATTTATAAATAAAATGTTTGTAAGTGTGAAAACTAACAATATAAATGAAAATTGTCATAACACCACCAATATCTCTGACCTAAAATGTTAAAGTGAAAAGAGAAATGTCAATTTTAATGATGACTTACAACGGCATGAGTGGTAAAAAATAGACCATTTGCTGCGATTTTGAACAATAATTCCAGCGTCATTGCAAATACAAAAATGTATTCACAAATTTGTAAATATGGATTATTAAATACTAAATTTTCTCCTGTAGTTGGCCATGGACTTTCTAAAAGCATTGAACAACATGAAAACGCTGTAATCAGAACCATTGTCCAATCTAGGTATGGCATCATTCCAATTGCAGAACTAAATTTAGGATATTTTGGTATCTTTTCAAAATTAATTTGCGCTTACTAAAGTTGTTTGTATTTAATTTGAATACTTTTTCCAGTTAATGGATCAACTTTATCCAATGTATATTTTGCATAAACAATTCCCTGACACAGCCGACGAAAATTAGAATCTCGACCAATGGTAAAAAGTGGTCGATCAAAAAATGGATGATTTTCTCTCATTTCTTCTTCTTTTCGATTTCGAGTAAATTCTGCTTGAGCTCTTTTTTGTTGCAATGCTTTAATATCAATTTCACCTTCTTTTAAATTATTCTTCGGAGCCGAATCTGTTAATCTTAAATCTCCATTCTCTTTTAAATGTTCGTACATTATTTTTGCATTTAAATTTCTTGATTTTCCATGTCTGTAAATATTAATTATCATTTTATGTTGATGTTATAAAGATACTGTAACGCATACGCTGGGTTATCTCTTCGGCTTCGACTTTTTTGTGCAATGAATTGATTAGAATCAAATAGCAAAATTCGATTTTTGTTTGAATTGCTAAAAAAAATTAATGTTTTCTTTTTTTTTCGTTGCAACCAAAACTCACTCAATTAATTCGCGTAAACAACTTCTTGAAGACAACTGCCCCGCTTGTCGAACATATAAATGACGGTCATCATTTTTAGCTTTTTGTCGCAAACGTAATATTCTTTTTCTTGGTCCAGAGTCATTGTTTATTTCGAATAAGCTTTCACTGCTTGTATCCGCAAATTGCCTGGTAAAACTATCCCGAACTTTCGGAACTGGAAAGTCATTGTTTATCTTTCGCAACGTAACCATTTGTGGACGTGTTGGAAATTTTTCAAAAATTCTTAGCCGCCATGGAAGTGTTGTTCGCATGCATGTTGTTTCTTCACGGGCTTTAAGCTGTTTAACTTTTTTAAGTTCTTCGTCCATTTCCAAGTTATCCAAAATGACAGCAACGAATAAACTTAAAACAATCTAAAAAAGGCTATTATTTTTTAAATTTTTCCAAATAAGTACGAACCAAAGTAACAAGTAAATGATATCCAACAAAATATGCTGCAACTAGACTAACAATAAATTTTGAATAATTTGTTGCACGTAAAATTTCAACAACAATTTCAGTCCATCCTTCCTCGGTTATAATTTGGAACATGCACATAAATGCTTGAGGAAATGTACGAAACATATGCAAATGTGGAACAAAACAAAATAGTTGTAGAGAAACAGCAGATGTAATAATAAGGATTAACATTGTGAAAAGGACTAAACTTCCAAGCTTTTTTCCAGGCCCAAAAATTTTGTAAACGAAATCTTCCAACATTGGTGAAGCTTTAATAAGTCGGATAAGACGAAAAACTTGAAAATAAGTGAAGACATTGGTGGCATAAAGAAAAGGGATAACATTAAGAGTGCTCCCGAGGCAAAGAATAAGTTCAATTTTATGTTGACCTCGTCGAATATAAGTGCCCCATGATAAAGCAATAATTTTAACAATTGTTTCAACAATAAATACAATAGTGAAAACAATTTCTGTGTAGTAATAAAATTTTCTTCTTACAATATCACTTTCATCATGATAATAAACAAATGATGCATTGAACATCGCATTCAATAACACAATTATCATCATTGTTGTTGTAAATGAAGTACTTCGAACAATTTGATGAAGAAAACTTGGTGTCGTAGAATTTTGTAATTCTGAATCTACAGTAATTAATTTCCATCCATTATCAGTTTTTTCAAGCTTTTGTTGAAATCCTTCATCATCAACAACTTCACGCTTCTGCCACATTTCACTAAATTGTACTCGAATTTCAGCAAATGTTTCTGTAATAACAGCAATAAATACATTCTAAATTAAGTCAAATTTATTCAGTAACTTTTTGCTTGCTAAATTTTAATTCTTACTTTAACTAACCAAGCAAGAAAGAATATTAAAGTAATAAAGTAGAAAATAGCTATGTAAGATGGAAATGAATCCAAACAATCATATAAAACATAAACCCATCCTTCTTGTGATGCAGCCATATAAACACTAAATGCACTTAAAGCTGCAAAAAATAATTATTATTCATAAAAGATTAGCATTTATATTTATCTTTTTTTAATCCCTACCAAAATCATTAAACATTCCGTAATATCCTTGTTGATGTGTACTTAATTTTAGCTTCATGCATACAGTATTACCCGGACATTGATACCCTCCTAAGCCTTCTTTTGAGCACATTGTATCTGGTATTGCTAAATCCGCAATCGTAACATTATTTGGATCAGTTTCGGGTAAAACACAATGATATTCTAATCTACCAAAAAGTTGTACACCCATTATTGCATAAAGTGCCATAAAAAATAGAAAAAATATTGTTACATTTTGAATTTGTTGTGAAGAGCGCCTTAAAAAAAGAAATGGGTAAAAAAGAAAAAAAATGAAAAGCGAAAAAAAAGTCAAAGCTTACTTTATGATTTGTTTAATTCTATTTTTTGGTAATTTAAATTTAATAAATTCTCTTACAACCCGTATCATAATGAATGGACGAGGTGATCGCAGAATACCGTACCACGAATAATAGGACCACCCGAGTTTTGGAAAAAATATACATGATATTTCATATCCTTGTAAACATAATGAAAGATAATGACATAATAATAGAAAAAAATCAAATTGACACCACCGGTCAGAGAAATAAGGCGTTTTTGTCTATAAAAGTGTATACGGTAAAGTCAAAAAACAATTTTAAGCTAATAATTTTGCTTACAGAACTTTTTGTTATTATTTTAATTAAAGCTTCTATGGAAAATATAACCGTAACTGTAACATCCGTAAAAAATATAACCCAACGTAATAAATGCCAAAATTTTAAAGTATCTGGAGTATTCAAGCAGACTGATACCATTGAAGATATACATGCAATTTTCATTAAAGTATCCACGAGACACATATTTGAAAAGAAATACGCTATAAAAATGAATAAAAAAAGCTTTGCTTTCGGGAATGCGTTTTTTTTTTCCTTTTCAGGAGAAGAAGAAAAATGCTAGTACCTGTATTTCTTGCTTTTGGAATAGAAGTGTCAAATGCAAGCATCTCAGCCAAAACTGCCACAGATTCCCTTGCAACATTTGTTGTGCGCATTGAACCATTTCCAATAGGAATTTTGCCATCTGCAGGGACATTCGAAGATTTACGCCTTGTAAGCATTGCAGATGAAATTGCAGCTGCTTTACCTGCTAAAAAATTGCCAGCAATCTTCTAACATAAAAAACTTTCAACATAATAATATAACAATTCTCAATGAAGAAGTTTGAAGTAGTTAAAAGCATGAGAAACTATTTTTTTTTTGTTGCAAAAAAGGAGAATTTTCCATTGTTAAAGAAAAAGGAGAACTTATGAAAAAAAGGAGGAACAAAGTCCTCCTTTCTTTTCCCTCCTTTTTTCTTCTCCCAATGAAATTAACGCCATTTTAACAAAAAAAGAGCCCCTTTCTGTCAACGACACGCTTATTGCTAAACTCTTTTCTAACACCCATAAAAAACCGGGGGGAAGAAGAAGAAAGAATAATACCACCAAATTCGATGGTTGACAGTAGGACTCTTTTTTTCAAACTTTTCAACAACAAAAATAAGAGGGGAGGTTTCTCCCAACGCTTATTTGGTATTCATCAGAATGAAACGCTTCTACTTTTCTTTTCTTTTTGATGAAAAAAAAGAAACATGGTGTTTAAAAAGCTTTCACGCTAAATGCCGAAGAAAAAAAACAGCGTTTCTTTTTTATTTTTTCTACCAGTAGTTATTTGTGTTGAAAAAACTAAGCTATTTCTTCCCTTTTTTTATTCACCCCTGGCAAATCGATTAAGGGCACGAAGTGCACAATTTTTTCACACTCATATTTTGATGCAATTCACATTCCGACCCTTCGTTTTCATACTTTTATTTTATTTTGCAAAGTTTGCTTCAAATAAAAATTAGTCTAGTCCTCATAGTTGCAGAAGTTGAAGAAGAAGAAGCATCTTCTGGTTCTGGAGTATCTAATTCAGAATAAAAAAATGTTTGAAAGAGGGGAAGGAAAAAGCGCATGAGTAAACTTCCTTTTGTTGGAAGAAGTGCTTTTCCGGTGAATAGAAGTTGTCTCGATTTGTGGAGCAAAAAAAATATATAGGAAGAAGAGAAAATGAGAAAAGGCATTTACGTTTATTATCTCGGTTGTTTTTCTTCTTTTTTTATTTTTTCTAATGCTTTCACACGCATTAGTTTTGACTAAATTTTTTTTGTCTTCTTCAACGTTTTTTTAAAGGAAAATAACTTACCAAGGATGCGTGTTGTTCGTGGCATTGTTTTAGGGCCAATATCAAGCATATGCATCTTATTTTAATGGTTGTTTAAAGAAACAACAAAAAGAAAAAAATTCTTTGGTAAATAATCCTAAAATTAAAGGAAAGCAATGAAGCCGAAAAAAGCTTTCATTTTCATTTCCTATTTCTTTTATTTATTCTTTTTATACTGGTAATTGATGTTGACATTGCTTAAGGGGATATCAGATAACTTTATTTAGTGTAAGCACAAAAACATTAGTAGTAATCCAAAAAATATATAAGGCAAAATGAACCATTAAAATTCCCGTATAATTAATTGCACCAATGATATAAAAAAAGAACAGCTGATGAGATTACTAATAAAACAATCTATACAAACATTTTAGGTGCAACTTTTAAGAAGTATTAGATTCACAACCAATGAAAGATAAAGATGAATTGAGTATCACAAAAGCATCACAGTTGAAAGTTTTGACACCGTTATTATAGTAATATCATGAAAGAATTGATGTAATAAATATTTTCTATATAATTTTGTTTCCAGTACCAAGAAAAGCATAAACAATAGCACCAAATATACACTGCACAGCAGTAAATGAAAAAACATATGACCAATTATTGGACGAACTTTGTAAAATCCAACCCGCAATATAAACTCCAATAAAGCCGGTTATAGCGGAAAATGCATTGAAGATTCCTAAATTAAAAAATTTCAAACCGTTTTTAAAATTAAACAAAAACCAACCAAAAACAGAACCAGTATGATGAGGTGCAAAATCGTGAGGATTCACAGAAACACCACCGTGATGAAGTCCTCGAGCGGCCATAGCAGCAGTAAATATTATCAAAGATAAGTAAAAGCCCGAGCTACCAGATACGCACAATAAACAAAGAGCCATTGCGATTAATGACGTGCTCTAGAAAGAATTAAAACAATTAAATTAAATAATGAAATTTTTTATTATTCAAGCGACAAACCTCCATAAAGCGGCGAGTAAAAGTAATAGATTTTCCAGAAGATAAGAGACGAGATGCAATAAATGGCGCAGCTAATGCTGTTACGACAATTGCTAAACTTGGCACGACATTATATACAATTCCTTTTGCATTGGGGAAGTTATCAGAGAAATATGAGGGAAGCCAACTAAACATTGTAAAATACGCATTTGCTCCACAATACTGAGCTACCGAAGCTGCCCTATAATATATAAGCTAAGAATGGAAATATGTTAATAAAGAAACAAAAAACTACCAAAAAGCCGGATGAGAAAAAAGAGTTTTCCATGGAACGGGAGTTGAAGTTGGACGAACTGATTTAATTTTTGATTCAGATGGTGGCAGCAATTGATCTTCAGCAGCTTCAACACTTCGAGCTAATAGTGAGCTTTCATCTCGAACACGATTACTTCCAGCATCACGAAGCAATTTAAACCAATACCACCACAGTACACTTAAACAACCAACAAATTGAAATAACGTTCTCCAACCAAACGATTCTATCAATAAAGATCCAATTCCACCCGCAATTACAGTACTAAAAACATTAACAACATTCACATACAGTATATTGAAAGAATATGTAAAGCAAAGACAAACCCGAAATGAGAACCAGCAAGACAAATGCCAAATACACGTCCTTTATCGGCAGCCGTTAAATGCCTAGCAACAATACTTGCCATACATGGTAAATGAAATCCTTGTCCAATACCAGTTAACACTCTAATAAGAATATGAAATATCAAAGGAGTTGAAGTATAACGTGCGAGATCAAATAACTGTGGTGTAAGTAGTGTAAGTAATGACCTGAAAAAAATTATTTTATAATAATTTTGAAACATATAAAGATACCATATTAAAGTTGTTCCAACAAGTATCTTTTCACCCCCAACTTTGTCAGCAAAATTTCCAGCAAATACTTGTGTTATTGCATAACCCCAGAAAAAGCATGACATTACAGTACCCTGAATATAATAATAATATAACTATTTCAAAGCACGTTAGAAAAACTTACAGAATCCGATTTATTCCAACCATATTCTTGAGCCATATATGTGGCACAAAGCGGAAGTGCCACCCTTGAAGCATACAAAACACAAGTGCCCATGAATAAATTTATCGTCCATACTTTTGATTGAGATCTGAAAAAAATATTTTAAAATCTTCTGAATAAAAAAAATATCGCCAACTTTGTCCATAATTTTTTAGATGCAAAACTATCATCTAGTTTATCGTTCACACCAGTCATGAACGGTTTCTTTGAAATATATCCAAATTCTTATTGCATTGAATTAAAAAGAATAATTTAACAAATTAATTATTTACAGATGACACTTTAAAGCTTTACCAACGTTTATAACAAGCAAGCAACCGTAGACTTCAACGTTGAAAAAAAAATACGTTCAAAAATACGTGGTTTTATTTCGTTGTAGGACAAATTCAAAAATGACATTGTACTGGAATTTTCTAAGCTTTCGACATCACGTTTTTTCTTTCCTTCTATTGCGGGTGATTTTATGTCATCATTTCTTCTGTATATAAACCACTGACTTTTCCTTCTTAAGCCATTCTTAATGAAAAAATAATTTTTTTTGCTGATTAATATTTTGCTATGGCTGAATTTCCTGATTTGGGAAAGCATTGTTCTTTCAAAGAATGTGAAATGCTGGGTTAGTTTTTTGCATATCCCATTACTGAATGAACTTAATTAATTATTTTTTAGATTTCCTTCCTGTAATTTGTGATGCTTGCAAAAAACCATATTGGTAAGTTTTTATATTTTGAAAGTTTTTTAAAATTATTATGTGATCATTTTAGTGTTAACCATTTTCAATACGTTCATCATTCATGCACTAAAGGTGTTAACAAAGTAAGCTTACTTATATTAATTGCTTATAATAACGTCTTATTTTCATAGGATCGACAAGTTCCTGTATGTCCAATATGTTCAAAACCAGTCCCAATTCCACAAGGGCGTTCACATGATGATGTAATTAATGACCATTTGGATGGTAACTGTCAAACTCCATCAAAGCGTTCAATCCCATGTGATTTGAAAAGTTGTAAAAAACGTGAAGTAAGTGCTTTCGTTTTTCTTTCTTCTAAAGGTTGTAATTAAAAAAACATCTTTTTTTAGTTTGTTGAAGTAAGCTGCCGTGAATGTAAACATAATTTTTGTCTTAGTCATCGTTTCCAAGAACAACATTTTTGTAAGGGTAATCGTCCAAATGATATGTTAAAGGTCAGAAATACTGTAGTCCCAAAAGTAAGTCGCAAAGGTTTAAGTTATGAAAAGCTTATATTAATTTTTCTCTTTTTTTAGGTTAATACTACAGAAGATGAAAATCTTGCCCGAACGCTTCAAATGTTATGGAATAGTAATGGAATAAGTGATGAAGAACTTGCTAAAAGACTTCAAGAAGAAGAAAACCGGCAATATAGAACACAATATAATCAACAACAATCTCGTATTAATACTGGTGCATCATCTCGGGGAAATTCAAATTGTACTATCAATTAAAAAGCTTTTTTGCATTTTTCATTCCGTCACCCTTGTATGTTTTTCACGTCTTTCTATCAAAGTTTACTGATTTTCTAATTTAAAGTATACCCAATTTTATGATATAGTGCATATCTCTTGTCTTTGTCTGAAATAAAGAGCTAACATTCGTTTAAATTTTATTAATGCTTTGTGAGCCACAATGAAAAATACGGGAAAATACAAAAATGACTTTTAACACATTCGAAGACGACGACATAACATTTGACTTCCATTTGTCTGTTCTAAAGGCATCGTGTATTGAAGATACGGTAACTTTGGGGGTTCTAATGTGATAGGTTTAACAGCATATTGAATTCCTTGACGATTGGCAAAATCTTTCATGAAATTAAAATATGGGGTTGAACTGGTTTTATGTAACGTAATTGGCTTCGGTGGAATGCTTTTATTCAATTCAGCATTTCTTTCACGAAGCATTTCAATGATACGATTTGACATTGGAATTGGAGAGTAGGTGTTTTCATCTAAAAGAAAATAAGAAAGCTAATAAGAAATTGCATGTTTAAATGATATATTTTTTAAAAAAGAAAGAAACATATGGAACGGAAGTTTCTGCAAAATGAAAGAAATTTGTCGACGTCGAACCCGGCGTCGACTCGAAAGGGTTTCTTTTTTCATGCTGCTTGTTCTTCGAAACTTTTTTTCTTGCAAGAAAAAAGTTTAAATTAACTCAACTATCGACAACAGCAGCATCTGCTCTGTCTCTTTAAACTTACTTGAAAATTTTGCACCAGAAATACCCCAAAAATAGTTTAAGGCAATTAACAGCATAAAATAGTGATAAAATTTCATTGTTTTAAGCATTTTTTAAAAAAACACAAAAAAGGAGGAAGAATAATACGCAAGAGTTTTTTTTTCAATCCAGTTTGAAAAAAAATGAGAAACGCGAATAACGAAAGCACTGCTTTGTAGCAACCGTAATATTGGGTAATGAATATAAAAAACTTTAAAAAATAATGAAAGTGAAGTTAGGTAAATATCAAAAATTTTAAAAAAAGATTTATCAATTCTCATGAGAATCATCTACGTAAAAGTTTTTAAAAGGCAAAAAACTGTAATTAAATGTCAAATATTTAGGGAGCCAAATGTTATTGACATACATTAACTTCAAAAATACATTTATCTCTATGTCATGAAGATATACATTTTTTTGCTTTTTTCTTTCACTTAATTAGTTCAAAGACCACAAAATTAATGAAAAGCAAGGAAAAATTTCTTATTATTTGAAATATTTATAATATTTGGAAGTCAAAAAAGAAAACATTCATTATTCAAAAGTGCAGCACAGCAGTTACAGTATCTTTGCAAAAAAATTGCGTGAAAAACGGCATAGTTCTTTTTTGTAAGTTTGTTTCTTTACACGTTTAGAAACATTAATTGCTTCTTTAAATAATAGCAAAAAATGTCATTTAATGATGTTGTTTTTGTTAAACTCAATTTTTTGGCAAAGCCGAAATTGACAGATACTTAATGGCCAATTTCATCCCTTCCTTTTTTCCTCTTCCTATTTTTAACCAATGTTTCAAATGTTTCTAAAAGTTAGTGCTTCCTCTTTTTATCTTCTTCTTTTTTTAATATCCCAAAGAAGAGTCCTTTCCTCCATTCATTCAGTGACAAAGTGTATACGTTTAAACTTTTCTAACTTCACTTTCTTCTTCGATTCTTAACTTTATTTTTATAGTTTTTTGTACAAAATAGTTAAACGATCAAATTCATAAAGGGCAAAAGTCGCTTTTCTCTCCAAAATAGGTTATTATTATTTTGAAAATAAGCATCTTTCTCCGCCCAAAAATATCTTTAAAAGGCACGAATATTTTCCATTTTTAAAAATTCTTATAAAAAAGCATGTTTTCCAAAAAATGGTAAAGAAAATTAACGGCTTTTGAATTGCTATCACTTTGTATAAAAAAATATTATTATTTATACGTAAGAATTATTTTTAAAGGTTATTTTATGTGACTTGTGATTATTTAAAGTCCTAAAAAGTGGAAATCCAAAGACAAAAAAAATTTGTATTTATTAGATTTTTACGAATTTGTTGGACTATTTTTGACTTCTTTTTTCGCGTGCAAGCTGTTGTTGTTCTTTTTTCTTCGAAAGTATGAGCTGTTATGACAAAGAAAATACTTCACTCATTGCAAGGTTTGCTTTAATTTTGATTAAAAACGTGAGAAAAATTTAAAACTAAATCGCACCTAAAAATCGGTGACTAAAATTTGTCTCAGTATTCAAAATTCAGAACAAGACAATACAATACATGTAAATTGCAATTGCATTTTTAAATTTCAAAATTTTAAAGTGTTTAAAACTTTCGTTTTGCAAAACTTAATTTTCTTCCTTTTTTTAAACAATAAACAAAGCCTTTTTTAGTTAGTTTTATGTTTCTTCCTTTTAGAAAAGGCTTCCAAGAAATAAATTCAAGTTTTTTTTGTTTTTCTCTTTAGCTTATTTTTTTTCTTATGCATAGGTAAAAAGGACCCCATGAGAGCTCAAAATGTACCCAATTTTTTATTCATCCTTCTTTTATCCAAACTACACGTGGGTTTAAATTAATTATTTAATTTCAAGAAACCAAACCACAAAAAATACGGTAATGATTATATGTCAAAATGTGGCACTTCCTGTATTAAAGAATTCATTCCTTAATTAAACACAGAAAAAATTAAGATGCCAAAAAATATATATTGGTTTTTGTTTCATACACTTTTTATAATTAAATGGCATAAAATTTAGTGCCATTGTTTTTTTCTACATTTTTCCAAAAAAGGGCTTTCTAATTTAATATCAAAAATTCCGCGTGATTCTTTTTAATAATTGGCTTTCCAGTTCTTTTTTTAATAAGAAAATACTCATGAGTTCGGTTGTTTTTTAAAATGCTGCTAAAGGAATTATGAATGATATCAAAAATACACTTTTTTTAGTTTTTTTAACGAATCCCTATAGAATTAAAAAAATATATGCGCGTTTATGAAAGTGAACGTTATTTTGCATTATTCCTCCAATTTTCAAAGTCAAAAAATATCCAGAAAATATTTTTTTTGGAAAAAGTTCATCTTTTAATGGAGGCTAAAAAAATAAATGAAGCGTGAGACTTGGCTATAACCATATATTTTTTTCGAGGACGAGAGAAGCTAACAAGATAAATGTTTCAAAAGTGATGACCGACAAAATTTATCATTTTTCATTTTTTTTGAGAATTTTTGCTTTGCAAAACCTATTTAAAAATGCAAAAAGTAATTTTATTCTTGATGCATAATCTTTGTTTTTTTCGTACCCTTTAATTTATTCCTTGCCCAAAAATGATATTAACATTTTATCAACTTGAACAGATGGTTTTTTGGCACCTGTTAATCTCTATAAAATTTTGAAAACTTGCGTTAAAATTAATTTTATTTTTCTATTTTTCTTAACGTTTATAATAATTTCATGCTGAATGATAGACAAACGAATTTAAGGGAGTTGCATACGTAATTGGTTTTTTTGGTTAAAAATTTCATAAAACGGGTAATGAAATTATTATTTAAAGCTTTACTCGATGTAAAAACGGAAAATATGAGCTTTAGTGAGGTGATAAGGTAAAAACTTTATCCATAATTGAAATTAAAATGTTTTAATTTAAATTATATTTCAGTTGTGCGTTGGTAATTTACGTTGAACCGCTTCTATGTTGTGCTGGATTTATTTTGAATTTAACATGCATAGTTGTTTTTCTTACAGTATGGTCACATGGATATTTTCGAAAAACTTCTTTATTACTATACTTAATTGCACTTTCGGCTTGCAATGCCATTCAATTAATTCTATCAATATTTGTTCTGGTTTTACCCGGTGCAGAACAAGTATGAAAATTTTGTACCTTCTCTAATTTCATATAGTATCTTTTTTCAGTTTATTGATGAAGAACAATTTTATCATGAAGCACAAATGTTGCGTAGCATGAATGCTATAACAGTTCGATACGGTTATCCATTGCTCATGGCATCAAATTATGCTTCAATATGGATTTTATCATTAATCTGCGCACAACGATATCAATCTGTTTGGTAAAGACTTTATCCATAATTAAAATTAAGATGTTTTATTTAGCAACCCGTGGAATGTGTGGAAACATCGATTAAATATAGTAAAAAGTAGTAAATTATGTATTTTTGTAGTAATTTTTTGGGCATTAGGTAAATAGATTTTATTTGTAATTTTCATCAATGATAACATTTTTATTTAAGCTTTAAATATTATCCGGTTTTGGGAATTAGAAGCTGTAGACGGATATATTCGTGTTACAAAACTTCGATACGATATTTGGTACAAAATTATTCAAGAAGGAATAATTTATGGTTGTGTTGTTTATGGTTTACCAATGCTTTTGCTTTTATGGTTTAATTATAACACATTTAAACTTATTCGAGTTGATGAAGTAAAGCAATTTTTTGGTTAATTAAAAAATATATAAACAATTTTTAGCGTCATCGATGTCGTCCATCTGCTGAGCATAGAACTGCCATGATGACTGTTTGTGTTTTCATTTTTTTCTTTTTATGCACAACAATGGCTGCCTCGATTAGGCTTGTCATGTGAGTTTTTTACCATATGGTTATTTTCAGGTAAATCTTTAATTTTTAGTATCCTGGCAGGAAATTTGTTTACATCAACAGAATTTCTTTGGCTTGTTGATCTTAGCAATCTTTTGATGAATATTAATGCTTTGATAATGCCAATTGTTTGCTTCATTTTTACTCGAGGTTTTCGGGATCTTTTCTTTGTTGTTCGATATGCTCCATCTGTGGAATCTGCGGATTTCAATTTAAAACCACCAAAAAGTTTAAACAAAAATATCCGAAGTCGAAGTGTAACTTTTCAAGTTTCTCATCCAAAATCATCACTTACAACAACAAGACTATTTTCACGAACTTCACATTAATTTTTTTATCCTTGCATTTTTTGTATGTATTTGTTTGATTACCTCAAAAAATTTTGAAATAAAATTTAAAATAAATTTTCTTTTCAAAACATACAAGGATATTAATTGAAAGTTAAAATACATTTTATACATGTTTTTACTGTAAACAAAAAACTTAATGAGACCTAAATATTTGGTTTTTCAATGTTGTACCTTTTTTTATTCAACTCTCAAACACTGCAACATGTTGTTTATCAGTTGCAAAAATAAATGTTCTCTGAAATTTCGCTTGCTTTCTTTTCATTTTGTACGAGCCATCACTGCTTCAAATAGTTTTGCTTGCATTTTTTTTCGATAAAAAAAGAAAAAAAATACCAATCTCAGCTTCGACTTGTTCCTTTTTGTTTCCCCAGGCCGGAGGTGGCACGCATTATACAAAAGATTCACCGACTTTCGTTTTTTTCTTTTAAATTTTTTTTGCATCTGTGCCTTTCTTCTTCTTCTTTTTCATTTATTTTTTACGCATTGTCTTTGAAAAAATGGCGATTGAAAAGTTTATATTTCCGTGTTTTAAAATCTCGCTGCCTGCAAAACAAAAATCCGTTTTGGGAGTCAATCGAGAAGGGGGCACAGACTGTAGGGATATATTTTTTTCGACAAATTTTCATTCAAAACTACTGAACATCTTTAACATGCCGCTGTTTACAATCATCATCATAATGAAAGGGGCAAAAAATGAAGAAGAAGAAGAAGAAACATTTTGCTCGTATTTTATCGTGTTATTCGCACTTTTTTTTGTTACTGGTGAGCCATCTCATCTTCCAAGCTCATCAACATCTGTGATTTCTTTTTTTCTTCTTTTCTACTTTGTTTTCTTCCCCTTGACACTTGGGGGGGGGGGGGAGAGATTGGCAGAAGAGAAGGGGGGTTTATTCAATGATCTTATCTTACAGTTTTCATATGTCTCCGCAATGCCACCACCAAAGTAAGATGCGGTTCAGCGCGCAATTGTCATTTTTCATTTTTTTATACCTGTGATAATCAAAAATCAATAGGACGCATCTCTTAGTCACAAATCGTCTCATTCTTTTTTTGCCGCGTCCGTTATGTGCAATATAGACAGCGTGCGATAAATAGCCAACACCTTCTTCCCTTTGTAACCCCCCTTCCATTTTTTCTTTCAACTGCATTCTTATTGACCAATAATATTCTTTTGTGTTTCTTCTTCCCCTCAATTGTTTTATCAATGTTGATTTGCAAAAAATTTCTTTGACCCCCCAAAGGTATTGCCTTTTTTAAAACCTTAAACATTGCAACTGTGAGTAATAACTCATTATTATTCAAAAACGAACAATCAGTTTCATCTTTTTTCGTCTTCTTCTTCTTTTTGCATCTTTTCCTTGTCTAAGACACACCTTGCCATTTGCATTTGATTCCCAAAAAAATTACGCAAATGTATTCCTTTTTTTAAACATTCCATAACCTTTGTTGTTCTCACCATTGGTCAAGAAAAAACATCAAAAAGCATAGTCTACACCCGGTACCAAAATTTTTTTAGGCCCATCACAGGTGCATACTATTACTATTATTATCAATAAATTTTTTAATAAACATGTATTTCTATTTATGAATAATGATTTGCAACAAAAAAAATAACGGCGCATCATTTTTTTTTTCTATGTTGTTTTTTCTCCCAAAAATGTGGTCTTTCTTACCTTTTTTTTTGCATACCGTTGGGACTAAAAAAGTGCGGCAGTGCTGATGGGCGCGACACAACTTTTTTTGGTTCCCAATCGGCCAAAAGAATATCGGTACACTCAATTTTGGTTTTTTCTCTCTCTTCTTCTCCTTCTTCTTTTTTCCTCCTCCAACATACATACAAGCATCTTTTCGCGGCCCTAGATTATTGGACATAAGCAGCATTGTTTTTGACTATGGAAAGTTGAAATAACTTTGGCATGTGGTGATATGTATTTTTTTAACGATGGGTTGCGCGGAAGAATAACATTTAAGTCTCTGTGTGCGCACATTTCATTCCATATGCATATGTACACCTCAACTTTTTTCCTTTTTTTGCCATTTTGCGCGAAATCAGTCTTTTATCTGTTTTTCATATTTTATGGTTTTAAAATCATATTTTTTTCCGCTTCAAAAATTTTTTAAAATCTAATTTTGGTTACATTTTGATTTCAAAACATGTCATCGGCAAAAAATGACATTTTTTGTTGATTACCGTAACCCAAATTTTCATAACAATAAAATTCAAATATTTTTGCATTTTTTTTTCGAAAAATCAGTTTTTGCTAAACTATCATTGTCCAAAACAAGATACGGACTTGTATAATCTGTATACCACACCTTTTTTTCATTAAAGCAAAAACATATCTTTTTGGCTTTAAAAATAGCGCAGTTTTAAAAAGAAGCAAAAAAAGAACCGCGAAAGTTTTTTTGAGAAACCAATAAGCGGCAGTTGGTTGTGTTAGATCGAGCATCTGCCGGATTTTTTTTTATTCAATTAGGTTTTTTTTCTTTGCCTGACCTCTGGTTTTGATCTATTCATTTTTTGATTTCCTATTATTTTGTGATATAAAATAGAGTTTTGGTTCCTTTTTATATTATCTTTCGCTGAATAAAAAAAAGAATTCTTTCTCAAAATAAAGTTTTCGAACATATATTTCTATTTTTTTGGTTGTAAGCTTTTTCTTCCATCATATTGTTTTATTTCATTTTTTCATGCTTTTGGCAGTCAGAAAAATAGTTGCCTTTCATGCAATGATCAAAATTTTTTTGACGTTCATCGGAACCCGGCATGACTAATTTTTAGCGCTTCTTAAAAAATAGAAAGGCAAAGTTTGCATTTTTTTCAAAAATGCGACCCTGCTCTTTTTTGTACGCTTTTTTGACCATATAATGTTTTTACTAAAAGTGTGAAACGCTATCGATGATAGTTGTAGTAGTAAACTGCTATTTTATGACTAATAATAAAACTGCATAATTGCAAAGAAAATGAAACATTTCATAATTTAGGGGAAAAGGAAAAAAGGTTACAGTATAAAGAAGTTTTTTTTACCTAAAAAAGAAATTCAAAATAAGCTCCGATGAAAATAAATTTTTTGCAATAAAATATCTAAAGTAAGCTTATTATTATTATTATTTTAATTTGCTGCGACGTATCTCTTTTCTCTATGATTGATCATTTTTAACAATCGGTTACTACTTCCACCACTCTTATTTTGTATGATCAATGTTTTTTTCCATCAAACACTAAAAAAATCAAGCCCTCAAGGAAACACAAAAATTTTTTAGTTGCATCATTTGTAGCATTTTCTCTCTCTTTTTTCTCCTTTTTTTCTTACTTGAATGAATAGCAATGTCTTGCTTTCGATAAACAACACAACGATTTTTGGCGTTATTCTCCGCTTTTTGGGCCATAAGTCAACCGTTAAGTTTGTTTGACCCTTTATATAAGGGCGCGATCGTTTCGATCTTGAAACTTTTTTTGCAGCAAAAAAGCACTTAAAATTCGTGCTTTCACGCTCTTTGCTTATTTCGATTTTTTCCCTTTTTATTTTTTTTCAATCGTTTGGAATGCCATATTTTTTTTGTCTTCCAGACACCAAGCAAAGTTAATGATGACTCAGTTGATTAATTCGATTGAGAGACTGATTTTTTTCTTCTCCCTTTTACTCTCCACTTTGTTGTTTTTTAATTGCCCCTTTAAAAGCATTGATAAAAGCCCAGTTTATAAACTTTATGAAAGTTAAAACAAAGGAAAACGAGGCGAACATATCCCTTCTCATTGAACCCCTTTGTCTACTTTTTTTAACAAACAAACACTGTTTACTGTTTAAAAAAAGATGCTTTATTTTTTTCCGTGTTCATTTTTTGTCTGTCTTCTCAGTCATTTTTTCCCTATTTTTCTTTTGTTTATTTGTTACAAAAGTAAAAAAAGAAAGAAAAGAAAAACTTTAATCAATTTAAAAAAATGTATGGTTTTAGAGATATCTGCGGGAGTGAACTCAATCATCGGGTCATAGAATAAAAAACGCTACCCATGGCGAGCTTCAATTGTTGCCTTTGGTAATTTAAACATAGCCTAAAAAATTATAATTTTACATCTTTTCTTTTTTTAGGGCACTTTTGGTGCTTATAGCCTTTAGTAATTTAAGGCCGTATAATGCTGAAGAAGCTGCCGAAGAAGAAGATCAATGCTATGATCGCAGTTGTTATCCGGCAACAGGAAATCTTGTAATTGGTCGTAAATATCGTCTTTTTGCAACTTCCACTTGTGGTCTTGCTAAAAAGGATCGTTATTGTATTGTTTCACATTTGGAAGATAAAACTAAATGTTTTTATTGTGATTCTCGACAACCATGGATGTCAAATCGTGAACCAAACAGATTTTCACATCGAATTGAAAATGTTGTTACTGAAAATTACAATGATCGTACAAAAAATTGGTGGCAATCTGAAAATGGTGTACAGGTACCAAAATATATCTCTAAAAACAATAATAACAGTTTTTGAATGAAACCATTCTTTTTAGAATGTTTCTATCCGACTTGATCTTGAAGCTGAATTCCATTTTACTCATTTAATTATGACTTTCCGATCTTTTCGTCCTGCAGCAATGATAATTGAAAGATCATCCGATTTTGGAAAAACTTGGTAATTTTATTTTTTGCCCTATACATAAAAGATATTTACATCTTTAAATATAGGTCTGTTTACCGTTATTTTGCATATGATTGTGCCACGACTTTTCCTGATATCCCTGAAGGACCACCAAAGAAGCATAATGATGTTATTTGTACTCGTAAATACAGTGATGTTGCCCCTTCAACTGGAGGTGAAATTGTTTACAAAGTTATTTCACCACACATTCCAACCGAAAATCCATATGCTGACGAAATTGCAAATCTCTTAAAAGTAACAAACATTCGAATTAATTTTACAAAGCTTCATACTCTTGGTGATGATCTTTTGGATTATCGTCCAGAAATTGATGAAAAATATTATTATGCACTTTATGAACTTGTTGTTCGTGGTTCATGCTCATGTTATGGTCATGCTCAGCGGTGTATCCCAATTGAAGGTGATGGTGTTGGCTTTAATGGAATGCAACCTGATATGGTTCATGGTCGTTGTGAATGTACTCATAACACCAAAGGTCTTAATTGTGAACAATGTCAAGATTTCTTCAATGATCTTCCATGGCGTCCAGCAATTGGTGAAGAATCAAATGAATGCCGCCGATGTGAATGCAATGGACATGCTTCTCGATGTCATTTTGATCAAGCTGTTTACAATGCATCCGGATTCGTTTCTGGTGGCGTTTGTGATGACTGCGCTCATAACACTCAAGGAAAAAATTGTGAACAATGCAAACCATATTTTTATCGTGATCCCTTGCGTCAAATTTATGATTCATATGTTTGCCGGCCATGTGAATGTGATAATCGTGGTTCACTTAATGATGGAATTTGTGAAGGTGAAGAAGATCCAGCTCGAAAATTAGTTGCTGGAAAATGTTACTGTAAATCAAATGTTGATGGAAACAATTGTGATCACTGTAAAAATGGATTCTGGGATTTAAGAGCTGATGATCCAGATGGTTGCAAAAAATGCTCTTGCAATCTTCTCGGAACATGGAACAATGAAGGATGCAACAAAGATAACGGAACTTGTGTTTGCAAGCGTCTTGTTACTGGTGAAAATTGTGATCAATGTTTGCCTGAACATTATGGACTTTCTGAAGAAATTGAAGGATGTAAGCCATGTGACTGTAGCCTTGGTGGATCTTACGACAATCAATGTGATATCGTTACTGGTACTTGTAAATGTCGTCCTCACTTTAGTGGAAGAAGATGTGACACAACTGATTCATCTTACTATTGCCCAAACATTGATCATCTCACTTATGAAGCTGAAAAATCTGAAATTAATAATGCAGATATTGAAACTCGTGAAGGAACTTTAGAAACTCGAACATGGACTGGGGAAGGCTTTGTTCGCGTCAAAGAAGGCTCAAATATTAGTTTCATTGTTGACAACATTCCAAAATCTGGTCTTTACAATCTTGTTATTCGATATGAGCTTGATGGAAGTGAAAGCTGGGAAAATATTGGAATTAACATTGTAAGACCTGGTGATCCGACACCTGATGGACCATGTGCTAATATTCAACCTGCTGATGATTTTGTCATTGCTAGGTATCAAATCTTTTATCTTGTCAAATAACATAAACTAATTAAATAATTTTCAGGTTTCATGCTGGCTTTAAATATACTGAAGTCAACACTCCAATTTGCTTTGACAAGGATGTACGATATGAAATTAGATTAAGCATGGGCCAGAAAAGATTTAATGGTCAAGATTATTCTGCCACCGCTCTCATTGATTCTCTTGTTATTGTTATGCCAACTGATAACATTGAAATCTTCCAAGGTCCAAATGGTCAACGAAGAAAGCAAGAATATGATGCTTATCAATGCCGTCATTCAGCTCTTCATCTTCTTCCTTATGATCGTCTGTCACAACAATGTCAACAACTTATTTGTCCAGTAGCTGGTGTCATCTTTGAAGAAGGTTATGAATGCAAATGTGATCCAACTGGTTCAAAATCTGGAATTTGTAACCCCAAAGCAGGGCAATGTGAATGTAAACCAAATGTTGTTGGACGACGCTGTGATCAATGTGCTGTTGGAACTTATGGTTTTGGTCCCAATGGATGTTCTGCTTGTGATTGCGATAGTGTTGGATCTTTATCAAATAATTGTAACAAACAAAGTGGACAATGTGAATGTCGTGATCGTGGAATTACTGGTCGTCAATGTAATGAATGTCAACCTGGATTTTGGTCATTCCCTGATTGTCATACTTGTCAATGTAATGGACATGCTTCTATCTGTGACCAAAAAACTGGAGCTTGTATTGATTGTCGTAATCTTACCGATGGCAACTTATGTGATCGCTGTAAGCCAGGTTATTACGGTGATCCACGTCTTGGTGTTAATCGTCCATGTAAGCCATGTCCCTGCCCAGGTGGTCCTGGTTCCGGTAAGCAACACGCTGATACTTGCTACATTCAGCCTTCTCATGACTTCCAATCTAACGATATTGTTTGCAACTGCAAGTAAGTCAAAAATTAAAAATTTCATTTTATGGCATAAAAATTAAAAATTATTAAAACTTTTAGAGCTGGCTATACTGGTGAACGTTGTGATGCATGTGCAATTAATTATTGGGGTAATCCACAAGATATTGGTGGCTCATGTGAACCTTGTGAATGTAATGGCAATATTGACCGTAGTGTTGAAGGAAGTTGTGACGCAAAAAGTGGTGAATGTCTTAAATGTTTATACAACACTGAAGGAGCACGTTGTGAAAATTGTGTTGATGGGTACTTTGGTGATGCACAAATTAGAAATTGTCAACGTTGTGTTTGCAATCATCTTGGAACAGATGAAAGCCAAGGATCATGTGATAAAGTATCTGGTCAATGTCCATGCTTCCCTAATGTTGTTGGAATGAGATGTGATGAATGCGCTCCATTACACTTCAATCTTTCAAGTGGTGCTGGTTGTGCCTCATGTGCTTGTGATCCTTCAGGTGTCGTTACCGATGCAGATGGAAATCCACGATTGGAATGTAATCATATTGATGGACAATGTCATTGCAAAGCTGGACGAGGCGGAAGAACATGCTCAGAATGTCAAGATCTTTATTGGGGTGATCCAGTAAATGGTGAATGTAAACGATGTGAATGTGATGCATATGGAGCAGCAACCGCTCAATGTCATCGTGATAATGGCACATGTATTTGTCGTCCAGGATCTGGAGGACCTCTTTGCAATCAATGTGCTCGCGGATACACTGGTAATTGGCCACAATGTCAAGCTTGCGGAGAATGCTTTGATAATTGGGATAGAATCTTGCAAAAACTTAAAGAAAAACTTGATAATCTTATTCAACGTGCAAACAATATAGAAGATAAAGGAATTTCATCACAATTTGATGGCGAATTTGAAGAAATGGAAGCAGTTTTGGATGATGTTCGATCACAATTGGATGCTGTTAATATCTCAAATGCTGATATTGATTCACTTAAAAAAGCAATGGAATCCCTTAACAGCGAAGTTGCAAAAGCTCGTGAACTTATTGAAGATAAGGGTAAAAGACTTACTGATCTTAGTCTTTCTGTTGATGCTGCAGCAGAAAATGTTAAAACTTTGAATGAAACTGCCCAACAGCTTACAAAACTTGCTGATGAACTTAACAAAAATGCCACTGAAATTCGAAGTTCTGATGTTCAAGGCGCTTATGATATTATCAGAAGTTCGGTTGAAGTTTCAAGCCAAGCTGAACGTACCATTACTGAAGAAGTCAACAAACTTTCAAAAGCTGAAGACGAAAGAATTAAAACTGTTGAACTTTTGAAAGAACATGAAAAAGATTTTGAAGCTCAATATACTGAAAATTCTGATGCTTTACAAAAAATTAGTGCAATGGTACGGTAGTTAAAAACTTGAATGTTGTAATAATTTTTATTTTTCAGCTTTCACAAATTGATAAAGAACTTCCATCATTAAACAAAGATGTCTGCGGTGCTGAATCTGCTCCTTGTGATGCACTTTGTGGTGGACCTGGGTCACGATGCTCTCATTGTGGTGGTAATTCATGTGGCGCTGGTTCCATTACTAAAGCCCAACAAGCTCTTGACTTTGCAAAAGAAGCTGACAACAAAATTGAAGCCAAACAAAAGGAAGCAGAAGAAGTAGGCTATCTCTAAACATTTTTTACCATATTAAAACATACTATTTTAGTTATTAAAACGTGTCCGAAGTGCATCACCTGATGCTCAATCAGCCAAAGAAGAAGCCGAAGCAGCTCATAAAACTGTCTTAGCTGCCGCAGAAGAAGCCAATCGTACTCGTAATGAAATTCAACAAGAGCTTCAAAATATTGAAGAATTTTTAAATGCTCAACATACCCAACCAAAAGAAATTTATGAACTTGCTGATCAAGTTATCAAGATTACAATTCCATATGAAGAGAAAGAAATTAAAGAGCTCGCTGAAAAGGTAATAATTCAGATGATTGCATGTTACAGTAATAATAAATTTTTATTTAGATTCGTCAAAAAGTTGCTGAAACAAAGGATACTGATCGAATTTTGGCTGAAACAAGTGGAAACAAAACAATGGCAAATGAACTTCAACGAAGTGCAGAAGATGCATCAAAGCGGGCATTTGAAATTCGAAATGTTACTTTGGCAATTCGAGAAGCAATTAAAAAAACTGAAGATGCTCAAAATTCTGCCCAAACAAAACTTGATGAAACTCAACAACGTATTGCAAATGCCCGAACTTCTTTGGTCAGTTCTGATGACCAAATTGTACAATTGGAAGAACGAGCAAAGAATGCAACAGAACTTGTTCAAAAATTACAAAATGTTACTGATAATTTGAAAGCAGAATACATCAAAATTACAAGTAGTTCAAAGGCTGCTGGAAATAGTGCCACCTCTGCCTCTGATATTGCAACGGAATTGGAAGAACGTCAAAAAGAACTTGATGTAAGTGCATAAAACATAAACTAGAATGGCAAAAAATAATTATAATTATTACTTTTTTAGACAAAGTATAACACTGTGAAAACTCAAGTTGAAGAAAGAGAAAATGGAAATGATGACAGAAAAGACCGGGCACAAAAATTGCGAAAACAAACAACAAAATTATTATCGAAAATCAAATTGCATAATGATGAAATTGAATGTAAGTGTTTATACAGTAATAATCAAAAAAAGGTCAATTGCGAAAAATTTTAGCTTTGGAAAAAAGTGCTGATACTCTTGAAATTGAATTAGCTGATTATCAAGGCAAAATGGATGCACTCAGTGATGAAATTGATCTGATTTCTAAGAAACTAACTCAACGAGCAGATTATCATGCAACATGTGATGCCTAGAAATGCCGGCCAGCCTTGCCGATGTACCGGTGTTTTGGCCCCCTTCTTTTTTAAACAAAATATGTCTCTCACTTTTAATTCCCCCATTTTTTATTAGTGGTCCCGTGCACCCTTGCTTTTATTATGGTTTATTTTTCTCATTCAAAATTTTTGCTGTTGTTTTTGTTTACCAAAGTTTTTCTGAAATATTTCTTGTTTCTCTTTATTTAAAGAACATTTTCATAAAAAATTATACTGCCCTTTAATTATTTTTAAAAATTATTTTCTTATTTTTTATAATCCTGATCTCGGCATTTTCACCTTTTAAAATTTATGTTGTTTTATTTCTGTTTTATTTTTACCAACTTTTTTATATATGAACTATTTATTCTAATTGTGCAATTGCCATGAATAAACTTATGTTTTATATTTTGTGCCACAGAAAGAGGGTAAAATGTAGAAAACATCTGCACAAAATACAACACAGAAATAATACATAGTTTTTTGAGAAAAAATTGCTATGCTTAAATGCCCTTTATTTTTTGTTGCTATTGACAGCAGAAAAAAAGCAGAAGGGGTGGAAAAAAAGTCCGACGGCTTTATTTTTGAATTGTCATCATTCACTTTGTTTTTTTGTCAAAGAAGGCAGCAATGACAGAATATAAACTTTATTATTTCGATGTACGAAACCTTGCTGAACCTATTCGGCTAATGCTTCATTATAATGGAGCTGAATTTGAAGATATCCGAGTTGACATGGAAAAATGGCCAGAAATGAAATCAGGTTTTTCTTTGCGTAAAAATTTTTAGAAGATAAAATGATAAAATTAGAAATGCCACAATCAACCATGCCGGTTCTGGAAGTACATGGAAAAAAATTAGCACAATCCCACTCAATTATGCGTTATTTGGGCCGCGTTTACAGTAAGATTTAAATCAAAAAAGTTGGAAAAATGATGCCCTTTTAAGATATGACTGGCAGAAATAACATCGAAAGAGCAGTTGTCGACAGTATTGCGGATTTACTCAAAGATTTTTACACCCAAGTTGCACCCTTCTTTTATATGCGCTTGGGTTTCAAAGAAGGAGATCTCGAAGCTGCAAGAGAATCAAACTTTAATCCTGCAATTGAGACAAAACTTCCTATTTTTTCAAGATATTTGAAAGAAGCACATTCTGGTTTTTATGCAAAATCTGGAATAACCTATGCTGACTTTTTGTGCAGTGAACTTTTTGACACTCTTCACAATCTTGAACCTGATGCATTTGAATCTCATCCAGATATCATTGCACATATTCGTCGTATTCATGCTTTACCGCAACTCAAAACATATATTGCAAAAAGAAAATAAAAACACAAAAAAATTATCAAAAGATTTTAAACCTTAAAAACTGTATTTTTTGTAATTCGATAAAAAATGGTGTAATGTCTTCTTTATGTAAAAATTACTTCATGTAAACAGAAAACAAAAGAATAAAGTATAAGAATATAAAAAATGAAAAAAGATATACAAAAGCAGTAATTGAAGCATAAAATTCTTGTATTTCATATAATTAACGAATTCGAGCAGCATTTTTATATTTGGCAAGCATATCTTCAAAAATTAAATACATTCGACGAGAAGCCATTTGAGCTTCAACTGCTGATGGACGATCACTTGATTTAATTGAAAGACAACTTTTGATAAAAAATTTGAGCTGAAAATGTCAATATGTATATATTGAAAGATACACAAAAAAATTAACCTACTTGATTAGAATATATTTCGGATGGAAGTGGAAGAAATCTTCCTTCTTTGATTTTCTTATGAAGAGCATATGCATTAACTTCTTCGCCATTGAAAGGTGATCGAAAAGTACAAAGTTCATAAAGTAAACATCCGAGTGACCAAATATCTGATTTAAAATTATATCCACCAGTTGCAATATTTCTTTCAGGTGCCATATAACTAAAACAATGATTAATTAAAAATAGAAGGGAAAAAATTGATAGCTAACTATTCTGTTCCGACTCGAGTTCGAGCATTCATTGTCCGTTCACTGAAAATACGAGATAATCCAAGATCACCAATTTTTACTTTTCCTTGAGAAGTCATGAATATATTTGCAGGTTTTAAATCTAAAAAGAATGAGTTTATGAAGAAAGTTAAAGTGTTAATTACAAACCTCGATGCAAAATTCGTTTTTCATGCATATCTTTGAGGCCATTGCAAATTTGATAAAAGTAATACCAAATTGTACGTTCAGAAAATAATCGCCCTGCATTTTGCATTTGCTGAAAAATCCGGATTTGAAAGTGTTTAAGAATGAAAAAAAAACAAACCTTAATTACATTTTCCAAATCACCACCATCAGCATATTCAAGAGAAACATACAAAAAATTTTTTTCATAAAAATGTTCAAAACAGCTGATAACATTTTGACTTTTAATAATATTTAACAAATGAACTTCTTTTTTGCATAAATCATAATATTTTTCATCCAAGCAATCAATCTGAAATAAAATAAACAGTACATTTTAAAAATAACTAAAAATAATAAAAACTTACTCGAATTTCTTTTAAAGCAACAACAGCTTTATTTCGTTTATCTTGAGCAAGATGTACTGTTGAGAAAGCACCTTGACCAAGAACTCTTCCATATTTGTAATTGCTTAATTTAGAAGCATTTGCTTTTCTTGGAATATTATAAGATGGTTTTTGATAATTAGGATTGTAAGCCATAATTGAACGATGAAAAAAATTCTTGAACGATTAAACGATTGAACGAAGCAGAAGAAACGATATCAACCAAAGCCAAAACGATTGAATGAAGATTTTTGGAAATACCATTCCATTGCTAATTTTTGTTTTTAAATTTCCAAAAGTGTGAAAAATCCTGCAAAGAAAAAATCGCACTTTTTGAACAAAAATGCCGCATTGAAATAATTTTCTTTTTTTCTTTTTTATTGGACTAAAAATGTTACGCTTTTTTATTCAAGAGACAATGTGATGCAAGTGAAAAAAAATTATAAAGCTTGGGCTACATTGCGTGATACCGTATTTTTCAGAAATCTACCCTATATTAACGTTAGAAAATTTTTGTTCTTCGTACGTCATTTCAAATTTTGCAACTTATCAAAACTAAAAAAAACAAATGATATCATTAATAAGCTTCAAACATCGTCACTTTTATTAAAGGATTAATCATTATTTGCAATACCAATGTAAAAAATCAATCGGAGAAGAAAGAAAAATGATTCATCAAAAATCAAAAGTTGTGAAATGTAGTATTTGACCAATTGTTGACTTTGGGTTTTAAGTTTGCGTGATTTTTCTAGCACAAAATATAGCATCTCTTTGTTAAACTAAAATAACTATGACACAATGTTTACATTCATTGATAAGTGGTAATTTTGTATCGTTTATGTATTGTTTTGTGATTATTAAGTTACAAGTCCAAAGGAACGCTATTATTAAACTATCCAACGGGAAGTGATAACAGATCGATATCTTTTGACCATTTGTAACTCTTAATTTCTGTAATTTTAGCAAAAAATTGTTTTAAAAAGATAACAATAAAATAGTATTTATTTTCCCAGTTTTTATAAAAGTAAAAATAATTTATCAAAGAATAACACCGATAAAAAAAGAGAATAAAGCCATAAACCATGAAAAATAATGTATCTAGAAACATTTGTTTTGCGATAAATATATTACTCAGAAATATAAAAGCCGGAATACACCATGACTATTAATTTTTTAAAAAAACATTAAAAATATGTATCCCGCAATTTCGAATTTGGTGACCGTATTAATATCAATATTACCAAAAAAATTAAAACAATCTTAAAAGAATATTTATACCATATTCCCCAGAAAAGCAAAAAAAAACACAATAAACTATTATAAAGCATTTGACTTATAAACAATAGAATTTGAAGCAAGATTGTTTTTTAAAAGAAGGAAATCATGGAAATTTAAACAATTATAAAAATTTCCAAAGCATTTCAACCGAGATGAAAAAAAGCAAAGTGAAAGAAATATACAAATTGATCACCCGAAATTTGTTTAAAAGATAAAGAAAAGATTATTAAAAAAATGAGAGCATTTTCCGAAAGCTTTCATCTTTCGCTGTTTGCACTGCATACAGTACTAACAGATGAAGATATAAGCTTTCGACGTTGTTTTTCCATAGAAGCTGAACGACCCGCTAAAGCATTAATTGCAGAAGAGTTATTATTATTTGATGAAGAATTTTGTTGTGATACCGGTGGATGATGGGCTTCTAAATGTGTTGTCGTTGTTGTGGTTTTTACCCGAACGGTTGGAGTTGCTACTGCAGTTGTTGAAGGGGTTGCAGTTGCAGATGAGGGTTTTGTTCGAGATAAATTATAATTGTTTTTTCGTGTTACTGTTGTTGATGTCGTTGATGGAGTTTGTGATGGATGTCGAAGTGATGCAGTTGAACCCAAACTTGGCATTCGATTTAATTCACCTTTGATAAATCGTTCAACTTTATCAATGCAAGCTTCCTGATAATCATGAACCCATCGAACACCATTAAATCGAGTTATTTGACGAATATCATCTGGAAGTTCCATAGTCTTTTCAGGAAATTCAAAGGCTTGATCAAATATTGGAATAACATTTTTATGATGTTCAAAAGCACACCGAAGCTAAAAAAAATGATGTGTTAAAATCAGCAAAAAAGGTCTTTAAAATTTGAATTACCTCTTTATGAATCCAGTCTTCACAATTATTATCATTAAGAAGTCGATCCAATGAATTTGGTGTTAATACAAGAATGAAATGTTTTGCTGCTTGAATATTTTTCAATAAATGTGAATCAAATTTTCCTGCATACAATTTATCAACATCGATAAAAACTTTGTAGCCCCGGAGTTGTAAAAGTACTTTGATCAAACTTGCAAGTTGATTGCCAGTACTTCTTCGATAACTGATAAAAACGTCAATTTGTTTACTCAAAATAGCAACTTCAATATCATCAATGTGTTTACTATCTAAAAATTCAAAAATGTTAAAATTATTTAAATTTCAGTTTCGTATAATTATCACCTTGAAGAGCTTGTCGAAGTTTAAGCCGATGAACAGGATTATTTATTCCGCATACAGTTTTCATCATGTCATTGGTCAAATGTGGAAGGAAACTACGATTAAGACCCATTCCAAGCATTTGGTAAGTATAAACAGAAAGTTCTGGGCTCAAGGACATCAAAAATTGATCCAATTGACTTTCATCGACACTACTGTAATCGGCTGCGATCTGCAAAGAAAAGAGTTATTTGCAGTTCTTTGAATTAAAAAAATGTACTTTTAAACTTTCAAGTTCTCGCATAAAACGTTTTCGAAGAATTCCTGATGGAATTCCTAAATCTTCTTCAAGTTCTTTTTCAGTTAAAAGAAGTAATAAATCTCCATCAACCATATTTGAAAGGAAAGCTTCTTTATAAGCGCCAAAACCAATTTTTTCAACCCAATATTGAACATCACCAGTTGTCCAATTTGGAACTTGTTGGGTAAGTTTGTATGGAACAGCTTCACCAATAATTGTTAAAGCATCACTTGCAAATTTTGCTGCAACTTCATCTGGACTTGATGCAACTTCTTTCAAGGCGGAAGTGGCACCAATTTCCTGCAAAGAAAGTAAACAGTATTCTCGAGAAAAAGTGTATTCACAAAATTTACTTGTAAAATTTCTAATTTTTGCTGTGATTTTTTGATAGCAGCTTCAACACAAAAATGAAATGCGGCCATACACTTTGCTTCACGGCACTTTGATCTTAGAAGAGGAAGAAGCCTAAATAATTTCTTATAAATTTCAGGGCATGCCAAAAAATCCCTTCCTTACCTTATAAGCCACTCTTTTGGTCGTCCTTGTGAATGCTTGTAATCGAGATCCGCAAAAGTTATTGGTTGATGCGAGATAAGAAATGGTTCAACAAGTGAAAGGGTACCAGATTTTTGGACTGCTGCTTCCATTTCTTTGCAGCTTCCAAGTACGCATATTGCAAGGCATGCGTAATATCGCGTTGCTTCGTCACGTTGAGACGCCAATAGAAAGAGCCAATCCGGAAGCTATAAAAAACAAAAAATATTCTTTATGAAAATATAATAAAAAAGATAAATATTGTTTTTTGTTTCTTTTTTCTTTCATAAATTTTTTGTTATAATATTTTCTTCCTACGTTCTTTTTTAAAATACAGTTATTTTTAATCTTTTGAAAATGAAAAATAAAAATAAAATCAAACCTTTTTTTGAATAATTTTTTTCTTTGCTTCTGGGCAACTGTAAAGTGATAAATTTGCTAATGCAAGAGCAGCCTGTCGAAGAGTGGCTGGAGCTTCAGTTGCCCGTTTACAAGTAAGTAGAATATGGTCAAGGACACCAAATTCAATAAGTCTAAAATATGATGGGTTGTTATTTTGTTGATACCTGCATTAACAATAATTCTTTTTTTGTTGTCGTCATTTTAAAAACTATGCAAAATTTTAATATAAAAAAAGCTCGGTATTACGCAAGCAAAAAGAAGAAGAAATGATAAGATATTTTAAAAATAGAAGCAACCCAAAATTTTTCATCATTTCAAAGAACAAAGGGAAACAAAAAAATGGGTTAAAGTTAAAAAAGTTTAATTCAAAAAAAATTTAAAAAATTATTTACTTGTATGTCGTTGAAGTTGAATGTTTAAATAAACTTTCCATGATTGAAAGGGACATACGTTGCTGCTCTTGATTTTTATTCAATTTTTCGGCAGTTGTGGCAACCTTTTTCAAATAGCCCTTAGTTACAACGTATTCCCTGTTACGAAGTGACATACACTCTTCAAGTACTCGACCACAGCAAAGTCGAACTAAAAGAAAACAGAGTTATGTAAAAAAATGGAAGTCCAACCTAATAATCTTTTGATGAACTTTTAAAAATCATTTTTTTAAGACATACCCGATTCACAAGTAACAGGTTTAACAAACCATCCGATTAAAATATCAAAGTAATTTTGATCACGTAGATAATCGCATAAAGCATATGCTAAATCGTGTGAAATTTTTGGGAATAACCAAGCTTTTGTCATAACTTTCGTGACAATTGTGCAACCCTAAAAATAAAAAGAGAAATTGACTACATGAATGAAGGAGTTATAGGCCTTTTTTTAGAATATAAGCAACAGTTGGAATGAATCATTTCCGATTGAAAATTGCAAAAACAAAAATGTAATAATAATATTTATAACTTTTTTGTATTCATTGTTTCGAAAGATTGAAAAAAAATTATGAATGAAACATACCTCAAAAATTTGTTCATCTCCACCTTGTTGAATCAATTGAAATGCTTTATCAATGAATCCTTGATATTTTTGTAATTTTGTCTTTAATGTGTGCATCATCATGACTTGTTCTGTATGGGAATGCTTAGTAATTGGTCCAGTGGAAACAGAATCTTGCGTCTGTAATATCAATAATTCATCATTACAAAAGATAGGAATTTTATTATGATTTATTACAGCAAAAAGTCGATGAGGGGGTGAAGAGCGATGATCAGTTATTGGTGATAAATCATCAATTGCAATATCCATTGATGGTGGAGCAGGTGTACCACCAGAACCCGGAATATCTATAAAATAATCTTTTTTCTTTTATTAAATTAAATGTTTTAAACAAAAATAAATAATTTATTTTTTAATAATGAAAATGCGCCATGTAATAAAGGTGTGAAAAATAATTTTTTTTAAAAAATAATTCTCTTGAGAGGAAAACGAAAAAAAGCAAAAATATCGGAAAAAAGTAAATTTCTTTTAGTTGGATAAAGAAACGTTTAAAAGAATGAACGAATGATGATGATGATGTGAGTGACCCAATGTTGACAATGGAACACCTTTTTGTTTGCAATTGTTTTTTTTTCTTTTCTTTTTTGTTAAAAAAAGGGGGAGGAGAAACTGACCTTCACTTTTGAATCGCCGATACTCGGCATCTTTTCTGTTATTTGTTGTTGCGACAGTTCCCGTTGGGCATGGAGTTGATAATGATTGTTGTAACTTATTTTCACCATTATGTGTCTACAAAAAATTAAAATATTGGTACTGAGTAATTGATGAAAAACTAAAAAACTATACCCCGTTTTCACAAACTCTTAAAGTTTTATCCGAATTTCCATTACATAACCCGTCGGAAGATCCCTGTACAAACATTGGCCCGCTTTCATCTAAAGTTGATTGCTGCCTTGAAATACTACCATTTGGTAAATATGAGCTTCGCATAGGTGATAATCTCCAATGATGTTGTGAAGCTGTTGAAGAAGAGGATGGATAATGATGGTGGTGTTGTTCACCTGGTGAAGGTGGATAACTGTCGGCATAACTTAATGAGACAGATTTCTCTAATGACCCTAGGGGAGGATTAGAGCTTCCATTACAAGCAAATGTTGTAGTACCATTTACAATTGTGGTACTACTATCAAATGACGATTTTATAGCAGCTGGGCTGCGTAAATTATATAATGAAATCATTGGCTTTTTTAGAGGTCCTACAGGCTCGTTTTCTTCTAATTCATCCCGTGAAAATGGCTCAAAATCGTCGTCCAATTCAGATAATAAGTCGTCAGTTCTAAAAAGGTAAAGTATAAAATAAAACAAAATAAATTACACCGCTTTCTTCAACTTTTTTTCTTCTTTCTCTATTCATGTTTTGCTCCACCCCCAATTTATTTTAACAACAAATTACTGCGTCAGCAAACTCCCCAAATATGCCTTTCCTTTTTAGGACAAAAATATTAATGAAAGAAAGAAAGAGAAAAATAAATTTGCAAAAAGCAACACATTTCTTTCAGTTTCTTTATTGCCAAAAAAAGTTATTACTAATTTATTAAAATAAAAAAGGTCAGAAGATCGAAAAAAAGACATACCTTCCAAGTAAATTTTTTGTTGGATTAACAGCAGCATCTTGTCGAGATAGCTGAAAACGTTCACTTTCAGTGACAGTTGTGGTTGAAGCCGGCATCGACATTACAGCTGCTTCAATAAGCTTATTTTTGTCATTTTCCGACGATATGCCAGTCATCTGCGAATGAAACAAAAAAGAGAAGACCAACTAAATCGAAGTTGAATAAAGTCAGGCACGCAGGATACAAGTGCACGCAATGCCTTTTTCAACAATATACTAATAATAGATAATTACGGTGCTGAAGGAAAGGAAATGCTTGAAGAAATTTTTACAAATATTAATGAAGGATTTTGTACAATTTAGAAACTAAATTAAAAAAATAAATACGAAATTCACTGGAATCAAAAGTGCAAAAAATTACGTTAATTTTTGCACCAAAAATATTTTAACAGCTATAAAGAAAGCAAGTTTTTAGTCATGTTTTTTAAATTAAAATTTTTGAAAAGTCGCGACACGAGAGAGTTTAATAGTTGAGACGTGTTTATTAGAGGTAGCGCAGACTTAACAACAACAAAAACAACAACATTAGTAAGATGTTTAATACGGAACTAAAAATTGCTACTAATGTGAGAATCAATTTGTGCCAGTAGTTTTTTTCTTCTCTCTCATCAAAAAAAATTGATACTGTAATCTATTTTATATTCAAACAAAAAAAAGAGAGGAAATTATTTGAATATCGGAAAAACTAAAATATTGTTTTTTGCCTTTTTTCTTTTCCATAAACATAGTTGCCAAGGGAAAATAAAATTTTTTTATATGTAGTAATATAAGATTTATCTCTTTTTATAAACGGCAAGAAACAAAGGAAAGAAAAGAAAAGATATGGAACAATTCCAATTTAAAAATAAGATGAGAAAAAAAACTGTAAATCAAAGAATAATAGAATTGAAAATGAAAGCGTTTTCTTTTTCTTGAAGCGGTACTCCGGAAATAATTTTAGTATTATAAAATAAGAAAAAAAGGGAATAAAAGAATTGGAAAAAATTGAAGAATGGATGATCAAACGCCATAATAAGTTTTTAAGCCAAATTCCGATTATAGTCTCGGGTGTGTACCTGTTTAATGACAACAATTCTATGACGAAAGCATTTCATAATCTGTTAGCAATTTCTTTTCCTTCTTTTAAAAAAGTTCAACATTTTAATGATAAAACAAAAAATAAGAGGCGCTTTTAAAAAGTTCGAAAATGGTAGCGTTTTAATATTTGTGTGGTCGATGATGACACATAAAAAGAAAGTTTTGAATCAAGTTGAACGGAATTTCAAAAAGCATTTGTAAAAGGGAAAGCTATTTTCTGAACAGTTTCCGCTAAAAGAAAAAATAAACAATAATAAAAACAAAAGAATGAATCGAAAAGGAGAAAGAAAAAAAAGGAAAAATAGGGGGTGAAAAGACAATCCCGCTATTGTCGTAACTATTAATCCTGATCACTATCATAAGACCTTTATCAAAAGAGCTTTTCTTTCCTTTAGTTTTTCTCGTGGAAAAGCGTGAAAATTAGCGCTTTTTTTCTATTGAAGCTTTCTTCTTTCTTTCTCAAAGCATCGATGAATAATAACATGGCTTTGATAAAACATTTTTGAAAAATATAATAAAAGTGGTGGCAAAAAATTCAATGCAAATAGCTTAATGGATTTTAGACATTAAATATTTTTTTAAAAATGAGAAGAATAATTTTCTCTTCTTCCTTTTCTCTCCATAAAACAACTCCTTTTTTTTAATTTAAAAGGCTTTTAATTTTTAAGATGTAAAATGGTCTCAAAATGTACTCAGAAAAACGGTAGTATGAAATAAAGTTTAAGACTCAAACTTGTTTTTGTTGCTTTAGTTAGTTACAGACGTCATCAAACATTATTGTTCAATAAGTGCCTTTCTGAATTGCATTCATTCATTCATTTTAGAACAATTTAATTGACTTAAATAGTTTTTTAAAAGAGATGTGTAAATTAAAAAGGCTGAGAGGGAGAAGAGACCAAGACAAAATTAGAAAATAAAAATTTTAAAAAAAGAGAACAAAAATTACAAAAGAAGGAAGCCTGCGAAAAATCAGTAATTTCAAGTAACAACAATAAACAACAGATCAAATAGAGTATAATTAAAATTGAGTAATTTCAAAAAAAATTTTAAAATTGGGTAAAGACAATTTAAAAAATTTAAAAATAAGAAGAAGAATAAAACAAGTGAAATGTTGCGCAATACCTATGAAGACGAAGAAAGTAAGCTCAAAAAAAGAATCGTCATTTTTGCAAGCAAATCTAAAGATATTTTGCGCGATTTATTCTGAAAAAGAAAACCCGAATGAGTCATCAGAAATGCGACATTGTTTGCAGGTAAGCAGCGTTAATCCATCAAAAGCAATAAAAGTTTTTGTTGTCATTTTTTAAATAGCAAAAGAAAGAAAAAAATTTAAAAAAAAAGAAAAATTGGGGGAAATCGACAAGTAATATCCAAACTTTTTATATTTTTGTAGCATCTGTAATGACTGTGTTCTTTTTCTTCTTCTTCTTTTTTTTCAGATACTTTATGACTTGTAATTACAAACAACATTTTAAACATTCTTCAATTATTTACGTAACAAATTTAGCAAAAGAAAATGTTTACCGCCTTCTCAAAATTCTAATACGGATAAACCTGTTAATTTTGTAAAAAAAAGAAAAAATGAGAGAGTTGTCTTTGAAGTTGACAGAAGGAGAAAAACAATAGCGTTTCGTAGGTCAAAAAACGATTCATTCAAGAAAAAAAAGCGAATTCAAGTCAAACCACAAAAATGTCAAACTTATTTATTGTGACTTTAATTTTTTTTTCTACTTTGTTTCATTACTTTTTATTTTAACAAAAACGCTTCATTCATTTGTGTGGGTTTTGATCCTCTTAGCAAATCATACGCCGCAACAACCACTTTTTTGCCACCAAAAGGTTTCTCTCTTTCGTCTTTTTTTTAATGGAGTCTTTATTCTTTTATTTTAAATTTCTTATATAAATTCATTCATGTTTTTATCAAATAACAAAGGTTCGCGCATTCAATAAAACTTCTGACAAGATTTCAATTTAGTCCTTTTTTTCAGCATGCTTTTTAATTGAAAATTTAAACATTAAAAAAAGAAAATAGCAATGAAAACTAATAAGGAAATTTTTTGGAAACAAAAAAGGACTATCGCATAAAGAGAGAAAAAGTTTTTTTTATTATTTTCTCGAATGGACAATAGACCTAAACATGTATTCATTGTTAAGTTAAAATGAGCGTAAATAACACAGACCGAAAAAAAGTGAGAGAGAGACATAAAAGAATAATGAAAAATTGAATGAAATTTTAATAATAAATAAATAAATGTCGTGATAAGAAGAATAATGGAAGAAAAAATGGAATTAATATTGGCTGCTGCGCAAAGCTCAAAAAAGTTGACAAAACATGCAAACAAATTATGCCAAAAAAAGAGAATATAGAATGTTGTTGCGTGAGATTGTTTTTCTTTTTACCCATTTTTGCTACACTTCATTTTAAAATCATTTTGTTTAAATTGTGGCAATTGTAAAAATAAAAAGCAAAAAAAAATAAGTTCATTTTTATTAAGAAAAAGGAAAAGAATACGCTTAAACATGCCATTAAAAAAGTTTTAAATTTGACGTTAAAAGGTCATTTACGCAGCATTAAATCTATGATAAAAATTAAGAATAAAGAAAGAAAGAAAAGAAACAACAAATTGCAGAATACTTACTCCTGATAAATGCCAACAAAGTGTGAGGATGCACTCGTTGAATAAAAAAAGAATGAACATCAAATGCATTGCGAAAAAAGAAGAGTTTTTTTCTGCTCCTTCTGAAAGCTAACCACACCAAAAAAAGCTTGGCTTCAGCTTGCGGGGGACACCCTGCAGGCCTCTTTTTTTATTTTCTTCAGTTTTTTGTTCGTTTCTACTTTATGCCATTTTTTTCGGAAGCTGCTAGCAAAGGCATATTGATTTGGAGATGGAGACGCGAGACCTCGCCGGTCGTTGACGGGAGGGCTTCGGCATGTTGCCATACCGCATTATCTGCTTTGAGCTCTTCGAAGCCGTCAAGACTTCTTTTTATATATATTTTTTTTCTTCTTTTTTTGCCTGGAGTTTCCTGCATGTGTTGCTCTCCTTCCAAAAAATTGAGGACTTAAAAAAAGGTTTTTTTTTCTAATTTTATTTTTTTTCAAATGAATGAATCTTTTTTTTTTGAAAAAAGAAGAGCAAAAATGAATTTTTTTATTTTTTTGTATAAATTTCAACTTATTAAATCTCAAGCTTGTGCTATTTTTTACATTCGCCATTTTTCATTCTACTCTTTCATCTTATGACTCCAACATAAAAAAAGGAAATGTGTTGACAGGAAGTTTAAAAACGAGCATCTACTTTCTACAGAAAAAGAAACGAGAAATGTATAACAAGAGCTACTTAAAAGGAAAGATAAAAGGATAAAAGATTGTCTAGAGAAAGTTAAACTGACCGGAAAAAAGAACTACAAAAATTTGCTTCTATAGCAGTAGTGGATTTATTTTTCCCCTTCCTGTTTCTAACTTACTTTTTTACGTTTAATGTAAACTTGAGAAAAAATGGTTTTAGTTTCATTGCAGAAATCATGGCATATCATCGTTTCAAAATTACCGAAATTAAAAGAAATTAGAATATACATACTTTTGGACGGCTCATAAATGGTGTCACTAATGAGAATCGAGGTGATTCAAATGATTGATAGAATTGGAACCCAAAAAATCCTTTGAACATGGCAGAAAATTGACTGTTGTTTAAAATTCGGAAAACATCAATTTCTCCTGAAATTTTATTTTGATTACGATACCAAGGTTTTTATTATGTATGAGTTTCTGTTATACCAAAGAGAAAGTAAATTTACAGTTTATTCGAAATCTTTCACATATATGATACAGTTGATTAATTAAAATGTAAAAAATATATATTGTATTTTTAAAACTTCAAACATTGATAAATGTATTTATATGCAAGAATAAATAAACTAGGGTTGTTCATTTCCCGGGAAATCGAAAAAAGGCGGGAAATTTCCCGGAGCTACAGTATTCCAAGCTACAGTAATATTTTACCAAAATTAACCTTATAACCTATAAAAGGACTGTAATATACTCAAATTAATCATTTTTGACTATTTACAGTGTTTTTATTGCACATTTATCCCGTTTTTAAATGTTTAATGTAAAAACCTAAAATATTACTGTAGATTTCCCGGGAAATCAGAACTGTTTCCCCCAAAAAATCGGAAAAAAAAGGGAAATGAACAACCCTAAAATAAACATAGTTAAAATTCAAATTAACAGATTTTTGCAACGCAGTTTTTAAAAACGCCGACAATAAGAATTCAAAAGTGTAAAGTTTAAAATATAATTTTGATCTACCAAAAATTAAAAAATTTTAATAAAAAGTAGTCCAACAAAATTATTGTAAATTCATCAATTTTTGGGGTTTTTGGCCTATTTTATGGGTAAATTAATAACAACTCTACTCTACTTTATATGTATAAATCACATCCATTTAAAATAGATATAAAACTCGCATAAAAAGGCAAAGAGATCAACGAAAAGTTTTTGATTATCAAGTTACCGTAATTTTGTTCTTCGTCATGCAGTGTTAAAACTAAAATATAGCTTGACGGAAACAAACTAAGAGTAATTATTTCTACTGTATTATAGAAATACAGTATTTTTATTTATATTTTAAAAATTTCTAGTTCCAAAGCATTTATATTACCGCATTTCTTTTTTCTAAAACTAAGAATTTAACGTCTAAATCAAGAAAATCTAAAGTCAGAAATAATTCAACCGCACATATTTCAACGAAACCTTAAAATTAGAAATGAAAAGATTCAGAATGCCAACAAAATTCTTTGATGAAAATCTATATTTCAAGCTGACAGAAGATGCATAAAAAGAGAAAATTACAACTTACGAATGATTTGTTTTTCACGGGAATCTGACATTTTTTTATATATGGGGGCAGTTAGTTTTGCCTTTCACTCATTTTAAAATTAGAATTCCAGGGCGGTAGTTGTGGTGATCTTTTTTTTTGACAAAAGATTTCGGTGTTTCTGACGTACATTTTAAATGCATATGTTTTAAAACTAATAGCTTCGTTATTAAATTTTATTAGCAATTTTTTTCCGTGTCTGTAACAAAAAAAATTCATTGAAAAAAGAACATAAAAAACTACAAAAGAAGAAAAAAAGAGGGAGAAATAAAACATTTTTAAGGATACTTTTACAAAAGAATTTTAAGAAGAAGCTTTTGATTTAAAAATAAAAGAGAATAAAACAAAAAGAAACCGAAATTATAATGGATAATTTTGAGCGTTATCTTCGGCGGCACAAGGTTTAATCTAATTTATATATATTTATAAGGAGTTAGAAATTAAAAAGATAAATCACTATGAACTAATTAAATGTTAGAAAAAATAAATCTGAAGAAAACAATGATACGGATATTAAAATGTTAAAAAACAGAGAGAAACAAAAAAACATGGAAAAATTGGCAAAAATTTGTCTGATAAATCATTCCGTTTTCTTTATTCTTTTTTTGCGCATTAAAAAGGAACCTGCAACGTTGGAATTTTGAAAAACCAAAATATATGTATGTAATATAAAAAAATGTCATTATTAATATCATTCGGAAATAATAAACAAAGAAGAAAAAGCCGTTGTTAATTTTCAAGTTCTGGCACATCAAAATTGAACAAGCTCTTTTCAGAAAAGAAAATAAACATGAACTCATTGATCATATGAATAAAAAAACAAGTTTTTAATCATCGTCATCATCATCCATGTGATGTCCAAGTAACGCTGGATTAATATCACCACTTCGTTGACGAAGTTTTTTGTCTTTCATTCGACGATTCTGTAATTATTAGAAGAATGTAATGTAAATACAATATATCCAAATATTATAAGAAAAATGGTGCTTACTTGAAACCAAATTTTTACTTGTCTTTCAGTAAGTCCAAGCCGTTGAGCAAGTTCCCATCGTTTTTGTTTTGTTACGTAAGTACTGTAAAGAAATTCTTTTTCAAGTTCAACTGTTTGCTGCTTTGCATATGGTTTTCGCTTCTTTCGTGAAGAAACAGAACCAGCCCAATCAAGTGAAGCATCTAAAAATTATTTAAAATTTGAGTATGAAGTAATTAACCCCCCAAAAAGTTCAAGGATATTTCTTTTTTTTTTATCTTTTTTCATTACCATATCCCTTACAATTTTTTTCTCCCCCTCACTTTTTTTTTCAAATTTTAATTTTCAAATTTTTTCTATTTTTCTGATGTCGCAAGCTGTACAAATTGTTTAATTTGGAGACATGCATTTTTTTCTCCCCTTCTTCTTTTCCTTCTGAATTCGACCTCTTTTTGTTTTTACAACGCACATGGCGGCAGAGTTAAGCAAGCAAGCGGCCTTGTAGACATTTACCAAAAACCGTTGCAATCGAAAGTCGTAAAAGTTTTTTTTGCAAGGACTCGGAAGCATACATCTGTGCCAATTTTAAATTTGATTCGTTTTTATTATTTTTCAATTTTTTAAATGAAATATTTAGCAAGTTTTTTTCCGTCATAACAAAAAATGCTGCATTTTCAGGCATCCCTATAATTATTCAAAAAAAAACTTCTCCATCCAAAAAGTATTGCAAAACAAAAAAAACAATATTTTTGAGCTAGCTATTTTTTTGTATGTGCTGTTTCACAATTTTTGCCGCCTTTTTCCTTAAGCGGTATTTCATCAAAGAAGAGAATATGCTAATTGCAAATGACTCTTTCTCTCTCTTTCACTTCTATAAGCTCATCATAATTTTTGGTTATTTTGTTGCTGTTTCCTTACACATATATTTTTTCTAAACTCTTTCTCATACAGTACAAATTTATAGAGAGAGAGAGAGAGTGATGATGAAGAAAAAAATGAATAAATAAAAAGAAAGGAAACAACAACAAAAAAAAACAAAGCTTCATTTTTATTCAAAATTGCAAAAGGTACGATTGAATTGATTGTCTCTCTTTTTCTCTCCTCTGTGTGTGGTTCTAGGGAAGTTTAATCGCTGTCATAAAAATGCGAAAGCGTGACGACAAAATATATTCATGTATTGACTATTTCGTGTATTCAACTGAGTTTAATCTTTTTTCTTTGTATATTTTAATAATAATAAATAAAAGGCCCCTTTTTTATCAATAGAATATCAATTAAGTGACAATATTTACACATATTTTTGGGTCAATTACGGTAATTTTGATAAGGAAAAGGTAAGCGCAGTGATAGTCAAAAAAATGAAAAGGTTTGAATAAGAATTGTACTTTTTTAAACATGTGCATATTAATAGGCGCTATTTTTCATACAAAAGAGGCTTTTTTCGACATATGAAAGCTACTGTATCGACAATGTTGTTTTATTATAAGTCAAATTTTAATTGTTAAAAAACGAAAAAAGCATGCTACAAAACTATGGTCGTAAAATGATAAAAACTTTTCAGAATTTTCGAAAAACTAAAATGATTTCTTTGAAAGCTAAGTTTTGTAAATTTACAGTAGACCCATGCATGTTGTTTCACACATATGTGTTTCACACTGATCCATTCCCCTATTATGTATAGTAACCCGAAGCCTTAAATTTATTTTTTTTAGTTTTAGTCTCTTGCTTCCTTTTTTTCTCTCTCAATATTTTAGAAGGTGCAGAGCAGCATGTCCTTGGGGAAATTGAAAAATTAAAAGAACACTTGCTGCTGGTTGGTTGTCGCAGTGAAAAATTTTCACGACCAGCTGGCGTTCTCAAAAAAATAGTTTACGGTAAACGGAGATGACATCCAACTTTTTTTTAAAAAAAACTTGGAAGTAGTAAAGTAAGAAAGAAAAAAACATTTACCATTAAAAAAGGGAACAGTACCCATTAAAAGTGATTTGTGATAGTGATTAGACAAAAAAACGAGTTAAAGGTTCCCAAACAATATCAAATTTCAGAAGATTGAATAACCCCAAAAAACAAAGTTATTTTTTACAAGAAATAAAAATGGCCATAAAATCTCATTAGTGTATTCTTTTCCTTCTCCTTTTTTTTGCTTTGGCAACAGAAAAATGATCGGATCATTCATTTAATTATGTGTTTAAATGAAAAAGAAGAAGACATTAAATGCCGTTAATATGAGGCCAAGAGAGGTCAAAAGGGAAAGTTTGAATGCAAATATAAAAAAACGGAAACCCTACCAAAAGAAGCAATATCAAGTCCAGGGCCATAAGGAGCTCCACCAAATTGATAAGGGGGATATGGATATGCCCATGGATTAGCTGCTGCAACCGCTGCAACATTATTGTATAATTCTGGAGGACACATGGAGTGATTCATCATATCAAAAGCTACAATGATAGTTGTCTATTTTTTGGTAATAAAATATCGTGAGAACTTACAGTATGAACCATTTCCTGCTTGATTCATAAAACCATTTCTTGAAAGATCACGATTTGCTTGATTATGACTAGAGCCATCACTGCCATCATTATTTGTATGATTATTAATATTGGCAGATGATTCAGCAGAAGTACCCGCAATTGAAGATGAATCCCCTCCACCCGCGGCTGCAGAAGAAGTAGATCTGGATGATGCACCGGCATTTGAAGCAGCAGCAGCAGCGACGGCATTTGTAGCATTAACTCCAATATTTGTTTGTCCTCCTGCTTCAACGCTGCTTGATGTTGACGTTGAAACATTGTTTACATTTGAGGGATTGTTTACCGTTGTACCGCTGTGCGCAGAATGTGGTGATGATATTGCTCCACCATTATGTCCTGCGGCAGCAACGGCAGCCACAGCAGCAGCCGCAGCAAAATTATGTGATGCCATTTGACGATGATGTTGATTAATGGTTTGCCAATCATAAGGATAATAACCTGCTGAAGAATTGTGCGACATCATTGAAGTGTTAAACATTTGTGGATTATTGAGGCCATTATAACTAAAAATGAAATGTATGTTTTTTACGATTTTATGAATTGGCTAGAAAAAAAATAAAAGAGAGAAGAAAAGAATTGTAAAATAAAAATTCTAAACGTACGCAGCAGTAAGAGAATCGGGTGGAGACGAGCGGTCTGATCCAGCGCTTCCTGCCATTACTGATGGTTTGATATCAGTGTCTAATGTGGTGTTGTTGCCTATAAATGTAAGTTAACGTCAATTTTTCTTTTCTTTCTGATTTCGTTTTTTTCTTCATTTTTTTACCGTCAGACGATGGAGCCGCGATGGGAGCAAAAGACTGCGCGCCTGGCCAAAAGGAGCTCATTGGTTGCTTGCAATATTGCGCCTTTGCCATCGCATCCATTCCCGCGTTCCCTGTCATTGCTGCTGCAGCAGTCCATGGACTGTTAAAAGGGTTCAATTGTGCTGCTGTTGCGGCTGCAGCTGATGCAGCATTCATACCCTGTGGGTTTGTCTGTGATACAGCTAATTTTGAAAGATCTGTATTAATATGATTCGAAGCATCATGAATTTGATTACCACTATTTTCCATTGCAGCAGCGACTGCAGCTGCATTAAAAGAGGGATTGCCCATGTGTGAGCCGTTCATCATATTAACTACCGAGATCATAGCATTAAAATCACAAAACTTTTAGTAAATCAATATAGATGAGGTGATGATAGCAATATTTGACAAGAACAAATAGATTATTAAGAAATAATAATTAGAGTAACAAAAATGTTATAATTATTATTACTACTAACAATTTTAAGTTGATTTAAATAGGTGATGCAATATAATAATAACAATAACAAATTGCCCTATAAATAAGTAGTTTCAGAAATATAAAATGATTGTTTTAAGAAACGAGAAAAAAAGGTCATACGGTAAAAGCGCGTTTTAAAAAAAAGGAAATGAAAAAAGAGAGGGGGAGAAAAAAAGAGAAAAAAAGCGGGTGACAAATAAGTTGGTGCTGATGCAATGCACTAATTTGTTACCGTAACGAGGTCACTTTTTTTAGTTTGTAAAAAAAACTTTCTAACAAACACATACATATGTGTATACTTTTTCTTGCTTCTCCTTCATCTTAATTATTTGTGCTCCTTTTTTGTCTTTTTCTCGGGGAATGAGCTAATAAAAGTTGAGAATTTACGGCATACATAAATTCAATGATGAGAAGCTTCTTTTCACCTTTTTCTTTTTCCTTTTTCTGCTTCTTCTTCGTTCATTATAATCATTACTACCTCTTTTTTCGATATGTTAACGGTAAACAAAAAAGCCAAAAAAAAGTACAGAAAAAAATGCAATAAAAATCAAATCAGTTGGTATCCTTAAAAAATTTCTCATAAAGGGCGTCAATTATTACATTGATAATTTGGCGATTATCACACACTGCTAATCAATCATGGTTAAATTTTTATATGCTTTTTAAAGTTATTTTAATACTTAAAAAATGAGGTTAAGAATATAAAAAAGAAATATAGGAAGAAGGTGAAAAGAAGCATTAAAATAATAATTTTTATTTGTGGAATATTTATTGGTTTTTTACAATCACTTTTTTTGTTAAATATTACAATCGGAAACATGCATTTTTATATAAGCAATATTTTTTTGCGAAGGAAAGTGAAAAAGAACAATAAATTTATTATAGCCCTATCACCTTCTTTTTAAAAGCCATTTAATTTTGGACCCCCGTGTGCGCACATTCTTCAAATAAAGTATCATTAAATCATAAATTTCACAAATAACAAAAACCAATTGAAAAAAGGTATTTTTGTTAAAAGTGGCGTGTACGTAATATGAAAGGAAAGGAGCTTCGGCTAGAAAAGGTGCATCATTGGTAGTTAAAAAATATTTTAGTGCCACTCAACGAAAGTTAATGATTACAAACGGAATTGTGGTTAATGATTTTTAATGATGAATAAAAGCAAGATATAAAATTTTTTATATTACCAAGAGAACGAAGAAAGGAAAGAGGGGAATAGTCATTTTGAATATTTTAACAATCGGTTTCTCGCCATCAAATGCGTAAAACGGAAGAAGAGCAAACTTTGCATGCTTACAAATGTAAATACTTTTCCTAACATGATGATAGATAGAATATATGGGTTTGACACAAAACAAACGACAAAATAAATTTAGCATCACTAAGAAAAATGTGCTGTTTCAAGAGTCATAGAAGAAAAACGAAAGATACAGAGTCGAGAATGAAGAAGAAGCTGGCAGCTACAATGACTTCCAACCCTTACAACAACAAAAAATAGGACGACAAACCACGGAGGACAAGGAGGAAAAAAATATTTTTTTGAGCTCAAAAACAGCGATATTCTAAAAAAGACCCTTTTCACTAACTGAAATTAAAAGGCGGAGCAATTTACAGTAGTTCAAAAAAAGAGTCCAATGAAACGCGACACATTAAAGGGAAAGAAAAAACGAGCGAGAGAGAAGAAAGAGAAGAAGAAAAAAGGACAAGCCGCGTTTATCAGAGAAAAACAAAAAGATGAAGAATTTTTGCAGCAGAATCTTCCTTGCTTTCCGGACGTTGCCATCGGCGTTTCTTTTTGACTCTCTGATGAAAACACACACGACCACTTTATTACCCCCTTTATGCGGTTCGAAACAAAAATTTGGTTAGGCAAATGGTAAGCATTTTTTTAAGGAAACTTTTCTTTTAATTATTAAAAAAAAGCGGGCATGCTTCTCATTAAGAAGATTTTCCCCTCCCATCATTTTTTATCCTATTATGATCAGATGAAAAAGAATATATAAAAACCGTACCTGTAAAATGTTGAATGTAACAGAAAAGGGGGATTCTTGTAGCAGTAGCCGGGAACTGGCCTTGGGCACAAATTGAAGGTTTTGAATCAAGAATATAAAAAATAAACTTTTCGCGACAAAAGTCGTAAAAACAATGAAAAAGGAAGACGAATCAGTAGAGTATTTGTGAAAATATTTTTGGTAAAGTATCAAACCCCCTTTTTTACACAACTATTTTTTTTCCTTACCTTTTTTTCTTACTTTTCACTGCTATACTTTTTCTCTTTTTTTCTTTGGTTCTTGATCTAAATTGACCGCGCCGTTAGGTTTTGTTTCATTAAAACTTAGGTGTGAGAAAAAGAAACTTAAAAAATGCCGCATCAAAAAGTTTCCTTTCTTTTTTTGGCACATTTTTGTCACTTGGCACCGCACCTGATCAATCAAGCTATCTTTTTTTTATAAACTCGGCAAACCTCTTTTTAAGGCAAAACAATGACAACGACCGACCCATGCCAATGATACCCTTCTTTCTTCTGTGCAAAACTTTTTTTCTACGCTTTTTTTCTCTTCTTTTAGTTCTTTTTGAATCTAATTCGTCTCTATAATTAATGTATTATGGTTTGAGGTTAAATCGCGCAAAAATATTGATATCTTTCTCGGAGGGGTAAAAGCAGTTAAATGTAACTCTGTTGAATAAAAGTTTGATTTATGGGAATGCATTAAGCAATAGAAGGAAAGCAATAAATGCTTATTTTAACCAGCATTAATAAAGTGATTTGAGACATAGTTAAACATTTTAGAAGCTCCCAAGTTTTTGAAAGATTTATGATTTTCAAAAAAAATGAATATGTTGAACTTTGCATTCGATTTTGAAAGTTTTTTTTCTTGCAATACCAAATTTTTTTGTCTGAGTTACGCAAAATGTTGAATGCTTAAAATAAAATCATTATTAAACTCATTTGTAGAAAATAATTTGATAAGCTAAGAATAAAAAATGAAACTTTGGATTAAATTATCAATAACTAGTAAATAACCAAAGTTTGTTGGAAGAAGCCATTTAATATTTTGTATTTTTAGAAATTTACGATATCTTAGTAGACGTAATGTACAAGAACAGGTATATTAAAATTAATTTACCATTTTTTTAAGTTTCAAAAAAACATTAATAATTTAAAAAGAAAAGTATCACCATTCAATCATGTCTTTAAAGAGAAATGTTTTTGCCATAAATAAAGAATGTAACTCAATTTCTCTTGATCAACATCTGTTTGTTGCTTTTTTTGTACAAATCAAAGCGGTACCGGAAGGAAAAAAGGGAGAGTCAATGTCAAGTTTACGAACTGTTGATGCTGTTTTACAGCTTCTTATGTCTCTGTATTGGTAAATTTTGGGTTTGTTTTGACAAATTAAGTGATCGACAGAAAAATGAGCCAATATATATTTATATTTGTATAGCATGTTCTTTTGATTTGAGTTAATTACAGTCAATGGCAAACATTTTTTTTGATAAATTTTCGTTCATTTGCTTGTTGTTATGTCAGATTTTGATTTGCTTTTCTTTTTTTCTTTCATTTTTTTAATGTTATCAACTTTCGCGCTTTTTGGCTTTGAGTTTTTACAAGTAGGTAGGAAAAGCCGCCAAATCGATTGAACTTGCCGAGTTAAAGGCGTGATAAGACTCTTGTTACGTTAACACACACACACAAACATGCGCTTCCGCAAATACTATTTTGGAAAAGAAATATGCATGTACAATAAGGACATGGGTGAAACGATATTTTTTCACTTCTATTGTTTGCATTTGAATTTTAAAAAAAAGAGGTACAAAGAAGAAAGCTTGAAACATATGTGAAAAAAAGACAAAATTTTTCTTTCATGATCACAGGGTATTAACTCAAAAAAAATATTTTTGTACCGTAATCATTGGATGAGAGAAACGAAGGCAAAGAAGAGGAGGGAGGGTTGATTACCAGACGGAGGTCGGCAGCAAAAGAAATCCTTTGTAAAAACACAACCACCGCTTTAGTCTTCTGCTAAAAATTTTATTGCACATAACTTGGCAATCCAGCTCCCATTCTTTTTGAAATTTGCCGCCTGAAAAAAAAGTTTTGTTTGAGAAACAAAACGGAATGAAAAAAGAAGAAGTTGACTCCAATTAAGACAACATTGCTTAAAAATACTCAATAACTCATACTTTGGATCATTTTATTCATTTTCTTTGTTCTTTCCTAAACTTTTTTTTTGTTTTGCCAACCTATTATGTAACAATGTGCTAATTCTTTCTTCGTCGTTTATTCTTTTCTTTCTTTCCTTTTTTTTCAACCACTCACTCATCTTTTGAATCCTTGTCACACCTTTCAAGGGGGAGAGAAAACTAAGTTATACTTTTTTTTAACTTTTTTTGTCGTCGGCATCATCAAAGAAAAATGAAAAAAAATTTTTCATTTTATCGGCCAACGTTCGCTGGAATACTTTTTCATTTTTATCATTGAAATTTTTTCCGGGAATGCAAAATTGGCTTATCGCCTTTTAGCTGTTATAAGCAGCAGCATATTTTATACCAAAGGTGACAGAAGAAGAAGAAAAAAATAACAAGAGATACATGCTTGCTTGAAAACAGAATAATACAGATTCAATCTTTTAAATGTGTAAAGTCTTCTTTTTTTCTCCCTCTCCAACTAAAATTATATTATTATTACGGTAGCATTCTTTTTTTTGTTCTGTTTCTTACGTGCCCGACCGACGACTTTGATGAAGGAAAAAAGAAAGGATGCGAAACACCTGCATCAAATGGCATCGGATATATCGGTTTCTTTTTTTAAAGCGTGATAGATCGGTAGATAACGATACAAAACAAACAGAAGAAGAAGAAGAAAAAAGTTTATACAATTATGTGAATAAAATTTTAAAACAATGAGAAAAAGACAGAGAGATTAAATAAAGCATTATAAAAACTTCAATTACAAAAATGCAATGAAGAAAAGAAAATAGATTTAATTCAAAGAGAAAAAAAAGTTTTAAAAGAAATTAAAGTTGAAAGAAGGAGAAATAAAAGAAAAAGCATATGGTCACTAACATAGCTACTAATACTGCTACTAATGCCGCTAATCAAAGACTAAAGAAAATACCGCTTTTTAAAAAAGAAATTGAAAAAACTGAAACAAAATGATTTTCCCATTGGCTGTAAAATTCTTTTTGACACTGACTTGCATCTGTGTTTTGTGTTGTCTTACAAAAACTCATAAAACATTGCGAAAAAAGAAATTAAAATTTTTTTGAATCTTGTATATTTCCTTCTTTTTTAAAAAAAACACTGTACATAATTCATATTGTTTTCTTTATGAGTATTTCATTTATCCATCCAATGTTTTTTTACATTTGTATTCCCCATAATTATTTATTTGGCTTTTGTTTTTTTCCACCCTCTTTTTTCTGGTCCATTTTTATGCTTCAATAATTTTAGTTTTGAAAGAATCCATGAAAATGTTACAAGCGTTATTCCAAACCCTGCAGCAAAGATTTTTTTGCTTCTCTCAAAAACTATATTTCACTATAGCAGCACAAAGGAGTGCTTGGCAACAGAAATAAAAATAAAGTTAAATGAGGTGGCCCAATATTTTTGTCCAAATGTTGACAAGTTTGAAAAGTCATATTTTGTCAACTTGTAAGAATGTCGGATTCTGGAGAGACTGTTGTTGTAGCCGTTCGGGTACGGCCATTTAATGATCGAGAAAATGAAAGAAATGCCCAACTCATTGTCAGTATGCCAGATGGCAAATCAACTTCAATTAGGTAGTTTCGTTTGCTGAAAATATGATATTCTGATTATTGATTTTAGTGATCCAAATGCACCAAATGAAGAACCAAAATGGTTTACATTTGATTACAGTTACTGGTCGCATGATGGATTTAAGACAGAAAAAAATGGATTTCTGTCTGCTGCATCACATTCAAATTATGCTGATCAAGTAAATTCAATAAGAAAAAATTTCAGAACTTCATATTGAATTTAAATTTTTAGAAACATGTCTTTGAAAATCTTGGAAAAGGCGTCCTAGACAATGCTTGGAATGGTTACAATTGCTCTTTATTTGCATATGGACAAACTGGGAGTGGTAAAAGTTATTCCATTGTTGGAAATAAAAAGAATAAAGGTATTATTCCGCTTGTCTGTGAAGAATTGTTTAACAGAATTGAAAGTACAAAATCTAAAGATGTCGAATTTCAAGTACATTAAAGTTTTTCAATACGGCAAAAAATACTCATTTTTCAGGTTTCAATTTCAATGCTTGAAATTTATTGTGAAAGAGTAAGAGATTTGCTAAGTTCAAAGGCTCCTCCAAAAGGCGGCTTAAAAGTTAGAGAGCATCCGAAGCAGGGATTTTATGGTATACTTTTAAGTATCAAATTCAGATCAATAAAAGTAAACCTTTTAGTGGAGGATTTAACAACAACTCCTGTAAATTCATACAAAGAGATCGAGAAAAAAGTGAATGAAGGAACAAAGAATCGAACAATTGCAGCAACGAATATGAATGCGACAAGTTCTCGGTTTGAATTTTTTCGTCTCCTGTTTTTTCAAAATAAAGTTATTTTTAAGAGCACATACAATTGTCAAAATTCTTTTTATTCAAAAAATACCAAAGGCTGGTGGCGGCACAACTACAAAATCATCTGAAATTAATTTAGTTGATCTTGCTGGAAGGTAAACATTATATAAAAAAAGATATAAAAATACATAAAAACTTTTTTTGAAATTTACAGTGAGCGGCAAAAAGATGCAGGGTCAGAAGGTGATCGATTGAAAGAGGGAATAGTCATCAATAAATCGCTGTCAACATTGGGTAGAGTCATCAAAGCTTTACATGAACAACAAAGCGCAAAAAAGAAAACAAATGTTCAGGTTTTAATATTTTGCAATAGTTTGTTTCTGTTAAAGTTTTTTATAGGTACCATATCGAGATTCGGTATTAACTTCATTACTTAAAAATGCATTAGGTGGAAATAGTAAAACAATTATGGTTAGTTGATAGATCGTATAAGAACAATACAAAAATATAAGGTTTTAGATAGCTGCAATATCTCCTGCAGACATAAATTATGAAGAATCATTATCGACTTTAAGATTTGCCGATCGTGTCAAAAGTATTAAAACTAAAGCAGTTGTAAACGAATCTGCAACAGAACGAATGATTCGAGAACTCAAGGAAGAAAATGCCCGATTGCAAGAATTAATACGACGTGGAGGGGTTAATGGCTCAACAGTAAATAATGAAGAAATGGAAAATTTAAAACGACAATTGGAAGAAAATCAAAAAGAAATGGAAAAATTAGAACAAACTTGGCAGCAACGTTTAGCAGAAGAGCGCAAAAAACGTGACTCTGTTTCAGAGGATAAAAGTGAAATCGATAAGAAGAAGAAAGATCTTCCGCATCTATGGAATCTTAATGAGGATCCGGCTTTAACGGATATGATTGTTCATTTTATTGCACAAGGCGAAAATATTGTTGGTAAGACTTTTACCATAGGAAGGACCAGTGTTTCCACTTTTCAAAAAAAGTGACGCCAACGCCGACGCCGAGTGACGCCGTAGAGCTTTTTTTTTTCAAATACACCAAAAATATGAAAAACTCCTTCTAAACATGTTAGAAAGTTATATTAATGTTAAACATACAACTAATTAGAGCGAAAAAATTACTTATCAATGTTAAAAACAAAGAATTTAATACTTTTTGTAAAAATTTATGTCTCCGGCGTCTCGGCGTCGACGCCAAGAGAGACGCCGACCACGAAAAGGTGACGCCGACGTCAACGCCGGTGTCGGCGTCATGGTAACACTGGGAAGGACTCATTTAAAATTTGTTTAATTTGTGTTTTCAGGAAATGGTAATGTCACAACTCCACAAATTCTTTTGAAAGGGATGAGCATTCAACCTGAACACGCTTGCATCACGAATAAAGATAATAAAACAATTATAATAATACCATATTCTGGAGCTGAAATTCTTGTAAACGGAAACCCCATAAATCAGGCAACAGAGTTACAACAAAATGACAGAATATTATTTGGTGGTAATCATTTATACGTTTTTACAAATCCAAAGAAAAAGGGCGCAAAAACCAGCGAACAAATAACCTATGATTTGGCTCAAAAAGAAATTGCAAAAACTCAAGGCATTTCTGCAGTTGGAGATGGTAAACGATCAGCCGCTGATTTAATTTTGGAAGAAGATTTAATCAAAATCCTTCCAAATGTTCATAGAGCAAACTCGATGGCAAAAGAATTAAAAAAGCCAGTTAAATTTGAAATTATTTTAAATGCCCCAGAAGCTCGTGGATTAAGTGAAGGATTAACAGAGGTTTGACTCAATAAAATAAAAAATCATAATTAACTATTGTATATTTTAGATTTTCATAAAAGTTTACAATACTGCAGAAGATACAACATTTATGTGGGATAAAAATCGATTTACAAATCGATATTATGGTATGCAAGAAATGTACCAAAATTATGTTGATGGGGATGCAGATTATAATTTACCACCTGAAAGAGATCCATTTTATGAGCCACCAGATAGTGCAATCATTCTTGGTCATGCAAGCATGTTCTTACAAAGTTTGGCGTATATGGTCGAAGTAGAAGAACAACTTCCAATCGTTGATTTTAATGGAACTGATTCCGGACAACTTAATGTTTCACTTGTGCCATGCTCATCTTCAGGAAAAGAAATTATGGGTGAATACCTTGAAACACCCGATGAATTGTTGAATAAAAATTTGGGAATAAAAGTTAAAATTTTGGCCGCAATGGGATTACCCAGAAGAATTGAAAAATCATGGTGTACGTATCGATTCTTTACACAAGAAGAAGCTTCAACAAATAAACAATCAGAGCACAATCCAAATTATTCACATGAAAATGTTATTACTTTTAAACCTGTTACAAAAGACGTAAAAACAATTATACCAACTAAATGTTAATACCTGTATTGTAATCTTTTAGCTAATTACATATTTAACCCACGGTGTTTTAACATTTACAATATGGGCGACACAAAAAGTTAAAGAAGCTCGACCCGTTGGAGCTGCCGGAATAACAGCGATCAATAAAACGCGAAAATCTTCTCAACCTCCTCCAACTTCAAGTTCAAACGCCCAAGAGCCAATAAAGAGGCCGTCGAAGAAAAAGTATATCAAAAGTTATAAGTTAAGAAAAAGTTAAATTTTCAGAAAACCTAAAACCCTTGACACAAATGGAAGTGAAAATTCAAATATAAAGCCTAAAAGAAAAAGTGTGAAAGGAAAGAAGCGCAATACATCTGCACAAAAATCACCAAAAACATAAGCTTGATTGATCTAATTATCATATATATTTTTTTATTAATAAAATTTTACATTGTTTTTTTGTCATTATTTGGTATGTTAATCTCAATAATGTAAAATTTTGATACATTTTATAATATTTAATTTTTCCTATTTTTGCAAAAAAAGTTTTTAACTAAATAAGAATTAGCTTGATACCCTTCTGTTAACTGGTTTTCGCCTCCCTAATGGTCTAGTGGTTAGGATTTCTGGTTTTCACCCAGGCGGCCGGGGTTCGATTCCCCGTTAGGGAAGTTTAACTTTTTTTTAAATATTAGACAAATATAATCTGATGAACCTGTAAATGACATCCCCGAAAATGTCTCAATTAATCACGGCGATCATGGACCATGATTCATATTATAAAAAAATTTTTGACAGAAGATAGTTTCTGTATTTAATTTTTGTTAACTGAAATAGTATTTTTATTGTTTCAATTGGAAAACAACGACGAAAAATTTGATAAAACAATATATTATTAGCCAAAAATATTGGGTTGTTTTTTGCATAAGTAGGTGATATCATTTTTCAGAAATTGCTTAAAATAAAAAAGCAATCTGTTTTTATCAGTAAAGTATTATTCCTTGATATTTCTTCTTCTTTGCCTATTTTTAAGCTGAACACGGTAGATTTTTTTAATCAGTGATCAAATTTGGAATCTTTTTTAATAGCTTCTTTTTTGCCAGAAATTTTTCCCAAAAGTAAGCGATCACAAATGAAGCCAGATTAATGTTTAAAAAGCCACATGGTACGGTTTATTTCAGACGCCGCAATAACAAATCAATAATAATTTAAATAAGAATAATATTGATACAAAAAAGTTTTCATTATGACGCAATATTCTCTTGAAGAACTTTAAAAAGGGCATCCTCAAACCTTTAAAATATCAGTATACTGTTCTTTGAATCTTCTTCTTGTAGACTTATTATCATTCGTATTTTATCGATCGAATAAATTATTCATAAATTCCAAGCTCGTCTTTGTTGTTGACTTTCTTGTAATGATGCATGTTTCTTCGCATTTTATCCAGCAAGAGTCAACGGCATTGTTGACAACCCTGTAACTATTTCGGTAGTCGGAGCGTATAAATAAAACTAAAAATGTGTACCTATAACATCCAATATACAAATAAACTAATTTATTTTTCAAACAACAAACAAAATATGCATCAACAAAACAAAAATATTTTTCATCCACACTGATAATGAACAATTATTACATAAAGTTGTCAAGCTGCTTGAACGCAAATATGAAATTACTACTCAGCTTGTAAAGATGCAAAATGCTGGTGATATTGTTACCAAAGGAAAGCAGCAAATTATAGAAAAGAATGACCTTGCGAGGATATTGCCCACGATTTTATTTGAAGCGAATGCAGGATTCAGTAACAAATTCACCAAGTACAGCGACACGTTCTTCCTTGCTTGGTTTTTGAAGACGGAAACCACCAACAAATTCATATAGATGCTTCTTATCATTTGCAGCATCTAAAAAGAACAGAATGAGTAAGATAAAAATAAATAATAAGGAACAAAAACTTACATCCAAAATTGGTAGAAGCACTTTCAATGGTTGTACGAAGTTGGATTGATTACACCAGGATGATTAATTGAGATTGCACCAGGATGATTAAGTGAGATGCCAATGCACAATGTTTCAGCAATATCTTTTTCAGGAAGCCGAAGTTCATTATCTACACCACCAAGCTTAATGCTGAAAAGAGGATTATTAATGCAATAAAATGGATAGGATGAAAAGCTTACTTTGTCTTATGAATGATATTTTCCATAATTTGCTGCTTTCCTTTGGTAACAATATCACCAGCATTTTGCATCTTTACAAGCTGAGTAGTAATTTCATACTTGCGTTCAAGCAGCTTGACAACTTTATGTAATGATTGATCATTATCAGCGTGGATGAAAAAGATGAAAGTGAAGCCATCAAACTCTTGTTCGACAGCATTAACATCAATTGGGAGAGCATTCATATATGCCGGAGGAACATATGGAACACCAACACGAACGCATTGTTCTTGGAAGCAGAACAAAAATTGCCTAAAAAAGAAATTACACATTACTGTACAATCAAAACTGTTATAACTTCAAAGCGGCGTCATACAGGGCAGACCCCCCTCCCTACCCTTGCATGACGTCATATCCGGATAAACACAAACAAAACAATGCAATAAACGCGACAAATGAAACGAATATATGAAAGAAGAACATACAAAAAGTTACTGTGGGCTGGAAGAAATAACGATTACGAGTTAGCTTTTGGAACATGACTTTATTGAAATTTAGATTCTAATATCACCAAGAAAGCACGGTTGTTTTGTATTTTTTAGTTTCTTGAAAAACCGGAAAGTAGATAGAGCAATATGCTCGAAAGAAGTAATCTTTAAAGAAGATTGCTTTTTTGCAAAATTAACCCAAGAAAAATATAAAAATTTAGCTTTTTGTCGAAAGATTTTTAAATCTAATTTATATATATTTTTCTCTTGGAGCTGAAAAGGATAACTAATTCTATAATTGAAGCTGGATATAACAAGGATTAACTGAAGGTAAGATGCTGGAGAAAAAAATTACAAAAATAATATTCACGAGAAAAAAGAATGACCGTCAAATGTAATAAGGTAAAACATCGGCTGCGTTTATTCGAAAGAAAAAGCAGCCGTTGGTATACCGTATACTTTCCCTGAAATATCAAGGGCGCGAATTTCAAAAGAAGGAAGAAGCATTTTTGTTATTTCTCGTAAAACTTTGTATAACAAAAACATATATGTACTAATAAATAGCTCTTGAAAAAAGGAACATTTTGAGAAAAAAAATTTTCTGGGTCTCAACTGCATGGGGTACTTCTGAAGCCTGGTAAATTTCAGTCGGGCGAATTTTCGTGTCAGGACTTCCAAATCAGAATCTGAGAAACTATTTTGTAGCCCTGATCGAGGGCTATCCGCCGATATCAAACTTATTGCAAACGGATAAAAACTACCCCCAGGGCAAGCGATCTCCATAACGGCGGATTCAGAAGGCGAATCCAAAAAAAATTTTTTTCCGGCACCCTTTGGCCTAAAATAATGTGGTATGCAAAGTTTCAGCTCAAGAAAATCATTTTGAAATTTTGGTGGGCGCGGGTGTTGCTCGAAAATCCAGGAGAACGCGTTATATAGTAAACAAAATTTGTTGCTGTTTTGATTCCATTTTTTAAAATCGAATATTTAAAACTTGTTCTTCCAGATTTTCGAGCATAATGATGCAATTACAAAAGTGTTTAGTTAATTATCTATTTATGATGACAGTCATCTGCAGCATTTTATTTTATTTTGGAGGGAGAAACCGTTTGATGTATTGCCATGTTTACTGTAATCAACACAGCTATTTTATAAATTTTGTAATACCTGTTAATACATACTTATTAATTGATTTGGGTTTATGCTTTCGTACCATTTTTTTAAATTTAAGCATTGCTAATGTACTTGCAACAAACGATTGTTTCCGTCCCCAAAATTTTAACGGCTTCAATGTTACCAACAAAAATAAAAGTAAAAAAAGTGAAAGCGCACAACCTGACAAAAGTTCAAATTTCATTAGTATATATTTTATCAGAAGTAACGCAAACGTAAAATGTTTTTACAACCAAAAAAGAAATTTTGTACGTTTTATAAAAACAATAAATTAAGAAGAAAATGGGTATAACATATTAATTTAATGACGAGATGATGAAGATTTTCTTCCAGCTTCTTTTGAACGGCCATCAATTTTGCGCATCTTTGATAATGGTGGATCATCCGGAGTTCCGCTTTTTTCTTTTTCATCATGTGAAGAATGAGAGCTTTTATGTCGAGAGGACAAAAGTTTGTGATCACGATGATCTTCATTTGAGCGTTTTCTTTCACGACGACGTTCAACCTTTTCATAATAATCATCTGAAGAATTAGGAGTAGAGCGTCTTCCTCGAGGAGGTACTTTTGTTTCATAGCAAGATGATGATGAAGATTTGGCAGCTTTGATTTTTTTCTTATCTTCTGATCCACTTTCAACATTGACAAGTTCTGGTGAAACTTGTTGAAGAGGAGTTAAACGACTATCTTCATCTGGTAAAGGTCCATAATCAAGACTTTTTTCTTCTTCATCAGAGGAACGAGTTGCATCTTGTTTAGAGGATAAATGCTTTTCTTCACTTGAACGATGTTTTTCACGACGTTGAGAAATATCCGGAGTACGGCTACGACTTTCTTTACGAGGTGAACGATTTCTTCCACGATTTGACTTAATTTCATGACGAGATGATGATGCAACAACCTTTTTTCCATCCTCTTCATGAGATGACGGTGGAGTTTCAGGTGTCAGGCTTCGACTTGTTGATTTACGAGGTGAACGAGTTTTGCGACGACGAGGTGGGGTAGATTTTCTTTCACGACGACGTGGAGTACGGCTACGACTTTTTTTACGAGGTGAACGATTTCTTCCATGACGATGTGATGATTTTTTTTCATGACGAGATGATGATGAATCTTTTCGTTGATCATCATATTTCACGGGATCAGATGAATGTTGACTTTCAGGTGTCCGGCTAGGACTGGTTCCCCGAGATGAAGGAGTTCTTCCACGACGGTGTGATGAATAGCGGTGATCACGACGTTCATCATCAGAGTATTTTCTTTCACGACGAAGAGGTGAAATGCTTCGTCGACGATGAGATGATAAATTTAAAATCCGAATTCTATCATTATTATCAACAGTTCTTTTATTTGCAAATTCAACAATCAACCTAAATCACATGACGTAAACAAGCAGTTGTAAAACAATAATGTTATACCTTTTACCGTATTTTCTTCCCCCTTTTGTATAATAAATAGCATCTTCAGCATCTCGAAAATGATCAAATTCAACAAAACCATAACCTTCTTTCATATAAATGTCAAGGATTCGCCCATATCTTGAAAAGATATCTTCTAGTGACCTTTGATCCCAATGCCGAGGAATACCTCCAACAAATAAGCGACCGCCAACACTCACTAAAAATATTAAATTCATTATTCATAGTCTTGCGAAAGAAAACTCACTTTTACTTCCACCACAAACGAGTATGTTCTTCTTATAGAAACAACAAAGAAAGAGCAAAGTAAAAGAGACCTGAAAATTAATAAATATTTAGTAAATGTTGAAAAAGGGAGATTCGATGAAAATTATATTCTCAAAATACACTATAAACCGCGATAAACTTAATAAAAATTGATTATAAAAGTATTATAAAAAAAGAAAGTCTTAACTTTAAAAAAAGGATGGATAAAAAATGGATTTACAAAATCAAAAAAGAGTTGGTTGAATTCGATAGACAGAAAAAATTAAAAGAAAATTCGTTTGGCTTTTTCAATGTTTCATTTTTTGCGTGGCGAAAAAAAGGAATGATTTTTTCCATCGAAGAAGAAAGTGTTTGGCAATGTGCGACGCGGTGTTTACATTGTTACAGTATTTTTAATGTAAATTCAAATGTTCTTTAAAAGAATTTCTTTTGAAAAATTTTTTCTCAAACGATATATATAAATATATTTTAAAAAAAACTTTACAATTTAATCCAGCTTAATTAAAAGAAATTGTACGAATTAACATCCTTTTCAAAACGTTTTCCTTTGATATTAATTCGTGCTCAAAAATGGGTTTTTTGATAAATTAACCGAAGGTCCCAGAAATAAGACGGATATTTTGAAAGTTCAGATAACAAAAGGGGATGATGTCGAGGAAGATAAAAGCGTCCAAGTCACATCGCTGTTTCAGGAGTGCTGTAGAACACGGAGCCATTGTTTTAGCAAAATTCATATCAGTTGTTAATTATAACATTTTATTCTACTCAACACTGTTAATTTAAATTGTTTTGTGTTTGTATACAGTAAACTAATTAATTTGGTATAATAATAAAAAACACAATATTAAAAGTTATCAATTTAACAATTTTAATCTAGAAAGATAAAGCAAATTGCCAAATACTTATAAAGACTTGTATTAAAAAAATGATTTCAAATTGTATAAAAATTAATTTAAGTATTGATAATAATGTTATTATAGAAAGTTAAAGAATTTTGTTTGTTTTTATTTTTAACACTGATGTCAATTTTGTTAACAGGTATTTTTTGAGCACTTTTTATCACAGCCTCTTCAATGGCCTAGTGGTTAGGTTTTCAGATGTTTACTTTTCCTGTAAAAGTTCAACTCCCACTAGGTTATTGGAGGGATGCTATCACCATCAGTTTTAAATAAAATTAATTTAAATTTACAGTTTAAAAAAAATCCCAATCGGATGGTACATGATTTTGTCGTTACTTACACAAGAGAAACATGATACATGTCCCAGCCCTTTTACCACCAAATATAGTTTTTCGGGTTCATTTAGGATCACGAACAAATATACGAAAATAAAAGGTGTCATTGCCTCGGGAAACTCGTGTTATGGCATTTCAAAGTTACTGTATTTCATATTGGATCAAAAATTTTAAAATACAAAAATCTTAATCTTCCTTTTAAAAAAACTCATCTAAATGCTTGCTTAAATCAGTAATAATTTTCTTGAAAAGATTTTAGTATTTACAACCCTTTAAACCACTTATTGAACATGTCATAGTTTGCACTTGAAAAATATAGACTTTTATTTTGTTGTTCATATTTTTTTACACATTTATTCTAATTTTAAGAAAACAGAATTTCACAAAAGTGTTCATTAAACCTAAATTTAACTATTCAGAGTAATATTGAGGAATTTATAAACTTTTTTTATCATATTTTTTGAACATGTATTTTGGAATCGGTTATACCGTAAATTTGAAGTGGTATAACTCTAGGTCTTCTAGGCATTAGCTTCTAATATTTTTGTATGTTTGTGACGACTTTAAAGGAACCCAAAAGCTATACTTTTTTAGAAAACTCTGGGGACATATCTGAAGATTCTCTAGGAAACACATCATACTCCCCTAGTATTTTTTTGTTGTGCTACGATTTTAATTCAACAGTATATTTCTGCACATTTATATAATCTATGTCATTTTCGATTACAAATTTGACTTTAGTGCTTATATTTAACTAAAAAAGTGGCCTTAAAATTTTTTCCTAACAAGAAAAAAACCAAACGCAACTTAGAAATTTTTCTTTTATATTTAATTTTAATATAACCCAACATCAACGAAATATAAATGGAGAATTTGGATTCAGAAGTTGTTCAACGTCCGTTTGATTATTAGTTTCATCTTTTATAAACATAATATTTTTAGTTGTACGAGAGCACATGATAAATGGAAAACAAATAACTGATGAAAAGTGGCAGAATCGGTTAGAAGAGATTACTACGGCTTATAAAATATTACAAGCAGATGCAAATAAACCAGACGATTTACCGGTATAATTTTTTATTTATCTTTTTAAAAATTAGCTAAAGTTTGTCTTTAGCATAAAATTCCTATGGATGAATCATTACCTCAATGGGAGATTCGAGTAATTGCTTGTAATGAATCTGTAAACAAAAGTTTGCATCCAAAAGTTCATTTAAATATTGGTGAACACCGAGTTGAACTTAATGCAGAAAAATTATCAGATTTACGATATTCAGTTGCTCAGCTACTTCATAGAATGCAACATTATACTTAGTCATTATTACTGGTATTATTGTACATATTATTATCGTTATATTTATTTTTTTTAAATGGGATATAAAAATTCCAAAAATGTAGACTTTTATTTTGTTGTCAAGACATGATATATCTCCTTGGTGAACACATTAAAAATATTTTTTTGAAGCAAAAAAACAATAAAATGCGTTTTTCTTTTAAATGCCGTTTTTGGTATAAAATGTGAAAAGCTGCTTTTAATACATCCTATGCTTTGATTTATTTATTTTTTCTCGTGATTAATAGCTTGCTATGGACGATGACGTTGTTGTTATTGTTACTGAATACTTTTTCTCAACTTTCTGGTGTTCCGCATTTTATATTGTTTCTTTCAGAGCTGACAAACAGCTGCATAAGCAACCTTAAGGTGCGCAAGACTGAACGATCATCATCATCTTCTTTTTCATTTTTTACCAGGACACAAAATAAATGCGCAACCGCTTTTTTTTCGTCTGCGACGTTAGTATTCATTTGCACTTCATCTTTTATTTTATTTTTTTTCTCTTCTTATCGATTGTTCTTGAAAGATAGTGTGACTTTTGAGTAATACGGCGTTTTAAATGGTCAAATTTTAAGATTTCATTTTTATGCAAAATTTGACTTTTAAATTATACCCTTAGAAGAAGGTAATTAACATCTAAAACCCTCAAAATATTGACGAGCCTTTTTCTTCCTTTTCTTTCAATAAATATCAGGTGTTTTTTTTAATACTGAATGCTACTGAATTTTAAAGACAGATGCTGCATTTTATAACCTTGAGTTTTAAGGGAATAAAAAATGAAATTTTTAAGATTACACAGAATCCATGTCTTTTTGTCAAAAAACTATATTTGAATCTGATGCATTTTCTGCTGATGCTTTTGTCCTTGGTCACATGATCGCTCTTAGTCAAAAGATTTCTTATTTTCTTTAACTCTTCTCTTGTGACTAATCTTGTAAAAATAAACAATAATATGCTTCTAAAAAGACATACTTTACTGCCTTTTTTATTGCTTGCTTCTTTTTCATTTAACAATCGTATATGTTTTAAAACAGCTTTTATAGGTTTGACTTTCCAAAGTTTATGTCTCTTTGCTTGCTTGTTTGCCGATTTGCCGGATGTTAAAGTCTATATAGCTTTATTCAGCTACTGATAAGATGTTAAAAAAAGAAAATATTCAGCCGATTGGAAAGAAAAATCGAATAAAAATTTTTAAATTTTAAATAGAAGAAATTCTTTTATCGTTGATACTTCTATTTTCGGGTTTCTTCTTTGTTCTTCATTTTGTTCAAATGGCATTTAAATTTTGATTTTTTCTTTTGAAATTTTTCTTTCAAACAAAAAAAACATCTTTGGGAACTCTTCCTTTTTTTAGACATGACTTTGTTGTTCTTTCATTTGAAGAGATGCGCATGAAAGCGTTTCATTTTTTTATTCATTTCATTTTTTGTCATTCAATCGCTTCAACGCCTTTGATTCCTTTTCAAAGTCATGGATTACTTTCTTCTTTTCCCGTTTCCTCTTTCAATGTCATCATCATTTCACCTCGACCCATTCTAAGAAAATATATGGTCACTTAATTTATCAATGATTAGAATAATAAAAAAGTTTTTTTTAAAAAAACACTTATACAACTTTGCGCTAAAAATCAGAAAAAAAATATAATGTCGCCACTTTTTTTCTTTTTTTTTTCTTATTTATTGTCATTATTATTCCTTCTTCCGCGCCTTTTCCGGTCTGACACACGCACACATACACCCCTTCTTCTGTAATATAAATTTTATATATTTTTATCAGCACTGTTTGTTAATTGAAAATTGTACAGTTGCTTTACTTTCAGTTTTGGTTCCTCCTCTAACCCCCCAAAGTTTTTTTCTTCTTCAATTATTTCATAAGTTTTTCACACATTTGTAAAAAGAGCCTTATCGGTCCTGGTGAATGTCGATGAATATATTCTCATTTAATTCATCTGATCCTGCAGTTAAAAGTTTATTATTATGGAAAGTCGGTGGTGAAGAAGAGAAATGGGCATTAAAAGCAGTTGAAAGTTTAGTCAAAAAATTAAGGAAGAAACAAGGCTCAAATGGATCTGTTGAAGATCTTGAATATGCTTTAGCAAATCCCCTCAGGCAAAGTAAATGTGTAACAATTCCACGTTCAATGGATGGCAGGTTACAGGTTTGAATTTTAGTAAATTTGTTTTTTAAAATTAATAATAAAATTTGTAGGTCTCTCACAAAAAAAATCTTCCTCATGTAATTTACTGTAAGCTATGGAGATGGCCAACAGTTTCTTCCCATCATGAATTACGTCCAATCCCAGCATGTCGATTCCCATATGATAATAGAAATGAACATATTTGCATAAATCCTTATCATTATCAACGAATTGAACAACAAGGTGGCCCTATAATATTAAGAGCTCCATCTGCATCTCTATCAGGGATCGGTGATTATCCACCGAGAGGATCCCCGATGGGTGGATATTTATCGCCATCAGTATCAGGATCAGAATCTGATTATTCCCAACATCCCCAAATGTATTCTAATCAAATAGGTATTCAACCAATGATACAATCTCAAAATTTTGGTACGGTTTTTTTTATTCCTTTCGAGATAATCTTAAAATTTTATAAATGATTACAGCTTCACGTGATTCACCAGATGATCTCCGCCAGCATTCACCATATTCAAATTATGGTTATATGGCATCTACTCCACAACCTTTAGCTGTATCCCCTTCAGCATTGAGTGATGACAATGATGAAATTGATCGAAAGAATTCTTTACCATCATCTGTAATGTCACAGACAATATTTATGCGTTCCACTCCACCTGCAGATGCGAATATATGGTGCACAATTTATTATTATGAACTGAATTCAAGGATTGGCGAACCTTTCAAGGTCTCGCACTCTTTTTTAATTACCACCCATTTCATTTTTTATTACCCTCTATCATTAATTAAAAATTTAATTGGACGTTCAAAAATTTTTTATAGGTATCGAGTACTGCTGTCACCGTTGATGGCTTTACTGATCCATCTGATGATCCAAATAGAATTTGTTTGGGACGGTTATCAAATGTTAATAGAAATCATACAACAGAAAATACCCGAAGGCATATTGGTCGAGGTGTACAATTTTCATGTAATGATAATAATGTTACCGTAACAAACTTTTCACAATCAACATTTTTTATTCAATCTGGTAATGCAAATTATAAGCAACACCTTCAACCAACTACCGTATGTCGAGTTCCATCAATGGGAAGCATGATATTATTTGATTTTGATTTATTTAGCAATGTAACGACTTTTTCTTCCTTTCCTTTTTTGACTTCCGTTTTTTAAACTCTTTTTTTTCAAAATTTTATTTTCAGATGCTTGAAAGAGCAAAATGTGAGAATGACTATCAAAGTGTATATGAATTGCATAAAATGTGCTTCATTCGAATGTCATTTGTTAAAGGATGGGGACAACATTATCATCGACAAGAAGTTACATCAACACCTTGTTGGATTGAAATGCAATTGCATCGACCTTTAGCGGTAGCCTTTACTATTTTTGGCGGTAAATTCTGTAATACTATTGTTTTACTTTCAGGCAGTTGATCGGGTTATTACTCACATAAAACCACCGGAAGCTTTTAGCACCAATTCAAAATGAAAATGTTAATTATGTCTTTTTTGTAAGTATTGTAATGTATTTTAAAAAAGCAATTTATTTGCAAATAAAAAAAACAAAATTTTTTTATTACGAAAATTTGAAAATTACATTTATGCATTACATCCAACTTGTCTGACGCTATGACAGCATCGACTTGCACTGTTTATCAATGAAGCACTTAAAGCTGAACAGGACATCTAAAATGAGATATTTTATTCAAAAATATAGTATGAAATAAATTCGGGGGAAAGACCTGCGATGGTTGTTGTGATTGTCCATCATATTGATTTTGCCAAAGCATAAAATTGTTTACGTAATCTTGGCACCAATAAGGATCTTGTCCAACGCAATTGGGATCTAAAAATCTTGTGTTGTTTTACCCTGCCTTTTTCTATTATTGTAATAGTTTACATACTTTCATAATTTCTCTCTGCAGCATCATTTTGTTGTAAAACTTGAGTATAATTTGATGAATTTGGATTAACAACATCATCAGCGGAGACAACTTGTTGTCGATATGGCCAATAAATAGAAGCATTATTTGGTTGTTGATCTCTTTGCACATTCTGATAATTGTATTGATTGTTATTGGCGTTGTTATTGGAGTTGTAATTAGAGTTGTAATTGGAATTGGAATTGTAATTTGAGCTAGGATTGTTATAAGCATTGTTGTTATTATTGTAATTAGAAGAAGGATTATTATAGGGATTTGTTTGATATTGCGTATTACTGTTATACGTATTTTGAGTTGGATTTCTTTGAACAGTTGAATCAAAAAATACATTATTGGTTCTCAAAAATGGTCTATCTTGTCCTTCATATGCCGTACCAGTAAGGGATCCAGACGCTTGACGCTTTCTTCTTTTAAATGGTGAATTTGAAGGTGCTTCAAATCTTCGATATGGGGGTGGCTGATATTGTTGATTATTTCCATTTACGGTAAAAGGTTGATTTGGATTGCTTCGATAATCATAACCATAAATGTTATTTGTGTATAATGATGGACTAACTGTTGTTGGTGGATTACTTTGAATTCTTTGATAATTTTGACGATTTTGTTCATCGTTGCTTAAAAGTGGAGCTTGGGTTGTTGTGCTAATTAAATTTCCACTTTGATCACGGAAAAGTCCATTTTGATTTGGTCGATTTACACTATCTCGAAATTCTTGGGTTAAACTGGGATTCAAAAAAATATAATTTGGATTTTCAACAACGAAATCGGAATTCGAATTTGTTAATGGCGAGTCATAAACAAAGCCGGTGCCAGGAGAGGGTGTTGCACCTTGGAATTGATTTCCATATTGTGATGACGATTGATATTGTGGATTGTATTGAACATTATTTCCGTAAGTATTGGAACCTTGGACTTGTTGATTACATGAATTGCAATTAGAAGTTGATGATTGGGACTGTTGATTACAGGTGCTACAACCAGAAGTTTGTTGAATTTGTTGAACGGCTTGCTGATTACAAGAATTACAATTTGAAGTTTGACTTGGTTGATACTGTGGAGTTTGCTGATTACAAGTGATGCATCCTGTATTTTGAGGTTGAGCTTGCTGGTTACAATTATTACAATTTGAAGGACCTTGTACCGGATATGTGATGGATGTGGTTTGGGTGTTATAATTTTGTCCACCTGTTTGATATTGCCCAGATGTTTGATCAAATTGATATTGCATATTATTTTGGTTATTATTTGTTTGATACTGATTTCCATAAGTAGCTTGTCGAGTTTGATATTGGACATTATTACCGCTTTGTTGAAGTTGTTGCTGGTAAAGATTTTTTAAATACTCAAAGTATCCATTTGGATCTTTTGTCTGATCATTGAACATGAATTGGTTTCCTTGTTGAATGCAATTTTCAATGTTACAAATTCTTTGGGTTTGCGGCATTCCATTATATTGTGTACCATTTCTTGTTGCATTTGTGTAAAACTAAAGTGCAAAATTATTTACTTTTACATGGTAAAAGTATGAATCATTTTTTGAAGAAAAAAATCAACGAAAGATCAAAACTAACCTGCCATTGTAAACAACCCGATCCATTGTTTGAGGACAATCTTAAAGCATCCAATGGAATTGAAAATTGGGCATGCAAATTTCCGCCTGAGAGAAATGCAGATTTTTGAACCAAAATATTACTGTTGACAGTTTTTCGAGGTTGATTATTTATAATATTTGCAGTACCAATTTCAATTTGGCCATTGATACTATCAAGAAGAATCAAATTCTAAAATAAATCTCGAAATTTAAATCTGCATTCTTCTGTTTTTTAAAGAAAAAATTTCAATTAATTTTGTTAGAAAAATAAAACTGACATTGACAGGTTGACTGTAACCTAATGCGATCCAATAATTGCCATTAGTTGGAAAATTAAAGTATGTCAAATTATAATTAATATTTCTGTAATTATCTGCGGACCATAAAAGATTATATCGGTCACTTTCAAAGGCACATTGACTTTGTGCCGAAGAAGCTAAAATATTACAGTTATTCAAATTTGAATATCTTTTTATATAAACAAACCTTTTAAAAAAGCTGTGAGCAATATTATTAAAAACAAATGCATTTTTTGTAAAAAAATAAATATTTTTAAAATAGATTTTTCTTATTTATATATGAATAAGAAAAAAAGGCTTTCAAACAAAAGCTAACAACAATAAGTGTACATTTTGCATCTTTACTTTTAAAACGTAGAACCACGCAAAACAAAAAAAAGGATGATGAAGAAGCGGTAAACTAGTTTATTCCAGAAATTTTTGCTTTCATTTCGATTCAAAAGGGTTAAGGGTTAAGGACGTTGGTAAACTTTGTTATTTGTTAAAAAATTTCATAGACGTGACGAGTGTTATTCAAAGCTTTTTACAAATAACTGTGAACGCTCAAGGAAAAAATATATGCTTTAAGAGTTAAAGCATTTTTTTGTGCATTTCTTTTTTTTTACAAACAAAGTTGACTTTCTGAAGTGCTTTTGCTTATTTCAAAGTACTCATCATGGAGCTGGATCTGTTCCAGCAGCGATCACATAAAAAATTTTTGTCTTTTTTTTGTGTGATCGCTTTTATTTATCCTTTCCCTGAGGAATTTGGTTTAAAAATGAATTTTTTATTTTTATGTACATTTGTTTCAAATAAATAAAAGAATTTTTTTCTGTTGAGATCAAGCATTGCAAGCATTCATTTCAATTGCAGCTGATTTCCTGCGATTTCTATCTTCTTTGATATTTTTTCCGTATTCATCCGAAATATCATAAACTTGATAATTTGTTTGGGCATAACTTGAAAATTGTTGAGTTGATGTAAAACATGGTAAAAAGCCTTTGACAGTTTCTTTTATACGTGGGTTTAAAAGAAGTAATATCAAAGAGCTCATTGATGCAGTTAGGATAAGAACATAATCAAGAATTAAACTAAACCAAAATAATCCCATTTTATCTTCTAATCTTGGTAAAATTGCAAAAAGGATTGCTTCAACTTCAAAAACAATGCAAATCAACAATGACTGAAAATAAAGTAATAAAAGTATAATAGATACAAAAAGTGAAAAACAAACTTGTATTAAAATTTTTGTATCAAAACTTCCAAATGATAACAATGAATGAACTTTCCAAAGTACAAGTGCATAAACAATAAGCATTACAGCTGGAATACTGTAGCTTAAATGCATTGAAACATGCATAAGATTTTCCGCAACATCCGTGAGATTATCATCACATCGATATGTGTAATAAAAACCGTCATGTCGAAAAATCTTTGGACATCCAATCATTGTTGTAATTAATACCCAAATTGCACTGATTAACCAGGTAGAAGCACTTTAAATGGTTAACATTTTGTTATTTTGAAAAGGTTAAAAATCTTTTGTTATTTTTGGATTTTTAACCTTTTCAAATCCCCAGATAATAATATATTAAACACCAAAAACTTTTAAAAAAACACATACCATGTTAAATGCAAGCGATAATCAGTAAAAAAGAAAATATACAATTTTGGAAAAAATACTGCAAAGCATCTGTTGAGAGCAATAAACAATGACGTGAAAAATAATGCAATAAAGAAAAATGTATCAAAACTGTAACACAAAAGTTGTTTTAAGTGATACATGATAAAAAAAAGAAAAACCTTGAAAATATAATTAATAGAGTGTCATCACCGTAAAGAGCTTGACCGGCAAAACTTAATGGAATTGCAACAATAAATTGACCTAGAAGTTCTCCAAAACTTGCAATTATAAGATTTTTTGCCAATGTATAAAATGGATATCTTCCAAAAATCTTTAAAAAAATTATTAAATGTTTAGCACCAGTTATAGAATAAAAAAACCTTCCAATGTCGCTGTAAAGCAATGAAAACTAATATATTACACAATAATGCAGCTGCAGAAAAAATTGTATAACTTATTCCAGCTCCTAATCTTTCACCTAATGGTGGACGTTCATTCATATCTTTTTTCTTCTCAAATATTACATATTATTCATAAATATTAAAGCAAAAAATAACAATAAATCAAAGCTGTTTAAAAATAGGATGTATTATTTTATATTTTCATCGAAGGTTGCGCCAAAATATGATGCTGTACATTAAAGATTGGTTGACGATTAATGATGGGAATCCGGTTGTTTTGATAAGAGCCGATAAGCTTTCTGCCCTGCTAAATGCTATCATATTCTATGTTTTCTGTCTCTCTCTTGCTTTTTCTCCCTTTAATACTTTTTTTTCATTCACATGTTCAATTTTTAAGAGCAAGAAAAAGTGCAATAATTTTTGAAAAACATATTTTTGCATCTTCATGATCAAAGTTACAGTAATTCAAATGTGTACAGATTGCTTTGAAGCAAATTTTGAGCGGACATTTTTTGCATCAAAAAACCATTTTTTTAAACCAATGCAAAAAAACAGAGAAAAACTGCTTCCTTGTGTACGAAAATCGAATGAGCAAATATATATCGATTAATTTGACAGTTTTTTTTGCGCATGCATATCCGCAACTCCTTTTATTCTCTTTTGAATTGTTGGTCAAAAATCGGGTAGTCATCAAAATAATTTTCACAATCGTTTTCTCAATATTCCTGATTCACTTCCGTTTTCCTTTTATATTTGCGAAAAAAAGGCAAATAATATCCTCCTTTTTTTAAAAAAGAAGAAATTTTTGTTTATTTATTCTGCAAAAAAGAGGAAGCCATTTTTAGCTTGTAAAAAATAGTTTAGTCTTTCTCTTTTTCTTTTTTTTACGTAATTGGGATCGTTTTTTACAATTTTCTTTGCTAAATTTAACTTTTTTCTTCGTTGCTTTTAATGTTTTATTCAAAGAACGTTTTGAGGTTGTTATTTTGATGTTTTATTTATTCTCAGTTGAATCGATTTTTACTCAAAATCTTGTTCGGGTCAACTCCGTTTGTTGTGTTCAAACAAAAAAAAACCAGCACTCCCACCTTCGAAAAACGAATCAATCTTTTGTTTAAAAAGCTGTCCATTTTTATGACACAAAAATTTGAATAAAATTTTTTACTTTTGCTCTTTTTTAAGTATATTTTATTATGTGTTTAGCCTCATTTTTTGTTAAAATTTGAATGAAAATTGTCATGTTTCCCGGTATTCATATTCTTTATGAAAAAAAGCTTTTTTTTAAAAAGAGAAAAAGAATAAAAAAGCAAGCAATGAGCTGTTGTCGCCCTAGTTTTATAATTCCTTAGTTTTGAATTTACTTTGAGGCTGTAGACAGCACAAAGTATGCCGTTTTTTTCTTCTTCTTTTTTCGCCCTCCTATGACTTGCGGTTCCAAAAAGCAAAATGACAACAACAACGGGAGGAAGCAAGGGGGGGGGGGACGACAACGCTTGCTGACGGCCATGCCCATCTTTTTTGGCGTCGTCTATTTGGTTCACCTCGAGTTTTCCCTCCTTCTTATTTCCTTCAGCGTTTTTAACTGTCGTTTTATTTTCTGTTGAAGACTTACTTCTCTAGGACTTTTTGGTTGTCGTCTACTACTGGCATTCTGCATATTCAGATGCACGTGGCGCATATATATTTTTTGCTTTCTTTTTAAGAAATAAAATGCTTTTACATGACTAAATTTCCTAAAAAACATCAACGATTACAAAAAAGATTTCAAAAAAAACACATGAGATTTTTTTCCCGTCATTGCCCAAAGAAAGACTTTCTTTATCTCTTTCTTCTTTTCCTCCTTCTTTGTTTTCATTTTTCAATATTGAAGAACATTGTTGCGTGGTTTTGGTTGCCATTTTCCTTTTTTCCCTCCCCTCATTTTTTTGTGTTTATCCCGTTAAAGAAAAAAAAACTAGCGTATGACAAATAACAGATATCACATGAGTATATTGACCAAAAAATAAATTTTTTAGCATATATTTCGTCTTTCCTTTATTTAAAGCTTAAAAAACAAATGGATATGCTGTTAGATAGCATTCGATGAAATGTGATGAAGTTTGTCAACTCACTGGTGGTTTCATCATCATCAGTCGTTGTTGTTAATAAATCTTCATCGTATCCTATTTTTAATTCTTCTACATCATCATCAAATCCAATCGGAGTATCATCATCAACATCATCATCAGCTGCAGCAGGGACATCATCAAAGTTAAATAATTTTTTACAAGATAAACAGCAAAGAATATCACAGCATAAACACAGTGATTCAATTACTTCACTTCAACTTGCACAATTAAATCATCGAATTCCAAATTTTTTACATATTAAGCGTTCAATTAGGGAAATGATGGAATGGTTAATTGGGTGAGTTTTAAAATTTTTAAATTATTCTTTTTTTTGAAATAATAGAATTATAAAAATGTTTATTTGGGGATAAGATTAATGGGATAACACAACCACCTGCTGAAGCTTAACAAGACAACTTTTTTGCTTTTTAATTAATGATTTTTTTAACAGTTTATGTTTTTAAGCAATCTTTTTTCAAAAGAAAGAAGGGCAATGTTTTAAAAAAATTAATGTTGCAATCACCATTTTTTATTTTCCAATCCCTTAATTTCTTCCATGCTATGAAAAATTGCCTTGTGTTGGTTGAGGTCATTTGTTTGCTAGAACAAAATAGAAACTTCATTGATATCAATTTTTCTTTTTTTTTGGAGTTTTATTTCATTTCTACGTGAAAGTTAATCGTCTTTTGTTCCTCAAAAAAATCTCTTCCTTTTTATTTTTTGTTTGATAGCTTTAAAGTTTATTTTTGTGGCAGTATTTTCATTTCTCTTTCTTCTTCTTGTATATTTCAACAAAGCAAAAGAAAAAGTTAGTTTGCACAAGTCTCTAAAATTGTTTTTACATTTCAAGTACATGATTAAACGCTTTTTATCCTCGTGGTCTAAAAAAAGAGAAACATGCAATCCTTTTTCTTCTCAAATTTTTAAAGTTTGTGCTTCCAAGAGAAACAAAAAAAGTTAAGATAAAGAAAAAAGAGAAAAGTATAAAGAGCATCCTCAAAATAATATTACACATTCTCAGGAAACAAAATATATACAAAGAAAAAAAGAATAAAAAAGAAGGGGGGTAAACGTGAAAAAAAGGTGGTGGTAAGAAATAATGGTAGTAATCGGTCGCCCTATTTGCTGCTGCTGCTGTTGATGCTACTGTTGTTGCTGGTGCTGCGTGTGTTCTATTTTATATATATATTAAAAATTATATATCTTTAAAAAAAGAAAAACGAAAAATATTTTTGAGCAACTTACTATTTTCTCGCGCATCCTTTTTTCTTTCTTCCCCTTCTTTTTTTTATCCCCCCATGTTAACCACCTAAATCCATGGTCGAAAAAAATTTTTTTTCTGATGATATTCTTTCGTTATTTTTGTTTTTGTTTCAAGATGCCATTTGTTTTCAGTAGACAGAAAGATTTATGTTTAAAAAAAGTTTTTGCTAAAAAAATATTTTGATTTACGGAAGACTTGCTCCGTTAGTGGGACTGCAGGCAGGCAAGCAGCAACAGCATGAGCTTTTCTGGCTTCCTAAAGGGTGATGATTTTGCTTTCCATGCGTTACATCGTTAAAAAAAAGTGGCAACAAAATGCAAAAATAAATTAACTCTTTTAAAGCTTATTTACTGCGATTCCCCACATTTTTCAACTTTTTTAAATATGTGCAAATAAAAAAAATAATTTGTAGCTTTTTTTATAACCACCATCACCTAAGGCTAAAATAAGATTTTTTTTTATTGCAAAGAATGAATGAGAATGAGTGTTTGACCAAATATATACATACCATTCCAAAACTGTCACAGTGTTTTTGCTTGCTTCAAGAAATGACACCGACCAGTTTATGAAATTCTACTTGCTTTCATTTTATTTTTTGTATTGAACGAGAAAGGACCTGACGCGGCTTTTTTGCTCTTACCGACACAATCTTGCGCACCTTCAATACGAATTTTTCGTTGTTTTTTTTTATTATCCCATAGACTTACTTTCTGCTGCATATTTTTTTACTCAACTTAACTCTTTTTTATTTCTTCAATACCTTTGCGAAAAAAAGAATAAATTTGTTAAAGAAATGAGTGATTTTTTTAAATTTCAATTTTGCCTACCATTTTTTATATTCATTTGATCCGATTACAATAGCGTGAGATTTAACCGATTGTTTTGACGCCCTTTTTTTGTCATCTCAATAGCATGACCATCATCATCACGCAGTTCAATCAATTCTTTCTCTTTTTTTTTGCTGTAGGGGCTGATGATGAAAATGTTGACCGTACTCTTGTCAAGTACAACACTTAAAAGCCATTTGCTCTCAATTTTTCGCTTTTTTTTGATTTAACTGGATTCCATAAGAAAAAAAAATAAAGAAATTCTGTACTTTTTTGGCTGATATTATTTATATATATTTTTCTCAACATTTGAGTGTTTTTTTCCCATTCTATGCTAAATATTATTTGCTGGTGAGAATATTTTTTATTTATTTTTTTAAAAACATAAACATTACTAAAAACATATAGTAATCGTGGGTGAGAATCTTCTTTTTACTTTTTGAAGCAGCAACAAATAAATATTTCAAAAAAACTAAAGATGATGATGATGACTTAAAAAGTTTTGCGCAAAGCTGACAAAAACGTCAAAAAATAGAATATTGCCTATTAAGTTTTTTTGCAGAAAAAACGAGGTGTGCAATAAAACTTTTTTTCAGTGTCAATTGTATGTACTTTTTTTTGCAGTCAATCTTTCTTGTACAATTTTTTTTGTCTTTAAATTTGCGCTTTTTTGCACTATTGTCACCCGGGTTTTTTTGTTGTCCTTGGTTTTTCTCAACAACAACAGAAAAAAAAGAGAGATGCGCGTGCCTCTTTATTTTAGATTCCCCTTTTTTCCAATTCACATCAATGCCGTTTTGTGTTCATCTTCTTTAAAATTTGAATTTTGAGCGATTATATCCCTCTCCCCTGCTGTTGAAAAACAAAGGTCAAGTCAACAATAAGAAGACGAAGAGAGAAAAAAGAGAAGACTAATCAAAAAACCTAAAATATCTTTAAAAAATTGTTCTAAAAACTTGTTGTTTATTATCGAATTTTTCGCTGCTGCTTTAATCTGTTTTATTTTTTACAAGAATGAGAAAAGGAAGAGAGAAAAAGAAGAAGAAGCAATAATTAAAACCATGAAAAAATTAGTACATCGGGAAAAAGGGATGGAAAAGCTAATATGCATATTAAAGCCATTAATTGATACAATTTTTTCATCTATTTTTTTTTCTTGTGAAAACAGAATGAAAAGTGAAAGAAGAGGAAAATAAATAAGACCTAAGAAGAAGATAGCAGGATTTGATCCTTTTGTTGTATTTTTAGAAGAAAAACATAAAAACATTTAAAAATAGATGCCTGCCTTCTGCCTGTCAGCCCGCGCAATTAAAAGGGTTAAAGAAAATTTTTAAAAAACTGATTCAAATCGCATTCTTTCCGCGTTCATTTTTTTCTCTTCATTCATCTGAATGACGATTTACATTGATTTTTTTAATATTCTTTAAACAACTGCCTGACTCATGGTTTCTCTTCCAGTTTTTGTATTGTTTTAAAAATTACTAACGAAATTCAAAATTAAAGTTAAAAAGTGCTGTGAATTCCTTCCTTCCTTTTTTCTTCTTCTTTCAATCAAAAGACAGAATGTCGTCGTCAGTAACAATTCGACATCAACCTCGGCCATTATCATCTGTAATTGTTCCAATGCCTTCAACATCTAATGGACAACAACAGCCACAACATCAACAACAACAATCAAGATCACGACATGGATCAACTGAAATAGATGATGATGGATGTTGCCTTGTAAAAGTATTTCTATCAAATATGCTTACCTTTACAACGTAAGAAACTTTTTTTAAAAAAAAATATTTATCTTTGATTTTCGTGTTAACCAAAAAAGGCGTAATTTTTTTCAACATCAATCAAAACACCATTATTCTCTCGATTCTCTCGTTGTTATTCTTTACCATCTTTTATCTTTTTTTTTCTCTATTTTCCATTTTTTTAATTCATTCAAATCAGTATTAGCCAATTTTGAAAATGTTTGTGGTAACGGAAAAAAGGGGGTGAGAAAAAAAAGATTGAAAAAAATTAATTTTATTTTTTTTGGAACATTTTTTTTAAAAAGTCTTGTTTGTAAACGCAGGTGGCAACCAGCCGGCTGCAGAAGCCCTATTATGTTTGGCCAAAATCAAATAGTGTTTCTATAATTTTTTAAAACAAGATGAAAGAGAAGACGTTTGATGGAGAATAAAATGAGACCCTTCTCCGTCATCGACCTCAGTTTACCTCTTTCATATATATATATTCTTTTTTTCTCATTTTTCTTAAGAATAAAGAGAGACACGGTATTTGTGCGAAATGGTCAACAAACCCGAACGTATAATATTTTTCGCGTAAATAAAACAAAGTCTTAGATTTTATTGCAACAAAAAGAAAGAAGAAATATTTATAAGGGCAATGCCAAATATATTTGTATCTTTTGAAGCTCAATGTATCGGTTTCGTGTTTATTCGTTAAGTAAACTTGTCACGCTTCGGGTGTCACTTTTTTGTTTTATTTTATTTGTTATCTTCTCCTGTCTTTCTCTCTCTCTCTCAAATATGCCGAAATAAATATATATGTATCGTCAGAAAACTGTTTCATTATTTTTTTTCTGTTTTTGGTATTTGCATTAATTTTTTTTCTTGTCACCGATTAATGACAAAAACAAATTGTTTCAACAGTGATTTGGTTGATTGCTTTTATAGAACATGTCGAGATTTCTTTTTTTTTGATTTCTAAAAACGCCTCCACACCAAAGGAAATATTTTATTTTTGCCTTTATTGCTTTCAATATGGGCAACCATATTTTATGGCCTTTTTTCTCATCTTTTTACAACATTTAAGCATTTTTTTATTCATAATTCTTTTTTCATTTTATTTCATTTTATTTCCTTCAATGCTTTTGATTTTTTTAAACAAATCATTGCAAAAATATAAGAAAACGAGAAGGATTCTTTCTATTTTTTTTCGTTGATGCTCCGTTATACCGTGTACAACAACAACAAAATCATTGATACACATAACATACAAACAAAGTTTCTCTTTTTTTGTTTGCCAATAGTTTTTTTTTTCAAAAATGAAAACTTTCAAAAAACGATTTGTTCTACATTTTTTTCAACAATTTTTTTTGAGAATCAGACAAAAAAATCTGGATCGTTTCCGTCGTCGTCGTTGTCATCTTCTTTTTCTTCAACTTGTTCGTTATTGTTTTGTTGTTGCCACGTGCAATGTTTTTTGTTGCTATTGCTAAAATTATTTTGTTGCCTGCATAAACCTCTGATGTTATTTTGTCCTCATTTTTTTCATCTTCTTCTTCTTCTGAAAAACCTGTTTCATCTAGTACATTGTCATCTATTATGTAACGACGTCTACTTTCCATTTTTTTCTTGGAAGTTTTTTTGATGATTGATCTGGAAAAAATATATAGAATGAAAAAAGAAAGGCAACACTTTCCATATATAATCATAGCCTTATGGGGTAATAATCTAAGCAGAGAAAAAATGGGCAATAAAACCATGTGCTTTTTTTTAAATAATGTGTGACCGATAAGGATAAAAAATGTTAAAAAACGTTTTTTCCCGTCTCTTAATTACCACATGAATAGCATTTTTTTCATCGAAAAAATAAAATACAAAAGACCAGATTGGTGATGCGATGCGAAATATTATTATTATTATTACGCAAAAAAATAATGCATTATTTGGATTGTACAAAAAAGGCTATATTTTATTTATTTTTTTTGTTGTTAAAAACCCTGTTGAAATTATTTTTCCCCTTTTACATTTTATATGCTAGATGGAATATATCGAGTCATGCGTTGTTGGCAAAGTAACCTTTTTTTATTCAGCTCTTGTAGCGTTGTCTTGGTGAAGAAGTGAAAAATTTTTAAACATTAATTTTTTTCTGTTCAAAATTTTCAATGATTATCAGTAAAAATTTATCCCTCCTTTTTTACTTTCTTTTCCTTCTTCGTCTTCTTCGTACCCCCCATCTGTCTTTGGTAAACAAAATTGCCTTAAAAAGAAGAAAAAAACTTCACGAATATTTGTCTTCTTTTATGTAGATAGACTTCGAAGTCATGATAAAAATCTTAGAATTCTTTTAAGATTCAAAAAATACTGTCAATAACAGCAGTTCAAAAGTGAAGAAAGCAAAGAATGTGTGATCGGCTTCCGCTTTCTCGTTGAAATTTTACTTGACACTCCTTTTATTTTTTTGGCTAAATTTGGTTTTTCTTTTTCCTATTTTTTTCTTGGCTGATTCATTTTTAATAGGCAAAGCAAGGAAAAGAAAAGTCTTATCATCGCGCATTCAAACGCTTTTTTCAGTGCCTTTTTTCGCATTCTAAAATGTTGTTTTTTTCCATAGTTTTTCCATAGTTCTTTCTTAAAGTGTTCCTCGACATTTTAAGATTGCATTGTTTTTGGTTAGCTGCTTGACTACTGTTCTTCTTTCTTTCTTTATTTCTTTTTTTTTATATTTTTTGGTGTTCTTTGTTGAAAGAAAATTGTTTTGCTTTTGTGTATGTTTTCGATCAGCATTTATTTTGCAACAGATTCCCTTACCTTCATTTGCATATAAAAAGAAAATTAAACCACCAGGTTCATGTTTTTTGAACAACTATAAAAAAGACCTTCTCGCAGGTGTTACAATTTCCACCCATCTTTTTTTGAATAAAAGCAAACGACAAAATTCTTTTTTTTCATCATTTCCTGCTCTGAGTTTGATTCCATACATATTTTTTTTCCTTCTTATTGTTAGTTAGTACCTTAAAAGATTCACTCTTTTTTGGGTGACAAAATTTCGATGGGTTTTTAATAGAGTTTTAAGTTGCACTATTTTTTTCCTTCATCTTCTTTTCTCGACCACATATTTTTTTTCCTTCTTCTGTATTCTCAGTAGTAGGCCATCAAAGAAGAAAAAATAAAGAAGAAGAAGAATATAAATGCAGTCAATAGTAGTTTTGTTGCGCAGCGCTACTTTTTTTATTGAAGAATTCTCATTTTTAGAGCGGTGGTCCCTTTATGACCATTTAAAGGTGTGCCTGTTTTCTTTCATATTTATTCCTTCGCTTTTTAATGTTAACAACAATCACCATCCATAAAATTGAATATTTTTCTTGTTCAGATTCTTTTTGATAGTTTTTTGAATGACGTTCACTAATACTACCTTTGTTGTTTTTTTTCTTGTATGAGGGTTTCAATTCTCTTTTTTAAAATGTTGACATCTTCTTCATTTTTTTGAAAATGTTTACTTACCTCTTTTACTCCTTTCCTTTTTTTGAAAAAATAAAGAGAAAGCTTTAAACGAAATCCTAGTAGCTCAATTACTCTTTTCCTCTTTTCCTATATGCATTTTTTTCTTTAAGTAAATAAATAATTTCTTAACAAATTTTAACACTTTACATGCGTGGTAACAAATTTCTATATATATTTTTTTTCTGTTTTTTTTTACTTTTTGATTCTTATTTCTTGTTTATTTATAGTTACAAAAAAGAGATAGAAGGTTATTTATGATTACTTCGTTGATGTGTTTTTTGTTACTATTTTACAACAAATAAAGTGAAGGTGATAAAAATTCCATCAATTATAACATTAATAATATATAATTAATAACATGTCTTTTGATGATGATACTGGCAGATTTTCTCGAATACGAACATCTTTTGATGAATGGAGAAAATCTTTCTTTGGTGGTTGTGTTTTTTCAAAATCAGCGGGGTATGCCTTAATAAAAAAAAGAAGATATAAGTGTAAAACAAAAATAAAAAAAACTGATTTAAACATTTCTCAAAAACCCAAATAAAAATTTTTTTTATTGATTTCTTATCTTTTAAATTCATCTCAAATGTTTTTAGCCGTTCTCGTCGAAAAGTTGATGGAAAAGAAAATCGTAATCCTCCGGGTTCATGCAAAAAAGCGGGTGTTAGCGAGTCTCAAGCAACTGTAAGCAAAGTTCGAAAAGCTCCACAAGCAGATTTATGCGTGGCTGAATCTTTTGATGATGCAATGCTTGATAAATTTACTGCAATTCCATATGGTGTTGATAAAAATGAATGGCTTGCAACACATACTTTAGCATTATTTGATAATGTGAATGCATTATGTGGAATAATTGCTGAATTATGTACACCTGTTTCATGTCCGGTGATGAGTTATCCGGGTGTTTCGTAAGTCGTTTTTATATTTAAAAAAAAAACTTTTATGGCTTAACACCTGAGAGTTATACTGTCATCAACATCAACCATTGTTAACTTTAACTTTGTCGTTTTAAATCAAAAATCATGACCTTAAACTTCAAATCGCATATCAGTAACTCTTAATGAATTCTTCTTTTCAGAAAAGCATATTTTATTGATGAAAGAGGGAAAAGGCATCAATATTCTGCTATACAATATATTGATAATGTCATGTGTTTATGCGAAAGATCTCGAAAAAATGAAGCCTTATTTCCAACAAAATTTGGTAAGTGAAAAAAACAATAAAGACGTCGTCAAAATGATTGTTTTTATCATTTTATCACTCTCATTCAACAAATTTTAGGAAGCAATTTTTCATCAGATTTTGAGCATCATTGTCGACGCATGATAAGACTGCTATGGCATTGCTGCGGCCATTTATATACAAAACATTGGGATCATCTTCAAATTCTTAATCTTCGACCCCAATGTGGACTTGCAATTGCACATTTGACAAAGATTGCAAAAATTTTTGCATTATTAGATACCAAAGAATATGCAGTGCTTGCAAAAACATTGTATTTGGTTAGGCCGCCAATTATTCCAGAACCCCCTACAAAACGAATTGGAACATTTGATGATCAAGGAAATTCATCATCAAATGATTCAAGCATTCGATGGAATAAAGTACCTGCAGCAAAAAGTGGAAGCTGGGGTGGACATGCAACTCCAACAGTATTAAGTTGTAAACCATATGCTCAAACATGCTAGTTGATGATTGATAAAAAGTGTTTCTTTTAATTAAAAAAAGCAAAAAATATGATTAATTAATTTATATTGTTTTCTTTCTTCTTTTTAAAGCAAAGACAAAAGTCATATAACTTTAACTCAATGATTTATCACATCTATCACTATTCTACAAAATATGTAGTAGTGTAAATAATTACTTAAAAGCCTTTATATTTCTTTTTTTCATTTTATCACAATACTGGACAACAATTTTTTTTTCATTCAGAAAGAAAAAAATTGTATCGAATTGAAAAACAAATCTTCTTCTATTCTTCTTTTGCGAGTAATGTATAATTTTAAAAATCCGCTTTCGTCTTCTTTTTATCTTTTGTATCTCTTATTTTATTGATGTTAGTGGTTCGAAAACTTTATGTTTGATATTTTTACAACGTTTCCGGGGGGCAATTCTTTTATTGTTATTTCTCTCGTTAAAAAAAAGGTAAAGCCATCAAAATTATTATTACTTTTACCAACAAGGAAAAAAATACTTTACCATTAATAATTGAGTCTTTAATGTGCAAAATTTTATTATCCTCATTGATGGCAGTTTTATATATTATATTTAAATGCAATCAAGTCAAGCTGTGCCTCAAGTCACTCTTTTTTATAAATTCTAAAAGCGTTGTGAATGTCAGATACTTATAAACAGGTGTAATATTCTCTCTCTCTTTATTTTTCTTCTTCTTCTTCAATCTTTCTTTTTTCTATTTAAAAAATTTTGTTTTTATTTGGGTTTTGTAAGCGTGTTATTTTTTCTCCTTTTAATTTCTTGTTTTATTTTTTAAATGATAGTTTATAAAAAGAAAAATTTTTAATAAAAATTTGAATATGTTAAAGTTTTTGCTGTGAAAAAGAACACATAAATTTTACTATAAATGGATAAACTAAAAAATGAAAAAATTCTATTAATAAAAGTAAACAACTGCATCTAATAACAAACTTTTTCAAAACAATTTTTAAAAAAGATTCAAAGCAACTTTTCATAAAAATTATTTTGTTAATTAAAATTATTTTAAGCAATTAACCTAAATAAAGCATAAAAAATTCGAAAATGACCGTTAACTTATAAAAAATAAACTACAAACATCTAGCACTATTTAGGACTTGTTGGTTTTTTTAAATAAATGGTGCGTCGTATTCTTCTTCTTTCCCCGTTTCGTTTTCTTCCCCCTATAAAGCTTACTTACGTTTTTCATTTTTCCATTCAATGCATGCAACAACAAAAAAACTATGAGAGACGTGCGAACAAACAAAAAGAAGCCAAACATTACATTCATGCATTCGCATGTGTGCGGTTGTAGCAATTTTCTTGTTGCTCTTTCCTTCTTTTTTCCCCCCTTTGTATCCCCATGATCCTTTACAATAAAATAAAAAGTTTTGTGAAGTACGAACAACTTGGAATAAAAAAATTAAATCATTATTATTCATCCTTCCTAAAATACCTTGAAAAAATTGTTTTTGTTATGGTTTTTTGTTCGATAAAAAATATTAACGAGTTGTATTTGCGTCTGCCTTGAAAAAAGTATCGATTAAATGTTTATGCCCAGATGTTTTGGGAATACGTTTTCTGCGTTGAAAACATCAAATTTTTCAGTGCTAAAAATGTTTCATTTTCTACCATTTGCTGTTTTTTTTGATTTCATAAGGAAGTTCACAAAACTGACATTTATCGAAAAGATGCGCAGTTTTCTTTAACGAATTTGTAAAACGGCAAACGTTGTGTCTACTACTTTCAATAGTGTTTTCTTTTGCGTTTTTCTTGGGCATAAACGAAACAAACTTTTTTTTTATTTGTTGATTAGTAGTGAGCTATTTTTTTCATTTACTGAAAAAAATTTGTAAATAAACCACCATTGATTGTCAAAGGCGGTACGCTACTCTAACAAAAAAATATATCCGGCAAGATTAAAGATTTGTAATAGAAAATAGAATTTAAGTGAAAAAATTTGTTCGTAAGTAAACCTTTTTTTTGTGCCCCTGGATAAGAAAATCAAGACGAGGGGGAGGCGATCGCTGACTTTTTTGCTTGTTGAGTTTCGGGGTGTTTTCTTTTTAAGCTTACTTGCAATGGTAGCAATTGAATAGCAGCAGGCTTCCAACCCGCCATCATCAGCATCCTTTCCTGCTTTCCTTTGGCCGCTTTCGCTCATCTCTCACTATATTTTCTCCCCTTTTTTTCTCCCTTTCTCTTTCTTTTTTTTGCAGACAATGACAAAAGAGCAGCAACTGACAATGATTTTTCTTTAGCCCTTTAGGTGAAAGCATAGACTTTACTTCTCTTTCTATCGCTGCACTTGAAGGATTGTCGCAAAGGCCGCACATATACAATATAAAAAATATATATTTTTTTGTTTTCTGAAACAATGCCGCTCTCGTAAATTACGTGGGCGAAAATAGATATATGCCCAGTCCCAGCCCACCTTCCCTCTTTCTTTCTTTTTCTCTTGTTGCCAGTGATCGAAAAACGCCAACGGCAAAAAGAATGGATGTTTGAGAGAAAGGGAGGCGGCTTTAGATCATTTTGAAAATGATTGTAAGACATTTTTCTCTTCAAATTGCGAACGCCTACCCTTGTTTTTCTTTTTTGTCTTTAAGGTATTGGAAAGCATTTTTGTTTGCCTTTTTCTTTCTTTCTTACTTCCTTCCTTTCTTGTGTTTGTTAGTTATTGGCGATTGAACGAACAGTGTGCCTCATTGGCAGCAAAGAAAAGTTGGTGATTGCCCAATTTTTTTTCAATCGGTCATTTAAATAAAACTTGATCGCAAGTTCTTCAACATAAAATCTGCACATATTTTCAACCATTTACTACTTTTTTTTATATTTACCATATGTGTATGTGATTTATAAGTTATTGTATTTGCTATTAAATTTATGATGCCATTTTAATGGAAATCGTATAAAAAACTTTTAATGGAGATATTACAATTGTTTTATGTATATTTTCTTTTATTTGATTGCTCCTTTCTTTCAAATTTTTTTGTTTTCATTCAGGACAGAAAACTGTAAAGGATATCCTTGAAACTTTTTTAATATTTTTTGCAAATACACCGCAACACCTTTTTTCTTTCCATTTTTAAGAATTTGATCCTTAACACTCCTTATTTTTAATCTTTTGTCTAACCCCTTTTTGGTCATATTAATTTGATATTTAAGCAAAAAAATGTTTATTGCATTTTTTACAAGTTATACCCGCCATCATTCATTACATTGTGTGCTATCATTATCTATGTTTCATTGAATTGAAACAGCAGCATAAATGTTTTTGCACATCAAGACAAAGTAAACTTAATAACGATGAAGAAAAGAGTAGAAGAAAAGAAATGCTAACGAGTCATTCTTAGGCTTCTTGATAAACACCTATCTATCCCCCCCTAGTAGTAGTAACAATGTGCTCGATTTTTTTTCCTATTCTTCTATCCTTCTTTTTTATGCGTGCATACTTTTTGTGCTTACCGATCCTTGATTCTTCAGCATTTTTTTTATTGTTCTCTGCATTTTTTTTATATGAACTTGCGGTTCCACAAAGAAAAATTATAAAAAATTGTTTAAAATCATTTTTTATAGTGACATCAACTTTACTCGAACAACAAGGATGCCAGAAGGAAAGGCTCCCCATTTTCCACAACAGCCAGTTGCTCGACAAAATGATGATGGCTCTTTAGAACTTGAGTGCTTCTTAGAAGCATCTCCTCAACCCGAGATTAAGTGGTTTTACGATACTGTAAATGACTTTTTTTTGCAAACAAAAGATTGAAATTATAAAATTTTTAGACTCAACTTTCACAAGGTGGACGTTTTAATTTCCGTCTTGACAATAAAGGTGGTGATAATTATTCTGCAGTTCTCCAAATCAAAGTTAGTTTAATTCTTACTTTTTTTTCTTTTCTCCCTCACTTGTTTTTGCTTTTTGCAAAAAAACCTACCTCAAACACGAAAAAATTTTGTCTGTCCAACGGTCATCAACACGAGAAAAAATGTGAACAACAACAATGGAAAAAGACATTAAACTTGAAACAGCTGTTGTTCACTTTATCCCCACACACATACACATTATTTTTAAGAATGATCTTCACTTATTTTTATGTGTCATGCCATATTTCCCCCCCCCCCCTATAACTAAAAATAGCACATTTACATGAGCTCATAATATTTAGGAACTTGCTGATAGTGATGCAGGAGCATACCGTTGTGCAATTGTTAATCCATATGGGAAAGGTAATGCAAACTTTAACTTGAAGCTTACTGGATTCTCTTCCCCAACATTTATTGAAAAGCCACAAATTTCATCCCGTGATGATGGGCGTGTTATGATCATGGAATTCAAAGCTAAATCAATTTTGAAGCCAACTTTTGTCTGGCAAAAGGGTGATGAAATTATTGCTGAATCTGATCGAATTAAGATTGTTCTTAAAGAAGTTGGTAACAATGAATATTATTCAGCTCTTGAAATTTTGGAACCTAAAAAAGAGAAAGATGCTGGACAATTTGTTTGTACAGCAAAGAATGAATCTGGAAAATTGACTGCAACCTTCTCAGTTAAATTTGAAGTACCTCAAGGTGCCCCAACATTTACAAGAAAACCACAAATTTTGCAAAAAACTTCTCAATCGGGTGATCCTGCAATCTTCTTTGACATTGGCTTCCAAGCTGAAGATAATCCAGATGTTACATGGCTTAATCCTAAAAACAAGAAAATCAAGGAATCCAGCCGAATCAAGTTTAGTGTTACCTCAGATGGTAGCAGCAATACTTTCACTGCACAACTTGAATTGAAGGTTTGTCTTGCAACAATTTCTTTCTACAGTACACTGAATAAACAATTTTTTAGAACTACAAGGCCAAGGATAGTGGTACATACACTTGCAATATTAAAAACAATGCTGGTGAAGCAAATGTTGAATTAACACTCAACATTGAAGGTATGCTTTAATTATTTAAAACATATGCATTTCATATGTTTTAACTCTGTTAAATCTATCACTGTTTTCATAAATTTTGAAAAAAGCTTAATTACAAACTAACCCTTTTCCAGACGATGATGAAGAGCTTCCCAGAGCTTAATTTAAAAAAACCAATTCTGTTGGAGTCTCTTATTATTAAGGTGTCTTTGTTTTTTGTGTAAAATGTTCCGTGGCTGTCCACTTATAATATTTTCTTTCAAATATATTAAAACCAAACCAGTGTCATTCTTTGTTTCTGATTTCGTAAAAGTGTCGCGCTCGTCTGGCGAGAGCCCTTTTACAGATGCCTTTATTACATGTTTGATTTTTTCCGGTGCATGTTTACCTTTTATATTTTTCCAATAAACTTATGCTAATTTTTTAAATATTTTTAGGTCCTCATGAAGATGGTGGAGATGATGGTAGCGAATAAATCACTTCTATTATGGCCTTCCAATCTGCTTCCCAATAATTTCTGAAAATTTACCAATTTTCTTTTTTTATTAAAAAAATGTCGCAACCCGCGCCAAATTATATTTTGTGTTTTATTTTTCTTTCTTTTATCTTTCTTCAACTGTTTTCGGATTTCCCCATCGACATCTAAAAAACCTTTAATTTCATATTTTTTGTAAACCTTCTCTCTTTTTTGCCGCGTTTGTTGTTTTATATAATTAAAAAGCATTTCATTATTTTTTTACCTTCGATGAATTGCTTCCTTTTTTGCTGCCAATTTTTGTGTCTTTATTTCATCATTTTTTACATTGTTTTTTTTATAAAGATCGTTTTTGTCTTTTTTAAAAATTAAATTTTAGTATTGTAGCAATTATCAGATGGATTATCAAAAAAACATTCTTTTATATAACTAAAATTGATTTAAAAACAAATAAATTTTGAGATTATTTTAAAAAGAGGAAGAAAATGTAAAAAAAATTATATGCAAAAATTCAACAAGAAAAAGAAGCTATGAGGTCAAGATGATTATTTAAGCAGCAGCAGCTTTTCGACGAAGTGCAAAATTTCGAAGCTCTTTTTGAATTGTTCGAGGAAGTCGATATAAAACCTTTTGACGTTGAATGTCATCAACATTTATTAATTCTTCTAATGCATCTCTCGCACGATGTGATAATTGTTGTTCTCTTGCACGCAAACGCTTTCGACGATTTGTTGACCATTCATTAAATCTTCGAAGTTGATCTTCATCAAGATATGATACAGCTAACAGATGAATCTAAAAATTTTAAATGTGTAATAATTAATGAGATCCTTTTAAAAAAGAAGCTATCACGCACTCATACAAAGAAACATTTTAGAAATAAAGCACCTGATACTTCACCCAATATTCATTTTTTAAAGTATCTGACCATAAAAATATGCTAGAAGAATATAACCTCAATTTTTATTTGAAACCATCCTATTTTTGTGTAACTGCATTTTATTAGGAGGTTACATATTCAAATTTTTTAAGTAAATTATACTATTTAAGACGTTACTAAATTTTTATACAGATTCATTATGTTTGGTAATTTTTCCCACGAAACAGATAGAACAATATCCAATATCGGGGAAAATCATGAAATAATAAATTTCTTAATTTATAAGTTACACTCATTTTAAGATCACGAGAGTAGCATTAAAAAGCGATAACAAAATGATTTTGTTACTGCTAGTAAAGTAACACCCAAACAAGATTAAAAAGTAACTCGCATGTTTTCCTGCTGTTGAAAATGGGTATTTTAATTCATAAATAAAAAAACTTAATTTAGTATTCATTTTAATGAATGTGTTTTTGCTTTTAAAAATATCAATAACTTTTCCAAGTTTTCCGCCGTTTGTTACAGTGAAAATAACTTGAAATTTGTAATATCGTTTTTAAATGTTACTCTCAAACTGACAGTAACAAAAACATTTTGTTATCTTTTTTCATTGTTACTCTCATTCACCTAAACTGTGCAAAACTTGCATACCACAGATTCATAAAAATTTTATATCAAAAAAAACCTTATCAGCTGAACACAATTGCACAAACCGTTTTTGAATATCCTTTTTTTAAATTTACCAGTCAAATCAAAACGGAAACATGTTTTTAGACACTCTATTTTTAACTAAATTATTATGGACCAACCTCCTCCTGTCTTTTTCCTTCAGATGGTATATCGGGATCATTGAGTAAATCATGAAACGCCAAAATTGTTCGTTTATTTGCTCCCTCAAGAAATGGTAAAATATTTTCCATTTCATACAATGGAATTTTTTTCCTTTCACTACTATCATTTTCCGTTGAAATTGTTTTCGTAGTTTTTGTATAAATATTTTGATTTTTTGATGACGATTTTGTATCTATAAACAAAACATTTTGGAATGAGAAGAAAAGCAAGGATTATCAAAACAGCTTACCAAAATAATCATAATCTTTGTGGGAATTATCTGATGTTGGAATTTCGGGCGTAGGCATAAAGGAATTAAAAGTCTAAAATAAAGAGTTAATTACTTGAATACTTTTTTGAATGTTTTTTTACATCGTCTTTAATGGCATCTGTTGCAGTAATTGATGATGGAGTAGCAGTGGCAAATTCTTGGGTACTTGAAAGTGGAGTTGTGGAGGTAGTGCTAAATAGAGTTTCAAATACGGTAGTATGTGTTGGAGTGGAAGCAGCTGTTGAAGGTTGACTTATCTCTTTATCAAACATGTCAAGCACTGCAAGAATGTCATCCGTAATTAAAAGCTCTTTGTCACATTTATTTCCCGGTTTATAATCCTTCCTAAAAATAATTTTTATGAAAAGTGTGTTTTTGAAACGTCAGAGTTATGTTTTTTTACCAAACAGCTTTAATCTCATCTTGTGCAAAATCAGGAAGTTTATCAATATTTTCAGGGACACCACATTGTCGAGATTGCTGAAATAAAGGTTTTAAAGAGATACTGTAATTCGAAGCCGTGTTTTCTTTAAAAAAAGCAAAAACATGTTCATACGATCATTTTCTGATATTTCATGATAAAAATTGAAAAAAGAACAAGAGAGAATTTTTGAATAAAAACTTTTTTCACCACTTTAGTTTTCAAAATGAATTTAAATGTTTTAAATTAAAACTTACATTTTGAGATATAACATTGGAGATTCCTATTATCAGTGAAAATAGAAAATAAATAATTCTATCTTTCATTTTAGCCAATTCCTTAAAAAATCACTTTTACTATTTAAAGAACATAAAAAATCAACTTCAGTAACACGAAGAAAAAACATGGCTTTTTTTACTTAAAACAACAAATAACCGTTGTGGTCAAAAAAGCCTAATTACAGTCAAACAAGTTTCTCATTCATCAAAGAAAAAATCTTTCTTTTGGCGTCATGGAACGTGTGCATCTTCTTTCATCTTTTTGAAAGGAACGCGCAAAAAAGCTAAGCAGGTTCTGGCGTAATGCAGCTACTTTTCCATGGTCATCATGTACATTTTTTTGACAACCTCTGTAAAAGCCTTTCAGATCAGTCAGTCATGCATTAACAGCATTAAGTAAGATGATGTCCAAGAAATTACTAATGCAAAACTCAACTGAAAAGTAACAAAAAAATGATGAGAATTGTAATATTTTTCTTCCGTATTTATTCACTTTTTTCTGCCTGGTACTTAATTTCTAATTTTTTAAATGCAAAAAAACTAGTCATTTTTTTATTATGTTTCACATTATATTTTGCCAAAAATATCTTATGGCAATTGTTCAATAAACTTGTTGTCCTATGACATTGTAGAGAAAAAAGAGAACAATCATCACTTAAAGATTGTTTACAAAAACTCGATGAGCGTTTCTATTTTTATGATGATACTTTATTGCCAGCAAAAATATTTGTAATTTTATTTCCTGTATTTTATAGACACAAAACTGACATTAAACATGCACATTTGATTTTACTTTTTATATTTGTAATGTTTTTAAAAGTTCAAATTTTGTTATGAGTTTCAATTTTATTTATTCCTGTAATAAAAACACTTAAATTTTATTTATGTTTTTCATTAAAAAAGAAGTTCAGGTTCATGAAGATCATAAACCAGAAGGAGGTTTGAATATTGTTGTTTCCAAAAAGCAGTTTAAATTTTCAAAGTGTGATGAAACATGTAATTTCGACTCGATTTCGTTCAATTTGAAAAAGGTAGAAACCCTTCTTCAAAAATAATTTCTAAAATGTGAAAGCCCCACAGAAATATAAATATTTGCATGTTTTTTTTAATATTTTGCATGAATTAATTTTTTTATCAAATATTTATTCAAAAGCATTTTTTTCATTCAAAATATTAAAATCGTCAATATAAAAATCTTCTGTTATAACATTTCTGACAACAGAAAAATGTGTTTCTGCTACACAAAAACATAGCCGCCTCTGGCTGTCTGCGAAAAAACGAACAAAAAAATGACCATCAATAATAGCAGCTTTAAGTGCAGAATGTCCTCGCATGGGTCGATTATTTTTTTTAGTTCTCACTGAAGAACCAGCTGGCTTTAGTCTGCTGCCGTTTATTGACCGCAGAAACACAAGAAGAAAAAAGAAAAAAAAATTTCTCTCCCTCCCAACAACACTGACAACAACGTCAGCCAACTGACCATCAATGACATAGTCTGCTCAGACGAGGTCGAATTGCACTTTACAAAATATATAGATGTGAATGTCGCGCATAAATGGAAGAAAGAGAAAAATGGAAAAAAAATGTTCGTCGTAAAACCTCAAAATGCAGTATTAGTTAGTTTAGTTCTTCGATGTGGAGCGCGTCTGTCGTCTCATTCAACTATTTCATCGTCGGAAAAAAAGAATTTTCTTTACCAAAATCTATTTGAGGCAACTAGTTATTTCAAGACTGACCGTCGTCGTCGTCATCGTTATTAGAAGCTGCATTTTTTCTCGCCCTTTTTTACTATTTTTTTTTCATATTTATATGTTGTTAGTGAAGGTGACATCCATTTTTTTCTTTGAAAATTGTGATGATCAAGAGAAAGTAGCTGAAGCAAAGTTTTCTTCTTTCATCTTTTGTAAGCAAAAGAAGAGAGTTGTGGCCGGTCTTGACGACTTTGACAAAAAAAAGCAGTTTTTTCTTCTCTGATTTGCTTGTCGTCGATGAAACTGCTTTTCTTCATCACCTTCTTTGAGTATAGTCAGTCATTTCCAACAATGAAAAAGATGATGAAGATGATGAAAAGTTTTTGATGATGAATTATAATGAAAAAAACTTTGTTCAAGATCACTTTCTTTTTTGTACCTACCTCTATATTCTTTTTTCCTTACGTTCATAACCTTGAAAGTCTTTTTTTGATTTTATCCAACACCTTTTTTATATTGTACTTTGCATTTCTGATACTTGTCACAAGCATTATTAAAGAGAGAACACAAGGAGCAAAAAAAACTTTTCTCACAATGAATAATATTCATTTTTGGTTTTCTATGTTTAAAATGAAATATTTATGTTTAAATTATTTGACAGCTCACAACAATATTCATTTCTCTTCTTCAACTTTTTTTCCAATATTATTTTTTTTTGATAATTCACGTAAAATCTCGTTTTTTTTTCTACCACCACGTGCAATAACTGGGGGCAGACACGCACTACTGCATTGAATAGACAACTTCACCGTGAGACAATGTTGCACTTATCGATAATCGCCCGTAGGGCTTGTTCGTTACTCCAACAACTACCTAACTAACTAACTACTGCCACCACCACCATCGTCATCCTTTTGTTTCCTTTTTACTTCTTCACTTTTTTTTGATTTTTGATAGCTGATGAGGAGAGAAAAAAAAGAGATAGAAAAAGGAGGAAAAAAAGGAGTTTATTCGTCTTCTAAAAAATCAGTGATAAGTGTTAAAAATCTGTTCCGTTTTTTCTACTTTTAATTTATCACTGGTAAAATCAGTTTTTTTGTCTAAAACATTTTGATTCATTAATTGAAAACGTTTTATGCTTTTTTTATCGGTCTTTTTTCTCATTTTTCTTCAATTTTTTCTTTTCTCTATTTTTAATTTTAAAATCCGTTCTTTTTCTTTTATCCATACTTTTAAGGGTTGTCGTTTTGATTGTTGTCTGGCGATTTTCCTTCATTAGAAATGAATGATAATCTTTTCTCTTCTCTGTTTTTCTCTCACTTCTCTTACCCCCACCATTTTTTTTCACTTTCATTTGTAAAAGTTTAAAAATTTTGATGATGTTGCGACGTTTTTTTTTCTTCATCTCTTCTTTTTGTTATTACCACACATATACATTTAGGTCAGAGAGAGATTTGCCTTTCACTTTTTTTTCGTTTTGTCATTGTTTTTCTTGATTCAATCAATAAGTGTAGTAGTGTCAAAGGGTATAAGAGTTTAGATATGGTAGAAAAAAGTTTTTGAAGGAGAAACGAAGAAAAAAAATAATAGACAGCAGCAAGAAATAAACAGAAGGAGAAGAAAAAAATAACTCGGATATTTGCTTAAATTTCATTAGACTTTTTTTCTCGTTTTTTTCCTTTAAAAAAAGGAAAAATATAAGCTATTGAGTGTCTTTCACTTGATTTCGGAAAAAAAGAGCTGCTCATTATATTTATGTCTTGCGTCTCTTTTTTAAAACAAAAAAGTTTATGTTTCATGCCGCAAAATTTTTATTATTTTTTTTTGAAAGTTCATACCTTTTATTTTTCCCTCCATTTTTTTCCCAACGGTTTTAATTTTAAAAAATGTAACTTCTTTTTTCTTTCTCTTTTTTTCATTTGAGACTTCAAACATTGATTAACGTTTGGGAAATGAAAAAAAATGTTGAAACTGTTAACATTTAAAAAAAGAGAGAAGAAGAAATTGAAAAAATGGCTTCTATCCTTATTTAGTTTATAGCAGGTTTCATTTAAAATAGGATATTTAAAGTTATATTTTTTTAAAAATGAGGGGGAAAAGAGATAGATGAAAAAGAGAGAAAAAAAACGAGTTTAGTAGTTTTGACGCGACATTGATCAAAGGTCCGTTTGTAAAACTGTGTTCGCCACGTTCCGAGACAGTCAAGCCGAATATATTTATATATCTGAAAAGTTGAAAAAAGCGAAGAAAAAAAGAGAGTCATTGACTGGCTGTAAAATGAAAAGAAAAGCGGACAAACAATAAACGATGAATATAATATATATATATTCATTCAGCCTGTTCGAAATAAGCACTTTTTTCTGCGATATAGATGTTGTTGTCCGCATCAACGAGCGTTCTAAAAAATGTACCAGATGAACGGAAAAAACTGAGAGAACCGAAATGGATGGATGAATGACTGCGAGGACGACGACGACAATTCAATATTATTTTTATGTATGTATTCTCTTTAAATTTCTTTCACATTTTATACACTCTCTCTCTCTCCATTTTGCGACATTTTATTTTTCAAAACTATTCTTTGTATTCTCTAACTTTGCGTTTTTTCTTTCGATGCCCCCCATTGAAGCAGAGTTTGTGCGCATATATGTATTTTTTCTTCGTTTCGGAGTGGCAAGCACCGCCACCATTTCTAAAGAGGCGTACTTGCGCTAAGACTGCAAAACCGGAGCAATGAAAATTGTTTGTTCGTTTGATTGGATGGTGAAAGAATAAAGGAGAAGAAGAAAAAAAATACGAAGAATGAATATAATATGTATATTTTTTGAATGCGGGGGGATAGTGAAAAAGATGGAGATAGAGAAAAACCGAAGCGGTCAGTGGAAGATGACTGGATGAATGGATAGAGAGAATCTGTCTGGAAAGGCGCGCAGCTTGATCGCCTAAAGTCGCCACAAAGCGTAACATGCAGTTTTAGACAATTTTGTATCACTGAGTGAGACTCATTTTTTATACGAATGAAAAAAAATGCAAAAAAAGACTCTGGGGTGTTGTGGTAGTAGTCTGGATAGGATGGATGGATGGATAAAAAAAGATATAAACTGTTGAAAGATTGCAAGGATCGATATTAATGTAAAATAGAATACACCTTTTTTGTTTTAAAATTGTGCTAAAAGAGAATTAGTTTTGCACTTTAAATGTCGCGTTTTTCCTGTGATTTGTCAACTTTTTTTATATTTAAATTAACGATTTGAACGAACTTATTTCTTGCATATTTTTCAATCCATTCTATTCCAGTTCATGTTGTTAGTATCTTTTTAATTATTTAAAGGATACTTGTCTTCTTCCATCTTTTTCACTTTTTTTCTTTTTCTTTAACGCGCTTTAACATTTTCCCCTTTTTTTGTCAAATGTTAAAGTTTGTTTTTACTTGTTTTAAACTTGTTTAACGTTCGTTCCTATCATCACTATCTATTTCGCTTTAAAAACATAAGAAAAAGACATATATTATTTATTCAAACAAATATAATTTTCAATATAATATAATATGCTTTTTTGACATTAATGCCAATTTTCATTTGTATCTAAATTTTTCAGTAATGGAGCTGAGAGTAGGTGGTCGATTTAGGCTCGGACGTAAAATTGGCAGCGGTTCATTTGGTGATATTTATCTTGGAGAAAATGTTCTTACACGGGAAGAAGTTGCAATAAAATTAGAATGTAATAAAACAAAACATCCACAATTACATATTGAAGCAAAATTGTATAAAATGATGAATGGACAAGTTGGAATTCCACAAGTATGCTCTTTCAACATACTGAATACATATATAAAAAATTAATGAAATATAAATTTAGGTTAAATGGTGTGGATATGAAGGTGAATATAATGTAATGGTTATGGAATTGCTAGGGCCATCGTTGGAAGATTTATTCAATTTTTGTTCGAGAAAATTTTCATTAAAAACTGTTTTATTACTCGCAGATCAGATGGTTCGTAATTTAAAAAAATTTGCATAAAATTTTTTTCATATGTTATTTTACTTTTTTTAGCTAACACGAATTGAATATATTCATAGCAGAGATTTCATTCATCGTGATATAAAGCCAGATAATTTTTTAATGGGCTTGGGAAAGCGTGGCAATTTAGTATATGTAAGTGTAACTTCACTTCCATTCTTTTTTTATTACAACCCCATTCCAAATGTCGTTTTTTCAGATAATTGATTTTGGTCTCGCAAAAAAATATCGTGACCATAAAACTCATGCACACATTCCATTTCGTGATCATAAAAATCTTACGGGTACTGCAAGATATGCATCTATTAATACTCATTTGGGAATTGGTTAGTTAGAAGAAAAAAGAATACATTTAATTTTATATTCAAAAAAGTTTTAATTTAACATGGAAAAAAAAATTTAGAACAAAGTCGACGGGATGATGTTGAAGCACTCGGGTATGTTTTGATGTATTTTAATCGAGGACAATTGCCTTGGCAAGGTTTAAAAGCTGCAACAAAACGTCAAAAATATGATAAGATCTCAGAGAAAAAAATGGCAACACATGTGCATGAATTATGTGCTGGTTATCCAGGTTTGTAGCCTAATAATAAATTGACAAATGATTTTTTTTTAAATTTTCTTTTCAGAAGCTTTTGCTGAATATTTAAATTACTGTAGAAATTTGCAATTTGAAGAAATACCTGATTATAATCGTCTAAGGCAATTATTTCGACAATTATTTCATGTGCAAGGTTATTCATATGATTATGTATTTGATTGGAATTTATTAATGTTAGCGACATACAATTCTAAGATCAACTAATATTCTTACATATTCCTTTTTCAGTACAAAAAGACATCATCAAATACACCAAACTGTTGCACCCCAACCTGCAATGCCTATTCTTCCAGCCAATCATGCAGCAAATCATTTAACACAAAAAACATCTCGGGTTTTGCTTGATTAACCAAAAAAAATTTATATCCACCGATTCCTTTCTAAAATTTATTGATGCAAAAAAAATTACAAACAAATAAAAAAACCATGAAAAAAATTGTTAAAAAACGTGAATTTTTAACATTTTTCTAGTCACCTCATTTTTGCAAAGTCTTGATATTTAACAAACGAATTTTTTCAACAACCAATTTTAACCTCATGTATTTTTAAATTAACAGAGGTTGTTTTTTTTAATTTCGCTTTCTATCTCTTTTTTTTGTTTCTTTCTTTTCATCATCGTCTTATTTCGGGTTTTTAAAATTATCATTGTCTGTTTCGTTCATTTTACAAGTGTTTTTTTTTTCACCTTTTTCTATGTTTTTTTAAAAAAAATTTTTCGCGCTGATGACATTTTTTTCTTTCTTTTCTCTGAAACAATGCAAAATTAACTTTCAACATTTTAGACAGGTGCCTTATCCGTTCAAACATAGCGCTTTCATACCCCCCCCCCCCCCCGTTTTTTATGGTCCTAAAAATCACTAAACTTTCAACTTAATTTTTTAATTTAAGCTGACTGTTTTTTGATTAGCCATTTCTCTTTACATTTCATCATTTCTTTTTTTACATACCTTTGTTGTTTTTGTCTGAGATTACCTCTGCCCTTTTATTTGATAGCACCGCCAAAGGCGCGGTTTTCTTTTAAAAATTTGTCTAAATTTTCCTCTCTGTAAAACTTTTTTAATTTCTTCGTTCACACTTTTTTACTCATCTTTTGCATTAAAAATTTTGCGTCTATTACTTTTTTTTCTAATTAATTTTTTTGTTGTTTTTTCTCAATGTGGTAGTAGATTTGCGTATTTTTAATTTTATGAAGATGTATGTATTTGTGTAAAATTTTTTTTTTTATCGTTTTTTGTTGTTTTGTAATTTTTTTTCCATTCCTTACTTTACGGATAATGACAGAAGAAAAAAACTGCAGCATTGTTGCACGGAAAAAATAAAAAAAATTTATTAATTTTGTAAACTTAAAAATTAACAAATTGAGCTATGAATAATTTGATTGCATACAGTAAACATAAACATTATGAAAAATATATCTTCATTTGAGATTTTAAAAAAAATTACTAACAAAAATTCTTTCGTTATTTTTAAAACTTCTGATCCCAATGTTGAATAATTCTTTGTAAGGGTGATCGAGGTGATTGAGAAGTTTTTGATTGATTTGCAAGTGAAATACTTGATGGAAGTAAAATATTTGTGACAAATTCTTTTGCGTCTCTCCATACTTCGGCTTGCTGTTTAGCCGTTGATGCAATTAATTTATTTGCGCGCATCCTTGAATTTCGATCAATTGTTTCATCGAGGGCGTTATCTATGATCTCATAAAGTTTTGAACGCTCTTCCATCTAAAAAATTTAAAAAAGACAGGAAGGTCATAAATTTCAAAAAAATGAATTTTTACCTTATGAACAATCGCAGGTTCAGACATCTTTTTTTCGTAACCTTCTTCATAATAACTGATTTTATCAGTTTGTGTTGAACGTTGCACAACCCCTGCTTCTGGGATATGTTGTTCACCTGTACCAGACGATGAAAAGGATTTTGATTTTTCAAAATAATGAAAATCCTAAAGATACATTTTATTTTTTATTTTTATGGCAAAAATGATATACCTCTGTTTGCGTTCCACAAGTTTTTGATACTTTAGGCACTAAAAGTTTTGAAGGCACAACTTTTCGGCTTGAAATTTTTGTTTGTGTTACTACTTTTGAGCTTGGATTAGTTTTAGCGACTTTGTTATCTTTGGCAGGTTTGAGTTTTTGCATATGATTTGCTGAGAATGAACGAGATAATCTGGGCAGTTTTTCTTAAAAAGTAATGACAATAAATGACATCAGTTACTTGAAACTGAAATGCACTGTGAATCTTACCATTACTAATTCGATTTTGAAGAATTGTGGTTGGTGCAGATTGAACTAAAAACGTACAACTTGTATCTAAATTTAAAATATTTTTACAATCACACTTAAGTTAGTTAGTAATTAATACCTGAATTTGAATTAGATGATTTTGACTGCCGTTTTTGAAGTGGTTTTTTTGTACCCGTAACATTTAAAGGTAAAATAGATGCTAATGACGAATTATTATTATTTAAATTAGTTAATTGTGGTAATTTTCCATTGTTTATTAAATTCTTTTGTTTTCTTCTTGTTGTTGTACTTTGGGGGTTTGCACTTTGTACAATAACATTTTTTCTTCCTGTTGAACGTCTATAAAAAGTCACAAAAAATATGAGTTATTCCCAACTGATTTTTTTATCATTTTTAGTTGTTGCGAAAAAGAGAAATTTAAAGAAAAAAATATTTTTTTAAAACAAACCTCAAGGGTACAGGAGAAATTCTTGGCAATAATGAGCTGCTACCTGGCGGTGAAAATTTGCCATCGATATTATTATTTATTGGTGATAAAGCAAATAAAGAAATTGGAAGTTGCATAGGGCTAAAATGATGTTCTCTCATAGAAGAAGAAGAATCAGAATTAAATAATAATAATGAATATTAATCAACACTAAATTTTTTTTAATATTTTTTAAAAAATGAAAGAATCCATGAAATAAAAAAGGAAGCAATTTTTTTAGGGAATTAATACAATCCTCAAAGGATTCGTAAAAAAATATGTACACTTAATTGAAAAAATGAAAAATGAGAGAAAGATGGAGTGAAGAAGGAAAGCCAAAAAATAACAAAAAAAGAAGAATATTGAATGACGCTTATATATTTTGGATATATTAGTAATATTACTTACTACTAATACTTGCCACAACTACAAAAAATATATAGAAAAAATCTTTATTAACCAACAAAACACACCTATGAAAATGCTTGTATCGGTTTATTCCACTCACGTCATTCGAATAATAACGAGCCCGTATTACTGCAGATTGTGAGGCACTGCCCATGAATTTGATTTATGCCAGCAAAATTTTTCTAAAAACAATAACCACATGGCATCAAATTTGATCCTCACACAACACTGATAAAAAAATATTAAATAATAATAATGAATAATATCTCTCTTTTTCACTTTTTTATTTATTACAACAAGTTCTCAAGAGATTTAATTATAGAACAAAGTAATGTAAAATAAAAAAGCGGAAAGTGTATTTTAAAAAAAAATAATAAGTTAAACTAAACAAGTCGCTTCTTCTTCATTCTTTTTTTAAATTTTTGTTATTTTTTAAGCACGAAAAAATGAACAATTTATTTTCCTTTTTATTGCGCGGTTGTCTACTATAGCTATAGTCAACAACAAAATAAGCTTACTTATTAACGAGAAGAAGACGAAAAAAAATAGGAAGAATACGTAACCTTTTTTTTATAAATTTATCGTCTCTTTTTTCAGCTATTAGGAATGGCAGGAAAAAAAGTATCACGTCAAATTTCAAAGACTTATAAATGTTAACTCTATTTTTCTTCATATATATGTATTTTTGCTTATATTGCAAAACAGATCATCATATCCATGACATAGATAGAAAAAAATAATAACTTTTATTTTCGTCATATTTAAGAAGCCCCAAAAACGCTTATATTTGACTTATTCTAGTCACGAAGATAAAGATGAAGGGTAATAATTTATTCACACCAAAAAGATGGAGAATTGACTTTATTCATTCGTCAAAGAACAACTTTGTTTTAAATATTGTTTTTTATCACATCATTCTGAATTTACCGACCTTCTCAGTAAAATTTTAATAAATTTTTTCCTAAAAATTTTTCCATTTTAGTTTTTATTTAATTTAGCCGCATTGAATAAATCACTTTTATTCATTACTTTTTTTATTTCTAACACCACTGAAAATAAAGTTTTCTGCAATCCAAATGCCATTGACACTGTCAAATTTAAAAAAAACGAACTATAAATAACTTTTTTATATTTAAAATTCTTTGGAATGAATATATTAATTTAAAAGTAGTAACAATGATGCTTAAATGAAGACATAATTTTTTATTAATGCGTATTTGACATTTTATATATATCTTTTGACAATAAATGATTTTTGTGTATCTTCTTATTTTTGGTGTTAAAAGTTCTTCTTTGGGCTTTTGCATCTAAAAATTTCGGAACAGATGTTGAAAAAACTTTTTTCTGGATTTGATAATTTGCGTTTTCATGTATTTTTTATGAAATAAAAATGCTACTTTTTCTTGCTGTTTTTAAAAATAAGACAAACATAAATCTAAAAATAATTACAGCTTTGATGACTTCCTGATTCATACTTAACATTTAACAACAACTATAATCGTGTCCTTCTTAAAACAAACTAATCTTAAATGCTATAAGTTTCTTATCATGTCAAACTCCAATTTTTGGTGCTTTTAAAGTTTGTTCTTTATAAGCCTTTAAGTATATAAAGCTGGCATTTTCTGGAACAATGCGTCGACCGTGATTGATTTTTTTTTGTTGCAGAAGGGTTATCACTCAATTTTCTTTTCTTTTCTTCTCGACTTTTCAGTAAACCATTTTTTTCTTCGCTGCTAACACGTGTTTACTCTTTGATAATTTGATAAGAATCCATGAAAATAAAGCAAATAAGATCCCGTCACAAAAACAGGGGTTGATAAATTTACTGATAAAACTTATGCATCAGTGCAAAAGTCAAAAAAATGAAAGTTTTCTTCATTTTGTTGGAAAAAAATGAAAGCTGGTAAGTGAATATTTTTATTCATTCTTTTACCGTATTGATAACATTTTTTTCTCAATAGGATTAGCAGCAGTGCTTTTTGCAACATGTTGCATTGTGGGATCCACAACTGCACGGATTTATCGTGAACAAACAGAACAAGGAGGTCCCCGAAAATGGGGTGATCCAATTACGGATATTGGTGGAAATATCTCTTGTGATCCATTAATGATGGTTCCAAGTAAAACCATTCCAACAAATGTAAATTCAATTCGACCCGCTGATATTAAGTTGGTTATGGCATTGGGTGATTCCTTAACTGTAAGCATTCATCCATTTTAAATAAAGAAAGAAAACTCAAATTTAGGCTGCAAATGGTGCTGGTGCTGAAGATCCACTTGAAATTATTCTTCAATATCGGGGCCTTGCATTCCTTGCTGGTGGAGATAAAACATTAGAAGAGCACATTTCAATTCCAAGTAGGGTCTTTAAAGAAAAATTTACATACGTAGGATGTTTTTGTTTTTTTAGATATTTTGCGTAAATTTAATCCAAATTTGTTTGGACAATCCAAAGGAATTGGAGCTTCTGATGTTTGGAATGTTGCATATCTTAATTCTGCTGTCCCCGGTGCAAAAGCTGATGATCTTCCTGGACAAGCTCTTGATCTTGTACAAAAGCTTCAATCACATTCTGAAGTATTTAATTTTTTTTGTATTTAAAAAAAGCTCGTCATTATACGAGATACAAACGATAAAATTTTAAGACAGCTTATTATAATTGACGTGAGGCGCCTTTAAAAAAATTTGTTTTCAGTAAAGCAAAAACATGTAATTGTGTTTGCGAAAGTCTAAAGTTTAAAGAATAATTGTTAAAACTTTTTTTCCATTTTATTACAGCGCTAACAAGATGCTCTTTTTTTTAAAAATTACTATTTTTTAAGGTTGATATCAATAATGATTGGAAATTGTTAAACATTTTCATCGGTGGCAATGATGTCTGTGGATATTGCAAAGACCCAGTAAGTTTAAAGTTTTTTTGCCCCTTTTTACATTAGTACCTTTTTATGGCTATAAATAACTTTGCTGTTTATATGCTACAGTAAAAGCTAAAAAATAGCTTCGTTTATTTAAAAAATTTAACCTTTTAAAAACCGATTTCTTTGTATTAGCTTTCGTTATTATTTTAGTCTAAAAATACCCCTGAAATGTTCAGACAAAATATTGAAAAAGCTGTACAAATTATTAAAGATCATGTCCCACGAGTAATTGTTAGTCTTACAACAATGTTGCATTTAGAAATGGTTCGACAAATTGACAGAAATCAATTCTTCTGTAAAGCACTTCATGTGTAAGTTTTTGTCTATTTTATTAAAACCAAAAACGAAAATTTTAAATATTTTGCAGTGATGAGTGTAAATGTGAATCAATGGCAAATTTCACTGATACTCAAATTGCTGAAGTTTGTACAAAAATGCAACAAGTTGAAAAAGATATTGAAACAAGCGGAGAATATGAAGCTGATGATTTCACTTTTGTCGTTCAACCATTCCTTAATGAAATTACAACTCCACCAATGAGAGTAAGGAAATGTTTTAAAAAAATTAAAAGATGATTAATCTATTTTATTTCAGAATGGATCAGTTTTCATTGAATTCTTTACTCCTGATTGCTTCCATTTTGCTCAAAATGGCCATGCTATTACTGCTTCATGGGTAATTTTTTAGAAAATAAACAAGCCCCATGCGTTTACTTTTTTAGATTTGGAATAATATGATGGAAGCTGTTGGATCAAAAACAACTAAAGGTGATCTTGGTGGCCCTGCAACACCCTTAAAATGCCCTGATCCAGTAAGATTAAAGTTTTAAATTATTATTTAAGAAAAAATTTTTTTTTCAGAAATGTCCTTTCGTTCGAACACCGAAAAACAGTCAAGATTGTTCCAAGTACTTAACCGATCCACAATAATTAATAAATATAAATGTGATTAAGTTTAAATAAAGATATTATTACCTTATTATTTAATACATCACGTATGAAAGTATACTTGGGATACGGTCGCAAACTAGATTTATAATTACAAGTTTGCACACCATAACCAAGGTAACTTTCATCCGTTAATTTTTACTTTGTAAAAATAAGAATTATTTATAAGTTAAAAACGGCATGGATTGGTCGCAAACTAAAAGCTACAAAAAAAGCTTGTCCACTAGTCCAATCCGTTTTTAGTAGATAGCAATTTAATACAAAAATAACAAAAACAAACAAAAAAGCTTACGTTCAATATTAAAAAAATTTATACATGATCTGGCAAATAAATACATGTCTCTTTTATATACATGCCAAATTAAATAGACCCGCCCCCAATATGAAGTAGTGGTAGTAGCCGTATTAGAAATAAGGTGTCAAAAGAATTGACTGTTAAGAATATTTTTCTCTTTTTTTCCCCTTTCCTAGACGGTCTCCGCCTTACATAAGATACTTCAGGTAGAGGGAATGATGAGATGCACAGCTTTTGGCAGTTATTAAAAAGGAATATATTTATATGTGTATTTATTTTAAATATAAAAATATACAAAGCAGACAAACAGAAGAAGAAATAGAAATGAAAAAAGTTTTGAATGTGTGCCTTTAAAGGGTTATTAATATTTCTGCAATAAGATTGTTCTTTAAGGGAAAATTATTACTGCAGGTAACTTTTCTTGCGCGTTAAAAAGGAAGAAAAAAAGCCTAAAAAAAGAGCGGCAAAAAGAGGCGGGCTGGAAAAAAAGTATGACACAACAACAAAAAAAGCGAATTCTAATGTAGACGCATTCTAACTAAACACTTGTGGCACTTTGAAATTGAAAAAAAGGAACTAATGTTTTTGTCGTTCAATAAATATGACAGCATAAAAACGGATTTAAATATATTGAAAAGCATGTTTTAAATAAAGTAAGCCAACTCAAAGTTAATATAATTTCCTTCTTTGATTCACCACATTTTTATATTTGAAAAATGAAGAAGCACTTGGGTTAACCCTTAAAAAGCAAAACATAAGTTGAAAAAAGTTCTCAGTTTTGGCATGTTAAAACTTAAAAAAGCTCGTTGTTTTCTTAAAAAGTTTGTATTATATAAAAATCCTTTTTTAACATGGTTTTCCCGCGCATTTGCTTTTAAATCTTACCTTTATTGGTATTAAATTTTCTCATTCCCTAAATTATTGGACATATTTTAAAGGGATTTTAACACCTATTAAAATATTTTTCATGGCGCGCCTTAATAACTTAAATTTATTTTCCTTTTATCTGTCAAAACTATCTCTTTTCCATTCATTTTTTTCAAAAATAACAAAAATGGACAAAGAATTACTCTCTCTCTCTTTCCCTAAATGCATACTAGGCAAAAGAAGGGGAACATTGGAACCATAAAGGCGCGATTCGATTTCTTCCAATACCATCAAGGTCTGCCACTAGGTGTACACAATTTTTTCAAAAAAATTTTTTTAAAAAAAAGACAAGAAAAACATATTTTTTTCAATGGCAGTCAGGGGAAGAAGATTCAATGCGCAATTATTATCTCGTTTTGTAACTTTAAAAAATTTAAATTTGTTACGAAAAATTGAATTACTTGGTAAAAGAAAAGAAACGAACTTTTAAACAAAAAAACATTATTAATAGAAACGTTTAAGCTCCAAGTCAAAGAAAACGAACAAGACAGACAGAAACTCTCAAAACATGGTCCTTCCGGTAATCGAGCATCGGCTGACAAAGATTGGACACGCAAATAGACGACGCTTTATTCGGATTGCATTTTGTTTTTCAGCTGTTGCATGTTTTGCAAATCTAATAAGTAAAAACAGAGAAAACATTATCCATAGCATAAACGCAATTAAAGTTTTTTTTTTAAATAAGAACAAAGTTTAAAAAAAGATTTGATAATATTTTTTAGGTTCAACTACAAATAAATGGTTGTACACAGCTGAAGTGTTAAAATATTATGTATTACCAAATAATACCCATGGATACGATGATGAAATAAAGCCAAAACCTTTATATTTTAAAAATGCAACAATTGGTCCATGGTGGTTTTGTTGGGATGATCCAACAACTCCATGGACGTGTTATCATGTTGATTATTCAACAAGAGATGAAGCAACTGGTGATGTCACAAGCTCAATCGTCAGTAAGTGCATCCTTTAATCCTTTATCTTCTTAAAATTTCATTCTTTTCTTTCACTAGAATCTATGCGGCCAATGGTAATTTTTATGGTTTTGGGATGTTTTCTTGATATTTTTGGACTTAGTTCAATCACGCTTTGTTGTTTAAGAAAAAAACCGTATTTTTCACTTTTTGCAACAACTTTAGCCCACATTTTAGCAGGTTTGTATAATAATAATAGCAGCTGAACTGATTTAAAAATGTTAAAGGAATTGCAAATTTTCAATGCATTATTGTTTATATGTCTGCGGTATCTGAGGAAGTCGGGAATAAAATTTTTCCTGCATCAGAGATGGAAGATCCTGTTTTTTATTATACTGATGGATATTCGTTTATGTTATTAAAAGTAATCTTTATGTATTTTCTTTTGATATTTCAAAATTAAATTTATTTTTTAGTTCAGCTTTCTTTGTACTGAAACAGCCGGCCTTCTTTCGGCATTGGTTTACATGTCGAAACGCGATGAACGAACATATAATCGTTACCGGATTCATACAATTATGAAAACCGTAAGAAATGAAGATGAAACAGAATCTCCGCATATGAAAGATCGATATCATGATCATTCACGAATGCAATGTCTTCAAAAAGCATCAAGGTATTTTCATAAAATCGAAATTAAACATATTCAAAATTTTTAGAAGTGCTTCAATCGATGCATCTTTAGCAAGCTCAACTGGGCATAGACCACTCTATTATCCAAGTCGTAAATCATCAACAATGGAAACTGCCCAATTACGTCAATTTCTTGAGGCAAATTTTTTGAAAAAAAATTTTTGCATTTAAATTTGTTTTTTTTTTCAGCAGCAATTCTTACTTCCACCTTCTGCAGCTCCAAAAACATTATATTTTTAAAAATGAAAAAAGCATAACATTTGTAAAAGTACACAAAGTAGTTAAAAAACAAAACTTAATAAACTGAAGCTTATTTCACAAAACCTTCTTTTTTTCATGATCAAACTGGTCACCTTGGATACACAACCTATAGTGACGACTGACATTTCCTAGCTAAGCACTTCTGCGCAAAAGCTTCCATCTTTCTTTTTATTTTTTTCATGAAAAAAATAAAAAGATATAACAACATAATTTTTTGTTCAATCTTATTTTTTTGCTTTTTTAAAGGAATTTCTTAACGGAAAAACAGACAAAAGGAAAAAAGAAGAAGATTGAGTGCGGAGAAAACCACCTTGGATTTACACCCCCTAAAAACGTCGCATCGAAAACGAGGAAGAAGACAACGAAAGCAAAATGGAAATTGAGAGAAAGGATGATGATGAAGATGGTGATGATGTTGATGGAAAAAAAAGCTTGGAAGGGGAACGAAAAAGTTGTTGTACACATCGCACTCTTGACAATAGTCATCGCTGTAGTTATAGCTAAAAAATTATTTTTTAATATCCGATTGGAAAAGAGAAAAAAAAAGCAAAAGAAAGAAAAATTATTTAATTTGATCAAATTTTCTTCTTTTTTCTTCTTTCATCTTTGAGAAAGCAATTAACGAATGAAGTTTTAATGTCGCCGTGATTCCCACGTTAAATGAAAAACGATACTCGATTTTGTTAATCTCGAAAAAAATTATGATATAAGCTGTTTTTATCTCAATCATTTTTTCACTTTTTGCAATTTAATTCTTCTCAATATTGATGGAACATTTTCGACTTCTACGAAGGCCTCGGTCATTGCCGATATTAGATGACAAAAAACCTGGCATAAATGCAGAATATAAAATTAAAGTAAGTTAGTCTTAAACGTTTTATTGTTGTTTTCTTCGATATTTAAACTCACTTACAGTAAATTTGATTTTTTTTAGTTTGTTTATTTTAAAAGTCTTAATGACTTAGTCCCTCGAATATGTTATAAAGCCAAGGCATTCGTACAACATTCAAATTTGGTCATCACTTCATCACTACCTCCTTTAAGAATTTCAATTCCCCTTGTTACAATATGTTATTTGGAAGCTGATAAAAAATATGACAGATTTGACATAAGAGGCCGACAATTTAAATTACGTTTTGCTGGTTTTCGTGATATTATGCAACCAATGGCAACAATTGAAGAATCCCGGGATTGGTTGCGTTTTCTTGTTGTCCGACAACGAATTCCTCATTCAATTTTACAGTTACCGTTTGAATGGGAAATTCAAATAGAAAAGCGTCCAAAAAAGAATTTTATTTCTTGGAAACAGATAAAGCAATGCTTATTTTGTCACAATTTAATTGAAAATCCTGCAGAATAAAAATTTTGATTTTATATAATTTCATCCAAAACATACATATCATTTAAAACACTTCAATACAATATAAATTTTTTTATAATAGTGCTACAAAAAATATTACTAAAATAAACATCAAACAATAATCACAAATACAACAAAAAATAAACAAATTAAAGCGTGCATTTTAGGTCATTCCTTTTTTACCAAAAGTTTTAAGTGAAAGTTACCAGACATTTTTGCGAAAAAAATCAAATATAATCAGTATTAAATTTTTGAATTCTATCAAGATGAAGTTGTGGGTTTCCTAGATAATGAGATCAAATATCAATAAAAAAATAATTATAATTTAGGCGAATTTTGATACAACCATATTTTTGAATGATAAGGACGTAAATATTCTTTGACAGCATTTGAATATAAATCAAATACAACCCGGCAGGATAATTCAATAGCAGTTCCTTTCTGAAAAGAAAACATATATAAGTTTGCATAAAAAATTAAAAAATGCATACTCTATTAAATAAGCAACAGTTTTTAAAGACAAGATTCATATCATCAATAAATTGTTGAACATTTTGATACCGAAGCGTTGAAATCTTTTTAGCAATTTCTTTAAAGCATATTGGATTTGTAATAACATCATAATATCGCTTCAAAGATCTTGGAACAGGATTATGGAATGGTTCACTGTGTTGTACAGTATCCCCACGCTTCTTTTCATAACAAAATAGTAGCACTCTTGCGCATACAATCTTTTCTCTTTCAGTAAATTGTTCAGTAGCTTCAGTAATTGGTTGAATAGTCTTGCATCGAGTACATCTCCAATCATCACTAAAATTTTATATTAAACTTTCAAAAAATGCATGTTTAAAAGCAACTTACGGTAAATCTTTAACATCTCCATTTATCATTGGAATATGGCAAACATTGTGATAGACTTTTGGACAAGTTTCACAACACACCAATTCTCCACTAATTTCATCACATCCATTACTGCAAACAAAGCAATAATCATCCCAATCATCAATTTTTGCTGGCTTTTTATCTTCTTTTTCAGGACTTTGTGACATTGAAGTACTCGGAGGATTACGACGTAATGTAAGCTTAATTGGAGGATTTACAGGTGGAGTTGCAATTAATGGCGGAGTTGGAAGGGATGGATGAAAAGCAAGAGAGTTTTGATGATTAATAACGGGAGTAATAACTCGAGTATTGTTATCAGGAACATTTGAATTATTATTGAATCGAGGAGGAGTGCTTCGACCAGGCAAATTCGGTTTAAATCCATTATCTGATTGCCTAATAATATCCATTAAAGCTTTCTGCATCTGTAAATTTATGTTAAAAATCTTTTAAAAAAAGTACATGAATTAATTACCATTGGAGGACCATCTTTTACTTTTGGAACAATTGGTGGTCTTGGAAGAGAAGATGATTGAGGAAGGTTATTATTATTAGGAAGCAAATGTTGATTTTGACTAGCATGATACATTGCTCGAAGACGAGAAGGCGGAAGTTGTTGCTGTTGAGGCATTCTTGGTATCAAAGTATTATTCATTCCTGGCATCATATTTGGTCTGGCCATTGAAAATCCACCTCTCATTGCATTCCCTTGTTGAGCCATAGCTGCTGAAGTCATCATTCTTGGATAAGATTGCATAGGAAGACGTGGTGCTGAAGTAACAGGCGGCATTTTGGGATTCATTCTTGGGTCAGCCCGATGCATTTCATTTTGAGGATAATTTCGAGGATCTGTAGGCGGAGGTTTTTGAAAAACTCTAAGATTAACATTATTTGAAGATGACTGTGGTGGCGGAAGATTTTTTGGGACAGTTGGTAACAGCTTATGATTAATTGACGTTCCCGCTACTTCATGTGGACGAGGTCCATTTGGTTCTCGCAATCTTTTTGCGGCTAATGCATCTTCTAATGGCCCACCTTTACGCTTCTCACCAGGCTTTCTTTTTCCAGAAAGTGTCGTCAAAGGATACTAAAAACGATTTCAGAAAATTAATATCAAGTTTAATAGTACAAAGACATACTTGTGCAAGCTTTTCAATAGGAATATCAATAAGTTTTACAGAAGGATCAGTTCGAACAGGAGGTGTTATGATTTGATTTTGAAATCTGAACTTTGATGAAGACTGAAGTTGATCCATGAGTCCTTTCGGATCAAAAAGAAATTCAGGAGGTTGCGAATAAGCTTTAATTGCTTCAACAATTCTATTTGTAAAATGTGAAACATCTGTAGAAATTTGACTTGAAATTTCAGTTACATATGGTAAAAATTCTTGCAAAGGATTATTATCAGATGCACTGGTACAAAGCTTTTTGAAATTGGACATGTTCATTTGTTTTGCAGCATATTCCTTTTCATTTTCTTCATATTTTTGCAAATAACTGTATTCAAACATTTCCATTGCCAAAACACAATCATTCATTTTCCGCAAGGTTGCATTTACAATATCCATTGTCTTTTTTGCAAGATCTATTCGCATCATTTTAAAATGCTGCTTTAGACGTTCCCGTTCAGCCGTAAACATTTCAAACCTATTAGTAATATCTTTAGTAATTACTTTTTAATGTGTTAAAAAAACTTACGTTACTCTTGTAGTATTCTGAAGAGTACAAATACCCCGGTTAAACCTTTCACATGAATCAATTACTTTACAAGGAGGCAAACCAGTTTGCTTTGTATGATTTAAATGTTCCTGTTGATATCCTGTAGAACATGCATGACATATAAACTGAAATTAAAGGTAATCAAAAAATGAAACAAAAATAATGTGTAAAACTTACAGCACCACAACCACAAATATACTTTGCAGGCATTTTTGGATGTTTTTGGCAGCTTGGCAACTGCCGGGATGGAGTATTTGGATGTCCTTCATGAAAATTCAAACATTCAGCACAAACGGATAAATCACATTGAGTACAGTAATGATTAATATCTTTTTTACAATTTAAACTTTGTTGGCATTGACTAAATATAATAACAAGTAATAAAAAAAAAACAGATCTTCAGTTCAAATCAAAGTAGAAAGCAAAATGTGTGAAAGTACTTACCCTTTTTTACAAAAAATTCTGTTAACAAGAACAATAAGACTTTTAGGAACTATTCGAGAACATTTACAAGTATATTCAATGCCATCTCTGCTTTTTACAGCTAAAATAATGTTCTAGTACATACATTAAACAGATTATTAATAAACATACTTAAGCAATCCCGACATGCAGTATGCATACATTGTAGTAGATACAAAGTTGGTTTTGTAACTTGCTTCTTTTTGCATTGAAAACAAGTGTCAAAAATATTTAGCTCCAATTCACTATGTCTCTATAACAGCTTTCTTCATTATTTTTTACAGTAAACAAAAAATGTAATTACCAAACTATTCGACGCTTCACCAGCTTTTGTTTCAGGTATAGCCGGCACAACAGATGGAATTTGATCGCTTCTTTCATCCATCATTAATTTCACGCTCTAAAATTCGAGGATAAAGTTGAGTTTCAACAAAAATAAACAGTTTTATACATGAGTTGAAAAAATTAAAAATTGATGTATAGCATTGAAATGATAAAAGTGTTGGTTCTTTTCTCGATTTTAACAATATATTCAATATTTAATAAAAACAATATGACCACTATGGATAAAACCTGCTTTTTAGAAAGAAAAATGCGCGGTCACTCGGCTCTTTTTCCATTTTCGCAGTTGCTGGAAGTATCAGAGATTCGCGGTAGGATTCGTGCAACCCCCATTTGCAATGGAATAGAAAGAGCTTATGAAGACGCAGGCTGCGGCGGTGGTTGAGACACGAACAACTGTGAGTCAAAAAAAAAAGAGAAAAGGCCTTATAAACAATAATAATAAAAAAAATGACAGCAAAGCGAACAGAAAGGAAAAAATACTGTGGAAATAAATTAATTTTATTCAAATTTTTAGGCTTTAATATTTACATTTAATCATTTAAAAAATGTTTGATAGAAATTGACAAACAAAAAAGCTTGAGTATTAAGCTTTTGTTTTCTAACACAAAAACCTTGGGAAAACATCCTTTTAAAATATCGATTTTTTAAAGACCACAGGGTTCTAACTATGGCAACAAAAGCTATCACGTGAATAAAGAAAGCAAGCTCAAATCTTGTTTGTCAGTGTGCATTTTTATTTATAAGGTCAGTCAAACTGCAAACTGGCTCATAAATAAAAAATGAACTCTACTGTGAAAAAAAAGAAACCAGACACAAAAGATCGATTGATTGATTTGGTTAAGCTAATCAAATCATACCGGCAAACAATTTCTTAACTTTTGCGTATTTACAAAATCAAAAAATAACAAACGAAAGAAAAATCTGCATATCTATTAATTTATAACTATCAATCGTATACCAATTTTTTTACAAATTACTAAAATTTAAACGATCCCAAAAAAAACCCCAAAAATAATGCATATCTTTCACTTTATTATTCATCATCAAGCTCTTGATCAATCAATAGTCCGATGAACACACTCGTGAATGTTCAGTGTTTTTAAATCATCAACCATCAAAATATGAAAACGCACGATTTCGAAATATTTAAATATTTTTTTTGAGAAAGTTACGATTGCCAGTATTTACAAATTGCTGTGAAAAGATAAAAGTTGGGACAATCATTTTGATTTTGACCTAAATTTTATGCAAATCAGAACCGAAAAAATTGCAAATATATAAAGCTTAATTTGATTAAAATTTCTAAAAAAACTGTTTTTATTATTTTGTGCATAAATTCAAAGTCGTTTCTTTTGATGCCTCATTTATTTGACGGTGTCCATGTTGTGTGTAGATATTTTACTAATACTGCTGCGTTTTTGTACTTTTCTTAAAATTTACCTTAATCTTTGACCGAAAATTTTTGGCATTCAGCTTATATGCTTTTCGTATTCTCTTTTTCGCATTTTTATTTTGATATTTTTGGTGATCTTTGAAAATGTTTATTTTTAATCGTCCGATCTTTAATGATAGCAAGTACAAAGGCTCTATTTGTAAAGTCAAAAATTGCACAAATGTTCTTTCTTCCCAACAATAGAAATGTTTTCTTCTTGGCATAAAATCAAAAATCAGTAATTAAAAGTCATCATTATTTAATTACTAAAAATGTAAACAACAACCCCTCTATTACTCTGTGTATTAATACATGTATTTACTATTTTCTTTTTTGAACTTTTATTTTTTATGTCTGTCATTTTTATTTTATGAGTCAATCAAAATAAATTGATTTTTTGCAGCACTTTTAAATTTTTTTTCTATCATGACAGTTGGGTTTGATTTAATTCTACGAACTACGAAAAATGTACACATTTTTAGGATTTTATTTTGTTTTTAATGATTACGGTTACAAACTCTAAATTAAAGTTTAACAAAAAAGGAAAAAAAGGTGAACAGAATATAAACAAAATGATGACAAACGTAAAAATAGTTCTTTTTCTTTAATAAAACCATTCTTTTTAAAGGATATCAGTAGCCTAAAAATTATCAAACTATTACACATTCTATTGAGTTTAATTGTCTTCATTTATTTTTGCCGATGTTGAAATGTTTTCAAAATAAAAATGTATATTTAGTTTATAAACAAAACTCTTTGTGTTTTAGGACTATAAAGACATAAGATGTTGTTAAAATAAGGAATCAAAAAACATTTTTTTAAACATTAAAAATGAGCAAAAAAGACAAAGAAAGAACAAAACAATCATTTTGGTAAATACAGTATTTTTTCGTCCATAAAGAACTTGTTTGAACATTTTTTCAACAAAATACAAAATTACAGTAAAATAAAGTTGATTATACTTTGAAATCTGAAAAATTCTTTTTTAATTAATTTTTAATCGTTGTTTATGATCAAAGCGGAACATGTTTTTTGTTCTTAGACCAATGCAAACAAGTTTGTGCTCCATTCTTTCTCTCTATTTTTTCACTCCTTCAAAGTATTCTTAAACATATATAAAAGACAATATCTTTACGCACAATAAAGGTATTCTTTCTTCATTTTCATTCTTTCAAATTTGTAATAATAATGATCGTTTTTTATTTACTTTCATTTTTTATTGTTTTTTCAAATGCAGCAAAATTTGTTGATCAGGTAATGAATTACCTTAATCCTTCGATATGGTTAAAGGATATACTGTGATTTTAGATATCAAGACAAAGCAGTCAACTCTTAGTTGAATCACAAAATGGTAAAATGATAAGGCAGTGTTCTTGTGTTGAACAAAATGAATGCGTTCTTTCTTTAAAAACTCAAATGAGTCAATGCTTTGATACTTGCTTTCATAAAGTTAAAGATGTACGGCACTTTTGATGCCTAATTTTTTTGGTTAAATAAAATAATTTTTAGGCTGGAATAAATGTTGAAAGCCTTAAAGGATGTTTTCATCAAAAACAATACATCGTCGATGATATGGTATCATGCATTCAAGGCTCTATGAAAACGTATGTGTTTCTTTTGTCCTTTTTTGAACAAATTTTTACAATTATCAATCAATTTCTGTCAAAGATTTGTCAACCTTTTATTACACAACTTTTCATGCCTGAAAATACCTTTCAGATGCACAAATTCTCAAGATGGTAAACAAATTCCATACACTGATATTAACATTTTCTTTACAAAAGGTGAAAAGAAACTTCATCAACAAGCCGAAATGTTTTTAGCAACAATGGGAGATTCTGGTAGAGCTTTGATTGATTCTGCATTAGATGTTGGAGCATGTATTAAAGATTGTGTAATTCAAAAAAATACTGGTGGATATTGCTTTGATCACAAAAAGTAATATCATCGTTATTGTAATTATCTTTCATCATTAATTTTTTAGATGCCAACCATTGATTGAAGCAAAACAAGCAAACAAATCCCTTAAAAAATGCATAAAATCTATTGGTTGGAAGAAAGAAGCAAGTGAACTCTGTGAATGCACTGTAAAAGCTGGTGTCAGGTATTTAAACTGTTAAAACAATGTTACCGTGTTTAACACAACAAAAACTATTTTCAGTGAAATGGGACAATACTGTAGCATGCTTAAAACTATTACAGGAAGTGAACGTCGTGGTCATCGCAAGAATAGTTAAATTTTTTTAATATCCATTCATTTGTCATAATTATAATTAAACTTTAATAAATTTTTAAATTTTATTTTTTATCTTTCTTTCTTTCATTTTACACCACAATTCATGTTATACGACCAGCAATAGATTCGTAAAAATTATTTTCACATGCATTTGTTTTTATATTAAAAGCACCCAAAAATGACAAGAATTGAAAATCTTTTGAAAAACAATTCTTTGGACGCCATAATAGAGTGAAAGTACATTTATTGCTTATTTCTTTTATCTTTGATGTAAATATACCCTGGAAATAACAACTTTAAATCAACGTTCAACACCTGTATATATGTTCCTAAAAATGGAAGTAGACGTCATATTATGTAGAAGGATTCCTGATAATCTAAAAATCAAATTTTGTCCAAAGTATACGTTGAAATAAAATGTAAATGAGACATTTGATATTACAATCGATAAAAAAGGACGACGATAAGCATCTTGATTGTTTGATGTTTTCCTTGTAAGGAATCATCCAGATATGACGTCATACAAAAATCGAATTTTTTTTACCCCTCCCTCCCTACCCGTCATACAAATGCTTTGATCTTTGCCGCAACTTCAAAGCGGTGTCATACCTGGCTGACCCTCCTCCCTCCCTACCCTAGCAAGCATGACATCATATCTGGAGGATCCCTAATCATCAAAATCTGAAGTGCAAATTTATTTTACAAATTGCTACCATTTTTATTTATCTGATTTGAACTGCCTTTTAAATATTTTTTTCAAAAGAATAAGAATTTTGCTTATGTTGGTTGATAAATAATTTATTTATCCAAGAATGCTGACGTAATAAAATAATGATGATAATAAAAACTAAAATTGTGTAGAGACAAAAAATAATTTTACGAATAAAATTTTTTCCGACGTTTCGAACGTAATAAAATACACAATATTAGTTTAATTTTTTAAACATGGTAATAAAAACAAACAGATGAATAAACCCACAAATGTTGTAAGAATGAATTCGATCATTCTTTTTTCATTTTAGCTTAAAAATAGATTTTCATGAACTAAAATCACCTCTTTTTTTAATGTCGCCTGGAAAAAGTATCTGTCCGATAGTGTTGAAATTTTCCGTGAAAACCTTAATCATGCTGAATTTTATTGTAAACACCTACAGGCGGCATCTTTGATTTGAAAATTCCGATTTTCGTATGACGTCATTATTGGATGATCCCTATCTTTAAATTTTCATTTTGATAAAAAAAGCATCCCGGTAAAATTATCCGAAAAATTCGATAAGTCTGGGAATCTAGAGTTTTATGATTCTAAATGATACTTCTGAACCTGTTTTACATTTTATAAACATTGATACATAATATTCTTAAAAGAAAAATTAACCTGTCTTTGACTTTTTGCTAAGTTTTTTTGATGAAATGTCGTAAACAATGCCAAATTAGGACATTTCATCGCGATGGCATATTTCAAAATCATGTTTAAATTTTATGAAACTCACCCAGAATACTTCAGCAACCTGATATCTTATAATACAAGTCACCCCATCTTTTGTAAGACATGATTTTTACTCCGAAGTCGATGTTGAAGATATTGATCTCACACGGTTTTTAGCTTGGTTTTTAAATTTTTGTCGCTCAATTTAAATGATTTTTTTGAAAAGCCCAAAAATTGGTGTGATGCTTTTTTGCTTCGAAACGGGGATATGTATATTTAATTTTTTATTGGGGTCAATTCAAACGGTAGTCGAAATTTTGACACTTGCTGTCAAATAATTTTTTTTTTATTTTGCATCTTATAGCTTTTATTCAAATGTATCATCATGGGAAATATCTTTATGATTGTTTCAGTTTTGGATTTTCCCCCAATTTTTCAATTTTTGACTATGCCATAACTTAATTACTGTCAAATGAAAAGTACAAGACAGATTGAGCCAAAACTTTCCTCGTATTTTTTTATCTAGTTCTGCCGAATGGGCAGCAAAAAATTACGTAAAAAAATTCTCAGTTCCGCTCGGTTTAAATTTTCTCTTACACCCAGTGTTACCACTTTTCAAAAAAAGTGACGCCAACGCCGACGTCGGCGTTGGCGTCGATGGCGTTAACGCCGGGTGACGCCGGAGAGCTTTTTTACCAATTCATTAAAAATATAACAAATTTCTTCTGAACATGTTGAAAATCTATATTTATGTTAAACTTACAACTAATTAGAGCGAAAGAAGCATGGATCAATGTTAAAAACAAAGAATTTAGCGTATTATCGAGAAAATTTCTGTCTTTGGCGTCTCGGCGTCGACGCCGACCACGAAAAGGTGACGCCGACGTTGGCGTCGTGGAAACACTGCTTACACCATTTCTTAATTGCTTTTTTAATTTCGCGCGTAATATTTATTTTCTTTTTCTTTTTAGCTCACAAAACTTTAACACTTTTTCAGCAGCAAAAGTGATCTGGTGTGTAATATCCGAGAGTTTATACAACTTTATATTCTGCTATAAAAATGGTCACATTCTATGAAGATGGTAACAAGATTGAAGTACATCGCTTGATGGCAAAAGGTAAGTTTTTCTTATATAAAAAGTAAACTATTATATGTACATGTATGAAACATTTTAAGGTGCTTTTGGTAGAGTTCATTATGGAAGATTTAATAATCAAATGGAAGTAGCTGTGAAGAAACAAAAGCATACTGTATACACGGAAGATGAAAACAAATATTTGGCATCTTTTAAAAGTGATTACATTCTTAAAGAAATTTTTACCTTCTACCGCGGAGGCTTCATTTATATGGTAACTGAAATAGCCGATGGTAATTTAAGTGATTATGTAAATGAACTTGGTCCTGTCGTTGATCAAACGATTTTTCGTGCTATAACTTTCCAAATCATTACTGGTATTTCACAAATTCATGAAAAAGGCTTAATTCATCGTGATATCAAACCTTCTAACCTCCTTATTGCTGGCAATACAATCAAGATTTGTGATTTTGGTTTTGCTAAAGAAAGTGCATCTAGGTCCGCATTTCGAGTAAGTTCCTACAACCGTATACCTTCCGTTAAAAAATACTTTTAGATGGGAACGTCAATTATTATGGCCCCTGAAGTAATAATTGAAACTCCTTATAATACATCCGCTGACATTTGGAGTCTTGGAATTGTCTTATATTTTCTGCGAACTGGTGCTTATCCTTTTGAAAATAGCCGCAAGTATTCAGAATTATTAAAGAATATGGTTGGCAAAATTGCATTTTCTGGATCAATCGAAAGCAAAGTTAAACAATTCCTTGATACTCGTGAAGTTCAATTTGCAACAAAAGGGACCATCTTTGAAGAGAAAGATGTTTACTATCGACATCAACATCTCATTAAGGTAAGCTTTTTTTATTATATACGATTTAATTTAATATGGCATTAAAGTGTTGCCTTCAACCTGAAGCTGAAAAACGTCATACTGCAGTTCAACTTCTTACACATACTGTATTCAAAAATTTACGGTATGTTTTTCAAGATATAAAATAACCAAATAATTTTCATTTTTAGCGATGAAGATTTTCACAAGATCCCAAGATATATCCGAAAAACTGTATAGAGTATGAAATTATTTTTGTTTTTTCTGTTGATTTTTTATGTTTTGTTTCTCTTTTTATAAACAGAAAGATGAATAAATATATTGTTATGAAAAACGGTAGTTAAACAATCATATTTACATTAATTCTAATATCTTTTATCAATCCTTTTTCGTCTTAGAACGCAGAGAGAGAATAAAGTAATTCTCTCTCATAAAAATTGGTACGCTTGCATTTTTCAATTTCTTCTTTCGTATTCGTTTTTTAAAGAAATGCTGTGACACTGAAAATGTAAGTTTAATTATTTCATTAACTTTTTACATTTTATCAGTCAAATATTTAGGACACCAGGAAAACTTATCAAAAGAAAACGCGTCATTTATTGGGAAATTCGATCATGGGAACTTGAAATTGGAAGAAAAATTGGTTCTGGATGTTTTGGAACTGTGTACAAAGGAAAATATTTCGGTAAGTCATTGATGGGAAACTTATGCAGAAAAAGGAAGTATCTTTTTAGGTGATGTTGCTGTTAAAGTTTTAAATGTTCCTGATCCATCTCTATCTTTGTTAAAAGCATTCCGAAATGAGATGGCCCTTTTAAGAAATACTCGACATACAAATATATTAAATTTTATGGGTTGGACGCGTTCTCCTCAATTAGCAATTGTTACTCAATGGTGTCAAGGGTCATCACTTTATCATCACATTCATGTTTTGGAGCCAAGAATTGATTTTACACAAGCTATGATTATCAAAATTTGTCGACAAATTGTACATGGTATGAGTTATTTGCATGCAAAAAATATTATTCATAGGTTTGTTCTGTGTCAAGCATACATTCAAGGAGATCAATTTTAAATATTTTTAGAGATTTAAAAACCAACAATATCTTGTTAACCGAAGATAATACGGTTAAAATTGGAGATTTCGGTTTAGCTACTGTAAAAACTCGGTGGAGTTCAACAACTGGAGGTCAACAAGCTCAACAACCTACAGGATCAATATTATGGATGGTAAGCCTTTTCACAACCAAAAAGGGGAAAACGTGAAATAACATCCTTTTTAAATTTTGGGTTTTTACAGAAGATGGAATTGATGTTTTGCTGAACACCAACACTTCGTTGAATTTAGCATTATCCCTCGAATATTTTAAAATAATTAATAAAAACATTCTTAGGCACCAGAAGTTATTCGAATGCATGAGCATACAACAAAATCAGATGTATATTCATTTGGGATTTGTTTATATGAGCTTTTAACTGCCCGACTACCGTATGATCACATCAATAATCGAGATCAAATTATTTTTATGGTTGGAATGGGTTTACTTCGGCCTGATAATTCTCATTTACGTCTTGATACTCCTACAAAACTGCGTAAACTTTTCCTTAAATGCATTGAATATAATGCTACAAACAGATTCGAATTTGATGAGGTATGTAATTATGATTTAAATCACATTAATTTAATCTAAGATTTTTAGATTAAACAAGAATTAGATAAAGTTGCGGCAACTGTACCAAAAGTGACAAAATCACAAAGTGATTCATATGTTTACAAAGCTTGCAGAAGCCATCGTCATTGTCAGAAGTCATCCCTCAATTGCAGCCAATCTTGATCCACTTCTTCATTCAAATGTTGTTCCAAAAACTCCCAATAAATTTGCATCACCAGGTCCACATTCAAGAATAAACGCGAAGACTTGAGCTAAATGAAATGTTAGCAGTTATTGTTGTTTTTTTTCTGTTTTATTGTTGTTTCATTGTTATTCTAAAATTGGTAATACCAAATATATTGTAGTAAAGGCTTGTAAATAAATTAAGTCTTGTTATCAAAAATAGTTTATCTGTAAATCAAAACAATAAAGCAGAAAGAGTTTTGTGACGTCTGGGTAATCCCTTAGTTCGTTTGAGATTAAGGATGGACAAGGGCCTGGGCCGGGCTTGGGCCTGAAGTGTCTGGGCCTGGGCCTAATATTTGGGCCCTCGTCCATCCTTATTTGAGATGCAAGATTTAATTTGCAATACTCACAACGATAAGGTCAATTTTCTGCAGTGTTATTTTTATTATTTATAAATTTCTGCATCTAACGGTACAGTTAACAAAAGATAATTTCATTTACGCAAAGTTTGATATAACGCAAAATTAAAATTTATAAAAAAATTTATATGTTTAAATTTTATAAAAAAAATTTATATGTTTATATGTTTAAATTTTTTTCTTCATAGAATATTTTTAAAATCTTAACACGAAAAATGGCAAGAAAAAGAGTCAAAATCTTCGAGAATGCTTTCGTCGTTGCCCTCCTCATTTGAAAATGAGTGTAATATTTATGATTTAGCCTTTTTCTACATTTTTATTCCTTTAAATTTTAACTTTGTATTTTTTAGAATTATATCATTATGGCATTGTCAATTCCTCAATCTTTTCATTCTCGCCATTTAAAAGATGGAGCAAGAACCTACAAAGGTCTTGATGAAGCTGTTACTAGAAATATTGAAGCTTGCTCTGAACTTGGTAGTCAGCTTAAAACTGCTTTTGGCCCTAATGGTATGAATAAGCTTCTTGTAAATGATATCGGAAAAGAGTTTATTACAACTGATGCTGCAACAATTATTCATGAAATTGCTGTTCAACATCCTGCCGCTAAATTGCTAGCTATGGCTGCCGATTATATGCAAAATGGCCCAGGTGATTATGTAAACACTTCCATCATTCTTGCTACTGAATTTTTAATTGGTGCTGCGGAACTTATCAATTCGGTTAGTGGTCCACGTTATTTGTCTTTTCGGAAGTGTCACATCTTCGAAACTTCTCCTTTTGTCATCTTTTATTGTTAACAATTTTAGGGCATCAAAACTGTTGAAATTATTGAAAGTTACCAGAAGATGGGGGAAACGTTGATGTCACATCTCTCCAACTTTGTTATTGCTCAAGCAAAAGATCTTCATAAAGTAGAAGATGTAAAGAAATACCTCTTATCACCTATTATGGCTAAACAACTTATCCATGCTGACTTCATTGCTGAAATTGTTGCAAAAGCTTGTGTACAAACAGCTTCCAAGAATAATGCATTTAATGTCGACAATATTCGTATTGTAAAGCTCCCCGGTGGTACTGTAAAAGATTCTGTTGTCATTAATGGAATGGTATTTAATCGTTCATCTGAAACTGATGTTAGAAATGTTGAAGGTGCACGCGTTGCTCTTTTTGCTTGTCCATTTGATATTACTCAAACTGAAACAAAAGGAACTGTTTTAATGTCAAATGCTTCTGAACTTATGGAATTTAGCTCTAATGAAGAAAAAGAAGTCGAAAAACAAGTTCGTGAACTTCATGAAGCTGGAGTCAATGTTGTTGTTGCTGCTGGAAAATTTGGTGACCTTTATATCCATTACCTTAATAAATATAACATTATGGGTGTTCGATTGGTATCCAAGTTTGATCTTCGTCGTCTGTGTCGTATGCTTTGTGCACCAGCTCAAGCAAATATCTGTGTTCCATCCCTTGAACATATTGGACAATGTGATAAAGTTTATCAACATGAATTATCTGGACATGCAGTTATCGTTTTCGAAAAGACTGGACAAGTAGGATCGATTGCAAGTATTGTTGTCCGTGGACCTACAACTCTTCAATTAAATGATATGGAACGTGCTATTGATGATGGTATTAATACCTATAAATCTCTTACTCGTGATTCAAATTTGGTGGCAGGTGCTGGAGCTTTTGAAATTGAAATTAATCGTTATGTTGAATTTTTGGCCAGCACCAATTCTACAATTGAGCAATTTATTCTTCGTAAATTTGGTTTAGCATTTGAAGCTATTCCAAAACAATTAGCTCGAAATGCTGGTTTGAATGCTACTGAAACACTTGCTGCGCTTTATACTGAACATAAGAAAAAGAATAATTCTGCTGGTGTTGATATTAATGAAAGTGGCAAAGTTATTGATGCTCAGAAAATGAGTCTTTTTGATGCTTTCCTTCCTAAAAAGATGGCTATTCAAGTTGCAGTTGATGCTGCATGTCAAATTTTGAGTGTAGATCAAATCATTATGGCTAAACTTGCTGGTGGTCCAAACCCAAATGCTGCTCGCCCTCAAGATGCTGAAGGAAATGATGATGGAATGGCTTAAATTTAAATAATCTTAAAAATCTCATGATCTTTTTTTATTTTGATCCATGTTTCTGTTTTACAAGTTTTGTTATTCTGCTTTTTGCTAATAAACGTTTATTTTATGCAAAAATTAAATTCATTGCGTTTTTTAAATTTTTTTAACACAAAGTATTAGAAAGCAGTCGACTGTCTGTTGAATTTCAACCTAAAAGTCTTTGAAAAGGTTTTGTCGCGAAAACGTGACTGAATTCACGAATAATGTTTTATCTTCTTTTTATTACTTTTTTTGAATGTTAAAAAACTTTAACAATGGTTTAAACGTTTTGTCGATCCGGTCTAAACATATTACACTATGAAAGACAGGAAAATTCCTGTGGCTTGTCGGTATTATTTAGTTGGGCAGTGCATTAAGAAATCTAGTGATTGCCGTTTTTTACATGATAAGTCTGCTCCAGTTAGTCTTCTGTGTTCAAAATTTTTAGCAGGATATTGTGAAAAAGATATTAAATGCCGGTATAGTTATTATCTTCAAAAACAGTAATTTCAAAAGTAATTTAAAAAATTTTATAGTTTTATTCATTACAAGCCAATATTAGAGACCGCTGAATTACAAAATGAAAAAGTACTGTGTCGATTTTTTTATGAATATGGTCACTGCCGACGAGGTTTTAATTGCCCACATATCCATGGAAAACTTTGTCCTGATTGTGCATTATATGCTATTTATCCAGATGATTCTGATGGAAGACGTCATCAGAAAGTATGTGAAAATGCAAAAGCATCGATGATTCGAAGATATTCTGAGCCATCAATATCTAAAAATTGCGTAATTTGCCATGGAAATATTGTTGAACAATTAAATCGTTTTGCAATTATGCAATCTTGTAATCACGTATTTTGTGCTCCATGTATTAAACGATGGCGTGCTACTACAACTCGGTCTAAAGAAAATACCAAGTAATTAATAAAACACTCAAAATTTAAATAATTAAAACAACCGTTTCAGAAGTTGCCCTATTTGTCGTGTTATGAGTTATCAATATATTCCATCAGATTACTGGATAGAAGATACCAATGAAAAACAAGAATTATTCCAAAATCATCGTCAAATAGTCTCACAAAAACTCTGCCGTTATCTCAAAAGTGATCCAAAATGGTGTCCTTTTGGTTCAAATTGTATCTATTCTCATAGTATTAATAGCGTAGAATTTAGTCGTGGCAAACCTGGTGTAAAGCCCAAGAATTTCTCAATTTAATTTTTCTCTCTTTCAAATGTTATCCATAAGTCTTTCAAATATTCTTTTTATTATTCTTTCACGTTTCTTTGTTAAAACCCGGGTACAAAATTGTTTTAAAATTGCTTTTGTAGTTAAAATTTTCTAATCATAGAGAACCAAATCGGCTAGGAGGCCATAGAATAAATATAGCTTTGCCTTGAAATAATCCTTTGTTAACAGGTCCATAATTTCTGCTATCTTGTCCAACAGTAACATTATCAGAAGACATCCAATATTCAAGAGGTCCTAAAGGCATCGACGGACAATTTCCCATATCAATATTTTCACCCGGAGTTGCAGTCACTCTTTTCACATGATGAACTTTTGGATCTTTCGGTGATCTGAAAAAAGCGTATACAACTGCAAATTTATATTTAAAAAACAAAAAAAAAATGCTTACATATACGTAAAAATTTCACCATTTTTTGGAAATTTGTAAACTTTGCTTAACCATACAATATCGTTCTTCCACCATTGAGCATTATTCCCTAATAATGTTGGCTCAAAAATATTGTACAATGTAAAGAATTAACACAAACATAAAACATACCTCCATAGAAGCACCTACAACTGATGCAGGATGACCAATACATTCACAAAATGCTATCGGCAAACTAATAATACCAAATGTTTTTCCCACCGTTTTAGTTATTGTCCATAAAAGTGTCATTTTGTTAAAATATCTTTTAAATATTTGCTTGTTTACAATCATTTTACTGATTTTTTTACATCAGCATTTTACACACATTTTGCCAAAGTGAATGCATTGACAGCAAGGTGTACTGTAACTGATTTGTTATGAAAATATCAAATTCATATTCGTTTCTTTGAGAACAGATTTTTTTTCATTGTGGACTTTAAAACTTAAACTTATAAAAAGTTCTCTCTTTTTTCTGCCCTACAATCGTTTTTAAAAACTTCGAAAAATTTATTATTATAACTTTCTGTAATTATCAAATACAAAAACTTCTAAATGTTTAAGAACGGCTTTATAATAATAAAGCCGCTTTATTCTGATATGTTTTAAAATATGTTTTAATTCATTTTTCTAAATTCAAAATATTAAATTATACATTTTTCTTTTAATTTTTTAATCTGTGGTTACAATTCAGCAACATTTTATTTTTTAATCTTTATTAAAGTTCATAATCAGAAGCGATATAAAAGTTGTGGCAGTGAAAATTTGGAAAAAATTTAAAAAAAGAAAAAGTAGTGCAAAATTTTTTAAACAGATTTAGGTCCTTTTTCAAGTAGCAAGGAAGCATCTTCACCTTTTGTCTCCAAATCTTCCACGATATTCAGCATGGCTAAAGCAAGATAACTTGCAGGTAAATCACCAATATTCAAAGCAATTTGATGAAGAATGAATTGCCCATCGCGTCCGATAATTTTGAAAAACTTTTCAACAAATGTTGATTTGCTATGAATAAGAAGAAATGATCGAAGCAATTTAATTACATATGCATTGGTGAAACAGCATTGAAGAACCCAGTAAAAGAAATGCGCAGTACTTATTACTGAAACCGCGAGCATCCAGAACCATAAAAATAATAAAATTTTTTCATAATAAATATTTAATGTTAATACACAAAGTACTGTATCCCATTGAATTGCGCCTGGTTTACGTCGTTGAAAATCACAATGTGTTATGCGTGGGAAGTGTCCTGTTTCCTGTAAAATTGTCTCGTTGTTTTTTTTTTTGCTTGTATCGATGCTCTTAACTTATGAATATAGAAGGGTAAGCACATTTTTTCCCGTTCAAGTAAAAAAATGTATATGCAAGGTTAAAGGGTTTTTGAAAATCAAGTATCTTTTCTTTTGTGAGAAAAACGAAATATTTTGACGCTTGAACAAGTTGTAAGTTTCAGTCTTTTGTAAATAACAAAGAAGAAAAACAGTTGTAAGCAAATCTCATCTCCCTTTCTTTTCTTCTTTCTTCCATGCTTATTCTTTTGATTGGCTTACCTATTTTTTTGCTTCTTTTTCTTTGCATTAAATGTAAACTTCCGGGAGTAAACACAAACAATATCGTGTAATCTTACAACGTAACAGTAATCTTTTACTCTTATTCTCTCTCCTTTTCTTATTTTTTGGTTCATAGTTGGAAGAATCTTATTTAAAAGTCCATCTAATTAAATAAGCTCTTTAACTAAGAATACAACCAAAAAAATAAGCAGATTACTCGTGTTTATTTAAAAACGTAGACCAAAGTAAAAAAATTGAAGAAAAATAAGACAAAACTTACTTGCCAATCATTTCCCATAATTAAATCATAAACAATTGTAATTCCAGATTGTCCATCCATACTTGAGGCAATCAATAAATTTAAAAAGTAAAAATTGAACCAAGCATTTAAAGTTTGTAATAGGGTATACAGTAAGTAATATGCACCAATGGTTCCCCGATTTTTTCGGCGATAAAGACGAAGTCCATCCCAAACATAAACCGCAGCAATTTTTTCAAAACTTTCAATTCTGTCTGCAATTATGAATTTTTATGCATCTTTTGGGCTTGACAAGCTTATTTAAATAAATAAAATTCAACTTAATTTAGAAGACAAATATATTCAAAGAAGCATTCAAACTTAATTTGGAAATCAATCTTTTAAAAATCTATTTGGTAAAAAATTACAGTATCGGTCAACGTAAAAGAGATTGTGAACATTGAAAGAAGTAAAACTAACTTGCAAAATTTGCACTTTTAATTTGATGCCAGACATCATCAATGTATTGAACGGTCGAGGGAAGGTCGTATCCTAAAGAAGTGGTTTTATTTTTATTCTTTTATTTACTTGCTTTACAAAATTCTTTTGTAAGCTTCAAATTGCGATGTTCTCGCATTACATGCTTTTTTCACATCTTTTTTGAATATGTATGAAAAAGCTTGTCCAGTTTCAGACCATCATCAAAAAAATCAAAAAATGTAAAAAGGAAGAACAAAGTTAAAAAAAAGAATGTATGTTGTTAGAATATTTTTTATTAAGGAAGTAAAAACGCAAATATAACATACCAGACCATGCACATATCAGACGCATAAAAAATCGTGGAATATAAAAAAGAAAAGCTTGTAAAGCAAGAACATAAGGAACCTGAAACAAAATTAAAAATCGAAAAAAATAGATATCAGATTTGTATTAAACAAATAATACCCATTGATAATATCGAATACTATTGTATGAGCGTCTTTGGGGATCAAAATCAAGTTGATGTGTAATATTATGAAAATATGTTCCATGCACATAACAATATTGATTTACAAATGTCGCCCAAGTTGCAGTAAATTCAGCTGGAGTCCAACATGTAATCGGAGTACCCCAATAATGTGATGATAAAAGTAATCCAGAGCTAATTGAAAGTACGACTACAGTATACAAAGAATTTAAGCGATCAGCCTACAAAACAAATTTAATAGAAGGAAATGAGATCAAATGAATATCTGAAGAAGAAAAAAACACTTACAAAATCACCTCTTGGCTGCTTAAATACTCGACCTATTAAGGTATTCACAGTCTGGATTGTACCCAAGTGTGCACTCATTTTTTGATTATCGTTCGCTTCAAAGGAAGTATGCAAAAGCAGGAAAAATAGCTGGAAGCAATAATATTTTGACCCTTTATTATTTCGATCGTTTCAAAAATATTCAAGTATTGTAGAAGCAAGTGTTGTCTACCGCCTTGTTACAACAATGTACAACAAGAAAAGCTTGTTGCGCAAAAAAAAATCAGTCAACGGGTTCGGTTCAGGTGGGTTGTTAGCAGTACTTCTAACAAAAAGAAACATTTTGCGCAGTAACAGCTCCGCCTTTTCTTGACAATTCACAGTTATACAAATATACAAGAAGCATACAAGTACCATCAATGGCTGTTAACAGGAATAGCTTATTCATAACGTTAAAAAGTAAAAAAAGAAGATGTTTTATGCTCTCTTTATTATTTTTTCTTTCTTTGACCACAATATAAAAAAAGGCAACGAAAAGACTGCGGTCAGTAAAAGAAAGAAGCTTGACGCTTAAATTAGATTAAATTTAATGAAAGATGACATAAATAAAACTCTTCTAGAATATCAATAACACTTTGATAAAAATTTTAGCAGAATAAATTAACAGGAACAAATTTTTGGTGATGGTTTTAAATAAAAATTTTAAATATACAAGATTTTCAATGAAAATTTCAAATTTCAAGATTGATAAAAAGAAAAACGTTTATAAATGATGTAAAAAAGTTGGAGAAGTTTTACCCAATTTTATACTAAAACAAAGCAGTACTCTTTTAAAATTGAGTTTATCAAAACTTTGATTAAAAACGTAATTGAATGACTAAACTGTTTTGAAATGTTTTATGCTATACAGTAAAAATGAGTTTTTTTGTGATTACAAATTTCGAAAGAAATTTGAAAAATCCGAATTTTTCATGGTCGTTTTTATGACTATGCCAGTATTCGATAAATCGTTTATTTGTAGTTTTATTTTCACAATTACCGTAATTTGCAACTATTTATTTCCTAAAATCTGATAAGTTCAATAGCGGTACAAAAAGATCGTAATCAAAACAATTCATTACCACATCTTTGACTTATTTTAAAAGTTTAATATAAAAGTTTTTTACAACTTTTTAAAAAAGAAATTTTTAAAAGGAATTTTGTTCTGGTAATTCTGCTAACTCCAAAATTTATTTTTTTAAATTGGTGTTGCTATTGTGGCAAAATGTCACTTAATAAAAACGCCGCCGATAGGTTTTTGCTGCCTCAATTTTGAATTACAAATGTTTCATGTATTTCTTATAAATGTATTTTTATTATTAAACCATTATAAACCATATAATGGCGAGTCCAAATAACTCCAATTCTCCGCCAGGAATTGACTTTGATCATTTTGATTGGTCAATTCTTGATGCAAATGCCGAACCTCCTGAACAACCATATTTTTCAAAGCCAAATATTAAAAAAAGTAAATTTGAACCAAAGATAATCAGAGCTGATAATACTTACACTAAGGTATTTAATAACATTTAATCGAGTTTCTTCACCAAAGGTTTTAGGAGATTAATGGGGTTCGATTTTCAACCGATGAAGGACTGGCTGAGCTGCAGAAATTTAAAAAGAAACTTCGATCTTTGCAAAGCTCATTTGGGAATTTTTATTCAAGCTGGTTTGATCATAGTATTACTGAAAAGGAATATACAAGTAATAATAACTAACTTTTTTGATTTCTTGTTGTGTTTAAAACAGTTACTTTTTAGTCAAACAAAACAAATCTTCTCAACGAAAGGATGCAACATTAAAATCAGAGGTTTGGCTTAAAAATTTTTTCATATTTTTTTCTCCAAAGCACTCAAATATTAAATATGGATTTATCGTCTGCTTTTTTGTTAGACATCAATACCCATGATAAAATTGTTTTGTTTTTAATTTAAACATCGAAACGATTTTGTTACTGGTAGAAATGTTTAATGAAAAAAATATTTGTATCAACGTTTTTTACGTCTTCAACGTTATTACTTCATTCGACTTTTACCTTTTTTTTGCTTCCCTTTGTATTATTTTAATTTATTTTAGATTGAAAGGAAAAGCAGACAACAAGGTTCTCTTCATAAATATATACCGTATAATGAACCGAAGCGTTCAAGAGAAGGACCTGCTTGTACTTGCACTGAAGAAGAATTCAAAAAGGGTGTTCATCATCACGTGTATGCTGGTGAAAAACAAATTCCCAAATGTGATCCCAATTCCAAGTATACTATTTTTATTATACAATTTTAGCAATAACAAAATTTGTGATATTTAGCAATTTGGATAAGTTACATCATTATTTCCTAAAATTAAAAGAATCTTCAAAGCATTCTCATCCAATTTCATCACTTAAAGTTTATGGAGAAACATATGAATTTGAAGGATTTTCCATTTTTCTTCATCAACCATATCCGAAAAGATTTCCTGCTGCTGGGCTAAATGATATTTATGAAGATTGGACTTGGGAACTTGTTGAAGAAGAACCACCTACAGTAATTTTTGATTTCAAATGTGTTCTTTTTAAAAATTTATTTTTCAGCATTTTACCGTAAATGAACTTGAAGCTTTTCATGACTATCTTTATGGTGTTTTACTTGAAACTTTCGATCTCAAACGGTATCCATCTTCAACAAATAGAGAAAACAGCTGCCCCACATATCATATATATCCACGATTTGTTCGAGTTTCGGGTAATTCTTTTGCTCTTTTTAATGTTCGCTGTTATATTATTTGTGATTTTTTACAGGTAATCAAAAACGTATTCTTTCAATGTCATTGGTGCTAAATTCTCTTCGACGCAATCTTCTTCCTGTTGAGAAAGGATACATTAGTGACAAAAGTGTCCAAGGAAAATTATTTGTTCATCCAGAGAAAGTAAGCATTTGCTTATTATATCTTTGTTAACAACTATCCCTTTCAGCGTCCTAAAGCAATACGGGTTGATGAAAGTGATTACGTTAAAGATGACTATTCTATTTTTCCAACCTTCTTTCATAAAACTATTCTTTCTTCGACAATCATAAACTTCAATGATACAATTATCAAAAATTTAATGGATCGAAATGGCCGGGGGTAGGACAAATTTTAAAGGGATTTAAATTACAAAATTATCATTGTTTTAGAAAAATGGCTCGTTCCATTCGTATCCCGTTTTCTGCTTCTGGATTCTATCATACGGGTCTCTTTCCAGATATAACAATTCATGCTTTAATTTGTCTTGCCTCAATTTCTCAAATAAGATATCGGTTATCTCTTTGTATTTTTGAAGAAAATGTTCTCGGTTTTGCTTTAAAGGTGACATTAAAATCTTTTATAAAACATTACTAAAATTCAATATTTCAGAATCCAGTATTATTAGAATTAGCATTCATGCATCCAAGTTATAAAGCAAGCTTCGGCACAAATCCAAGTCATTGTCGAACAACAATTGCAAACTGTGGATTCTTTAATTTTTCTTCAAAAACTAAAAAAATTGCCCGTCGTCGTGGATTTGAAACTTTAATGGATGCAATGAATTTACTTTTATGCGATTTCTCAAATGAAACAAGAAAGAATTTTTTATTTGATAATGAGAGACTTGAATTTCTTGGTGATGCTGTTATTGGCTTTGTTGTAACAGTTCGATTATTTTATCTATTTCCATATTCAAATGAAGGATTTTTTGCTTCATGTCGATCATGCCTTGTAAGAAATGAAACATTTGCGTATTTTGCTGATTGGCTTGGACTTGAAGATTATCTACTCGTATGTCATGTTGCGGATTCCAGCAATCAAATGGATATTAATCATGCATTAGCAAATTCATTTGAAGCTTTGATGGGTGCGATATATTTGGATGCAGGAATTACTTTAGTTGATCAAGTTTTTTCTGATATTATATCAAATGCAGATATCAGCAATATGGAATTTCTTGAAATTTGGACAAATCCACCCGATTATATTTTAAAAGATAATTTTCCATTCGGTGATCGGCATATCATTGATTACTATCCATATTTACAAGAATTAGCAACATTTGAAGAATCAATTGGAATTTATTTTCATCATATCCGAATCTTAGCTCGTGCTTTTACAAAGCGTGGAAAAGGAGATAATTTTTTGACAGAGTTTGTTTCGTTTATTTTTCTTCTTAATTATCTTACTGTAACATTTCAGAGGAGATAATCAAACTTTGGAATTTCTTGGTGACAGTGTTTTACAATTAATGGCCACAACACAACTCTACCGTATGTTTCCTTATCACAATGAAGGAAATCTTTCAATTTTACGATCTTGTCTTGTCAGCAATAATACTCAATCACTCATATGTGATGATCTTGGACTTGAAAAATATTTACTTAATCCCGATGTTGAAACTCCTGAATCTGTTGGAGATATTCGTAAAGATAAAGCTGATCTCTTGGAAGCTTTAATCGGTGCAATATTTATTGATGCAGGATTTGATATTTGTCAAGCGTTTTGTGATGTTTGCTATTTTCCTCGTTTGAAGAATTTTATCATTTCTCAAAGCTGGAATGATCCAAAATCTCTGCTTCAGCAATGTTGTTTAATGTTAAGAAATGAAGTTAAACAAACTCCACATGTTCCACGATACAGAGTTGTACAGAAAATGGGTCCAACAAATGCAAGAGAATATGTTACTGCTGTCTTTATCAAGTTTGTTAAATTATTGTTTAGATTTTTAATATTTTCAAAATTTTAGTGACAAAAGATTAGCAAGTGGATTTGGAACTAGTGTACGCGAAGCTGAAATGGATGCTGCAGCACAAGCACTTCTCACTCATTCTGATCTTTTCCCCGCATCTTTCATGGCAATGTCACTTTTTGCTCTTTGTAATGAAAATAAAGAAGAACAAAAAAATGATTTTAAAAAAGAAGAGCAGAATTCTCGGTGAAGAAGAAGCATAAATTTACAATTTGTTATTTTAGCAATATATTTTTTATCTGTTATTTGTTAATTTGCGATCTTTGTTTTTGTTATGCAATTTTTCTAATAAAGTAAAAAAAGAATCGCATTTGATATGATGATACCGTATTTTATAACCATTCCGATTTTTTAAATATTTTTGAACATATAACAAATTATAAACATCAACAAGCAAACAATAGATATGTAAAAGTTTTTATTTTTCACCCGCAAAAGGTACATAACAAAAGTATCTGCAAAACAACAAAAAAACATGAAAAATTATTAAAAGTGTTCATTCAAAAAATCATTGAGGTGTAGAAGGTGCAGTACAAAATGCTTCATTGTCATCATCATTATTAGTATCCTCAATTTCAACAAATTTAAAGATATTTTTTGATTGAGTATTGCTTACGGTAAGATTTTCAAAAGCTTTCAAAAGTGCTAATTCCGCATCTTCATCATCATCAGGTAATTGCAGCTTATTCATAAATTTATTATACTTGGCCTCCGGAATGACCATACCACTCATATTTGAATAATAAAGATAATAACCATTGGAATCAGCTAAACGAGCAGCAACATTCGATAAATAATTACGAGATGATACAGGATCACGTTGCATTTTTTTAAATTCAGCAGCCCATCTTTGATAAAATGTTGTTGCAATCCATTTTTCTCCAAAAACTCCCAAAGAAGCATAAGGAACAAAATGTGAAGCTGCATTAATACTTTCATTTACAGCATGTTCACACGATAAGAATTTACCATCAAGAGATTTTGAAACTCGAATACTTGTTATTCCATCTTCGGCACGACCTGTGAAAGTAGAAGCAGGAAGAGTTTTGAAGTAGCTTTGTTTTTCATTTCCAAGAATCATAGGATGTGGAAATCTTGAAGTGATTGCAAAAAATGGCATTTCTTCATCATTTACTTCTTTATATAACGTAATGCAATAAGTCTTTGATGGATGAAGTAAACAATCAAGAATTCTAAAACATTTTGGACCATGATCTTCTTCCCAATCATGAAATTGACATTGAGCATCTTTTAATTGATCTTTATCAGGTAGTTGAAGTTCAGGAAAAGATGAAAGAAACATAACAAGCTTGTCGTATCCTTGACGAGCTGCCATAATTAATGGAGTTCTTCTTGCAATTTTATCAGGATTATTCAAAAATCTATCAGTTAAAATTGCCGAAGTTTCTTCAATATTTGCAGTGGTATTATAAATATCAGCAATATATTTAACATCTCGAATGCGTTTCAAAATTTCCATTGCAATAAAGAGATTACCATATCTCGCACAAAGGTGAAGAGCATTATGACGGCAACCCGTATGAAGAATGGAGGGTTGATCAATTGACATATCAATAAAATAATGAGGATTTTGATTCATAAATTCAACAGCTTCATCATTCTTTTGATTTTGAATTAATTTTAAAAATTTGCTAAGCTCTTGAGGTCGAAGCTTTGGATATGGTGATCGATATCCATCATTCATCATTTCTTTCTTCGAGGGTGTTAATATCTTTGATACAGGATTCTTGGAAAAATATGTTTCACATTCTTCAACATTTTGGAATGTTTTAAATCTGCCATCACTATTCCGCAATTCAGGAGTTGAAAGATGGGCTCGAACTTCTTTGACACTATTCGCATAAATTACACGAGGAGAAGCAGATGAATAAACAGCATATACTGGAGTTGAAGTTTTTGCTGGTTCTGATGTTTCTCCCATGGTTATACTAAAATTAAACGATTAATATATAAATAAATAAAAATTAAAATAAATGAACGAAACAAATATAAAAAAAGAGATTCATTTTTTCAAACGTTAAAATTTCATTTAAAAGTTGATTCACAAACTTTTATATGTTTGAAAAATGGAACGCAAAGCCAAACATTGTTCTTTTCAATGGAAATAAAAAAGCGCTTGCTTAAGCAACAATAAAAAAATATTTCTCTGAAACATGAAGCTCGCTTTTTTTATTTGCTGCAGAAAAATCATATGGCTAAGTAAATGTATCGAAAAAACAAGAATGACCAAAATTTTATTTATCACTAAATTTTTGGTCAGTAATAAATGACTTTTTTATTTATGAATAAAGGATATCGATAAAGACTTGTATTATTTGTGGCATTCATTATAGGCATCCTTTAAATTTTTTGAAGTACCCATATTTTTCAGGATAGATATATAATATTTGTAACACATTCATAAAATTTTGCAGTGACAAATCACGAATTGCTTTTTTTGATGTTTCCCAAACAATTAAATTTTGAAAACCAAATGAAAAAATTTCCTGTTGAAAAAATTGATTACTGTAACTTTTATGATTTATACAAAAAAACTGAATGAAGCACCAGAACAGTAAGAATGAAATTTTTTTCAGTGATAATCAGCACGTTCGCAAAAACGTGAATTTGCAACAAACTTTTGCTTCCCATTTGGTCGTCTTTATATTTCATGACATTTTGTTAATTTCTACAGTTAGTCAACATGCTTAACTAACATAATATGTTATTATATATTATGTACGAGGGATTTTGTGATATTTTAAGTTGGAGCGATTTGCCAGCCCGATGAAGCTGTTTTTTGGCAAAGGTTTAGCTTTCTGGCTTCATCGGGCTGGCAAATCGCTCTAACTTAAAATTTTAAAAAATCCCTCGTACATATGTTAGTTAAGCATGTTGACTAACTGTAGAAATTAACAGAATGTCATGAAATATAAAGACGACCAAATGGGAGGCAAAAGTTTGTAAAATGCTAATCCGCCTCGAACGTGCTGTGTCAAGCAAGCAGTTTTAGAAAAAATGAATGCTTTACAGTTTTAGTAATATTTGTATAAAAACATATTTTGGATACAGTATGAAAAAAACATACAATACAAAAATATTCTTTAAAACTAACAAAAAAGCAATGGAAAAGATTCACAAATTTATTTTATAAACTTTAATGAAAAGTGTGTGTAATTAATAAGTCAATTTTAGCTTTTTTTTGCAAAATGTAATATTTATTTTTAAATCACTCAAAATTCCAATCATAAAATATGCCCTGAACTTGTTGATTAAGAAGCAATACTTTACAACATTTCAAGAGGGTGTAAGTCAATACTTTCCCTCAAACCCATCTTTATTACTTCAAAATATTTTTCTTTTTTTACCACAACTCCCGCGCTTTTTTTTCTATTTATGGTCTATTTATTTATGGAGGTGTAGCAGCAGTTACACCCTTTACTTTACACTACTAAATTTACGGCACTGTAAAAAATATTAGATATCGAAAAGCAACATTTTGTAACAAATGTTTTGTTGTTGCGGTCCACTTATCCCTTTTTTTCTTTCAATTTCCTTGATCAATGGTGCTGTTTGCTTTTGCTCAGACATTTTTCATTCATCTTGAAAGCTTGAATGCGCAAATCTTTTTTCTTTTTGTTCCACCCTATTTTTTCTTTATGTTCTTTTTTTGCTTTTGTTAAAAAGTTTGTCGTTAGCTTGTTATTATTAATAATATGCACTATCATGTATTTCTTTTTTTAATATTTTTTTGTTGTAAAATTTTTTTTATTCAAGCTTCTCCGGAAGAAAGTGACCTTTATCTTGATTTATTGAAAGAATATTATCCATATGAACGACCTGTTGAACATTCACGCGATAATGTTACCGTTTACGTTGGATTGATCCTTCAACAAATTGTTGATGTTGTAAGTGGTTTTTATCAGACCAAAAAAATCTTTTATGTTAATCATTGACAGGATGAAAAAAATCAAGAAGTTGAAGTTAATGCCTGGCTAAAAATGGTAATTAACTTTAAAGGTAAATTCTAAAAAAAACTTTCGTTTACAGACATGGTTCGATTATCGACTTCGTTGGGATCCATCAAAATATGCTGGGATAACAGAAGTAAGATTTCGACGTAATCAAATTTGGACACCAGGTGCTTTTTTTTAAATTAAAATTTCTTTGATGTCTTATTTTGCATAAATTAGTTAACTTCATATTTTTGCAGATGTTTTATTATACAATTCTGTCGCAGAAGAGTTTGATAGCTTGTATTCAGCAAATGTTCTTGTTTATTCAAACGGTCTTGCCACTTGGATTCCACCAGGTATATTTTAGGCACATTTTAAAAGTCAATGTTACGAAACCATTCCAAAAATATATCTTTATGTTTTGGCCCCCACAATGTGTTTATAGCAGTGCTTTTTTCTCTCTTCCCGATAACGCATGGATAATTTTCTTGTAATGGGGGAAGTTTGGGATTCTCAAAACGTCAACGTATAGTTTATAAAACCAATTTTGAAAAAGGGGGTAGTAAAAAAAGCAGCTTTTCCTTTTATTCTCTGCAAAAAAACACATCATTTTCAGTAGCATGATTTTAATTTTTAAGCGGTTTTTGTTTTGTATTCTTTTTTTGTTTCTAATTTTTTTCGCGAATTAGTCATATCAGTTTTTGTTGACCAAAAATAATATATTTGTATATTTAAGAGTCTGACAAAGATTCTTAACATTCTTTTGAAAAAAATTAATTTCATAGAAATTCTTAAGAAATGTTTAGATCTGAATTTTGAAGTCTTTGATGACGTATTCACCTTTGCCTCTTAATCATGAACCTATTAATTTATTGTTTGCATTCTTATAATTATTTATAACAAGTCATTTGAAAGCTTTATTTCTGTCGTCTACTATAGTTTTGTTTTGATTTCTTGTAATGCAATTTTTTGCTGTCATTTAACTAGAATTTCTTTAAACATAAGTTTCGGTAAATTATAGTATTTTTCAAATATTTTGCAATAACCTATTAACTCATGAGGTAGATGATAAAAAATAATAATTATAACCATGTCAAAAATACATTGACATCATAGTTGTATCCGGAACCACTAACAATGAGATTAATTATGTGTGAAAAGCTTTTCTTTTTGTTGGATAAAAAATCTGAGGGAGGATCAAGATTAATGAGTTCAAAGCATGAACTTGTTCTATTTTTTGTTACACCATTTTTGGGATAAACAAAATAATCAAAATTTGTTAAAACATCATTTAACATTAGTTTTTTTTGACCTAAACACATTGCATCACAAAGTAATAGAATTTTTAAAAATTTTCTTTTACCATGCTGTTTTAACATTTATTACTTTCTTTAAAAACACCCCACTAAACATACACATATATTTTTCTTTCTTTCTTTTCGTAAATGATGACTGAATTTTTAAGCAATTTTCAAATTAAGTGCTACCATACATATTGCATGGTTTCCATTTGATAGTCAAACATGTAAATTAAAAGTAAGTCCAAGAAAAAAATATATGTATAATTTTATAACCTTTCAAAAAGATTTTTATGCACTTTTATTATAGTTTGGAAGCTGGACTTATGACGGTTCAAAAGTTGAATTACGACTTGACGAAAATGGATTCGACCTTTCGACTTATATACCAAATGGAGAATGGGATATTAAAAGTAAAATATTACTTACATACTTACTTTCTTACATGTATACTTTTTCGTTTTCGTACATACATAAATTATTACTTTTTAAAATATAATTAAATCATTGCTACGTTTTAACTTTTCTTTTTTTTTCAGGTGTGCACGCGGAAAGACATATCTTATTTTATAAATGCTGTGTTGAACCGTACTTTGATATAGTTTTTAGTTTCGAAATTCGGCGTAAAACACTTTTTTATGGTTTTAATTTAATTGTACCCTGTATTGCAATTACCCTTTTAACAATAATTGGGTTTACATATCCTGCAGAAGCAGGAGAAAAAATGTCAATACGTATGTCTATATTTTATGTTTTGAAAGTGGATAGAAAAAAAGTAAAGGAAAAAACAGTATTTTTATTATTGTTTTTCTTATATTTTTTTCGTCCTCCCTGTTTTTTGTCCTTCTTTATCTCTTTTGACAACTTTAATTCTTGAACCTCCAATTATGTATTTTTCAAAGTGATTTTTGCTACAAAATAACAAAAGGAATTTTCTTATTTTGTTATTTTGAAAAGGAGTGGTAGTTAAAATATTATTACTATTTTAGAAATCAATGTTCTCCTTTCTATTTGTATTTTTCAAAATTACGTTTCGGAAATGTCACCACCGACATCAGAATCAGTTCCCTTCTTAGGTAATTATAGCATCAGAAATAAAAAACATAATTAAAGAAAAATATCTTTTTTAAGGGACCTATTTTTTGTGCACAATTCTTACGGTTTCATTATCTGTTATTGGTACAGTGGTCATTGTAAATGTTCATAATAGGACTACAAAAACACATAAAATGGGATCTAAGGTAAAAGAAAAAAAGGATTTTCCCATTTTTTAAGTTGGAGGATTTGAGTACAGTATTTTGAAAAAAATAAAAACTATAGATGATCAAAGTATTTCTTCAAAAAATGCCATGGCTGTTATTCATGAGAAAGCCACAAAAACGTTATAAACCAAAAGAATATGCCTTGGAAGTACCAGATAAATACAAGCAACCCCGAGAAACTCTTCGAGATCTTTTGATAAATCGTGAAAAACTTCCCATAAAAAAATTGGTTCAGCTTCTCATTTTGGAAAGAATTCTTGATGACGTTAAGGTGGGGGGAAGACATTTTTATTACTTTTTCTGTATTTTAAGAAGTCATATTTTGTATCCCCCTTTTTTTAGATAATAAACAGTATATCAAAAAATGAATTTGAAGATGAAATAGAGGCTAGAGAATGGCAATATATGGGAATTGTATTTGATCGTATAGCACTTTATGCCTGTGCATCTTTCGTTGTAATTTCAACAATTGCCTTATTCGTTTCTGCCGCCGTAGGTTAAAAAAAGCTAATCTTTAAGAAAAATAAAAAAATATTATAATCTTTTGTTTTCTTGTTTGACACATCCTTTTCTGAGTTTTTGTTTTTGTATTTCGAAAAAAACACAATACCTTTTTAAGAAAAGAAAAAAGGAGAAAAAATACGCATACATCACCAAAAAAGCTTAGAAGGAAGAATAACATTTTAATTATTCTTTTCCTGTTTTAAAAGCGATAAAAGTAAAGTTATTGTAATATATATTTTGTTATTTTTTTACAACTTTATTCATATACCTAAATTTACATTTTTTTCTTTCTATATCCTTTTTCTCTACAACTTGCCTCCTTTTCCCCCCTTTTTTCTTGCCTCTCTTTTTCTTCGTCTTCTTTAATCACGCATTTCGTTGAAGAAAAAAGGGCGTGCCACTTTTCCTTATAAAATGCAAGCAAGTCAATTGATGTAAGCTTGAAGAAATGTCACACCCCCCATTTGCTGCCAATAATTGACCACCAAACTGTTTAAGATAGAAAAAAAATAAAATAAAGGGAAGGTTAAAGAAGAATAAAAGCTCAAACCTTCTTAACTCATAAAAAATATCTCTTTTGCTTTTCAAATTATATTTTTTATTATGTTTTTTTTATGATTTGTTTCTAATCTTTTTTCCCATTTTTTCTTCTTCTTCTTTGATCCATATTAGCTCGTGCTCGAATCTTTTCAACTTATCGCGTGTGTGATCAACTAAATTTTTGATTTTATGAGGTTTCTTTTTTGTTTCCCATTCCCTTCCCTTCCCATCTCATTCTCCTAGTTATCGCGAATTGATCGTCATCCGTTGCAATAATAAAAAAAATATGATAGACGATTTGAATTTTTTTTTATGTTTTTTCTTTTGTGTTTAATAAATCTTCCCTTTTCTAACACTTAATAACAATCTTTTTTTTCATTAGTTAAACTCTTCATTAAAAAATTTGTATAAATTATCACATAATGTCATCATCGTTTGGAATTATCTTTCTTATTATTGCAATATTTCAAGTTTTAACAACAACAATTAATGCACAACAGCAAGACGTTACATCAGATGTAAGAAATGATGAAAATACAGAATTTGCATTTGCTGTAGGAAATGATGATGAAGCTTTAACTGATCAAATATGTGGTACACATCCATTAAAAACTATTGTAAAAAAGATAGAACATTCACGTAAGTGTTTTAGCCTCTTTTTTTTCTTTATCAAACATAATAATTATACATACCTGCAACCTTTTCTTTTACCGGAAGCTGTAATTTTGACGTAATCTTTTTACGTTTTTTAAGATTCATGGTTATGACCTTAAATCATAATTATTAGGTTTTTAAAAAAAAACAGTGCAGTTGAAATTTTAAGATTTTCTTTTGACTTTTATTTTTAAAAGGCCTATGCTTTCTTAAAAGGGGGGTTAGCAAGAATTGTGACAATGGTATTTTACAGTTAAAAACCAATATTTACTGGAAATAAAAGAAAGGAAATAGAGGGCAATAAAATGTTTTTTTTGGAAAATAAAGACAGAAGGTTTCCAGCGTTTTTTATGACGCGTAATATAAAGGGCTTATAAGAGGCGCTTCTCACTGACGAATTCGTCGTTCCATTTTTATATTTTTTCCCGCAAGAAGCAGGATTTCGGATGACGCCGATTTTCAGCATCGTAGAACTTGATAGATATTTTTATTTATAAATATATATTACTTTCCTTTTTTAAAGACAATTGCTTTTTTTTCGAGAAAAAATATCTGTTTTGATAAGAAAAAAAACATTACGTATGAATGGTGTCAGATGCTTTTATTGTCAAAAAATTTTTTTGACCCACACTGGGATCAGAATTTTTAATAAGAAAAAAATGCGGCATTTTAGTTTGCCTTTCATTGCAAAAAAAAAAAAGAAAAATGAAAAGAAGAATGAAGAGAGGGAGGAAAAAGAGGACATGCTAATACTCGATGCACTTGAGTGAGTAAAAATGTCAAAAATTTTTGTTGTTTTTTTACAAGTGATATTTTTACTATCATGAATGTTGTAGAGTGTCACAAAATCTAAGCTTTTCGTTTTAAAGTTAAGAAGGAAATGAGAAAGGACGAAATTTTTGAGGCTGCTACCTACGAAATTATTATTGTCATCATCATATTCTAATTTTAAGATTATTGCAAAAAAGGGATAAAATTTTTTAAATAGATATGTCATAGATATGTGACAGGAATAGAAGCTTAAAAAAAGGGAAAAGGATAGCAGGCTTAAACTTTAATAGAAAAAATGCCACTTTTTTCTTTAAAAAATTAATTACAAAGAACGAACATCTCATCGCTTTTTTCTTTTACAGAACCAGATATGGATCAACAAGCTGTTATACGACTTCTTGCACTTATGCGGTTAAGAGCGCCTAAAATGTGGAATTCATATCAACAGATGCTTGCAGCATACATGAATTGTAAGGTGATGTCTGCTGGTGGATCTCTTGGATAAATTCAAAAAAATTATTGTAAGAAAAAAATCGGTTTCTCTCTTTCTCTTTTTTTGTATTATTATTAATTATTCTTTCTTGCAATGTTTAATAATTATGTAAGAAGGACAAAAAACATAAAAATATTAATTTTATCTGTATGAAAATATTGTTTCACTTTGCGGTAATAAAAAACATTTGTGAAAAATTTAAATACTCTTTTCCTTGGATTACAATGAAGTAAAATTACAAATCAGAAGGTAATGAAATTCTTGGTGGAGAATATTTTTGTTCCATTCCCCAATAATAATGCCATAGAATGAAAGTAAACAGCCAATTCAAACTTACACCATTGACGTAAACAAATGTTGCTATTCCAAGCTCTTGATCAACGTGACCGCTTAATGCTTCTATAAATATAAAAAAGGTTCTAAAACATTTTAAGCACAAAAAAAGCAAAAACAATTTAATTACCAAGCAGTTTAGGAGCAGTTGCCATTGTCAAAATTGCCATTCCAAGTACGTAAGAACTTTGCATAAGTAATGCTACAAAGTTTATTTTTATTACTACGAGATAAATAAACAAAAGTTTAAAGTGCATTGAACATCATTGTTATATGCTAATGATTTGGATTTATTTAATCAAAAAATTACATGAATGGGGGATAAATAAGTTAAGCGTTAAAGAAATTTTTTCAAAACAACATTTCGAAATGCTTTGAAAAAAAGATGACAAAAAGTTTGACCTGGAACATTTACGTTTTTTGGGTATTTTTGAATAAATTGTTAATGTAGCTTCCTTATTAATTTATGTGTTAAAAATTAAATTTTGAAAGTTTTCTATTTCGGACCCATTGTTTTATTTTTTTTCAATGCACTTTTCCTTTTTCTTTCTTTGTTTTTGATAAAAGAAGCCAAAAAAGCTTGGAAGAAAAACCCAATTAAACATCTTCAACATCTTTTCTCAATTTTCTAAGCTTACACAAAAAAGCGTGCCATAAATCAAATCTCAGTAGATTTATTACCAACATGATGTTGTAATTAAATTATTACCAAACGGAAAGAAAAATTGTGGGGTAAAACAAAGATTTTTTTGTCTGCTTGATGACGAAGTTGTAAGCATTTTCTTTGATTCTATTAATATATTTTGTTATGTCAGCAATTTTAAAACATTTTTTATTACTTTGGTTTCTTAACAAAAAAAATTATATTGAAATTCTTACGGGATAACCTATTTCCCATTTCCGAAGTTAAAATCCCCAAAGGGGGTTTAACTTTTTGAATTATTGCATTAGAATTTTATAATTATAACAACACCTACCAGGCCATAGTAACCAAACAGGCCGTGGAATACAAAATAATACAACAATTAAAAGGATTAAAGCTGAAGCCTGTTCAACACACCATGCACATCTCATATATCCACCATCAAGATAATTTGCAACACATTCAGTTGTTCCAAGAATACGATGCATAAGACCAAAATCAAAAATTATAATATCGTATGCTAAAAATTGTTGACTCCATGTTGCGGCAGTTATGTTGATATCGGAGTGACAGTTGAAGATGTGCCGGTATTCCTTGAAGGACCACATATGCTAAAGTTCAATTTAAATCATTTTAGATATTGATCAGAATTCCTATATACAAAAGTGATAACTAAGTAAAAAATTTCTTTTAGACATGTTTTAAAGTTTTGGAATTCTTTATTTTCATAAATTTTTTTGTGATGTCATAGAAAAACAAAAGGTTTCAACAGATTCGATGATGTGATAATAAAACTAAATAAAAGGATTTGAATCCTCGGAATGTGGTCGAGGATGATGTAATCCAAAATAAAACCCCTCCGCACAAACCTGAAGAAAACTGCAAATAACAACAATAAGCTGAAAGCCGCCCAACAAAGCACAGAGAAAGCGATTTGATAATCGGGCTCCACAGAAACTAGTGTCAAATTCATCGATGCCAATAACCCAAAACAATCGCATTTCTTAGCAAAGAAAACATTGAAAATAATTGCAAAAAAATTCTTTTGCGGGTTAAAAAAAGTTTACAAATCGAAATTTGGAAAAGCTGTCACTTTTTATTAATTAGCAAAAACAAATGATGAAACAACCATTCATTGATGAACATCTTCTTCCTTTTTTCAATTTTAATTTCAATAAAAGTCCGAAGCAGCTTTACTCAACTCTTAGATTTATCACTTTGTTGATAAAAAGCACACAATCAAAATTTCAAAGAGATATAAAACAATTAAAACATTTTTATTCAATACCTTAACATGATAAATATTGTTGTTAACTTGGTTACCAATTTTATTGAGCTTTTCCTCTTTTTTTGCCATTAAATGTCATATCAATTCTTTTGGGTATTTAGTTTCTGAACATGAGAGAAAGAGAAAAGCAAACATTAATGAGTAGGAAAGGGAGATTTACAAAGTCTCTCTTTTTCTTCTTGGTGTTCGACTTAAGCCTATGCTTTGTTGTTTTTTTGCAAACACGCCACTTCCCGCCAACTCCATCTATTCAAAACATAATGCCAATCACAGCATTTTTAAAGTGTCATATTTTGAAAATAGCTTTTTTTATTTTATGTTTAACTTATTACTTAAATATATTATTTAATAATTTTATTAAATGGCTAGACCGGCAGGAAAAGGAGGAGGGGTAGGAGGGAAACAAGCTGGAGGGAAATTAACAGGTGCTGGAGGAAATGTTGAAGATAATATGGTTGAAGAATTATTAGCATTCGATGGTGAACTATTGTTTAAACATATCAATAGAATACCGGTAAGCTTTTGTTGTGACATACTATATAAAATGAACGTCTTTAAAAAAGATTTAATGTATTTGGCTTAGTAACATTGAATAAGATACATAAATATTTTTAGACATCGTCGAGGCGTTCAGCTGCTTCAACAGCAGCAAGTTCCTCTTCTCTTCCCCCACCTTTAATTACATCACAATGTTTACAACCTTATGCATTTGATAAAGCAGAAGAGCAAGAGCTTGAAAGTACAATTCATGCAGAATTAAATCACATTGATTTTATGTTTGATATTCCTGAATATACTGCTGATATAGAAGTAATTCATATATTTACAAATTCAACCTTGATTATAAAAAATTTATTTTACAGGATTTAAAATTCATTAATTCCATAAACAACAAACGACAAGTCAATGAAAGGTTAACTCAGTCTGATTTTGAATTCGCTTTTAATAGATTAGAAAAAATTTCAATTTTTCAAGTAATTTTTATAACATCAAATTTTGACTTGTGATTCATAATTTTTTATATTTTACAGTTCTGGAAAACGGGTTCCACAATAATGATTGCTGGTCGAACATTTATTGTTGATGATCGTTGTGATGTTTGTGGAGGAGATAATGATAGAAGGAATAATAAATTACTAAAATGTCAAATTTGTCATATGTCTGTGCATCAAGTAAGTCTGCTACAGTAATAACTACATAAAATTATTCCCCCTTTTTTAAAGGAATGCTATGGACTTCCTTATTTTCCAATTTCATCATGGAAATGCCGAAGATGTGCGGTTAATCCAACAATGTCAATAAAATGTGCATTTTGTCCATTTGAGGGTGGTGCAATGAAATTTACATCTGATAATAGAGCAGTACATCAACTTTGTGCCATTTGGATTAATGGCATAACAGTATCACAAAATGCATTCTTGGAACCAATTGATATAAATACTGCTGATACAGTTTTAAATACACATAAATGTGGGTTATGCAAGCAAACATATGGTGCTGTAATTGATTGTGCAACTGTAAGAATTTTTGTAAAAATTAAATTATTAATATTAAAATATTAATTTTATGACAGATGGAGTGTAATCGAAAAGTGCATGTTACATGTGCCGCCCTTGCAAAACTTATAATGGAAACTGATTTTCAACTTAAAGAAAATAAAGGATTAAAGAAGACTCCAAAAGAAGATGACTTGGAAAGAGTTTATAACCGAAAAATTCATTGCTTACAACATTCATCATTTTCAAGGGACGATTTATTAGCTGCCGTTAAAAAAGTTACAGAACTTTTGGTAAGAAATTTTTTTTTATTGCTGCAACATTAATAAAGATAAAATATTTAGGAAGGAAGAGATGGAAATTTGCCTATTGATCTTCGAGCTTCTCCAATTAATCCCAAATAGTATGTTTTTATTTGTTAATTCATTCATTATTACTGATTTTCTTTATTTTTTTCAGTATAAAACCGGAATTTATAAATGGTAAATTATCAAAGGAAGTCATAAACTTAATTTATCGATTCTGGTTTGTAAAAAGATTGCGGAAATTTTGTTGTCCACAAATAAATCGTGTTAAAGTAATTTATGATCGAATGGCTCGTCCAATTCGACATTTACAAAATGAAATTCCTGCACCTCTTTATAAAGGTATACTATATTATCTTTGAATTAAATCCATACAACATTCATTTTAGCATTTAAAAATCGTATTTATTTAAATATTAAACCAGGTGGATCTTTATGTTTAACAGCAAATTTTTTGGAAAATTATCCAATTGTTAGTGATGAACTTCTTAAATACTTAACAAATTCATTGGGTGATGATCCAGAGGTCCCTTCTGTTGATTACGACAATCAAATGATAATTTTTCAAAGACAAGCCCTTCATTTACATAGTATTCCATTGATTGATAAAGATATTGAAATCTTATTTTGCCGAAATAAAGAAGATATGTGCTCAGTTACTGTGGATTTAGTTCGAAAATATGCTGATCCAACGCTTGAATTTGATCTTAATGCAGATTATTCCTTCAATGAAGCTATCAATGTAAGTTTTGATTCAGTAAAATTTTTATGCAATTTTTTTCCGTAAGATCTTGAAAACATAAATATTTTTAAATCAATACAAATGTTCTAAAGAGCTTTCAAGTATTAACAAATTACTGTAGCACGACAATATAAATGTTGGTTATTTTAGGCTTGGGATATTATTGGACTTTTTTTTCATTTGGTTGTTCCAGAATTTGTTCAAATCATAACTTTTGTTACATCGTTATGGTATCTTGATATATATGGGGTATAATTGCTTTATTAAATAATCGAAAATTCTTTCAAAATTTTATTTCTAGGTTTTTCGAACATTTAATCATGAAAATCCAAATGCAATAAATCTTAAAAAAATGGGTGTGAAAGCTCTTCACAGACAATATCCAACAATGCAAGATGCATATACAGATTTTCTTAAAATGATGCATGCTGCAAATTCTGAAGAAATTAAAGATGGACGACGTCAATATATTAATAGTTTTGAAGAAGCAGCTTGTTATTTGGTTCCTTCAAAAGATGAGTGCCATATTTTAAAAGTAATGCTTGATGAAATTGAAGCTGAGGAAGAACATAAGTATAAAATATTATTGAATTATTTGATGCAGAATTTAACAATGAATACGAATATTGATGATGAAGTTGATGTTGCAATGCCAAAATGTGATCATCAAAAATTGAGACTTGCTGCAGGATATGCAAAAAATTTTATAATTCTTGAAAAAACTTTCCCAATTCCAAATATGTTTTTACTTACAGAACTTTTTGGGAGACGACAAGTTGTTAACAAATATTTAAAGATTATATCCCTTCCGGCAATTGGATTTACACCAATGAATGGATTTCGACAAGATTTTATTCTCAATACTTTATTTACAAATCCATTTGAATTTAAAACTGTTTCATGGGTAGAATGCAAAAAACTATTAGATGAAAGAGAATTAAAATTAGGATATAAACTTAAAAAAGAAGAAAATGGTCAAGCACAAGTGGTAAAAATGAATGGACCGATAACAAGGAAACGAAAAGCCTTAAAATTAGAGGCACCTTCTCCATCAGGTTTGTGAAATCCGCGCCGCAATTTGGGTGAAAAAGTTATAGGATCCAAATTTTATTTTCCAGTGGCGCTACTTGGGCGGGATAATAATATCATACAAAAAAGAACTTTTATTTCTTAATTTCTAAAACAATTGAAAAAAGAGCCAATAGTAAAAATTAAAATAATTAGAAATGTATCCAAGTTGCGACATTGACGCTTTTTTCTTTAATAGGACTCAAATATGCTAATTTTTAAAAAATTTTAGAAAGCAGGGGACCGCCTCAAAAACTTCAAAGATTCCTCTAACTTTTACACCACTCATCTCGTGGCTCTGGTTGTAGTTTATCATATAACACGCACTAATTTGATTAAATCATTCTGTTATAGCAATGAAAAAAACCAGACGAGGTGAGGAAAAAAGAAAAGTAATTCCAGAAATTGATGATCAAATTAGGGTAACTCGTTCTGGACGACGGCCTATTATCAAGCATGACCCAATTCCAAGAAAGAATTCATCGACAACAACAAAAACAACAAAAAATGGAATAAATAATAAATTAAAGCCAAAGAAAAATCCAGTCTCATTTAATCGCCGTCATATCCCAGATAAAATTGTTCATGATACTGTTGTAATTGTTAAAAAAACAAGTCAAGGAAAAAATATTGCTGGAAAAATTCTTGATCCCCTTGAATATAAAGAAACAAATCCACCATTTTATCAACAATTAATGTCCCTGCCAAGAAAAGGAAAAAATGTATGTGTCAAATTATTTTTGAATGAAAACATTATGTAAGTTTTTCTTTAAAGTTTAAAACACAAAGGTTAATTAAATAATTAATGATGAATGATTTGATTTCTTTTTGCAGTGAATGGACGGTTAAAACTAAAATTTCTAAGATGCAAGCAGTTAAAGTTAAAAAATATCTTGAACGAAACAAAGATATTTTGGATCAAAGTAAACCTTCCATAAAAAGTATTACTTCAGCATTTAAATATTATACTGATAAATTTTGTACGTAAATTTTTTGATTTTAAATCATACACCAAAAAATCCTATGTATGTATAGTTATGTTGTAATTTTAAACTTTAAAATATTGTAACAATTCATCAATCACATAATCAATCTCTTCTCTCTCTCTCTTTCTTGTCTCTCCAGTGCTCGTTTTTTAATCTTAATGGGTCTTTCATGTTTAAAAAAGGGGTTCGAATTTATCAATTTTTTTAATAAAAGTCTTTTACTTTGCCAATTTCTTTAATATTTTATGTAGATCTCAAATCAAAACTCATAACTTTCAGGTCTTTTTTTAAAATTTATATTATCCTCAAAAACTTTTAAAAACTTGTTTTAATAAAAATATTAACATTTTGTACATTATTTACATGTTTAACAAAAAAACATAATAATAATAATAACCTAATTCTAACTTAATAAAAAACAATATATGTGTAAAGCAATAAAAATTATTGTTTCGTCAAAGATTTTGTTGATTTTGTTGTAAATGAACTGCCAAAACTTGATCTACTTTGTTGTCGACTAAGAGTATAAAAAGATGTTCGAGAGCTTGGAGCTGCCCACCATTGCCTTTCATTACTTCCCCATAATGAAAAAACAATTACGGGTAAAAATGCAACCCCAGATGAAACATAAAATACAACACCCCATTCTTCACGGGTACCATTTTGGACAATCCATTTGGTCAAAATTTTATTACAAATTGAAAACCATGCAACAATAAAAAATGAAATTCCTGAAATAAATTTTATTTAAAAATCAAAATATTAGGTTGAAAAAATATGCCCTACCTGTAATAATACCAGAGAATGGTGGAGCAAGTTGAAGTAGGGCTGTTTGAACTCCTGGAGTATGAAGTCCAGCAAATGCCATTGCAAAGCATAAACTAATAATGGCAAAACTGGCATTTTCCTTCCCGAAAAATGGTACTGCAAAAATACTTAATGACAAACCGAATGAGGCAACGGCATTAAAGGCCTAAAAAATATTAAAGGATAAATATTGTTGCATTTTTCTAAAAGTTTAATTACCTTGCAAATTGTGGTGCTGTTATATGAGGTATTTTTTGTTAACCAACTGGATAAACTTGATGAAAGCATTTTTGATAAAAATAAAAATGAAATTGGTAAAGCTGAGAATGCGCCATTCTTTGTTGGAGCAAATTCCAAGACATCTCTCATGTAATTTGGCAAAAATTGAAGTAAAATTACCAAAGGGTATTCGTGACAAATAAGTGTAAAAATTCCAACCCAAAGTGGAACAGATGTAAGCAAATGCTTCCATGGAACATTCCTTTTTTGTGTTCGTTTGCCAATACTTTCACATGCAATTTTACTTTCAATAAATAATCTTTCCCGATGTGAAATACAGTATTGTTTTGAAGGCTAAAAAATTCTAAGCATTCAGTTTATTCAAATAAATTGCTTCTCCCTACCTTGTCGGCACCCATTGGAATCCAAAAAAGTACAACTAATGCAGAGATGATTCCACTTAAAGTAAAAATTGTTGGCCATCCTCCATTGATATCTTTTCGAGTACATAAATATCCGGCAGTTGGAAGAATAAAAAGGGTTCCAATTTGTCTTCCACCCGTGATAATTCCAATTGCAGCAGCTCTTTCAGATTGTGGGAACCATCGAGTGATTAAAGAATTAACAGATGGTGACATGCATGCATCTGCAATCCCAATAGAAATTCTTGCACCAATTGCATACCAAAAACTTTTTTCTGCCAACCATGGTAATGTTAAATTTCCAATTGTACATAAAACTAAGCTTATGGCAACCATTATTTTTCCATTCACTTTATCCGCGTAAAGACCGGTTATTATCATTAATAATGACCCAGCATTTTGGGCTGCAAGAACAAGACCTTCCTAAAATCATTCATTTTCTTTTGTAAGAATTTTGTTGCAAAAAATTTTATTAATTACCTGATCTGATTCCCATTCAAGGTCACCCCCATAACCATGTAAAGGGCATTTTATCATACAAATTAATGCAACCGCAATATTTGATGAACTTATGGAAAGTGTAATATAGCAACAACAAAGTAAAACAGCTAACAATAATCTCATTGAGGGAAACAGTACTGTTGGACTGCTAAAGATATCATCATCTTCAACGACATTTTTTGGGATATTTGTTGAATGTAAAGAACCAAATGAATTTTTAGACGAAAGAGATGATGGAAATGGAATAGTTGAATCTATTCGAAATATTGGACTATGACTTGGATGGCAATCAGCTTTACAGAGAGGATTAATATGCGGTGGAAGATTTGATTTTCTTGTAATCCATAATCCTTCATCTGTATCATTCTTTGGAAGCTTATTATTATCATCATTTAAAACCATCGTTCTTTAAAAAAAATAAATCGCAGCAAACTGATAACCTGCGGCGGTAATAAAAATATTAAAAAAATCTTTTTTCCTTCAGGGTCGGTTTTTTTTCTTCTTCCTTCGTTACTTAACTCTTTCTTATTCCTTTCCCTTTTTTCCGTCGCAGTTGAAAGAATTAACTGGCGGCGCCAGACGGAAAAGGAAGGAAAGAAAAAAAGGGGGAAAGGCTTTTTTTATTGTGATGTATTCTGACCGTTCTTGCCACATTTTCCGGTCGTAATTTATCACTTAACTTTTTTTTGTAACACTGTTATACCTCTTTCTTCTTCTTCTTTAAATGTTTAACGTCACTTTATTTCGTCGCCAACATACGCCACATAATTTTTAAAGAACTTGACCAAAAAAAGTTGAAAGTAAAGATCAAATAAAAATTGAATTTCATTGAATTGTTTTTATATCATTTATCTATTACTTACTGCTTTAACCCCTTAGGGGTTAAAGCTTGCATCATTCATTTTGATTTATAAAAGCTGAAAAAATTGATTGGATTACACTTTTTATGTGAGAAAAAAAATTGTGCGTGAAAGATCATTCATTTTCAAACAACTTTCTATTCCATTAAAAAGTTGAAAGGAATCACGCAGTTTTGTTGTAATAAAGTAACGGTTAAATCAGAAAAAAAACTTTTTTTTTCGGGAAACATAATGAAATTATATCATAATAAAAATTGTTTTTTTGGTCCAGATTTTGTAATTATTTTCGAAACATTCATGAAATTGAAATTTTGGATTACATAAATAATCTTTGTATCTTTTAAGGACGTTAAACAAAATCTACCGTAAACGGTATTAAAAAATTTTCTTCATCAGGGCTTTGAATGTTCAATTTACATATCGATTTTTTATTACAAAATTTTAATTTATTAACTTTTTCTTCGTCTTTACTACCATATTTTTGTTTTACCAAGTTTAGAATAACAATGAAAGAATGAAAATAAAACAGAAAAAAACAACAATAACTGCTAACATTTCATTTAGCTTAAGCCTCCGCGTTTATCCTTGAATGTGGACCTGGTGATGCAAATTTATTGGGAGTTTTTGGAACAGCATTTGAATGAAGAGGAGGATCAAGATTGGCTGCAGTTTGAGGACCATGATGATGACTTCTGCCTGCTTTGTAAACATATGAATCGCTTTGCGATTTTGTCAATTTCGGTAAATTTGCCGCAACTTTATCTAATTCTTGTTTAATCTAAAAACGCAGATGTTTATTTTAAAAAGTGTAGTTTAAAAGTTTTACCTCATCAAATTCGAATCTGTTTGTAGCATTATATTCAATGCATTTAATGAAAAGTGTTCGAAGTTTTGTAGGAGTATCAAGACGTAAATGAGAATTATCAGGTCGAAGTAAACCCATTCCAACCATAAAAATAATTTGATCTCGATTATTGATGTGATCATACGGTAGCCGGGCAGTTAAAAGCTCATATAAACAAATCCCAAATGAATAAACATCTGATTTTGTTGTATGTTCATGCATTCGAATAACTTCTGGTGCCTAAAAATACATTGATTAATTAGAGAATTATTTCACAATATTCGAGGGATGGTGTGTCAGTTTTGATGTTAAGAAAAAACATCATGTCTACCCTGTTGTTATTTTGAGATTTTCCTTTAATGGGTGATGAAAAGGCTTACCATCCATAATATTGATCCTGTAGGTTGTTGAGCTTGTTGACCTCCAGTTGTCGAACTCCATCGAGTTTTTACTGTAGCTAAACCGAAATCTCCAATTTTAACCGTATTATCTTCGGTTAAAAAGATATTGTTGGTTTTTAAATCTCTAAAAATATTTAAAATTGATCTCCGTGAACGTAAGCTTGACAAAGGACAAACCTATGAATAATATTTTTTGCATGTAAATAACTCATACCATGTACAATTTGTCGACAAATTTTGATAATCATAGCTTGTGTAAAATCAATTCTTGGCTCAACAACATGAATGTGATGATAAAGTGATGATCCTTGACACCATTGAGTAACAATTGCTAATTGAGGAGAACGCGTCCAACCCATAAAATTTAATATATTTGTATGTCGAGTATTTCTTAAAAGGGCCATCTCATTTCGGAATGCTTTTAACAATGTGGGTGTAGGGTCAGGAACATTTAAAACTTTGATAGCAACGTCACCTATAAAGTTTATCGTAGTTTTTTTGTGTTACGCTTAGCATGTATAATTACCGTAATAAGTGCCTTTAAACACTGTTCCAAAGGACCCTGAACCAATTTTCGGACCTATATTAATTTCACTTTGTCCGATTTCCCAATCTCCGACACTTTGTCGTTTGAATCCTCGAGCATTGAACCCGCCAGGAGAATGAAATCCTGTCATTTCTCCCGGACTTCTGCTTCTTGTTCGAGGGAAAAATTCATCGGCATTCATTCTTTGAGGGGGAGCTGATTGCGGAGGAGTTAGATTTCTTGAAGAAGGACCCGGTAAAGTATCTGTCGCAAGATATGGTGTTGGACTAGAGCATGTTGATGTTGGACTAGTTGATGTTGAGCCATTAAGCGGAAGGGCAGAAGGGATTAGTCGATTCGATGATGGAGGATAAAGTGATGAAGACGATGATGATGGTTTTTCAGATCGACTTGTATGGCCTTGATAAGATCCATCATTTGTATTGTTTGTTGTAGCTAAAATTGGGTTTTTTCACCAAACTGATATTTATACTTATTAAAGAATAACATACTGAGATATGGTTGAAAGCCAGAATGCATGGAAGTTGTTTGAAGATTACCAGACTAAAAGCATTTATGAGCGTAAGATTTTGAGTGTGGAATACTTACTAAAGCATATTCATCTTTAATTACATTTATATTAGGAGCAGAGGATGCACGATCTCGAGAGTACGGTGTTTGACTGTCATGCCTTCTTAAAGCAGATTGCCTTGTAATTTCGCCACCAATTTGTCCTTTAATATAGATTATATTAATTTTAGTTTTAGTCTTAAATTTTTACAAACCTTCTTCATTTGAATTTGGAGGACATGTTACCAGTCTATCTAATATTTCTTGAGTTAAATTTGCAAAAGCTGCTCCGCTTTCATTAAAGTTTTCACAAAAGCTCCTTAATTGGTTTGCCATTTCTGCATTGTGTGGAATTTGTTCCGTCAAATCACAATATACCGGAACTTTTGACCAACATTTTGCATGAAAATTAAAGAAGCATCTTTCACATCGAAATCCATTCATAATAATCATTTTATGACAGACATCACATCGTGGCAAGTTTGTTAAATTAAAATTAACTTTTTTAAATATGTGATTAATTGAAGACATAAGTTGTAAGCCTTCACTATGAACCCATAATTCTTTCTTTTCCCCGAGCTTTGAGGCAAGAAGCTCCAAATCAATTTTAAGATCAATTCGCTCACTTTTCGGATCTGCAGATAAACAAACTCGACACATTTTTGGATCAATGTTTCGCTTTTCCAGCAATTTTGCTATCGCTTCTCGAGCTGTTACACCTCTTCGTACTGGTAACTTTGAATGTGTATTAAAGGGAAGATGAACTTCAATAATCATTTCAAAATATTAAAAAAACTTTTGTTGGAAACAACCATAAAAATACCGGCACAATAATAAAAAACAATAATATGTAAAGTGTAAGGCTGAATGCTGAAATTTTTAGACGCAATTAAAAGTTCGTAATGAAATTTTGAACAATGTTTAATCACAATTTTAAAAAAATCTAAAAAATAAAAACTTTTAGGAGATTAAACGGTAATTAAAATTAGAATAATATATTTATAATGTAATTAAAACAAGCATTGTAAGTGACATTGCATGTGCTGCACGTACATATCCAGAATTCATTTATTCCATCAATTTTCGTGGTAAGATGAAAATAATGCATGATTTTTGTTGGTTACATATATTTTTTTGTTTAGAGGGAGAAAAAATAAAGAGTTTCGTCATAATTTTTTTCTTTCTATACCGAAAAAAATGATAATTTAAAGTGATTAGGGGAAAAAATCTTTGCTAAAAACTGTGTTTTCGATTGATCAATTTTTGTTTGTTCTGAAATTTTTTTTTATTTCTTAAAAACATTGATTGAAAAAACCTTAAAAGGTCATTTTTGGGAAGACTTAGCAGTTTTTGTTAATAACCACAAAACATAGAAAAAAAAGTATTTCAAAAACTGATGTGTTTTTATTTGCCTTTTCAAAAAAAAGGTAATATCCAAAGCTCAACTAAAATGTTTCTTAATACTTTTATTTTTGTATAAAATTTTTATAGACGGTGGTTCTTTTTTGATCAAAGGACACCTTTGTTGATGTTTTTTGTTTGAGTTTTTTTTGAATAAACTTGTCGACCACGTCATTGCCACTTTCATTATTTTAGCTAACTTTTATTCTATTTTAGAAAAATACTAAATCAATCAATATGGTTATAAAATATAAAACAAATCCTATTAAAGAGGATTATATTATTGGCTCACAGGTTTGTTTTAATCTTAATCTTTTAGTAGCAATAATATAAAAAAGATTTAACTATATAGGTTTTGGGTGTTGGGATTAATGGAAAAGTTGTTGAATGCCGTCGAATTAATGATGGCGAAAAATATGCCCTGAAAGTTTTACGTGATGTACCAAAAGCCCGTCGAGAAGTTGAATTACATTATGAAGCATCCAGACATCCACATATTGTTCGGATATTTGAAGTTTATGAAAACACATATAATAATGTTGAATGCTTATTTGTTGTTATGGAATGTATGGAAGGCGGGGAACTTTTCACAAGAATTCAGGTTAGATTTATAGCTCACAAAAAACAAAAGCACAAATGAAACTTTAGGAAAGATCAAATGATGCTTTTACAGAACGTGAAGCAGCAAATATTATGTACTCAATTTGTTCAGCTATCGCATATTTGCATGGATTAAATATTGCACATCGTGACATTAAACCAGAAAATCTTCTTTACACGTAAGTAAAACACTCATGAAAGAAAAAAAGATAATTACAGTAGCAAAATTTTAGAGATCCTTCAAATCATGCAATTTTAAAATTGACAGATTTTGGATTTTCTAAGAGATTGGATGATGGCACAGAAAAGCCTCTTGAAACCCCTTGTTATACACCATATTATGTTGCACCTGAAGTTTTATCATCAAAAAAATATGATAAATCATGTGATGTTTGGTCTGCTGGTATTATTGCCTATATTCTGTAAGAGTTAATTTGGCTTTTGGTTTAAAATAATGAATTTTTAATTGTTTAGTCTATGTGGATATCCTCCATTCTACTCTCATCATGGGCTACCAATTTCACCAGGAATGAAAAAGCGGATACGTGCAGGACAATATAATTTTGTTGGACCTGAATGGGATAGAGTTTCAGAAGCTGGTATTTGTGTTTAAATACCTTAAAAAAACAAAGTAAATTTTAATTTTTAGCCAAAGATTTGATTCGAAAATGCTTAAAGACAGATCCAGCAGAGCGTTCAAGTATTAATGATATAATGTGCCACAAATGGATTACACATTACAATAAAATTCCTGAAACCCCCCTTGAAACCTCAAAAGTTCTTCAAGAACAACGCTCACAATGGCCTGAAGTGCAAGAAGAAATGGAAAAAGCTTTAGCATCAATGCGCGTTGATGAAGTTCATATTAAATCATTAAATGATGCAAAAAATACGTTATTAGCAAAAAGAATGAAAAGTTCAGGTCATACAAAGTAATTACTTCGAAAAAAACGTTACCTTCTTATTATTGATAAAAATAAAAATAATAAATAATTGTTGTTGTAAAAGCGTAACAAGTGTCTTTCTTGTTGTTTTTTCTTATTATTATTCTTCTTCTTTTTTGTTTGTATTAATTTGAGATAGATATTATTATTATTATTTTCTTTTTGTAAAAGTTATTTTAAGCGCGCCATGATAAATAAAATTATTTTAATATGACGTTTTTTTAAAAACATTTAAGCAAAATTCTACTTTTTTGACGTAAAATAATACCTTATTTTTCCTTCAAAAATTCTTCAAATTTTTGAACAACTATCAAGTTTTGTAAAATTTCAAATTTAATTTATTGACTGTTGATAAAACTGTTAGCCAAAACTATTTCTTTAAACATTATTTATTACAATATCATCATATCACGTAATTTATATAAAAGAATAATAATAATAAAAAAATACGCACCAACATTTTTTTTGATAAAATGTCACAAAAAACTTGGACATATTAATACAACAAAAAACCAATAAAAACACAAAATTTGAATAATAACTTATAAATATTTTTTTTCTCATTTTTTTAAACTATATAAAATAAATAGAAATGTCCCTTATACATAATAAAACATAAATAAAAAGACAAACAAAAAATATTCTTTTTTCATGTATTTTTTTTAAGAAAGAAGACCTCTAATTTGTCTATGAAGTTGACAAAGAAAATCTACATATGATACTGTATTTGCAGCATATTTATCTTCAACAAGGAATTTCTTCATCCATGATTCTAAGCTATCTTGTTGTTTAATAATAAAAAGCTTAAGACGTAATGGACGACTGGCATTAACATTTGCAATAAGTTTTCGAACAGCTCGATTACGTTCATTATCACGTTCAGGTAGAACTTGCTATAAAATTATTTGAAGTATAAGAAATTCAGAGAGAGAGAGTATGTCTTACAGATTCTGTATCCAAAGTTTGAAAAGATTGAGCATTAAAGACATCAGTGATAAATTGTGTTGGAGCATTTAATCCAATCCAAATAAAACCAACAATACCATTTTCAATGAAATAAACTTCATTGGCAGCCATGTAATCATATGAAGCTCGGATAGGAGTGGGCATAATCAATTGTGAGCTATTTTCAGCGATTTCCAAATTTGTGATTGGAAGAATTTGTGGATAAAGATGTCGCATGCAAATATCTGTCCGTAATGAAGGAAGAAGTTGAAGAAGCCAAACACGATCATCAACATTTAATTCGCCACCTAAATATTCAGTTTAGAAATGTCTATATCAATACTATTATATTATTACCTCCACTCAAAGCATCTGTTCGAACAATACAACTAAGATATAATGGTAGCAATTTAAGGCATTCTGGCAAAACTAATTGAGTATGAGGTGATTGTTGACTGCATTTTTCCCGATATGTTGCAAGAATTTGTGCACCACGTTGAAAAAGCTCATCTTTCATTTCTTTAGGACTTTTTTCTCGAATTAATTTTGCTGCATGTTTTAATAAATATGTTACAATTGTATCTTGATCAGCAAAACGATAAATTGCATTGTAATCATTGGTAACTTGAAGAGAAATATTATGAATTCTTAGACGTCTTTGTCCTCCGCAAGAAGTAAAAAGTACCGCTGCTTGGAAGACTGCTGGAACTTTTTCATCTAACTTATCATCATATTTGCATTCAACAACAACATTTTTATCTGCATCCAATGCCCCAAGTTCAATATCCGTTGTATTTTGCATATAAAAATGTCCATAAAATCCTGTTGGACGAATTCCAGTTGATGTTCGGACACGCATCATAACATCAAATGCAACTGCTCGACTGATATCATGTTGTAAATCATCTAAGAAACGTTGTCCATCACGTTCAGCATCAAAGTATTGATATTTATAAATTGAACCCCCAGAGATATTTGAAACTGGAGCAATTGAAGCCAAATCCAAATAAGAATTTGGGAATAAAAAGATATCAACAGCACACCCAATTTTAATACATTCTTCCCCAAGTTTTGTATAAAATTCAATTGCAGGAAGAAGTTGAACTTTTTCTTTGTCACTTCCAAGAACTTTTCGATCTTCACGATTTTTAAGGCTTCCAGGTGCTTCCAATGTCGGAATTGAAGTATGAAAGATGAAAATTTTTCCAGCACAATCGGCAGATCGAAGGGCATCCATACCTGCTTGAATAACAGGACCCAACATTGTTTCAGTAATTCGAGTATCAGCAAAACAAGTTCGAACTTGTGCAAGGCAAAGTTTGATTGCTTCTTCAGCATCAAAGAAATTAACAAGAAAACCTTCAACAAATGGAACAAACACATCTGAGACATCATTTGCAATAAGCATTTCAGCTCGATGAGGATTGCTTAAATTATAGAAATGTAAAGTTTGATCATATGTTGCAAATCCAATTCGCATTGATGATCTTTCTTGATTGTAATCCCTAAAAGCAAACATTTAAATTTACTGTGTCCTCTATTCAGTCGATCAAACAAACTTTGGAAGATTTTTTAAAAGAAATGGAAGTTGCTTGCAAAAAAGATCAACAAGTCCACTTCGAACAGCATTATAAGAAACATCCAAGAAAAAGATAAAGGCAGGTTGTTTTGGTGGAACACTATTCTTGCAATAAAGTTTTGTTGCAACAAATTCATATGAGCCAAGATAAAGCTCTTGACGATGTTGAATATCTGTTCGTCGACCGGTATGATCTAAGTGAGCAAAATACATTTCTTCAACTAAAATGAATTTATTTTTGAGTAAAGAAAATTAGCTTTATATTTCATCAAACCTTGTGAAGCGGTATGACAGAACGGGCATCTAAATTTACGTCCACCATCAATGAATTCCATAAATGGACAAATATAAGCTTTACAGCGTTGACAACGAACAGGCCCAAGTTCACCCAAATCAACTACAGGAGGTTCCACTTCACCTTGGACTAATTTGGCAAATGGGGTAGTTGAAATGCAAAATGGAATTTGTGATTGTTTTGTAAATTCTTGAGTTGCAGGAACAGAATAAAATGATGATCTCATAAATTTAGGATTACTGTTACCGTAATCACTTGCAACAAAATCAGTTGAAACTAAAGGTGGATGTTCCGCAGTGGGAAATCCAGTAGGGAATGCTCCAGTTCTTGTTTGTCGATCATCTTCAATCACTTGAATTGCAGACGGAAGGGAATTAGGATCCAGTCGTTGAGGAGGAGGTTGATTCCAATTACCTGGCATGCCAGGAGGTGAACCTGGTCCAGGAGGCATACCTGATCCAGGAGGCATGCCTGGTCCAGGAGGCATGCCTGGTTGTGATGCTTGATTCCAAGGGGCTTGCATGCCTGGTGGTTGCATTCCAGGTGGCTGCATTCCGTGCATACCAGGGGGTTGCATACCAGCATTCATACCCAGCATTCCAGGTGGGGGTTGCATGCCGGGAGGCGAGTTCATACTACTTGGAGCTCCAGGCATACTGGGTTGTTGAGGTTGATTCCAAGAACCTGGCATTCCAGGAATTGAACCCGGTCCAGGTGGTATTCCAGAACTAGGAGCTTGATTCCATGTATTAGGCACACCTGGAGGCGAATTAGCAGTCATTCCTCCGGGAGCACTTGGAATTCCAGGTTGGGGGCCTTGATTCCATGGTGCTGGCATACCTGGTTGTCCAGGTTGGGTAGCAGGATTTGAACCTGGATGTCCAGGGGGAAAAGATTGACTATGATGAGGTGGCATACCAGATGATGGTGCATTGTTCATATTCCCAGGAAAATTGGAAGTAGGGGGTTGATTAGAATGAGTAGACATTGGAGGTTGAGGAGCTTTGTTTTGATGTGGTGGCATACCTTGTGGCAATGCTGAATTTAAATTACCAGCAACACTTGAAATAGGAACTTGATTTTGTGGAGCTGGTACGGGAGCTTGAGAAAAATGATTCTGCTGGGCTGGCATAGAAGATTGGGAATGCTGTGGTTGTGGGGCAGATGTTGGAGGTTGCGGGGCTTGGCTCCATGTTGGCGATGCAGCTTGCTGTGGGGCCTGATTCCATGCAGATGACATTGCAGGTGGGGAATTTGGATTCCAAGAATTATGTGCGGCAGTGGATGGAATATGATTTGGATTCCCTGGCATACCAGGTTGTGGAGGTTGACCCCATTGTCCTGATGTTGGCACTTGCATACTAAAAAATTATTATTATTAACGATCAAGATTTTTTCTTTCAAAAAAGTAGATAAATTTGTGTCTTATTCCAACACGACAGATGCCAGCTGGGTAGACTGGCATTGATAGTCAAAATGCCAAAAAAGCGGATAAACTGTGAAAGAAAAGAAAACTGAGAAAGGCAAAAAATGTAGAAGAAATGACAACTTTAATTTTACTTTTGTTAATAGTGTTTGTTCATTTTCTTTATTCCGTGATAATAACACGTTTTATTATTCCTCCAACTTGTCGGTTATTACATTGTATCAGCGTAAAAAATCGCGTTAAGACTATTTTCCAAAGCTTATTCGTTCATTTTGAATTTTGCAAATCTTCGCGCGGCAATTGTTTAAAGAGAGATGCGAGAAAAAAAGATGGTTACTCTCCCATTTGCTATTGCTCGAGCGCAATAGTGGATGAAGGGGTAGCAAAATTTGCACGACCAATTGAAATATAAAAATAAAAAGGAAATTTTGACCTCGAATAATAAGTTGTTGAGCGTATATTGCGTATATGTTTTCGGACTTCGATTTTTTCGTATGTCAAAAAAAGATCGTGCATGTTTTTGTTTCGTTCTAACACCTTTTTTTGTTTAAAAAAAGCGCAATCCATCGTTCGTAACATTTTTTCCCCTGTCAAAATGAATCAATTTTATGCTTACGATTATTAATTTTATTATGTTTTCCTTTGTTGTAATCCGTTATTTGAAAAAACATCAAATTCTTCACTATTTTTTTCTTCTTCTTCTTAATATACATGAATCAATTAATGTCTGAATTCTTAACCTTTTGTTTTCATGAGAAACATCTTTATTTTCTCATCGTTATTTAAATAGAAACTGTTTTTCTCATTTGTTCTATTATAAAAAATATGGGTTGTAAAAGCAGCACCAATAATCCCTTCTTCTTTTTCCCATTATTTTCCTTTCTTCATGGGTTTGACCCATTGCCATTATTTAAGGCATCGATTTTTGTTCACAAAACGAGGATTTGTAAAGCGGTTCCTTTTATATTTTGGGCATCTATAATCGCAAAAAAGGGTGAAACCGACCGTTCTTCTTTAAAAATAAAGAAAAAATTTTTTAAGGCTAACATTTATTTTTTACAATGTGTCGTTTTATAAAAAACAAAATTTATGTATCTTTTCGGGGCATTGAAAAAGGAATAAACTTTTTCAAAGGCTTTTTGTTGCTACAGTGTTTTTAGTGGTCTAGTTTCTTCGAGAAACGAAAAAGGATGCATTTTGTTCATTTTTTTTGACTTTCTTTTGAAAAGAAAACAAAGTCATTACAAACGTTTTATTTCTTTTTTTCTGTCTTAAAATTTCCAGATATTTTACTTTCTTTTTTTACTCAAAATGCATGAATTTTACAAACACCATTTTGCTTTTCTTTTATTATTTTACTGCCAGTTTGTTACGTTTGCAAACATATCTTTTCTTCATTTTTGCCATGAGGAAAAAAGGAAGAAAAGAAAAGCGCATTTTTTGACAACGTTTGCATACTTGCTTTATTTCTTCTTTACTTTTTTTTATTTTCACGCTCTCGACGAGTGACTCGTTGCAGCATTTGATGTAAGCATTCTCAACAATATACGTTTTTGTGTCCATGGGCAAAAAAATATGAACACATTGAAATAAAAACGAAGAATAAAAAGCCTTTCCAAAAGTATTATTTCTGACTCTTTGGGGTTTGTCCGTCTCTCTTTTCATTTATCCCCCTTTTATTAAAAAATGAGAATGGAGAAGAAGAAGAGGGGGGATATGTGAGGTTTTGTGATCTTTTTTTCTTTTTTTGCGGTAATGTGAGCTTTAAAAAAAGTTGTTTTTTATTTATCTCTTTCAAACTTTGTTTCATCTTTAAAGAGCCTTCTTAACCTCATTTTTTTCCCATGCTTGAATCATCATTTTCAAAGTATCCCTTCCATTTTTTGTATCTAACGAAGATTAATCAGGATATATCATTATCAATGTTGAGCAGATTGTTTTTTTATTGGTCAGGAGAAGAAGAGAAAAAAAGACAGAGGTTTAAGTCGAAGCTGTCATCTTTTTTGTTGCCGTTTTTATTTTTGGAAGAAGAACAACGCGCCCTAAATGAATGAATGAGTGACCATTTGTTTCTCTTTCATTTTTTTCTTTCCTTCCGAATTTTTTTCCATCGTTTTTTTGCTTCTTCTCATTGATGTTAAAAACTAATTAAATTTTTAGCATACGGAATGGTGAGGATAATTGTTTGAAATAAAAAAAGTATATTAGCATTTTGATATTCTTCTGTTTCAATTTCTTTCTTCTTTTTTTATATCGTTGATGGTATAAAAATATGTCTTTTATTAAGACAAGTGGTCATGAACTTCATCAACAAACAAAAGGTTAGCTTTTCTTTCATAGTATTAGATATAAATTTTTAAGTGCTTTATTTACATTTTGAATTTATACTTTATAATATTTTTTCCATCTTTTTTTTAGAAATCAAATCTCAACTTACAGAACAAATCAAATGCCTCGAACAACGCACAGATACTCAAGTCAGCATATTGAATGAAATCAATGATTTTGTTAAAAAGCGTGCAGAAATTGAACTTGAATACAGTAAACAATTAGAAAAACTCACTAAATCTTTTATGGTTAAACATAAAAATGAAAAGCCAAGGTCTGCATTACTTTTTTAAAAGTATAAATAATTTATTTGTGTCCATTCTTTATTTAGACGTGCAAATTGGTCTCAGTTTTCAACATGTACAATTCTTCAACAAATGGTCGACGACACAAAATTGGAAGCATATCAAAGAGGAATTTGTGCACAAATTTACGGTTCAAATGTTACTCAAAGTATCAATTCTCGAACTGCATTATTACAAAAAATTTCAAAAAAGGTACAAAATTTTTCGAAATCTTTTATTATTATCTTTCTTAACAATTACAGTGTCGAGAAATTGGTGTCCAGGCTCAAGGTGAACTTATTCGAGTTTTAAATGAATTACAAGTCTCAATGAAAGCTTATCAGGTGTGTTCAATTTTTTTGGTTGTTATCTTTTTAATTAATCTTTTTCGGAGAATTTTTATTTTAAAACAGAAATTTATTTGAATGTGTTCTATTTTAGATGTGTTATGTTGATTTTATCAGTGTCAAAGATAAATTACATAATGCAGAATTAAGTAAACAAAAATCTGTTGATACGAATTCACTTCGAAAACAAAAATCTCTTCAAAAAGCTTTTGATAAACGTTTAACAAAATTTGAAGCGTCACAAATAAAATGTAATCGAGCAAGAAATGAATATTTATTGTGTATTGAAGCAGCAAATTCAGCAATGCATAAATTTTTTGCCCAAGATTTATCAGATCTTATCGATTGTGCAGATATTTCCTTGGATTCGTGGGTTAATGCAATATTAACAAATATCATTGCTGCACGAAAAGCTGTTTGCCAACAAGAAATGACTGCATTAGCATCGCTTTCAACGATTCGAGAATCTTTTCAACTTGGTGTTGATAGACACAAATTCTTTGAATCAAATAGTTCTGCTTTTATGTTACCAAAAGCTTTTGAATTTCGGTAATTTTTCGTTTTATCAACATTTTATAAATATAATTTTTGTAATGTTTTTAGTCATGATCCAACTGAAAATGTTAATCATATTGTTGTAAATGGGTGTTTAGCAGATGATCTTCGAATTCGTCAACGTCAAATTAATAAACGGTTGGATACTTTGAAGAAAGAATCTGATGAGCTTGCGATAGAACTTGATCGACAAGAAGAGCATATTTGTAATTTATTATCTGCTGCAACGATTGTTGAAATAACGAAAGATGGTATCCTCGATGGTCGACCACCCCGTGAAATAACTGATGAATCAATTGAAGAGGCTACAATAGTTTATACTGATCGATTCCGGCATCATATGTTAAATGGAAATTTAATAATTCGTCTTGAAGCTCGTGCTTTTACAATTGGAAATGCACTTAAAACAAATCCATTAGAAGTTATGGCAGAAGCTCATCATGCCGTTTTATCACCCAGTGCACTGCAATCACCTCAATCAAATGATATTGACTGGTTTCAAAGACAACGTCGAAAGAAGAGGGTTGGATCTGGCACGGATGCAGTGACTCAAAATATTTTTGGCCCGAAAAGGCCAAAGCTATTTGGTGGATCTTTGGTAGATTATGTTGAAGCAACGGGTGAAGAAATTCCAGTTGTTGTAACAAGTTGCATTCGAGTTTTATCACATTTTGCATTACATCATCAAGGAGTTTTTCGAATATCTGGTTCACAAGTTGAAATCAATAGTATGAAAGAAGCATTTGAAATGGGTGAAGATCCTCTTGCAAATTCTGAAGACGCTTCTGACGTCAATTCAATTACTGGTGTTCTTAAACTTTATCTTCGAGAATTACGTGAACCACTTTTTCCTGTTTACCTCTTTGAGCAGCTTACTGAATGTGCCAAATGTTTGACAACCCAAGACTTTATTAATCAGGTAAATACTTGCTTTCATTTGTACTTTACGTTTTCTTTTATTTTTCTTTGGGTTAAAAGAATACATTTTTTTAGATAACACCTTTGTTAAACAAGCTACCTCGATCTACTTATTTACTTTTGCGATATTTATTTGCTTTCTTGAATCACGTTTCGCAATTTAGTGATGAAAATATGATGGATCCATTCAATCTTGCAATTTGTTTTGGACCAACTTTATTACCGATTCCTGAGGACAAAGATCAAGTATATTATCAAGCATCCGTAAATGATGTTGTTAAAAATCTTATTGAATACCATGATTCAGTTTTTAATCCAAATATATCGGGACCTATTTATCGTATCTATGAAGATGGATTAGCATATGCTGATGATGGCGATGAATGTTTTACACCAGGAATTCCAGGTAGTGAAGCGGGTACTGTAAAAGCTGAAGATGCAAGAATTATGACAACTTCACTTCATTCAAGCATTCATCCACAAAATAATGGTATTCCTGGAATGGATCGTCGCTTAGCTAATGCCGCTGCAGCAGTTGCACAGAATCGCCGATCATTTTATGATGTAACTGCCTCGTCATCAAATGGTATTCTTTCACCATCCATGAATGTCACATCTTATGAAGAAGGTGATGAAAGAATGATGCTACCAATGCGAACAATAATGACTCCACCATCACATTCTGGTTTTAATTCATTAATTACTCCATTGTCAACCAATTCTTCAACAGGTCGTACATCTCTTAGTGGTGACTCAACAGTGAGTAGTTTAACAACTGCAACAACTCAAAAGGAAGAAACAATCGATGAAACACAACAAAGAAATCAATCACCACAAAAGATTAATCCATCAAAGTCTGGAAATGTCCTGCAAGAAAGATCGAGTATTGACAGCGGAATAGGCGCAAAAGATCCCCAACAAAAATCTCCTGCTTCTTCAAATTCAAGCGAACAATCAAAAAGTTTTAATAATATTAAGTAAGAAAATTACATATATTAATTTTTTTTTCTTTAACTAATGTTTTACTTTTTCAGAACTGAAAAAATTCGAATTGCAGTTGCTCCAAAAGTTCGTCCAATGCAAACTGTACCACTTTCTGCACAAATATCTTTTCAAGAAACTGAACGATTATCTGGGGGTGCTCGATCTGTCAGTAGCGGAAAAACAACCCCAAGTTCAAATGCATCTTCTCCAAGAGTAATATCATCTGGATATAGTAATTCAATAACAGAAGAAGAATCAACAAATAACATATGTTATAAGAAATCATCATCTGTGCCTCAAGGACAACAGGTATAAATGAATCAACATAAGAAAATCAAAAAGCTTAACCACTCAGTATCAAATTTCCTATTCTTTCCTCAACCAATGATTTATTCAAATAACACGAGTATATTTTTTTTTTTTTTATTTCTATTTTTTTCTCTTTCATTTATTTGCTTATTTTTTTTGAACCTTAACTTCTATATTTAATTCGTTATTTTAATAATTATTTAATACTTCATTGCGATGTACATATTATAAACAACAAAGTCTATTTTGTTGTTTTTTTTACTTATTACATTCATTCTTTGACTATTTTTGTGCCTTTTTATTCGAATAATATGTGTCTGCTTATTTTTCCTTCTATCTTTTTTTTACTGCCAATGTGGACAACAAAGAACGTTAATAAATTTTGATAAAAAAACAGAATAAATGTATAATGACAAATAGTTTACACAGATTAATCACAGCTATCTCGCAAGACATGATCGCAAAAAGTTTATCCGATTTGCTACTTCCTAAAATAAACCAAATTTTAATAAATAAATAATTTAAATAAAAATTAAAACTTTTACCGCGGCTTCTGGAGATTCACCCAAATTTTTAACATTGACATTCTGAATTAATGCGGCAGAATCTGATAGATTTCCACGTCGATATTCAAATAATGCAAAATTTATTCGAATCATTGCATTTCCAGGATCAAGAGTTAAAGCTTTTTTGTATGCCTTCCGGGCACTTGTAAAATCACCCAAATCTGATAAAATTACTAAAAATATCTTTTTTTACCATCTATTCTTTCCGTACACTCTTTTGTACCTGCAATAGTCATAATAAAAACGACATTTTTATTTTGTAAATTTATTGCAGATGCAATGAAATGATATGCAGAGGCATGTTGAAGCATACTTCGATGTACAAGTGCTAAATTAAATAAAACTTTTGGATCTAATGGACATTGATAATTTGCTTTTTTTAAACAAATAATTGAAGCAACGAGTTTTCCCTTTCCATAAAAGCACATTCCAATATTATTCCATAAGGGTCCATTGTAGTCGCATTTTTCCGCCGCAACTCTGAAAAGAAGTTCAAACCGATCAACCCTTTGTTCTTTTGACACACTTTTTTTCTTCTTCTTTACCGATATTTGGTCAATGCAACGTCAAAGTCATTGTTCTTTTGAAGTACGGTAGCTGCAGCAAGAATACTCGGCACATGCGTTGCATCATATGTAAGGGCCTTTCCTAACCAAGAGAATGCTTTTTGATCGCTGCCTGTTTTAAGATATAGTAGTCCCAATTCAGCAATAAGATCAAGATTTTCTGGTTCAAGGTTAAGAGCTCTTTTAAATGCTTCCATTGCGGGTACTAATTCATTTTTTTGTACGCAAAGTTTTGCTAAAAATACCAAAATATCGACACATTTGTCCAAACTTGGACAATTCATTAAAACTTCTTGTGCCTAAAAATATAATAAAATGATGATAAAAGATGGTATTCTTCATACTTTTGTAATATTTCCATCATTTTCTTCTGATTCAGAATGATAATATGATCGTGCACACCAATAATAACATCGCTGTAATTAAAAATCAATAAGTTTTAAGACGCATTTTTAAAAACAATTTTACCCAATTATTTGTATCATATTCTAATGCCCTTTTAAAGCATTCAATTGCCTTTGGATGTTCACCTTGTAGATATCTTGCTTTTCCAAGCAAATATAATAATCTATAAAACATAAAAATTTTTTGTCATTCATTTTTGTTAATTTTATTCTTTTTCTTACCTGCCCGAATTTGGATTATGTTTTAAAGCTGTCACCAAAGAATTCACAGCAGTTTTTGCATCGCCTCGTTCTTTCGCAATTTGGGCTTTACAAACAAGCGCATATTCGCATAAAATTTCTGGTTCATTTTGGAGCATTTGCTAAAAATGAAATATTTAAATAAATATTTTAAATTTATCTTTTAATATTTGCAAACTTACATCAATTAATAATGAACATTCTTCAAGATCTTTTGAAAGGAATAATCGATGAAGTTTTCGATTAAATCTTGAAGCACATTTATTTACCATTGTTGGCTTAATAAATCGTTTATAAGCTGGTTCAGGTGTTGATGGTGGTAATGATGGCTTTCCATCTTCGTCGCCGCCATCCTTTTCACTGCCATTTTTAGCATTTTCCAATTCATTCACAGATTCTTCATGAATTTCTTCCGTTTCAGCCATCCTTATTTAAAAAAGCTTAAAATTTCTTTTTTCTTCTTTTTTTCTTGCGTCATTTCCCTTTCTTGGTCTTTTTTCTTTTTTTGAATTGTTGCTAAGTTCGTTGCTATGGTAAAATTCAAAAAAAAAGAAATATTTGAAATGTTAGAAACGTTAAATAAAAGACTTTGAAATTAATTTAAAAATTATTTATTTAACCCAATCCAAAACAATGCATTATTATACATTAGTAAAAAATTTAAATAAAGAAATTATAAATTATCAATAAATATTTTTATGAGAAAAGTGATTTTGGGACAATAACATCGAGGGCAGATGTCAAATACTTGACTCCATATGGTAAACCTTTTCCTGCTTCTGTCGTAGAATCAATTCCAAACATGTTTCGAACAAAATTTATGGCACCATTTATTTTACGGTACCAAGTGAAGAAAGTTTGTTGGAGAGTTTGTACGCCTATATTACTGTGACAACTTGCAAGCACGGAATTAACCATTAAATCACCTGAGGCGGTTAAAGGAGCATAAATTCCAACTTCTTCAATTTCTCGAATAGCAATTACTTCCGAGGATTCAAGGGAATGTTGAGATTCTTCAACAATATGAACACATTGTCCTACTGTGACATCTTTTGCATGAATCAATTTAAGCGGTTCTGGCTTGCAACTTGTAACGTAGATCAGATGAAAATCTGTTAGCTTTAGTTTTCTATGATCCGCAGTTTCAATTTCTTTGAAGACTGCAACTTCTTTGGGTTCATTATGCAAAAACATAACTACTGGGGTAAAAGAAATCTAAAGAAAAACACGATTATGTGCGATATTCCTATGAAATAATTTACCATTGATTGTTCAATCGAAAGAATCATGTCGCCAACCTCTAATTCATCCATCCGTTTAAGGCCTGATGGAGTTTGAACTGTCATATCACCGCTAAAGCACTGAAGTGAAGAGAAAACGCTATTCAAATCTGGACTTGATGCAGAACCATAGCCGGGAGAATACTGTGAGGCGGGATAGGCATTACTTTGACTACTGTAAGCATTTGCAGAATTAGCATTGGCAGCGGCACTACAAGGATCAGCTGCACAAGAAGTGGCTTGGGGGGACGGCTGATAACTTGGATATGGATTATATTGAGGGGCAATTTGGGGTGGAGGAGGTAGGAAACTTTGTGGTTGAACATATCCCTAAAACATATCAAATTAAGTTTGTGCCGAAAATTTCTGAAAGTACAGGGAGGGGTTGTTGAGGTGGTGGAGGCAGGGGCTGAGGTTCTGGTTGGGCTGGTTGAGCAGGTTGAGAATATGATTGTTGTTCATAACTTGATGGTAACGGATTTTTATGTTCCGTGTCACGATAAGGCGCTGGAGTTGCTGCTTCTTGATATTCTTCTAATGGTTCAGGTTGGGGATTACTGTATCCATCAGCATCAGCGTAAGCACGTGGTCTTCCCTTTGGAAGGTAGTATTGTTCATGTTCATATCTAAATAGGCAAAACTTTAAAACATTTAATTTGTAAATTAAGAATTACCTTGAGCGATAACGTCCACGATATGGTCTTCGAACAAGGGGCATTGGTTCCAGATCATAGTAATCATATTCATCGAAGATTGGACGATAAAATTGACGACGTCGAGGAGGATATGGGCGTCTTCGAATTTGTGAACGATACATTGGACGATATCGTCGATTATTGTGACCGTATGGTGACAAATATTCATCAGCACGAGATCTTCCACGATAACCACCAGCCATAGCGAAATCTTCTGGATCATAAAGACCATCATTTTCGAAATATGGGGAAATTCGATTACGGTATTCTGTTGGGTCAGGAATACAAATCATACGATTAACTGTAACAAGATAAACTGCCCTGCAATTTTCAAAAATGAAAGCTATGAAAAACTATGATTTAAAAGAACTAACTCATTATTTGCACCAAGATTTTTCCGAACTTCTTTAATTAAATCGAATGCAACCAGCTTTCCATCATCTAATACCTCTCCCCCAGTATAATGTTCTCCATTTCGAATGGTATAAGTGTGAATAGCTGTTGCATTATTAAGTCCATCATATCGGCAACATTCAGCTTTCAAAATGAAATGTGTGCCATTGTTGTATTCTTCGATACCAGCAGTCCATTCATTATTTGATGAACAGACTTGCTCTGTGAATCTTCCAGTACAATCAGCACTTCTATCATTAATACTCTTTTTATGGCGACGCCTTCTCATCATAATATTTCGATTTCCATATGCATATGCATCATCATCAAATGATTGCCCACCAAAACATGGCGGAGTATTGCACCGAATTTCTGGTGAACCATTTATATCAACTCGAAAATCAAATGGAATTGAATTTGATCCACATGATTTATGTTGAGATATTTGGCCATACACATTTATCAAAAATAAAATAAAATTCAGCCACAGTAGCCTCAACATTGCCTCTACAAAAACCTCGTTTTTTTATTTATTTATTTTTCGATTTTCAAACGAAATATATTTCTTTCCGGAATAAGGCAGCAATTTACGCGGATCGTAAGTTCTACTTAACCTATCTATCGACAACAATAAACTTTGATGTAGTTGTTGAATGAAAAAAAGGGGGTGAATAAAAAAATGAGAATTTTTTAAAGTCAAAAATTTCTTTAAAAACTTTTTATTTGAACGGATGTTAAATGACCAACCAAACTAAACAAAAAAAGACAAGTAGAAATATTAACTCCCTTAAATTAAGGATAAAAAATCCTTAAATCTAATTTGTATTTGTATTAGTTTTCTTTAACATTTTTTGGTAGGGTTTTATAAAGAGTTATGAGGAGGATGGAAGGCGTTGCCCTATTTTTGATTCAGTCATTCAATGGAACTTAATTATTCTTGCTTTGCACAATACCTATTTTAGCCCCCTCATTTTTTTCTTTCGAAATGAAAAAAAAATCATAAAGGAAAAAGGGAAAAAGAAAGAACTCTTCAGTTCCTTGATTTTAGAAAAAAAAGTTATTATGCGAAAAATTGAGAACAAGAACATTGAAAGCACTACTTTCAGTTAAATACGGTCAATTGAATGTTTCTTGCTCGGGGCTATCAAAACTTTTATTAAAAATATGTATTTGTTTATTTATGTTATAATAATAATTTCATTTTTTAAACAAAGCACAGCAAAGAAAAAACCATTTTTGTATTTACAAGATAAATAATATCATATTTACAATTTTTGGAAAACAAAGAAAAACCGTAATAATAATAAAAAGAAGCATAATAATGATAATAACAAAAAAAACAACAATAATTACAAACTATATAAATCTTTTAAGTTTAACTCTTTCTTTTAAAAAAACAATAAAATTTTTTATTTAGCTGGTTAAATGTCAGAATATGATGAACTCATACTCATATATCACACGGAAAATATCTGTAACTTTCTGGTACTTCTCTACATCGTCTTGGAACAACCATTTTTTTATGATTGCATATTAATGGATCATCCGGTATTAAATTGATTTTAAAATCGTTGTGATGGAGTCGATATCTTTGTTGACGAACCTGCAAAATGATATACAGTAATTAAGAGTTTCTTTATTTTTCAAACAATATTTTGCAGAATTTATGCCTTTGTTTTCTGTTACTTGTTTTTATGATTTAAAAAAAGTGAAAGTGAAAATGAAAAATGCGCACAAAAATATTCCATTTTCGGAACACTCTTTTGTCACAAAATTCAATGAACCGAAAGAATTCCGTAAAAATAATTAAAAATACGGTGTGTTTTTTTAAGTAAACTAAAAAGGAACTGATAAATGAATGAAAAGAATTTTTTACGACTAGGTCAAATGCGACATGATTTGATTAGACAAAATGAAAGGAAAACTTACATGAAATTGAAAGCGCTGTTTAATCATACGGCAATTAGTTTCTAATGCAAATAAAAGATTTTTGTACTGAAGATTAAAGGGTTGATTAAGATAATTGTAAAAAATTTCTGGATCCATTGGAGCTGCATGCATAATATAATCATCTTCGAACAATTTTTCAAGTTCCGTCATCTGTTCCCCTTCATTTACAGTACCCATAGAAACCAATTGACTATTTTTTAATCCAAAAATTTTTAATAAGAATGGTTTTCTTGCAATCCTGACAGCAAGGGATATACGGTGGGCATAAAATTGATTTGGATCGGTAATGGTAAACAGATACAAAGTAGTAATAATTGCAGAAACAACACTTTCTAATTCGAAATGTTCTTGAATGTATTTCACAAAACCAAGCAAGGAAGAATTCTCATAATCTTGAAATTCATGTCCTTGCATATTGTTCATTTCATCGCATATCATATTTTTCAATTCTTCAACAGCAATGGTATTTTTGCCCATATGGAAAAAGCCAGTTAACAACAATTTTCCAAGTTCATTAATGCTTTTTTCAATTTTCGATCGGCATTCAAGAGCAACGCCAACTCCCATAAGCAATTTATGTGGATTCCAAAATGTCGCAACAATTTCAATAAGTAGAATTTTTAATTGAAGAATTTTCGGTTGAGGGGTACTTAAATGATGGTGACTGATTCGAGGAATACCATTGGCATTTACACGTGCAGAGATATTTTTAATCATATCATCAAGCTCATTGTTCATAAGTGATTCAATTTTTGCCTAAAATAGAAGAAAAATTAACATAAATTATTTTTTCAAAATAAGCTTACTTCCAAATCTTTTGCAAAATTGAGAGATGCAAAAAAATCAATCCGTTCTTCGGTAATTTCACAAGCATCAAAAAGACGTTCAGATACACCTTCAATTGAGATTCCAGGAATATCGTTAATAATTATAGCAAGATAAAGATATGCAGAAATATTGTCGGAACAACATAATATCCGTTTGATATCCGCTGTGACAAATGTTCTAGTCAAAATTTCATAAATTGCTTCATCTTTTTGCAAAATACGAGTGGGAATTCTTTGTATATGCTTTTTATCTAAAGCTGAATTTTTAATGGCATAGTAATAAATGGCATCTCGACGATGTTTGACTGAATTTAAAAATGTCATTGGATGTGGACCACCAAGAATCTTTTTATCCGGTAATGACAGTAATCCAAGGAATGAGGTGAAGCATCCAAGCATATCCTTTCCCCTTTGATGACCATTTAATACATCAGACACTTTTAAGCTTTCATTCAACATGGGATGATCAGCAATAAATTCAAGTTTTTGTCGAATATTTACAGAATCCAATGTATCTTTTAAAACCTCACAAACGTTGGAAATCAATCTTGCACGTTGAACTTTTTCCGTTGAAATAGCTTCTTTGTCACCTTCTTTTATAACAGCAACAAGTTTTGGAGGAACTTGTATTTCTTTTGTCGTAAATAATTTACTGACAATTGAATGCAAATCATCTAATCCCAATTGATCGTAACTGTTTTCATATTTTTCAATATTGCTTTCTGCCATTTGCCGACGAACATATTCACGGTGAATTTTTTGATACAACAATTTTTCTGAACATCTTCTTCTTTCAGCTTGAAGAGCTTCTGGAATATTCATTGGAGCATTTTTGAGAGTAGTGTACAAATTTTGGCAGGATTTAAGTAATGATTCAGTACTTTCTGATTTATGCTTTTTAATTGCACTCATTATTGTCGCAAATGGCATAAATGGAACAACCATATGTTCAAGATTATTTTCAGAAGCTTGATTCAGAATTGGGCGAGCATCTTCAAAAATAGTTGGTACAAGTTCCAGCTTATGATGTGGATCTCCTGCAACAAATAAGTGTGGAACTGTTAATACAAGTTTAAGCAGGGTTGGAACAATTTCCGTAAATAAGGCTTCTTGATCTTTCACATCCAAATGGTTTGTTTTTGCAATAATTGTTGACATAAAACTTGATTGCAAAACACTTTTTGTTAAATTGTAGGACCATCCTTTAATTTTAAGTTTACCAGATTGATGAAGTTTTTTCAATGTATTTTTGAAGACTGTGTCTACAACAGGATGTAATTCTGTAGTGATGGGTAAATATCCGGTACTTAATTCATGAGAATCACAAAAGGCTTTCATATCCCAAGAAAGTGTTGAAATGAAAGATTGTGCTTCAGGTAAAAGATTGCTGTTTTCAAATTTCTGCAGAAATTGATGAATACGATGTTGAAATTGAAAAATTATGCGTGAACGTAATTCAGGAGTTAATTCACGAACACGTCGTGCAGCTCCATTAATCACATTGGCTAACATTGGATCGCTCATCTTAAATGCATCGTAATCTTTGATGAACAAAATTGCAGCTAATTGTGTTACATTGAATAAATCGTTAACCAATGAGAAATATTCATTCATAAAAGTGCAGATATTGATTGACTTTGAAAGAAGTTTACGGAAAATGTTCAAACGCGTAGGAGTTGAAAAAATTTGCATTGTAAATATTTCATGCCAAATATTTCCCGACTCATTTGTACCAAAATTTGCAACTATTGAAAGTAGTAGCTTTCTGATGTATTTAGTATTTTGGTAGAATTGAGGGGATTCATTTTTTTCTTGTTCCCATTTAATAGCTTTAGTATACAATGGCACCAACACTTCAAAAAATACTCCTTCGAATCGGCTTCCTTCATCTAATTTCAAGTTTTTAGAGAATTTTGCAAGGTTTTTCTCGATAAGTTGTAGAAGTGCAAGATATTTTTGTTTCATTTCATCCAATTGAGTATCAACGGTTTCATTTACAAGATTAACCATAATTGTTTGTTCAAGTGAAGTTGCAGCTGATAAATCTGATACTATTTCACGCACTTCATCTCGAATAACGTTTAATGTAACTATTGTTTTAGCAGATTCTATTGCAGCCTCTGCACCCATTTTGGATAGTATTTCATCATTGCCAATGCTTATTTCAACACCCAGTTTTTCTACCATTTCTTGATACGACGGGGGTATATCTGAATCAGCATTATCCTGCAGGTCCATCATTTCAACATCATTCATATCATTGTTATTTTCCCTTAAAGTAAGATCATTCATTCTTTCGTCAACATGAGTAATGTCTGCATTAGCAAAGGAATCTTCCTCATTAATAAAAGCAATTGTTTCTGAAGGTTCGTCAGCTGGAGTCTCAGCTAATAACAATTCTTCATCAATAATTTCACCATCTTCGATATCCGAATTAAGTTGAATAGCTTCTGGATTCGATTCAGCAGAGCCACCAGTTTTAATAAGCTCTTCAGTAACAGGGCTGATAGGGGTATCAGCAAGGAGAGCATCATCTGATCCTGATTCATCACCTCTTATTACAATATGTTCTTCAATTTCACCAGTCTGTTCAACAAAAGATTCCGTTTCGTTATTATTTCTTCCATCAGGACTATTAGGCATATCATCTTGAACGTTATGAGATTCAGGTGTAATAAACGATGGCGAAACGGCTAATAGCAAATCTTCTTCGCCGACGTTCGTAATTTGTGAGAGTGCATCGATTTCGTCTCTGTTTTCAGTATTTGAGATAATAGATGTATGAACATTTGGAGAAAGATTTAATAAATGTTCTTCGTTAACATTTTTATCTTCTTCAATATTGCTTTCAACCATTTCCGCATTAAATTCAACACAAGCTTCAGCGGGGTTGCCGTTTTTATTATCAGGAGTAACAGATGAATTAATATGAGGAGAGGCAGTTAATTCAGTTTCTTCATCAATGATTTCGCCCTCTTCAAGGCTCTTGTTGCTTTTATTGTCTTCACCATCAGGTTCAACAGAAGCTTCTTCTCGATCTTCAGCCCCAGGAGTAACATGTTGATCAATATGGATAGAGGCGATTAACAAGGAGTCTTCATTAACGACTTCATCGACAATTTTATCTTCTTCAGTATTTCTTTCGATATTGTCGACATTGAATTTCACAGAAGCTTCAATTTCGTTGCCATCTTTGGTATTTGAATTAATAGAAGCATCAATATGAGATGTACTTTCAAATAATTCATTTTCGATGATGTCTTCGGCTTCATTATTTCTGTCAATAATTTTAACATTGAGTTTAACAGAATCATCACTTTTATTACTATCATGAATACCATTATTAACTGATTTGTGAACAGGAGAATCTGCTAATAACGCTTCTTCGTCGAGAATTTCACCATTTTCGATGTTCCGATTTTTTTCAGAAACATTAGCATCAAATTCAACAGAAGTTTCGCTTTCTTTTATATCTTCAACATCAGGAATAGCAGATGAACTTGCATTAGAAGTTGCAGCTGATGATGACTCTTTATCAATATCTTCCACGTTCCTGATTTTTAAACGTATTACAATTTCACTTTCTGGTTCCAGTGCTTTTATTTCACTGGATTGATCTACTTGATGTTCAAAGTTTGTTGCATTTGTATTATCGATTGGGGAAGGCTCTAACAAATATTCGTCATTGCCAGTTTCAGCATCCACAAGTCCTCTACTTTCTTCACTTGTTTCATCAATAACTTGTTCAAAATTTAAATGAACTTCAAGATGTTCAAGAGGTTCATGAGGGGGTATTGATTTCTCTCTCATAATTTCTGAATCTTGTCGTGGTTTGTTTTCTGTGATATTTAATGAATCAGTATTTAAAGATTCTGAAGTCAATTTCATTCGTTTTATTTCAACAGCCGGAGGTTCATCTGTTTCAAATTCCCATGGTCGTTTTCCAATCCTATCATTCAAATTATTAATTTCGTAATTGACTTCTTGCATTTCTTCATCAGGCTGTGCATCGCTTTCAAAACTATCCAATATTTCACCTTCTTCAAGATCTTTAGCAATGTTTATATTTAACGAAGTTTCAACTTCTTTTTCAACTTCCTGTTGTATGATTGGTATGGAATCAGCATTTTTAGTAAATGTTTCAGTTGTCTCTTCACAAATTGCTATCCTTTCTAAACTATCATCTTGAATAATATGGAGATCTTTATCAGCATTATCAGTTATTACACTTTCTTCTTCCAGGTCTTCAGCATTGCTAAGTTGCAATGGAATTGGGACATATGTTTCAGTTACCGATTCATGGATAAGCGGATGTTCAATAACTTCTTTTGACGGTTCTTTAATAATTGCAGTTGTTTCCAAATTCTCTTCTTGAGCAATATGTGTGGATTCATCTATAACCTCAGCAAGTTCAACACCAGAATTAAGTTTTTCAGTATTTTGTACTGTATTTGAAAATGAAACACCTTGGGATGTTCCGTGAATTACTTCAGGATCTAAGAATTCTTCACATGGATCCACTTCTTCTGCTTCAAAATTTTGTAGGGAAATTATTATTTCTTCTGCAGTGGTGGTTATTGATTCTTCTACATTAACAGAAATGTTCGAAGCCGTCGATGTTGAAAGATTCTGTAAAAAATCATGAAAATTAAGAAACGATTTTACTATAGAAATATGTACCGGATTATCTGTATTTGAATTCTGAACATCAACAGAAGATTGAGTTCGTGTTTCTCCATTATTAAATGGCTCTTTAGCTCGAGAAACATCAAATGTGGGACAATTATAAAAATTATTAGCTTCTGCAAATGGTGAAGAGTGTTCTTGAAGACCATGAATAGCTTTTATCTGAGGATTCATTTGTTGACTGAAAGACGTTGCATATGATAAACTGGATTTATTTATTGTTGAAGAAACATAAGAGCTGGAAGACTGTGAACGAAGCTAAAAAGACTTGTTTTTATTATAATGTTTTTAAACTAAAGTTCTACTTGAAAATCTGTAATTGGAGGGAGTGTAATGCGGCTTTGAATTCCAGAAGCTGGAGTTGGAATAGCTTGATTTACTGGTGAAACATCAGTCAAAGTGGTTGCCAAATTTTCTGATAATAAACTTTCTTTTTTCTTTTTATAAATATCTCCATTATCATCGTTTGATTTTTGACTGTATCTTCTCTTTCCTTGAGGAGTTTTTGGGGGTGAAGGTGTCATAATCGCAACATTACTCGGAGATGTAAATGGTGAGCTTCTTTCAACTGGATTACTTAATAAAGTAGTGTTAAACGAGCTAAGCTAAAACAGAAACATTATTTTAAGAGGGAAATTTTAAATTACAACAAACTCGATTTGGCAGTTGAGGATTTGAAGGTGAGAATGTTACATTTCCAGGACTTTCATTTAAAGGCACTACTTCACTTGATGAATGAAAACCGGCAGATACAGAATGTGAAAAACTAGGAGTTGCTGCATTAGGTATGGAGTTATTGGAATACGGACTATTAATTTGTACAGTATTATTTGGATATGAATCAGGTCCACATGAGTATCGTTGATGAATATTTTGTGTGCTTTGCAGTGGTACACTCAAAGGTTGTTGCAGATGTAGCTGGGATAATGCAGCAGCTCGTTGATTATTTTGTTGTAAATAAATTTGTGGATGTTGTTGTTGTGGAATTTGAGAAAGATGTTGCATTTGTTGGGGAGATGTAATAAAAGATTCCATTCTTTCTGGTTGTGACATGGGTTGTTGAATCTGTTGTGGCGAAGACAAAGAAAGTTGTTGAAACTGAATATGTTGTGGCAGTGCAGCTGGATGAGAATATTGGTGATGTTGAGCTTGCATGCCTGGTAAATGTGGTTGTTGGTTATTTATAATAATTTGTTGCTGCTGATTTGGAATTTGCATATTAGATTGAAGGTTTCCTTGAACCAAGTAATATTGTTGCTGTGCATTATTTGGTCCAAGTTGATTCATTTGAGAATTAATGTGGGGAAATCTTTGATGTTGATTTGTTATCAAAATACCTTGGGGATAAATTTGTTGAGGGGTTGGTTGACGAAGTTGTTGGAACATTTGAGGCCTAATCGGTTGAACTTGCGATTGCATCATTGGCATTCGAGCAGGTGTACTAAGTAATCGATTAAGAGCACTATCTTTTGGTGGTGTTTTCTTTTTTCTTGGTGTCTTTTTAGGAGTTTCTGGGGTTGTTCTTATTGCTGATGGCTGAGGATATCCATAACTTTCTGGTGGGATGGAATACATTCCAGGACCACGTGAGATGGGATCAACTTGTGGATATTGTGGACTTCTAAATTGCTGGCTTGGATGCCAGGCAATTTGTTGGGTCATAAATTGTTGTTGCTCCCATGTTCTTTGTTGAATAAATCTTTGATCATGAATCACTGCTGAGTTAGCATTCGAAGAAAATGCTCCATTAGAAAAATTTGTTTGCCCATTATTCATTGGATATGGCGGAGGCGGTAATGGAGAAGGATGGGGGTTTGATAGCGGTGTTACAGGCGAATTCAAAAAATTTGAAACTTCTGGAGGTGAAGTATATTGAGAATGTTGAAGATGATGTTGCATAGATGCAGAAGGATTTGATCCACGTTGAGAAGGTCGTGGTTGAGGATAGAATGTTTGAGGGCTGCGTTGATCAAAGGTTTGAGGAGATTGATGATTTAAAGATGTTGATGCAACCATTGGAGATGTATGTTGTGATAAATCTGAAGGCATCGGTTGAAATGGAGGGACATAAAATTCTGGTGAGTAATGATTCATCGGAACTTGAGGCGCTGAGTTGGAAATGCTGCCATATGATATTTGTGTATGCATTTGAGAAGATTGAAGCCTTTGTTGTTGCGGTGATATTTGTTGTTGAATATTTGGTGGCGTTTGAATCATTGTTTGTTGACGTTGAAGTTGTTGGGGGTATCCACGATTGTCATGTGAAGTGGGCTGGGACAAATGTTGGGGAGGACTTTCATAATGATGTTGTTGCTGTTGAAATACAGGCGTATGGGATTGTTGAAGATATTGTTGTTGTTGATGATGTTGTGGTTGTTGTGGCTGAACATTATTTTGAATTTGTGAGTGATGACGTTGCTCTAACTGAGAGCTCACAGTATTAACGTATTTGTTAGGATGTCCTCCAAGAAGAATGTTTTCATTTGAATGAAAGCTTGAATTAGATTTTTCAAAAGGTGGAGTGGTATGCATTATTGCTTCTGTTGGTGGATTATACTGTTGTTGAACAATCACTTCTTGAATATTTTCATATCTGTTTTGGATATCTTCTGATGTCGCAAGTGGTATAGTGCTTGATGGCATGATACGTTGTTCTAAAAAAGTACGAGTATGATATAAAAATTTTTAGGTAAAAACACTCACGATTCGAAAGCGAAGTATTTAAAGATGGGTTAACAAAATTATTCATTATTTCTTCTTCTGATGTTGTTGTTGCTGTTACTACTCTCGACAAATTGTGGTTGCTAATATTTTTGTTCGTCTGACACGAATGAAGGTTTGTTTCTCCATTTTGATTTCCATGAGAATGCTCTTTATTGTTCTCGTTGCTGTTGAGGTTTATTGTTCGCGTTGCTGTTGAGGATTGCTGCATCTTTTCTCTTCCAGTCGTTTTTGATAATGTTAACGCCTCCTGGCATTTCTTTGTTCCTTCAACGCTTGTATAATTATGGGGTTCGCATGTCGAAGGTGTCGATATTTGGTCAATGGTGGTTTTTGTTAAGGGAGCTTTTTCCTTTTCTCTTCCCTGCTGCATATTCTCGTTTTGCAATTCATCGTTGCCGGCATGCTTTTCATTATTTTTTGAGGCTATAAAAGGTTTGTTTTTGTTTGCGTATGATTGCATGAAATTACCTTTTTCAACAGTTTGTCCTTTTTGAACATTCTTTCTTCCAGCTGTTTTGCTTGAAGCAGGAATGGCACTGCTCTTACGCATAACTGTTGTTGATGTTTGCCCAGAAGGAAAAATCGGCGTGCTTTTTCTTTGAATATTTATTGTAGAAGTTGAACTTGCTTTTGTTTGTGAAACAATCAGATTTGAGGTTGATGAGTTTTTGGAGGAATTTTTACTTCCGCTTGTTCTTGAAGTTATATCTTTCTGGAATGGACGATTTGGAAGACTTCCATTTCTTACAGCATGCTTTCTTCCTTGGGAATTTCTGTAAGTGATTGGTTGCATCTTTTTAATATTTTGAGATCGATTTTGTCGATTTATATGTTGAAGACTTTCATCATCAGTTTCATCTCCAGCTGTAGAAGATGAAGTGTCATCGCTACCAGAACTCGATTCAAATGCACTATTTCGACCATAAAGTCCGTCATTTTTTCGATGGAAAAAGCTAACACCACTTTTCTTTGCTTGCTTTTCATCTGTTGATGTAGATGCCCTTCCTCCAATTGATGCCGGTGCTCGATTTGGAGCTGTGCCAAATGATCCAGTTCTGCCAGAATTTCCATTCCTTCCTGAACTTGTACTTGCTCTTCCTGAACAACTTTTAATTTTTGCCATTGGTAAAGATAAATTTGTAACAGTATTAACAAGAAGCTCCAATGGTTGGTGAATGGAAAATAGAGAAAATGACCCGGGTACAAAACGTTGTTGATAATATTCAAACGTATCTTCTATATGTTGCTGATTACCCAATTCAAACATTGATGCTTCATCTGCATCAACATCAGGTAAATAACCATTAACTTGGAGCTCTTCTCGACAAGTACTTAATGGTTGTGAATTTTGGAGTTTAAGGATGATTTTGGATAAAGTATACAGAAGTTTGAGATCTTCAGACGATATATTCTTGGATGGCTCCATTTTGGTAGCCAAAGATTAAGCACAATCAGTGCTTCTAAGTAATGTTACAATCTAAAAGAAATGAAAGCATAAAATTTCAAAAAGAAGAATAAAATTCGCACAGATACAAAAGTTTGTTTCTAACAAATTATCAGTCAACCAACCAAAAGTAATAAAAGAAAAACTTTATTTTTATTAAAAAACGCAAAACAATTTTTTAAAAACAACTGCAATTGTTGATTATATTGGAACACGAGTTTCACCAGATTTCTGAAGATCTTGTAAATGAGCGAGTCGTTTTTTTAATTCTTCAACACCTAAAAAAGTTTTTAAACTTCTAAAATTACCCCAATCTAAAACTTACGTAAAAGATTATGCAAATATTCATTAAACATTGGCTTTGTGACAACTTGGCGAATTGGAAGAAGTAATGGACGATATTTATCTTTCAATTCGGCAAGCCCAGCTTCTTCAAATTGTGCATCAATATCAGGAGCATGCCCAACAGGATATGTAACTTTTTTGGTGTAATCCATAAAAGTTGGAAGCAACCCATATTCTCTTGCAAATGAAGATTGAGCATCTCGCTCTTTTAAAACCCGTTGATAGCTGTTGACTTTTGCCATGTTTACCACTAAAACATTTTAAAATTATTTGAATGTAAAAAGAAAAAATAAGAAAATAAAAAACATACTGTTAGAAAAGTCTATTGGTTCATGCCGTTTTGTAACTGAAGTTAAAACAAATTCAGCTTCATTCTTATTTTCAATATCATAATCATGTCGTCGTTGATTATAAGTTACAGAATCCAAATCAGATTCATTAAGAATTTCTTTGCCATCTTGATTGGTAAATGGTCGAAATGGTGCTTCGTAAATATCATAAAAACCGTCAGTTGGATCTCGGCTAATTTGCTCCGATGTTGATGGATAAACTTTTTCAAATTTAGACACTCCATGTGAAGTTATGGTAAAATCAGCTTTCCATTTTTTAGACAAACGGCTATTCAAATTTTTCAGTTGTTGTTTAATTAATTGATTCTTGTATGGTGGAATTGGTTTATCGTTAATCGTGTTACCAACTTGACGAATATGCAATCTTGAAGCTTCATCATAATCTCGATCATATCCATCTAAAGCATTTGCAAATTGATCATCAATATCACTTCCCCAGTCATCCTCTGATTGGAAGCCCATATTTTTATGAAATGTTTCAATTAAATTATCCAAACGTTTATGAGCTCGAGTTTTTGCAGTTAATTCAGAATCCGGAACATTTGACTCTTCATCATTTTCTTCTTCACCATCCGAATTCAATTTTGATGTTACACGTTTATTGATATGAGTATCGGCTTCACGAAGTTGTCGGCGGTATCGTGCATGTGTGATTTGCTTCTTTTCAAAATTATGCAATGGATTTTTAAATTGTTTCCTTTTTGATGGTGGTTGATTTCTTTTTGGCGTTTCAATATCAGTATGATCAGAAGCTTCCATTAAATCGTCATCTGATTCACTAAGTCGAACTCGTTTTGGCTCTCTTCCTTTTTTCTTTAAACCTTTTTTAGATTTCTTTTTGTTATCAGGAACTTCTTTGGTTTTTGAGTTTTCCTAAAAAATATGTTGATAATTTTTTCAAGTTTACAAAAAATTCAAAGGTACCTCTTGTTGCTTTTGCTTTTCGAACTTATTCTTTTCTCTAACATAAGCACAAAATTTATATGGATTAAACGGAACTTCATTTGGAACGACCGGCTTTTGTAGTTTAATTCGTTCAGTTTTTCCTTTCAATGCATTCTGGTATACAGTATCCAAAACTTGTTGGAATAATTCATCTTCATCTTCCGGGTCTTTGGCTTTTATTGATAGGTTACGGTAATGAGAAGGACCAGGTTTTGGTGATTGTGGCTTAAACATTATTGCTGAGTTATGTGACATATCTTTCTCAGCTTCAAGAGTTTCAGCAGTTTCAAGAATATCTAAATATTAAAATGTTTATTTTATGTCAAGTTATTTTAGAAAAATAATGCCTACCACTAAATTTTGTTTTTGCAACTGGCATTGTTTGTTTAAGTTGAAGAACATTATCAGGAGTAAAATTCATTCGAAACTTTTCTGCATGTTCACCAGAAATGGGACGACGAAGTGCACAACTGTATTTTTAAAAATTTTTGTTTTTACCATTTTATGATAATTTGACTTAAATAACTTACAGTGGATCATTTTCTCTTATATGAATACCAATATCAGACATCATCAGATCTTCAAATCTATCTAATGCATCTTCATAAGTAAGATCTGGAAAAACAAGATTTTTTTCATCCCTGAAAAATGTATTGTATATTGCTTTACAGTATGTTAAAGACGAATGCTTGTAAAATCACTTTTTTTAAAAATTGATAAATTTTTTCTTACCAATTTTCTTGATTTGTTTCACATAACAGCTCTAATAAAGCAACATCTTCCATAATTCCAAATTGCCTTTTACCAGCTATTACATTAAAGATTGGAGGGCCTTTGGGATCTAATAAAGTATATTTGTGAGATCGTTTATGTTTAGCACCTTCAGTACCACTCCGGAAACACTATAAAAAAGGGGATTATCAAAGAAAAATTGATAATTTTAAGTAATCTTACCGGAATACAAATATACGGATTAACATATGAACATTCTAAACATTTAACAATTGGTGCAGGATTTATAATTATTCGACAAAAAATGCATTTTGCTCCAAGCAAATAATTTTGTACTGGTTCACTTTGGAATTTACCAATAATTGGATCTAATTCAACATGATTTTTGTACTGAAAGTTATATTTTAGAAATTAAATTTGCATGTTTGGTAAATTAAATTCAAACCTTTGGTGGTGCATATAAAGTTGGAGTTTCAGGGACCTTTAATTCGAATGCTTTGTCTTTTGGAACTTTTGATTCATCTTCTTTTGTTTCGGCATTTGGATAACAAAAATCTGCCAATACATCTGGTGTATCATCTCTTGGAGGTGTAATCCGTTTTATACTTTTTAATTTTGAAGAAGCAATTTTTTGTCGAGCTGATTCAGCTGGTGTTGCCTTTTCGTCGTCTTCATCGAAATCTTCTTCACTATCATCCATTTCTTCAGCTTGTTTTTCATATGATTTGTTCATATCTGATTAAAATATAAAATAAAATAATACGTTAAAACAAAGAAATCTTGTACCGATCATTAATGAATCAAAGAAACATATACAATCAATAAATTTTCGAATAAATTTGGCAATAAAACTTTAAAGTTATCTTATTAACATTAATCATATACAAATATATATATTTACTGTGCCATCAGAAGTCACATACAAACCGAATCGATGAACGCCTGGCGATTTAAGGGGGTGAGCTGTCGTTGTTATTTTTTCCTCCCGAAGGGGTTCCTTTTTTCTTCGTTTTCTTCTCTTTTCTCTCTTTCTCCTTCACTTTTCTTTTCACTGCGTTTTCTGCATTTTGTGAGCGCTGAGAGAAACGTCTGTGGCAAAAGAAAATTGTATGGAGAGTTAAACAAAATGGAAGAGAATCAAAAGAAAAAAAGCATTCGATTCTTTCAGTTTTTTATGCTCTTATTTTGGCGGTAACCTTTAGCAATGAGAAAGAAAAAATGCGTGCAACAAGCTTTACGAATACTTTCAGGCTTTTTTTCATCAATAAGGTTTGCCATTCTTTCGTTTCCTTCGTTTTTTTCGTTTTTTAATTAAAAAAATGCCAGTCTTTTGCATTGCTTTGTGTTGAAAACAAATAGCTTTAAAAATACGTTTTATTTTTTTATGTTTTTTCTTCTTCGGGGATCAGATTTATAAAAAAAACAGCTGATATAAAAAAGAATAAAAACGAGTTGCAAAAATATAATATAAATCAATAGAAAAAAAGATATGCTATTACCGGGGACTATAAAAAATAATAAGAAAAAAAATATTAAAAAAGATTACAATCAAAAAAAGAAAGTGAAACAAATAAAAGAGAGAACTGCACGCCACTGTAAGCGTAAACAACTATAAGTGCCGCTCACAGACAACAATAAAAAAAACTGAGCTAGTTTGGCTTTTAAAAAAATCTATAAAAAAGTATAATACTCAATACAACAAATAATATTAAATAAGAGAGATAAACGAAAGCAGCCAAATTTCACCCGAATTTTCAAAGAAAACAGATAATAATAATAAAAAAAAATCTCTAAGAAAATTTGCATAAAAATTATTAATTTAAAGTTATACAAAAGCCTGTTTTCAAAAAGTAAAACGATAGTTACAATATAAAATAAAAAAAGAATTATTTCGAAAAATTTAACAACAAAAAAATTTAGTCGAGTATTTGACCATAGGCAATAACTAAAGCTTTGGTAGTTGAAAGAATTGCTGCCATGTTTTTTTGGCTAGTTGAGCATTTGAAAAAAAAAACAGATAAAACACTGTTTATGGCTGTGGTGGTGGTGGCTTGAAAACTTTAAACTCTTTGCGTTCCGGCTTCATAATCAGCAGCTAAAAAATGAGTCGTTTACAAAAGTTATTTTTGAAGGTCTATTTTTAAACTTACGTGATTTCTTTTTTCTACAACATGCGATAACCAAAACAAGTACAATAAGTACAGCAACAATTACAGCAATTGCAAGAATAAGCATTGTATGATTACTGTCAGCATTTTCAGCATCATTAATTGGTTTATCAGTGATTACGATCGCAGGTGCATCCGTTCCAACAGTCTCTTTTACGATTTCATTGACATTTGGTTGTGTAACAAAATGGGGTTTGAAAGTTGATGATTTACGAGGGTCTTCTACTTCTGGTGGTAATTCTCCAGAATGCTAAAAATAATCATCAATAAAGAGAGACTCTTAACGACTTCCTTTTTTTTCAAGACAAAAACAAAGAATAAAACTAACTTCATTAAAATCTTCATCATCCGGGCTCATTAAATTTGCACTTCCTTCTAAGGCATCTTCTTCAGATAATTTTTGGGCATAGCTGAGATTGAACACGCAAAGAAAGAAAAGAATTCCAAGAAGAAGCGAAGCTTTAGCCCGCATTCTGAAAAAAGATACCAGCTTTTAACTTTAATCGGAAATGATATTTTAACATTTTACAACAATCTTTATATGCATCACAACCCACGCAAATTTTGTATTTTGACAAAAAAACACCATTAAAATGTTTTTTTTGGAAAGGAAAGAGATGAGTAAGAAAATGGAAGAAGATGTACACGCACGGTCAAGAGTATACTACTTTTTTTTCATCTTTTTCTTCTTCCCCCTAGTCAGTGATAAGACTAAGCCTACAATCGATTGAACGTTGGAAAGTGGTTATCACACTGTTCTAATTAGTCTTTTCCTTTCATTTTAAAAATTATATAGATGATGATCAAAGGGGAGAAGAAAAGTAGAAGAAATAAAAGAAAGGCAAAAAAAGAAGAATGAGAAAGATACATACATTATTCTGTTGACATGAATTTTAACCTGCACTGAACAAAAAAGTTTTTGCGCCAATTAAGTAATTATGCATAAGAAAATATCCATAAAAATGAATGATTTCTTCAATGAAAAGTGGTTATCAACTCAATTATATCTTAAGAGATTATTTTCTAAAATAATAATTAAAAACGTACAAATTTATGATTTTTTTTATTGAAATAAAAAAAAACTTATATTTGAATTTAATTCACTTTTTAGTCACTAAAATGGCCTTAAGGAACTGAGACATTCATTCCCACGCCTTTAGCGGCGTGAACATAGGGGAAAAAGAAAAGTTGTATTCTTCTAAATATGAAAAATCAAACAAACAAACAGCAAGAATTATAAGATGTCAGAGTAAAATCTAAATAAATAAATATTAGAAAATAGTAGAAAAGAAAATTTAAGTAGTTTGCTAAGACATTTCGGGTTAATGATTATGCGAGGGGGAGCCTTAGTTGAAACGGAGCTGATGGATTATCGAAACACAAACCCCCTTTTTAAGGTCAATGTCTTCTTATATTGAAAAAAAAGCTGGCAACTTTAATAGAGTTAATAATAATGAAAAGCTTTAGCAATTAAAAAAGGGAAGAAAATTGCAACTAAGTCAGTTACAGAAAAAAAAAGAAAAGAAAACAATTCCTAACGCATTTGGATTTCTTGAGCAAAAAAAACAGACCTAATTCAAAGCCATCATTTTTAAACCACTGTTTTTAGCAATAAGCAAATAGTACTTGACACAAAGACTACCTCCATACTTTTATATATGTATATATCGTTGAATGTTGTAGTAAAAAGAAAGAATAGGGGGGATTCAAAAAAACTCGGGCAGCTTTTTTCTCCTATAAAGGGGATGCGCTCAGATAGATCGGCTAACATTGAAGTAGTAGCGGAAATCTAGTGCGCGAGTAAACTAAACAAAAGCAAACATTATCGCACCTGCTTTTCTCTTTCTTCCTTTCTCTTTCCTTTTTTAGAAATGCTTCAAAAAAATTTTGGTAGTCTTCTTCTTCTTGCAATCAAGTATGCCATTCTTGATGATTGTGCAAATGAACAATCTCGGCACCTGTCTTATTGACTTTTTTTCTTCATCTCATTTTCTACATTACCATCATCTTGTTGAACCTCATTAATAATAAAAAAAAGTATTGGTAGTAAAAAGAGAAGGAAGATGAATTTGAAAAATGAGATGAAGCAACATTGAGGTGTCAAATATGAGTAATTTTTTTTGTTCAATAATTTTTTGACCAAAAATAATAATAAAAAAATTCTTTTAGCTCTTCTTTCCCCCAAAAAAAAATCGGAGAAGAAAAGTGGAATCAGTTGGATGATGTACAAGCTGAAGGTCGTCAAACATTAGACAACAAAACAAAGATTGACGCGGTTGATAATGGTACCGCGCTGAAAGGGGAAAAAACATACGAATGGCAAAAATTATACGTTTTATAGGAAATAAAAAGGCCAACATATTTGTGGTAAGAGATTGAAAAAAAAGAGCCGACATTGATCGCACATAAATGAATCAAAAAAACACACACACCATACGATTGACGACGATATCATTGAGCCGGATCTTTTAAAACCATAAACGGATCAACAAGTGAAAGAAAAAAGAAAAACATTTTTTCAAGCTATTAAATGTACATCAAGAAGTAGTGCCTCTTTATAGATTCAAGCGAGAAAAAAAAAACAAAAGAAAAAAAAAGTTGATTAAGAGTTTGCGGTAGTTTTTCTTTTTTCATTGTTAAAGAAGAAAGGAAGACAGCTGCCAATAACAGGCAACCAAGAAAAAATATGACACAATTTAACAAAGAAGAAGAAGAAGGCAAAAAAAGAACATTGGTACTCATAGTTGCTTAAAAAGCAAAAATCGAGAAAACATTAGTAATAAAAAAGTGACCGAAAAAAAACGTTTAGTTTTTTTTCCATTTGGAAGAAACAATGTTATCAGTAATGTTTTTTTTTGTTTGAATCATAATTGCTTTTGCATGGAAAGAAGGAGGCAAAAAAAACAGAAAGAATGAAAACAGGGGGAAAAAGAGGGAAGAAAAAAATTGAGGGGAAGTTTAAACAAACACTTTACAAAGAACGTAACAAATCAAATCAAATAAAGTGAGAAAAAATTGGCCCTTCTGTGTGTTAATTGAAGCTTTTATCTTAAAAATTCTTTGACTCTCTTTTTTTAATGCGATAAAAAAATAAAACAAAAAAGCAAAACCATTCATTTGAAGAATGTATCCCTTTTCTCTTTTGTTTCTTCTCTATTCTTCTCTCCTTTACTGACGTAACGGGAAAATGAAAAAGTTGATTGGACACCAAAAAAGCGGAGAGTTATTTGTTAAAAAATATTGTTCAATTTTTATTCAATATTTAAAACGTGTTTTAAAAAGGAGAAAGAATGGCCAAAGTCAATTTTTCTGGTGATTCTTCTTCTTTTTTGGGTTTTTTAAAATGGCCCCTTTTCTTCTTTTTTGTAATTTTTGGGAGTGTCGGAGTGCGCAATCAGTTAAAATAAAACGGAAAAACATTAATAAAAAAATGTATCTCTATCAAAAAGAAATGGGAAATACATAAAAAAGAAGGAAGAAAAGATGCCTTTTGTTTTTCATTGATACAAATATTATAAACATAATAGGGGATTAAAAACTATGAAAAAAACTATTATTGTTGACCACAGATAGGCAAAAAAAGTTTAGCCTTGACAATCAAAAAAAAGCTTCATTTTCGAAAACGTCAAATTCTTTTCCCTTTTTTTCTCCCTCTCTCTCAGGATTCTTTGGGTGCTGCTTCTTCAAGGACAAAATTCTATCTTTTCTTTCGTTTTTAGGGTTACAAATGAAATTTTATTTAAACCTCATTTTGCTATCACGTAAATGAAAAAGAAAAAGTTCCGTTTAAAATTGCGTACATTGGCAAAAAAAATAATTTTTTTGAGGAAAAAAGACTAAACAGTTATAACGCGCACTCTCCGCCTTGCATTTGCTCATCACTTTTTTTTGCCTGTGTCCGGGACGCTTCTTTTTTGAATTGCCTGGAAAAACAAAGGCGTTTCAGAGTCAGTCACCACTGCTTCCAAAAACCCCCCCTTTTTTGTACAAAAATTCGATGGAAGACTTAGTATGATAAGCGAGAAACAAAAAAATGTGAAGGCAAAAGAAAGGAGAAACAAAAAATAAAAAAGATGAATGCCCTTTCATATTTTGATGCTGCTTCGACATCAAACAAAAAGTTTCACTGACCGCTATCTGTTTTTTAAAAAAGAAAACATTTGAAAAAGAATGTGTAAAATGCAAACGCGACTTTCTTTTTTCAGTCTTTGCATTTTTTGCTTCATAATTACAATCGTGTATAATTAGACAAAAACAAATGGCGCAAAACGCAACTCATTACCGTCACACCACCAAAAAATGGTCAGTCAAATGTCCAAAAAAATTGCTTTTTCAAAGTTCAAAAAAAACAATAACATTTGTACTATTCTTATTCTTCATTTTCAGATACATTTATAAAAATGCAAAACTTTTGTACAGAAGAAAACTAAAATGAGACGTCAAAAATAAAGTTGAAACATCGTCATGTTATTTTCTTCTCCCCTTCCCCCGTTTTTTGATGGCGTGATTAAGCATCCTTTATTTTCTCCCTCAATGCTTTCCTCCATTTATTTTTTAGGGCATCATGACTACGTTCACAGTATTTTTTTCCTCCTATTTTCAATTAACATAGCTTTATACAAATCTAAAAATGCAAAATATATTAAAACAAAGAAAAGAAAGTAATGCTCATTGGTGCCAAAAAAATTTATATCATTTTCTATCTGCACACATTTATTTTTGAAAAAAAGGGAGTACTAAAAACATGAAAATAGAATGTGATAGGGAGACATGAAAAGAGGAAGGAATGGCACAAATTGGTGCTGAAGTCTATTTGCAACTTATATATTTCTGAAAGAGAAAAAGGGGCATAATTATACTTAAAATGCAACAAAGTTAAAAAGTTGTAATCTTGAGAAACAACAATTTTAACGTTTTTTTTGGAGCTGCAGAAAAAACTAAAAAAAACATACTTGTAAGAAACAAAGGCGCGAAATTGAATCTTTTTTTTCTTGCTGTTGTCAAAAAAAACGGCAGGAGGCCGCGTAAAATGGTCATCAAAATAACAATGGCATCTTTTTAACCCGTTTCTTTATTTTTGATGCATGCAAATGAGTTATATTCCATCTATTCTTATATTAAAACAACTTTTTAGGGATCAGCTTTTTTACTAGTGGCTGCCAAGTGTTTTAGTTAAATCCATATACACCGATTAAAGGGTAGGAAAGGATGAAGGGCACTTGACCACCATTTGAATGAACGGAAGTCCGAGAAATTAGTATTCTTTTGGGGGATATATTTTTTCAATTTCGTTTCTTAATAGTTTCAATTTTTGGGAGAATTAAATGTTGCGCGGATTTTTGAAAGATAATTAAATGGCAGGCAGGCAAAGGAAATATTATTAAATCAGCAAAAAGTTTTACGCGATCAAAAATAAAATTATAAAAGAAAAAGAATGAAGAGAAAAACGATGTTTTACAGAAAAAGTTAGAAAAAAAAGAAGAAGTGTTATTACAACATGAAAAAAAGGTAAATTCAGTTGGAAACTTTTTTTTCAACCTTTTTTGGAGAGACATTGTAATACAATGAAAGAAAAGGGAAGAAAAAAGATGGGAAAAAACTAACCACAACAACATTGCCATTTTTGTTCAACCTCTTACTTTTTTTACCTCAGAAAAAGATGAACTTGAAAAGGGCAATCGGGCACAAAGAAGAGAAAAAACTTTTTCCCTTCTTTTTTCTCACTATTTAACAACAATAGCAAAAAACATCAAAAAAAGCAAGCAAAAAATTTTTTTGCTAAAGATCTTTTAAAAAATATTGAAATATATTTTCGAAGAAAAAAAGCGGAAAAACTTTTTTTTTAAAGTGCTAAAACGCCGAGCTGTCGTAAGTTACAAAATGGCATATATATATAAAAGCATGCACTTGATGATGAATGAGAGTTGCATGAAAATGAATGAAGCTTGAAAGGCTATGTCTTAAAATGAAAAATTGCTTCTGCGCAGTTATAGTATGAGGAGTAATAAAAGTAATAGCTTTCAGACTCTTGTATAATGATCCACTGCAAAAGGAAAAAGGCAGCTCCCACAATTTGTCAAAGCAAGAAAGAAAGTAGGCACCGCTTGTCTTCAGGCTATTAAAGAAAAAAGAGTTTTACGATCTTTTAAAGCAAATTGGTTTAGTTAGCTCGAAAAAGGTTCCCCAATCTAAAGTTACCACCAATAAATTTTTCCAGAATATTGTTTATTAGGGCAAAAAATATATATTGTCCATATTTTTATCGCTAATAACGATCTTATTTTTTCAAATATATAAAAGTGGGAACGTTCACAAAATTAATGACACTATCAAGTTTTTTTATGTCTTTATTTTGCTATTTGCCGACACCTGACTGCGCGCGACTTCATTATTTCTTTTACAATCATCATTTTATGCAAAAAGGGTCAAACAAAAGTATTCATTTTTTGTAAGCTAAATGGGAAAAAGGGGGGAAAGAAAGAATGATAGATCCTTATTTTTAATAGGCTCTTAAATACTCAACTGTTACAACAAAAAATTACCTCATTTTTGTTCAATTCGGAAGACGGGAAAAAAGCGAGAGGGAAAGGGGCGTTATAAAAAAAATGTTTGATAAAACTGCCGACTTCTGATGAATCAAAAAAACTGTTCATGAGAACCCGACAAAATTTTGACCGCTGCAAAGCAAGAAAGAGAAAAGAGAGAGGAGTAGATATTTGCAGGAAACTGCAAATATCAAATATTTTAAAAACAAGCAGGAAAATAATAATTTGTAATCGTCGGGGAATGTGCAAGCAAAGGAGAAAAAGCAGACAACAAAAAAAATCGGAATGATCACTGATTCCAATTTTTTGTGTCGATAAAAAATCTAAATGCCACGGAAAAAAAGAGAGGATAGAAAGGACCAAATGATACAGTAAATGATCAAATTTTTTTATGAAACAGGCTGCTTTAACTGCTGCCAACCTTTTGAAACACCATTTTTGGATAAGCATAAGCTTAAAAAAATTAAGACTAACCAATAAAATATGAAAAAGCAATGGCAGAAAAAAACGATTTTAGATTTAGAATTTTTTGTGTGACAAATATTTGCCAACTCCCGATTAGGCTGAAACCTCTGCAAAAAAAAAAAACGAAGCACGCAGTGACCGCAAAATTAAAGCTTAAGTTTTTTGCAAATAAAGGTTAATCTTCTTCAAACTCAACTAAAGAAAATTATGCCAATGTTTAACACTGAAAAAATAAAGAAACAAAATAAAAGGTGATAGACGACAACTTTTTTTTGAGTTTTAGAATAACTAACTTTATGGCTTTTACAAGGCAAAGCAATAATCATCAGCTGCCACTTAATCAAGAGGATCGATCAAAATGACACTTTCAACGAAAACATTTTTCTTTTTCCAAATGATTTAAATATTACTTTTTCAAAATTGTAATGCTGGTGAATTGGAATATGTTTGGTAATTCCGTACCACTGTTTCATTCTCTGCCATTTTTCAGTTATTTAAAGAAATTTTGTAATTACATTTTTTAAAGATGCTAGAAACGATGCCTTAAAAGCTTATTTATTTTTGGAGATTTTGATGGACCACCTTGGATTTAGAAAATTTCTCCAAAAAGCTTTTTTATGTTTATTACCTTTCGATCTTTCATACCAAAATGGATAAAATAATGTTATCCAATGTTTTTAAAACTAATTGGAGTGCTTTGGAATCAATGTAAACGTCTTTTGGAAATTTATTAAAAACGACGTCGCGACATAAAAAATTAACATGTCAAACAGCCTTATAATTATAAAATTTGTTTTCTTTCTCATAAATGTTATTTATCGCACAAAACGTTATTATTTCAAACGTTGCTCCTAAAAACAAAAAACTTGTGCCCTTTTTTCTGCTTATGATTCAAAACTGAAGATTGTTCAGCTGAATAAAAAGCAGAAAACCAATACAAAAACATTTTTATTACCGGTAAATTTTCAAAACCTCGTATTACATAACTTTACAACAACATATATAACATAAATTCAATTATTTTCTAAATATCTTTTTTATAAAATTCTTTCTTTTTGCAATAATTGATTGCACTCTATCTAGCCTTCTTGTCACAGCTTCATGAAGATTCAGAATTTTCGTTGCAATTCCTTTTGTCGTTGGATGTTCTTCAATGCTTTCTTCACAAAGCATACTCAAAACACTCTCTACTGGTTCTGGCTAAAATTCTTAAAATTAAAAAAAATATTAAAAAAAATTAAACTTTACTTCATTTCCGAAAATAGTTCCATCTTTTTGAACGGTGAAGCCGACATCATTATCATAAGCAATTTGATCAACTAAATCGCTAACAAGAAATACAATATCTTCACATTCTTGAGTTGAAAGTTGACTATTTTTCATTGAAGCAATCATCTTTTCAAGATGTTGTTGTGCAACAACTTCGTTATGATCTTCTTCATATGGGCCTTCATCAACAGGTGTTGTACCCTTCTTACCAATGGGATACAGATTACAAACAGTACAAGTTTTGTTATGCGGCAAACCTGATTTTACAGCAATGTAATAAAAGAGATGTAAAAAATATAAAAAAACATACCTCCTAAACGAGAAGTTCCCAATCCTGTAGCCATAACTCGATCAAATTTCCCCCAACAAAGGGGTACATTTTCGGTATAATATAATTCAACCCAGACAGTTTTATTAACATAAAATTCATAGCCTCGAGGACCGTAAACAATTCTAACAAATGGATTATTTGGTTTTACAGAAACCAATTTATCATTACAAAATGCATCCGTTCGACTGCCTTTAATACATATTACAATTGTCACATAATGAGTTAATCTATTACAATCTAAAAAAGATTATATAAACGAGTCCGAAAAACAGAAAAAGGTAGCTTACAGAAATCACTAAAATACATATTAACTCTTTCAGGATCGAGTAAAACTTCTGCAAGAAGTGTCATACGTACATTTCCAAAAGGTGATGAAGGAGGTAAAGTACCATTTGGAAGCAACCGAGCAGAAAAGAAGAGACCAAATATCATTCCATTAGTAGGATTTGCAGCTTGTCCATTATCATCTTTGATATATTTTCTCATAATATTTTCAGAACGAACTTGAATATCATCCCAATAACACTGAGGTTTACATCTATAAAGAATTCGAAAAGGATGCATTTGTGGACCACTGGCACATACATAATCACAAGCTTTTTGAAGTAATGCCATCATTTCATCCATTGAAAAAGCTAGAAATTTAAAGCAAAATGAGAAAAATAAATATATTTATTATCACTTACTAGCACGAAACCGTATTGTTCCTTCTGCAGTATTAATTGCTCTAGCATCTTTAATACGGAATTCACAAGTATAAAAAATTCCGGGTAAAGTTTTAAACGAATATTCACTTGTATCTCGATCTATTTCAACTGTGTCTAATAGTTTCTCATTTTCAAAAATCTTTATTACATGTGATTGAGCATATTGAGCTAAAAAATTAATACTTTTTAATTATTAAAAACAAACGATAGAAAAACTTACGAGCTAGTGAAGGTTTTTCCCATCGAACTGAGCATTCTTTTGCACTTTTTCTCGCATATAATATAACTTCAACAGGCTTAGGTGGAGCCCCGAAATCTTTCCATAATTCAACATGCGGAGTTTTTATTGGTAGATGTGGGGGCAAAGCACGTGGAGTCCAAAAATCTGGACGATTTCTATGATATGGAACTGGTGGATTTATTTCATTAAAGTATGGCGGTTTTGCATATGGGGCAACCCTATTCGGTCTTGCATAAGGATGAAAAGATGATAATGGCGGAGGACGAGATGACGACGACATTGCATACGGTGGAGTAGGTCCCGGTCTATGAACCGGATGAACTGGTCGATAATGAAGCTCATGCTGTGCCCAAGGTTTCCACGTTTCATCGTTCCACATTTAGAAAGTTTTTGATCTTTTAACTTAAAAATATAAGTTAAAAAGATTCAAAAATTTTGTAAATTTTCCCATCAATTTTTGTTTAAAAAAATAGTGCGAAAAATTAAATAAATTTGTTTTATAAAGAACACATTTTGCCAAAGTATGTCAAAGATGTTTTTTAAATTTCAAAGAAAGAAGAAAACAATTTTTTTTCTAAAAATAATGAATTTAATGTTATTATTAGTTTATTCATATCATAACTATCAGCATTTGATAAAAATTTCAAAATTGAAAAAAGTGATTTGTTTGTTTTCAATTAGAAAAATTAATTGGCACTTTTATAGAATTCCCCCCCCCCTTTCGAAATTTTTCAAAACCATTTTTTTCTTCCAAAAACATTACAATGCAAATTTTGACGCTTTCAACTCCAATCATTTTATGTTAATTCTATTAGATTTATATCAGTAAATAGCAACTTTTCCATTCACATCGATTCAAATCCATTCAAATTCCATTGCCGAAGCTAAAATTTGAATTGATGAAGCAACAATTTGCATTGATGCCTCAAAAGTGAATAAAAGGCATGAGTGCATAATTTTTCGGCTTTTCTTCGATTTTCAATTGCATGTTGAATGGTGGCTTGATCACTCTCCTCTTCTCAAAATTTTTCAGTCTTTTTTCCCTAGTTTTCAACAGTTTATCAAAAAACTGTTGAAGACTAGAAAAAAAAGACTTTGAAAAATTTTGAGAAAGGGGGGGGGATTCGATAAAAGTACCAATTAATTTATCTTATCTGCAACATTACAGAAAAATAAAAATAAAATCGATCATTAGGGATTGTCCAGACGTTACGTAACGGTAAAATCCCAAATCTCGAACCCCACCTACCCACCCATTAGGTAACAAAACATCAAAGCGGCGTAACATTTGTCTTTACCCCATCCACCCATAAAACCCGTTACGTAACGTCTGAACAGTCCCTTAAGGCCTTATAATTTTTTATGTAAAAGCCTATCATCATTCTTAATTTTAAAAATTAAAAACCCATGTCTTTGAAAAGGACACTTGTAAGATAAACGATGCTTTAAGAAAACTGTAGCCGGGATTTTTTCAAGGCAACTGAATACCGATCATTTTTTGATATTAAATTTAAATGCTACAAAGTTTGACCAAAACAGTACAATGTTACTATTTTTATAAAATTTAAACAATACGAATTCTATTTTTACATATGTGATAATCTTTCCAAGCTATTTTGGTATAACAAAGAAATGGAATCAAATTCCATGCAGGGGGAGATTGATGTCACACGCATAATACCAAAATGACCATTTCCCATCATACACTTCCTTGCTTGAAGCGCAAAAGAAAGAAGAAAGAACAACAGAATAGAATAAAACCTTTTTCTTTGATCCGATAAGAACATCTGCATACATCACTGAAAGAATAAAGGGTATATAAGTAAACGCCCGCTTTTTTTTGTTTAAAAACATTGTCCTTAAAAGGAACATTGCCATTAGGGAAGAAAAAGAAGAAGTAAAAAAGAAGGAAGCAACAACGAATGAGCTTTTAGGCGCGGCTAAATTCCTCCAATTTTTTCATTTTGTTTTAAAAAATCCCTAATTTTATATTCCATTATTTTTTAGGTAAAATTACACATTTAAAAATGTCTTCGTTACGATTGTTCCTTATTTTTTCATACATTTTTTTATTTACCGTGTCCGCCGCGCATCCAATGTTTTATGGAAATGCAGCAGTTTATGATTCACTTGGTGAAGCCCGACAAATTGCAAAAAGAACTTTAGCAAGTGGAAGATGGGGTTTACGGCCCGGAAAGCGTTCAATGATTGTTGAACCAAATTATGATTATGATCCTCCACAACAGCAACATCAACTTTCTCAGCAGCAACAAGTCTTTACAGATCCATCATCACAAGCAATTTATCATTTATGGTTACTCGCCTAAATATTTTAATTTTCTCTACGGTAATACATTTCTACAATTTCGTATTTTTATCAGTTTTTATTCGTTTTTTTGTTACATTTTAAAATGTCATTTTAAATAAATTTAGACATTTATGCTTTTTGTTTGGTAAAGAAAAAGGTTTTTACCAGAAAAACAAAACCAAAATAAAGTGTCAGCTTTTTTTGCCAAATTGAATTTTTTTGAAAGCAAGCTTCCCACGCGCATTTTTTTGTCACAGAAAAAACAACAATAAGCTGATTCTGTTTTTTTTTTAAAATTAAATGATTGGTGTTTGAAAACACATTTCCATAGTATTTTTGATGCAGAAAAGAAAGCCCCGCAACATGGATATCAATAAACTTGAGCTGTTTTCCATTTAATTTGCGAAAATGAATTAAAAGCTAAACATTAAACATTTATTTTTAACTTTTGCACCAACAAGTGATGTAATTAATTTAAATTTAACAACACTCTTGAGATATCAAAAAATAGGCAGATAAAGAAAATAATTAAAAAAAAGTAGAATAACCATGCTACTGCAGAATAGACTAATGGCAATCTTAAATTTCAACACCTCGTAAAAATTTCTTTTGTTTAAATAAAAATAATAGATTTCAAAATAATTATTTTATTCTTTCAATTTTCATTTTGAAGGATTTTGTCCGAAAGATTCGTCATTTTGTGTTGGCGGAGATGACGGAAAAAGTTCAGGGACCAATAATTGAAGGGCACTACAAATGGTTGAGGATCGAACAGGGGGATCGCTTTCTGATCGACTGTTATCTGCCAAGTAATCATAAATGTCAAACTCTGCTGCCTCAAGGCAAGCATCATATAATTCTGTTGGAAGACAAAATGCTTAAACATACATTTTATATCACTACAAAAATATATTATTATAATAATTACCTAATGCATCCGGCAAATGTGAATCAGAATTTTTATTGCTTGTTTTTGCTTCATTTAAAGCTGTAGAAGCAAATTTATTTTTATCAGTAACGTCAACGGTATATTTAGTACGAGCAGTATCAGAAGGTCTTTGATAAGAACCGCCTACAAAATTATCACCCATTAATTTTTGTATATGAAATTTCTTACCACAAATATTCGGGCCAGCAAGTGAATGATGAACAGAAACTGGGATTTTATCTTCTTCTGGTGGGTAATTGTTTAAACAAAAGATGCTCCAATTTGTACGAACTTTGTACAAAGATCGTCCAGCTTCAAAAAATATTTTATTCTTTTTCTGTTGAACAACACGAGCTTCATTTTTAGGTTCTTTAATGGATTTAGCACCATTTTTCTCTGATTCGATCATAACTTTGTCATACGAGCATGGAAGTTTTAAACGTTGACGTTTTTCTAAAAATTTAAAAAAAAACGTTAAATTTTGATTTAAATAAATTGTTAATTACCTGGAGGAAAACTGACACTGGATGAAGATTTATTTAATTCATCAGTTTCATTGCATAAAGACTGTCGTTTCAAACATCCTTTACAATATTTGATCGGATTTTGAAGTGCATCTTCAATGGCATTAACAAGGGGTGGCATTTGAGTAATTGGGCGATAAGATCGACCATTAATTATAAAAATACCACGACCTTTTTTAAAGGCTTTTTTGCTTTTTTGCAAAGACCCCTCCGGTTGATTAGGCTTGCGTGAAATTTCTGGGGTCCAAAATTTTCCAGATTCTTTTTGAGTATTTTGAATGTTTGCAATTAATGAGGGTTCATTTCTCTTTTTTCCCTGAAAATATTAAGCTTCAGTTATTCACGACAAAGAGAAATCCACAATTTCGATTAAAATGAATAAGAAAATCTTAGGATAGATTTTATCAAAGGAAAATAACAAATTTAAATGCTAATTTTTAAATTACTTACCCTTCTGTAATCACATCCTGGAGCTCTAAATGTTGTTTTATTGGCACCACGAGATACATTTGGTTTCTTGGAACTTTTTCTTGTTGTCGAAGCAACATTGCCATATGATTTTTCACTCTGCAGGCCTTTTGAATAAACTGTTTTTTTGGAAGAAGAGCATCTTGAACGCTATAACAAAGTTGTATTTACGCGACAAACGTTTTTGGAACTGCAAATTCAAAAAACAATTTCTTACAGTTTTATTTGCAGCAGTTATTTTTAAAAATTCCGATAAAATCTTTATTCGACGTGGGCAAATAATCAAAACATTTAATCACCCTCCCCGATAGGTAAAAATCGTTTTCCACCCCCAACTTAAAAGTGCCAACGTCAAATATGGACGCTCTCAAAAAAAAATATTGTGTTTGAAAAATTTAACTCACCATTTTCAAAGGAAGATTTCTTCGAACTTTAAATAACTCTTCTTTATCGTTATGACTTAAAATAATTGCTTTCAGGGATGAGAAATATGGCCGGCCAACCGTAGAGTTTTTTTAGACAAGTCCAGTGGTGATTTCTGGAAAATTTTATGTTTTTTACCTTGTAAAAATAAAAAAATATAATCCGGCCTAAAAAATCTGGCCCGAGGCCAGCATAACCGATAATTTTCAAGCCCATGGCAACAACTGGCTATGTTTTTCGGCCGTATTCCTCAACCCTGATTGCTTAATATTTTGAAAGCAAATTTATCGCCAAAACCCTAATAAAAAGGCTTGTTTCACTTTTCTCGTAACAAAAAAATATCGACCGTCCGCGATCAATGCATGTGCTTATAGACAAAAAACGAGTAAAAAGCATCCAAAAATGTTTTATGAATCATAAGCATTCTTTTTCTTTCATTCATTTTGTAATAAACTCATAGCAGTTCTTTTATCAATCAATGTTTAAAAAATCGATACTATCTTTTTTGCATGTTTATTGTTAATAACATTTTATTAGATTTTCCTTTTGAATTACTTAAACGAAAAGATATGCAGAATACAGTATCAAATTATTTTACCAACTTCAAATAGGCAGTATTCGAGAATAATATTGCATTTTATAAAATGCGTTTTACCATGTTTTAACTTTGTAGAGAAGAAGTTCTCACTATTCATCCAACATGGCTTTTTTAAATACTTTCCACGTCTTTGCAAAAGAAAAATTAATTATCACAAAACCTTTGACTCTGGTGATCTATGATTTATTAATAAAGAAAATTATGCTCTCTTGACTTAAGCAGCAGTTGATTATCATTTTATTATATAAAATTGAAAAAAATTTAAACAAAAAGGATAATTTAGTTTGCGCCATCTGACAAGTCAACGCAATCCGAAATTGTTGGGCATTTTCGAACAGGTGGAGCAACTCGACCCTGTTGAGAATCCCGAGCTTGAGCAAATCCAACGCGTTCTTGTCCAAAATCAAAGACAGTGTAATATCGGCCGATAAAAACATCTCCAAGAATCCACAATTCTCCAACTCTTTCAGGAAGATCAATTCCCATGAATCCAGAAAGACAGATGGATTTTCCCATTGTTGTAATATTTAGAATGTAATCTTCACCTCGAAGAGTGTAAGATTGTCCAGCAATTACAAGTGAGATTTCAGGAAGGGTTGGAACTTTTTCACATGGTACCATATACTGTAATTTTAATTGTTATTTCAGTTAAAACTATACAATTTGTTTATTACCTCTCCTTTTATTAATGGTTCAGCACCAATAAATTCTTGAATTGCTTCAACTTGTTTTTTGGGTCCTGCAATGAGTGATGTTCCGGTATCAGCAATTGCCTTAAAAAAAATTTTTATTTATTTTCATGTTGACATTTTTATTATTATTTTTATTACTGCTAAAATATAAAATGTGTCAATCAAAAAACAAACCTGACAACCATTTTGACATGCGACTTTTCCAGATTTTCCAATAATTGCATCCATTTTAAATTGCCAATAACCTTTTCGGGTAACAGGAGTATATTTAATTGGAGCAACAAATCGCTTAGGATCAGTTCCACCAAAAGTAATTTCACCTCCAAGTTCTTCTTCGGGATTTCGGTTAAGCCAAAATGCAAAAACTGGAGATTTAACTTTTTTCTGAGCAACCATTTGATTGAAGACAGGCATGACTCCAAGAACAGAAATTTCAGGGAATGCCATTCCAAGGATACCATCGAATTTGGCAGCAACAAATGTAATACCTGGTTCACTGGTTGCTTCAGCGAATTCTTGTTCATCAACACAAATTCCAGCAACACAAACTTTATCCTTTGAAATGAAGCCTTTCATTGATCCGGTACCGTATTGAATTTGCATTTTTCTTCCATCCGCAACATAGGTCGATGAACTTCCAGAGTCATATTTGTGATGGAGCACTTAAGAGAAGAAGAAAGAAGTAAACAAACCAAAGAAAAAAGATAAGAGAAAAAGAAAAGAAAAGAAACATACAACAAGCAATATCATAGAAGGGACACTTTTTAGAGGGAATCCAAAGATTGCTTGAACCAGTGTCAAAAATTACGGTAAAATTTTGTGGGGGACTTCCAATTGAAATTACACCGTAATATTGTGCCTAAATGGTTATTTGTTTGGATTACTGTCTTCCATTAACAGAGATACATACATCCATATAATTTTTGAGAACTTCATCAATTTCATCATTTGATGGAAGTTCTTCAGCCGAGAAAGCATCTTCATCAACAAGATTCATGAAACGAGTTCGCAAATTTTCACTTCGATGCTTGAGGTAAACTTCCCATGATCCAGAGGAAGTTAATTGAGTTCGAAGGGTTTCAACTTTTTTCAAAGGTATTCTAAAAAGATTTACAAAGATATTCTCAAATTTAGCCTTTGATTGTTTTACCTTCGAAATTTTGAAGCCTCTCCATAAATACAAACTATTAAAAGAACCAAAAAAGATAATCGACTGATCGCCATTTTGACAATTTTTGTTGAAGTTTGATAGCACAGCAACACGTCTTCAAACTTTTTTCTTTCTTGTTCAAAATGAAATTTTGATGAATTACAACAAAAAATTACGGCGTTTTATTACAGAAAATTAAGCATGAAATTCTTTCTGATTCATAAGAGTCATGTGTTCGAAGAAAGAGAAATATCACCAAACGTTAAAACCATGAAGCAGCATTTTAAATTGATTTATTAGTTTTTTTTTAGAAATTGTTCGATGCAAGTTTATTGCTATGATTTCGCTGGAAGCAAAAGCGAAAAAAGAAAAAAACGCAAAAACAATTGTTTTGAAATATTAAGTTTTCTCATAAATCTTACCCGCTGAATTTACCTAACTTTTTCAAAATTTTTTAAAAAACGTTTTCGTACATACAAGGGATACTATCGAACCCAAACACCACCTAAGAAATCTGAGGATATCGTCTCATAACGGTCCCTTGCAAGATGTTTCAGCTCTTACCATTTTGATTGGAAAAACAGAAAAGAATTCGGTTCAAGGATTTCTTATGCTCAAACTTTAAAAATTCGGGAAAAATCCAGTTTTTGTCAAATTTGCATAATTTCACGGATTTATGGGTATTCGACCATGGGGAATTTAATGGTCAACTTTATTTTATTTTTTAAAATTTTCAGTTTTTCACTTGACCCACGACCCCCGGGTCGTAGGTATATGGGGAGGAAAACTTCAGAAGCCCGGATTCTGGAGAAAACCCCAAAAGGGCAAAAAACCCTTTGGGGTTTTTTATCATTCAAGGGATACTATCGAACCCAAACACCACCTAAGAAATCTGAGGATATCGTCTCATAACGGTCCCTTGCAAGATGTTTCAGCTCTTACCATTTTGATTGGAAAAACAGAAAAGAATTCGGTTCAAGGATTTCTTATGCTCAAACTTTAAAAATTCGGGAAAAATCCAGTTTTTGTCAAATTTGCATAATTTCACGGATTTATGGGTATTCGACCATGGGGAATTTAATGGTCAACTTTATTTTATTTTTTAAAATTTTCAGTTTTTCACTTGACCCACGACCCCCGGGTCGTAGGTATATGGGGAGGAAAACTTCAGAAGCCCGGATTCTGGAGAAAACCCCAAAAGGGCAAAAAACCCTTTGGGGTTTTTTATCATTCAAGGGATACTATCGAACCCACACACCACCTAAGAAATCTGAGGATATCGTCTCATAACGGTCCCTTGTTGGAATAAAACAAATTCAAACTTTATCCTTTTTATTTATTTAACATTAATTAATTATAATCATTATCAACAGAATCTTCTTCGCAGGATACAAATTCGTACTTTTCATTATTATCTTCATTCTGAAAACCTCAAATATGATATGCAAAAAATGATAACATTATACTTACCTGTTCTGACGAAGAAGAAGATTCAATAAAATCCACAGTTAATATTGGTTCACCACTAAATGAAGGCCAAAAAAATGGTTTTGCATGAGTACGTTGAACTTCAGAAAAGATATGATTTAAACGAAGCCGTTCTTCTTTAATATCAAATTTCCTAACATCACAAACTTTTCCATATCGAATAATTTGTTCAATAAAAACACATAAAAAGATGCCACAATTTATACTATCTGAAATTCAAGTTATAGACAAAAACATGTTATTATCGGCAAATATTAAAGCACAAAACCTGAAGGGGTTTGAAAATGTTTAAAAAATCCCCGACATCAGATCTGAACAATTCCTTTTAAAGTAAAGCTTACTTTGTTGTTGAAGACATTTTGGTAATTTGATGTATTCAACTGAAAGCGTTTTACTTGATTGAATTTTTCATTATCACGAATAACATCCAAAGATCCAGGTTGAGCAAAAATTTTATCAGTTCCATTTTGGGTACCAACTTTATTGCCACTATCAGATAACAATCCATCATCTTGATCCATTTGAAGTTAATCATATATAGCAGTAAAATATTAAAAGTGGTTTTATGGTTTTGAAGGGTGAACATGCCCCTGATACCCTACCTTCTGATCGTCCATGTGTATGTTTACTGTAATCAACACAGTTATTTTATAAATTTTGTAATACCTGTTAATACATACTTATTAATTGTTTTGGGTTTATGCTTTCGTATCATTTTTTTAAATTTAAGCATTACTAATGTATTTGCCACAAACGAGTGTTTCCGTCCCCAAAATTTTAACGGCTTCAATGTTACCAACAAAAATAAAAGTAAAAAAAGTGAAAGCGCACAACCTGACAGAAGTTCAAATTTTAAAAATTGCAGTGAACCAAAATAATCAATAAATATATCCCTTTCGTAAGTTAAATCAAAAAACAATAAAATTAGTATATATTTTATAAGAAGTAACGCAAACGTAAAATGTTTTTACAACTAAAAAAGAAATTTTGTACGTTTTGTAAAAACAATAAATTAAGAAGAAAATGGGTATAACATATTAATTTAATGACGAGATGATGAAGATTTTCTTCCAGCTTCTTTTGAACGGCCATCAATTTTGCGCATCTTTGATAATGGTGGATCATCCGGAGTTCCGCTTTTTTCTTTTTCATCATGTGAAGAATGAGAGCTTTTATGTCGAGAGGACAAAAGTTTGTGATCACGATGATCTTCATTTGAGCGTTTTCTTTCACGACGACGTTCAAGCTTTTCATAATAATCTGGGATATTAGGAGTAGAGCGTCTTCCTCGAGGAGGTACTTTTGTTTCATAGCAAGATGTAGATGATGAAGATTTTGCAGCTTTGATTTCCTTCTTATCTTCTTCTGAGCAACTTTCAACAGTGATAATTTCTGGTGCAGATTGTTTAAGACCAGTTAAACGAATTTCATCATCTGAAGAAGGTCCATAATCAAGACTTTTTTCTTCTTCATCAGAGGAACGAGTTGCATCTTGTTTAGAGGATAAATGCTTTTCTTCACTTGAACGATGTTTTTCACGACGTTGTGAAATATCCGGAGTACGGCTACGACTTTCTTTACGAGGTGAACGATTTCTTCCACGATTTGACTTAATTTCATGACGAGATGATGATGCAACAACCTTTTTTCCATCCTCTTCATGAGATGACGGTGGAGTTTCAGGTGTCAGGCTTCGACTTGTTGATTTACGAGGTGAACGAGTTTTGCGACGACGAGGTGGGGTAGATTTTCTTTCACGACGACGTGGAGTACGGCTACGACTTTTTTTACGAGGTGAACGATTTCTTCCATGACGATGTGATGATTTTTTTTCATGACGAGATGATGATGAATCTTTTCGTTGATCATCATATTTCACGGGATCAGATGAATGTTGACTTTCAGGTGTCCGGCTAGGACTGGTTCCCCGAGATGAAGGAGTTCTTCCACGACGGTGTGATGAATAGCGGTGATCACGACGTTCATCATCAGAGTATTTTCTTTCACGACGAAGAGGTGAAATGCTTCGTCGACGATGAGATGAGAAATTTAAAATCCGAATTCTATCATTATTATCAACAGTTCTTTTATTTGCAAATTCAACAATCAACCTAAATCACATGACGTAAACAAGCAGTTGTAAAACAAAAATGTTACCGTTCACCATATTTCCTTCCACCTCTTGTACCATGAATAGCATTTTCAGCTTGATAAAAACGATCAAATTCAACAAAACCATAGCCGTCTTTCATATAAATATCAAGGATGGTTCCATATCTATCAAAGATATCTTGTAGAGATCTTTGATCCCAATGCCGAGGAATACCTCCAACAAATAAGCGACCGCCAACATCCACTAAATTTATCAAATTCATTATTCATAGTCTTACGAAAGAAAACTCACTTTTACTTCCACCATAAACAAGTATGTTCTTCTTATAGAAACAACAAAGAAAGAGCAAAGTAAAAGAGACCTGAGAATTAATAAATGTTTAGTAAATGTTGAAAATGGGAGATTCGCTGAAAATTATATTCTCGAAATACACTAAAAAACCGCGATAAACTTAATAAAAATTGATTAGAAAAGTATTATAAAAAAAGAAAGTCTTAACTTTAAAAAAAGGATGGATAAAAAATGGATTTACAAAATCAAAAAAAAGTTGGTTGAATTCGATAAACAGAAAAAATTCGTTTGTCTTTTTCAATGTTTCATGTTTTGCGTGGCGAAAAAAAGGAATGATTTTTTGAAAAAGAAAATAATGATTGGCAATGTGCGTCACGATGTAAAATATGATAATACGGTAACATGTGTAAGTTTGTTTTTCAGAACAGACGTTATGAAACTTCTGTGTAAAAGTTAATTTTGGGATTAGACTTCATCATTTGATATTTAGTTTTACAAAATTGTATGTGAAAATTACAACGCTTTTTGATTTTGTGCTTGTACTTCGTCTTAAAAATTATGTTTCAGTTAAACCAAATCAAATCTTATTGTTAGTATGGTTGAAAAATAAAATGAAAATCTTTTTATGTTTAATCTTATTAATTGCATTGATTACGCACTGCTGTGCAATTTAAGTAAAAAATTTTGAAAATTTCTGCTTATTAAGGATTTTTGTTTTATATATAAAAGAAATTATCAATTCTGTACAATAAAAAACAATGTTAGAATTAATAATATCATTTGTAGCAAATTATGTTTCTACAGATGAACAAATTGATTTTACTTTTTTCTTTGCCATTCAAATAATTTCCTTTCTGATACCGTTTTTAACATTGATGACATAATTGTGAAATGATTAGAAACATTTGTGACACAGAAATTAAACCATTTCCCTCACAGCAGTTTTCAGGCTTTCTCTTAAATATTTTGGTGGCCAAAATTATTTCTTGTGACGTATTTAATTGAACACCTTCCATTTTGCAACCTCTAAACATAAGACACCAGAATATTTGTATTCTACTAAAAATGTTTATTCATTTTGGCAATAGCAGTTTCCTGTTACTTCTGTTGCACATTTAGGAAAACGTGCACCACATGTAAATTTTGGAAAACAGTTTTTTTTTTCATGATAATAAACTGAAGACGTTCGTTGATGTTTTTTTGGTATTTATAATGGAGAATAATTAATTTAGTCGAAAACGGAAAGAAATAAAATTTTTTGCAACCTGTTTTATTTCCGTTTTAGAAATGAAACTTTCATTCTCTTTTTTCAAAATAGTGAGTCTCTATCACACCTATTAAAAAAGTATTTGAAAAGTATTAAAAAAACTGTTGTTAAACATAAGGATTCATTTTTAAAAGTCAATGTTCTGGTCTGAATTGCAAATAAAGCCCTAAAATGCTTTCAAATGTGAAGAAATGTGTTAAACGGTTGAATTAACGCCAAACATCTTTCATTTATGTGGCTTATACCTTTTTAGTTTAAAGGTTACATTTTTTTAAAATATTTTTGGTTTTTAATTTCAATAATATTTATTCATCAGAATAAAAATGAAATTGGTTTTTTTTGTTTTAACTGGATGCAAGCTAATGTTGTTCCTGCTTCTTTTAATATATGTATTTTTTCCCTTTCGCATAATTATTGTATCATTTTTTAGTTATTTTTTTCAATTTCTCGGAAATGCATTTAATTAAATGCCATCTACTGTTCATTTTTTAGCACTTATTAATATCTAAAGAAAAGACCAAAAACATTAATTTACATTTTCGTATATCTTTCAAAGAAAGCTCTTTTTTAAAAAAGTATTTATGTTTTTAGTTTTTGACAAAAAATTTAAAAATGTTGTAAAAAATATTTTAAAAAATGATCTGTTAACCTTGAATGTAATGAACTCAGGTCATTAAGTTGTGCGAAGGTGGTGAAATAAATATAAAACCCTCTCCGGTGAACACCATTTTTGTTCATTTTTTAGAACAAAAATGGCTCAAAAACGTTTTCGAATAGGTTTTTTTTGTAAAAAAAGTTAATTTGATCATGAAACTTCAAAAGCGTGTGTGTGTTTCCCAAATTGTTGCGGGAAGACTAAAATATTTGATATAAAATGTCCAATAAACTTAATTTAAAATTTTCATTTGTTCCTTTTTAGTATTATTTTTTAGTAAAATGTTTGTTATTATTTTATCATTACTTTTTGCTGGTGTTGTTTCTGCGTTGAATATTACAACAGAATTGCCAGCAAATGAAAAGAATCTTCCATGGAACGTAAAAGATTCAAATAATTTTTTTACACAATGCCCCATGGGTGATAATAAATTTTTTGCATGTAATTATCATCGAAAAAAGCCAAGTTGTATTTGCAATTATGATAATTCTATTTGGGTTCCAGTAAGTTTTTGATTATTATCTAATTTATTTTTTGATGCTGAATATTTTGATTATCATATTATAGAATCCAAATCAAGATACATGTGATCATGTTATTCCAATTCCCGATAAATCAGACATTGTCGCAAAAATTACCGTAACCAAAGATCGGCATGATTTTGATTTTGAATTTCATGTTATTGAAAATCTTGCAAAATATGGAAAAGTTCTCGAAGTATGTATCGCCTGTTTAGAATATCTCAATCATATAAATTTTAGGAAGAAATTCTTGTTGTTCGTAAACACTGCATTGAAGGATTACCAGATATGCGAAAATTTTATGTTGTTTTAGTCATTAATGATACATTTAAAGAAATTCCACATCAATGGCTTACTAAAGCACATCCATTGAGAAAACAAATTGACCTGAATATTACTGATATTGAAATTATTAATGGCTCTGATTTACCATCTGTCGGACAATCAATTTATGACACAACATTACATGGACATTCATATGCAAAATCTGAATTATTAATGATTTTAGTTGTTGTGATTCTCGTTGGATCAGTTTTATTTTTTGCATTTTATTCCGTAAGAAAATGTCAAAATCGTAACCGTGGCTCGATAAAATGGACTGCCGTTGAAACTGCATAAAAGATGTCATCATCCGCTTCAAATCAAACTTAAAAAGTATAACATTAAATGTTTAAAAAAATTGTTACTTAAAGTAACAGAAAAATTAGAAAAGCAATATTTGAATTCTATTTTTCTTTTGTCTAACTTAAATTAATTGTATTCATGGCGTAATAAATTGTTTTAATCATTAAAAAAATGCAAATTTTATCACTTTAAAAAACGAACAAATAGTTTGACTAAATGCTAAAATCATTTTTGATTAAAAAATAAAGCAAACAAAATAATATCTTTTTTTTTACTTGAGTAAAAAATTCGTTTTAAAAAATTTGTTTGAATGATTAATGAAAATGAAATCAAAAAAAGAATTAAAGCCATAGATGACATTAAATTTTTTTCGAAAATGTTCAATCTCTTCCTAATTCATTTTCTTTTGAAACCTGATTAATTACTAGTTGTTTTTTCTTTGTTTATTTTTTCAATGTTCGATTCAAACTTATTTTATAACTGTTTGTGTCCAAATAAAATTCAAAGTTTTTGTCGAATTAATTATTGATTGATGATCTTACACGTTTTCTGTCTTATACCAAATTTTTTAATTGTATTTAAATCTTTAATAATATTTTTTGAAGTATAAGGATTTATGAAATTCGACAGGATTTTTTCCACTTAAAAAGTTTTTCACGTAATAAAGAGTACTTTGTTTTTGCTTAAAAAATATAAGTTCCTTTTCATATATTTAAATCATCCATGATTAACAAATTTTTTCGACTTGAAGGTTTTCATACCTTTCTGGGCAAAAACAATTGCAAAAATTAGAGACATAAATATTGTCAAAAAGAGATCTTTTTGATTTTTTTTGAAAAACATCCATGAACACACAGTCTGTTGGCGATTGCACAAGAATGAGCACTCTTTTCAAATTTCAAGGCAATCATCATCAACACAACAAACAACAACAATAACAACAAAAATATGTATACATGCAACAACGGTGTGACGACGCTCAACAGGGGCAGCCGTGTTGCTGCACCCGCAATATTCCTTTTGTCGTTCCTCTTCAACTTTCCTCCCATGAAATTGGACTGCAAGAACAAGAAGAAAAAAAAAGAAAAAGAAATTTCTTAGTTATTCTGCTGTCAACAAAAAAAAAGAAATACCCGCCTGTTTTAAAAATTTTTAAGGAAAGGATGCACAGAAAATCAAACCTTTGTTAAAAAATTTGTGTTTTTCCTTTATATTTTCTCCTGCCTTGCTAATATGGACAAACGTTTTGCATTAGCATTAATGTAGACGTTGTTGTTTTTATGTCGTCGTTATATCAAAAGCATTTTGACGTTTGTCCCAATTTGCCCTGAAGGGAAAGACGAAAAAATTTCTTTTTTAGGGGGGAAACCGGAAGGATTTGATTGTTTTATTGACCCCCGCAATCTTTTTTCTTTTTCACTGCTGCTATATTTTTTTTTGCAGTTGCAATTTGAGCTATGTTCTTTTAGCTGCAATGCAAACTCCAATGATTTTGTGGATTGTTTGCCCAAAGGCAAAAAAAATTGTGTTTACCTTTAGGTTAAAATGCTGCTGCTACTGTGAAAATTGGAAAAAGAAGTATGCAAATTCAGTTGCTTTTAGGCCATTTTATTATTTGAAATTGAAATATGAATACATTGAATACAATTGCAATTTTTTTCGTGTTTAAGTTTTAATTTTTTTTGACTGAACTGGTTTTTTTCTGTGTTTTTGCATTTTTTTCATTTCGGATTTGAAAACGCATACATTTTTTTCTCTCTCTTTTTTCAAGTGCTAAATTCAATCATTTCTTGCCTTTCATTTTTTAACCTTTTTGATATATCATCATCAAAAAACACATGTTTTGATAAAGAATTTTCATTTTTATTCCAGAAAAGTTTGTAAAACAACGCCCCCTTAAAAATTTTCATTTTTGTTGCTGTTATAAAAAAGCCTTTAGCATTGTTTGCTTTTGTCTTTTGCGCACAGTGTCCCTTGATCTCATTCATAGTCTTTTCTTAAAGAAAAAGCATTTATTTTTTTCAATTCTATCAAAAACTTAACTCTTTTTTTCTTCCTCATTTAAATGTACGCCATTTTTTCTTGCAATCTTTTTCCCATTTCATTTTCCTTAGGAAAAAAATAAAATCGTAAAATAAAACCAAAAATAATGCAACGCCGAGCATTTGTTTTTTTATTTTAAAATGCCGATGGAAAAAAAGCTGAATCACGAAACATTTTTTTCCGGAGAAGCGCTTTTTTAGAACTTGTATCATTTGTATTTTTTTGCTAAAAACTTTATTGCCCTTTTTTGGTGTTTCTTTTTGGTGTTGGTTGATTTCCGAAAAATCTATTCAAAAGTGTAGAAAAAGAACTAAAAAAGAGATGCAATTGCGCAGCCAAAGGTAATGTTTGAACATTATTGTTTATTATTATTATGATGAAATTTTTCCGTTTTCGGGAAATAAATGGAAGAATTAATAAAATCCGTATATTCCTCTTGTATCTTTTTTTCCTGCCATTTCAATTTCTGCACCTGGAGTGATCTTGATTTTGTTTACGTTTGCCTTTTCTTCTTCTTCTTATCTCTTTTTAAAAAATTCTTTCTTTTTTAAAATGCGCGTCGACAAAAAAATTTTTTTTATATGAATTAAAAATAATATTTGATAAATTATTTCAGCAAAAAAATGAGCAACAGTGGTGAACGTAGAATTGATGTTACGCGCAGCAATTATTCTGTCATTGATACGGAATTTGACAGCATGCGTGAACGTTTTGAAAATGAAATGCGTCGTGTTGAAGATGAGATGCAACGGTTAAGACGAGAATTTGAGGGTAATAATATGCTAATTTCTTATTAATTTTTGTGTTATTATTATAATAATTCATTTAAGGATATAAACCAACATCTGGAAGTACTAATAGATCATACGGACAATCTGGCCCCCTTCAAAGTTATAATGGAGATCGTCATTATGGTAAGATAAAAGATATTTATTATCTGTGAAAAAAATGCATAAATAAAGATTATACATCAAAATGAAAACCCTTTTATGTTTCATTTTGTGACCCTCTAGTGGCTACATGTCATGAGCTATATGTGCCCTTCATTGACAGAGAGATGTCCCATCAGCAGTCAGTCCTCCCGGCCCTTTTTTTCTGTTGAGTTTTAAAAGAAAAAATGCCGCCGCCCGTTAGCTTTGCTTTTGGCATGCTGAAACGAGAATGTTCGCACTATATATTTTTGCTGGTTTTGGGCATAGGCTTTTTTGCAAATTTTAAGCAAACATGCACTCATCATTGGCAAAAAAAGAGAGAAGAGAATAAAGTTAACTTAAAGTAGAAAGAAAAAAAAACTTTTTATTGGTTTTAGGAGGACACGGTGGAGATCTCATGTCGACACGTCCTATTTATGATCCATATCTTGATAATTTAAAAAGCCCTTTAATCAAAGATGAAAGTGATGGAAAAACTTTACGATTGCGGTAAATTTATTGCTTTTCTTTTATTTGCTTAATATTTTTATATTTTATTTTTAGTTTTGATGTTGCACAATATAAACCAGAAGAAGTAACCGTTAAAACAGTTGATAATCGGCTTTTGGTTCATGCAAAACATGAAGAAAAAACTCCTTCACGTACTGTTTATCGGGAATATAATCAAGTATAAAAAACCTTTTTAATAAAAATCATATAATTTGTTAAAACCTTAAAAATTTAGGAATTTATGCTTCCCCGTGGAACCAATCCTGAATCAATTAGCTCAACACTTTCAACTGATGGCGTTTTGACTGTTGAAGCTCCACTTCCACAACTTGCAATTCAACATTAAAAATCAAAATCAAAAATGAAGCTATCCTTATTAAAACTTTACATTTCCAATCAAAACTTTCTTTTATCTTAATGAAAAACTGTTTTAAACGTGCAGGTTTTTACATTTTTTCTAAAAAAATTTTAAACCCAAAAGAGTCTTTTTGTTTGTTTTTTTTATTATTCTTTGCACATTTTGCCTTAGCACATATTTTCTTTTACTTTTTTTAATAGATAAACTACTATACTATTAATTTTGATTGTTACAACACAAAATATGAAGTAATTATCATTGTTTCCTTTTTTTTCTCTTTTTTATTTGTAACATTATATTTACAATAATGTGGCGTTAAACCGTGTATCTGCGTCTATTTTAAAAATAATAATAAAAAAGATAAAAAAAGAAGAAAAAGAAATATGCGTTGTACTTGATGAAGAAGAAAATACAATGAAAAAAGTGAATATCGAGTTAACTAGAAAAAATGTTAAAGTAATTGTTAATAATATTGTACTACATATATTAAACTAGCCAGCCAAATAATATGAGTAAAAATTTCTATTAAAAAATGATTTGAGAGGGATGATTTGATACGTTTCTATATTAAAAAAGCAGTAAAAGCACCGGTGAAAATAAATGCACATGTATCATATTTATATTATCTGAGATTCATTATGAGATGTCTATGTTTTTATTCTTGTTTTTTTTTGTTGAAAAAATTTCATTGTAAAAGATTGCAGTTACCATCTGCATCATTTCTGTCTCCTTGTCGATATTCAACTGTATATCGATCTTTATCTTTTGCTTTCATATATCGATATAATCGGATTCCCATTATCAACAGTATCGTCTAAAAATTTGCATAATGTGAGATAAGAATTTTACTACCATAAATCTTACTTCAACAATTAGAAATGCAATTGTAAAAACTCTTATAATTGTTGTATGTTGTAAAAGCCAATCAGTAAAATGCTCCTGACAGCCTTCCTTGAACCATCTCTCCTGATTTCTTGCATTTTTTCCACAATTATGCATTGCATCATCATCAGAAAAATGAATCGGATCACAACAACTATCCGGAACAAATTCATTCTTTCTCCACCGAACTGAATGAAACCAATCACGATATCCTTCAACTCCACAACAATGCAACTAAAAGTAATATCTCTTACATAAACAAAATCTTAGATTTAATTTTTACCGCTTCTTGCATTTCATCCCATGTTATTGCAATTTTATTGATTGGATAATTTTTTGCTATATTTGTTTTGTTTATTGTTGTAAAAAGGGCATATTTAACACGATGCCGAACTGCGTCTTCGTAAAATGATCCCATGATACCTGTGATTAATTGTATCCCAATGAGAAGGAAAACAACACAAAAATACTAAAAATAAATGTTCAAATGTATGACAAATATAAACAACAATTTTGTATTTATTACTCACAGAAAGGGAAAGTAAGCTACTCTGCTTCCATACTCCCAAACATCCAACAACTGCTACAATAATAACCATTAAGCCTGTACTTATACAAAGACCTGCGGCACTCATCGCAGAATAACTTGATGGAGCAAGAAGTGAATATGAATTTTGTTCAATATATAACCATATTCCAACAGCCAAAGATGCCCATCCCAATAACTTAATTGTTGTTTTTGATTAATTTTCAGATAAGTTAAAATTAAGAGAATCAGAAAACTTACCCAAAATACACCATTTGCCCCAAAAAATATTTTTTTATTCAATTTAATATCCCAAATATTAAAACCCATCTTATTCTTTTAACCTGCTTTTCTTTAACTTTTTTTTCACATTTGAGAAGTTGCGCACCTATGCCAAAAGCTATTTTCTTGCTTGTTTGTTTCTTTCATTTTTTTCTCTTCGCTTCGAGAACAATACTTATACATACATCATTTATTTTACAGTGAAAAATGACTATAGTTAGTAGTTGGTTGGTGTTGTTGCGCATTTGATCGAATAAGATGCTTAAAAAAAGAAAATGCTTTGAATAATAATAATAAAATGAGAAAGAGAAAAAGAAAAAAACAAATTTATCATAGATAAAAAATTTAACAAATGCAAAAGTATATTCAATTACATTTTTAAAAAAAAAGTATATTCAATTATTTTTAAATTCACCTGAATGATCGGTGGCGTGAAAAAATGTTTTTGTTTTTCAGTGCCAGCAGAAGTTTATTTTGATGTATGTAATTGATAAAAACAATGGTTTTTTGCAGTCATCACATTTTGTTTAAAAAACAAGGTGTTACTACTGTATTTTGAATGCACTTTAAAAGTTTTTTTATTGATAGTACATATTTTTTGGTGATGTTAATGAATATTTTTTGAGAATAAAATTTGGGGAAAAAAGTTGTTGTATTTGATCCCGGAAGGAATATGTTGCTTTTATGTTCGTTATCAAAAACAAAAGTGATAAGGAAATGCTAAGTTCCTTCAACATTCAGTGAACTGACAAGCAAAAAATTATAGTTGGGGCAAACTCTTTAAGTACATCTTATTTTTTTATCATTGATACGGGAAAAACCTAAAAAAATTTTAAAGAGTCAATTTTTGAACTCTATCAAATGCGATGATGTGTCTTCAGAATTTTATCTTTTTAATTTCTTCCAAACATTTATGCCAAATCAAGCATTTTTTTTGAAGCTGTTTTAATGTACAAATGTACTTGATAAATGATTCACACAAAGAAACTTTGACCGACACAATTTATTTACAATAATTCGAATATTTCATATTTAGGCAATCAATAATTATTTTATTTTTAATCTCCTTAGTTCCACAAATACTTTTAGTTTTTTGAAGTATATTTTAAACAATTTCCTCTGTCATTCCTTCTCCGACGTAAAAGTACGAATTCTAATTGCGAGATCCTAACTGTTAAGTTATCATGTCAGAATTCAAAATTTTTTCTTATTCTTTTTTGCCATAAAAATTTCGAACACATTGTAAGTTTTAATTTAAATTTTACTTTTCATTTTCATTGAATTTAGCATTCACCTTTTATGTTTTTATTATTTTCACAGTTTTGGTTTATTTTAAAATTTTTTAAGACAGATATGTGATATTTTGAGGGTGTAAAGATAGGGGTTTAATAGAAACATTTTAAAACTTTAATCTGGTACAAATTTAATCTTTGCTTGAAAAAAAAAACGTCAAGTTACAACATTTAACTTTTTATCTTTGCTCATGTTGTCAAGTTGCCTTTGATCCCAGAAGTGAAATTATTATTGTATCTCTTTTTTTTGTACATTCCACTAAAATAATCTCCAGCTTACTTACCTGAATTTATAGTTTTCTATTCCCTGAATGTTTTTTGTTTTGCAAAAATGAAATTCATACTTTCTTTATTCTTGACATTTTTATGACATATTTTTTTAAAAATGTTTTTGCAACTGCTAATCAAAACTTATTATAAATATTTAAAGCGCTTTTTTACGCAGTTGGATAATGTTTCTAAAAATGGGGACTTTGCACATTATATTTTTGCCGCCTTTTAAGAAAATGCGAGAAGGAAAAATAATTTTTTTTTATTTTCCTATGAGAAAGAAAATGAAGCCTTTATGATTAAAATTAATTCTACTTTTTTCTAAATTAACGAGAAAAAAAATGAGGAAAAAAATGACAAATGCATGCATTGAAGCAAATGAAAAGAAAAAGTTTCTTTCAAAGAATTTTAAAATATTGAAAAAAGTTCAAGTTCATGTTGCTAATGTATTCTATTTGTGAAAGAAAAAAACAACATTGTGTATGATGTATCAAAGGTTGAAACATTAAAAATCCTCTCGGGGTTGTTTTTTTCAAAATTTAAATTTATAAATAAATCTTTTTGCATTATTATAGCCTGATAAATCTTTCTCAAATAAAATTAATAATTTTTTACTTATAGAATTTTCTTTTTTTCCATCCGTTCTAATAAATGAAAATAACAAAAAATTAAAAGAAGTCTATGTTTAAATTCCGGAAGCTTCAAATCTTAATCTTTTCTGTGTTATTTTCGTCGCTTTTTTTGAAGAGAAAAACTTTTTTTTCTATCATTTTCATACTGTTGTTTTTGCGTTTTTTTGTTGCTTTGGCATTTAGAAAAGGAATATGGTAGCTGTAAGTTTTAATATAATAACATTAATTTCTTTCTTCTATTTTGCCTGGGAAAACTTTTATTCTTGTTTTTACATTTCAAAGCCTTTTTTTAAAATGTACTTTTCAAATTTTAGAGCAAACTACGAAAGTTTTTTTTAAATTTTTTTATGCTTTGAATTTCAACATTTAAATAAATATCTTTTAGATGTTTTACCTTTGGTTCTTTTTTTGAAAAATAAAATGTTCCATTTTTGGGATCTTGTCAACAACAGTAAAAAATGTCTGAAAGTACTGATGTAAGCTTCTCACACCATATAAAAAATATTACGGTAGGTCTTCTAAATCTTTTACTGCTCATTCAATTAAATAAAAAGCTTTTACTTCTTTTCTTCAAAAAATTTATGGAAAGCAAAAAAAACAAAATAGGAAATTTGCTTTTCTTTTTTGCATTCCTGTAAACGAGGCAAAAAAAAATATTTTTGCCTCAACCCACTATATTCTTAATGTTTTCAACACTTGATCCCTAAATCCAAGGGATTTCCGTGTCATGATAAAAAAATAAAAGCAAAAGATTAATATGCCATTTTTATTTTTTTCCTTTTATATCTTTCTGTTTTCTGGAATCCACTTTTTGTTTTTGTTTTACATAAAAAAAGAGGAAAGAATTAGAGGACAAAAATAAAAGACAAAGTATATATCAGACACTTTTTTTAAGAAATTTTTGCAATACGATATTCTCTTTCCGCTTTTGTTTTTGCAAAAGAAGGAAAGAAAGAAGATTTCTTTTTCTTTTTTTGCTAAAATTACAAAAGTCATTTGTTTGTTTTTTGTTAACTTTTTTTAGACTTCAGACTGGCAGTTTACCAAAAACATCCATGAAAAAAATAAATATTTCCTTCTAAACAGAAGGAACCCTGTTTTTCTCCTCGACAGTATCTATGACACTATTTTTGTTGGTGATATAATTTCTTTTTGGCATTACTGAACCGTTTGTTCTTCAGCGCTTTAAAAATTCTAAACTTTGTTCATTTTCTGCAAAGAAAAGAAAAAGTTTTGAAGCATAGAATTTTATGCCCCCTTGACACTTTGTTTGAAGCAATTTTGACTTTAAAAAACTGCCATTGGCATTCACGTGTTTCCTTCCTTCTTATTCAGCCTCTTCGGTGTTATTTTTTCAGTCTTTAAAAACATTTTCAAGATGAAAAAATGGCTAACACACGCCACAATTCACACATTCAAGGAGAGAGAAAAATAATTTTTTTAGAAAAAATTCGGGACAGTAAGTAGTATGCTGGAGAAATGTTGCAAACAAAATTCTCACGTTTATGAGGACACTATTTTAAAAAAAGACGACTTTTGTGGCGTGTTTATTCAAAACTGCATAAATAAGAATATTTTGATTCCTTAGAAAAAGGTAAAGAAACAGAAATCACTTTTTAAACTATTATTAACATATTTTTCCCTTGCAACAAATTAAAAAAATGTAGACGAAAAGAATAGTAGAAAAACAGAGGGAAAGATTAATAATTATATCATTGTCTTGATAATATTAGATATTCAAAAGATGTTTGATGATTGATTTTAGAAAAAATGACAACAGAAGAAAGGAAACGTTTTTAAATTATTTTTTTCAAATCTGACTTCCTGCCTTCTATCTGATTTTTACACTATTTTTGGGATGGGTTTTTTTTCTTCTTTGATTTGGTTTGAAAATACCTAAAAAGTGATGATGATGATAATGATTTTGTTGATTGCAGAGAGAAGGAGTCAGTAGTAAAAATATGCGTGTTCCATTTGAAAAGACCTATTTTTTTGTAAGGAATAGTTGTCGATAAAATGAATGTGCATCACCATCTTTAGTTGCAAAAATATGTATAAAGAAGTTGTTTTATCAGAAAAACCAGACGACAACGACAAAGCATTAAAATCACTTCGCTTTTTTTGATTTCCTCCCCTTAAATCTCTAATATAACTTTTTTTTTCTTCTCTTCCATATGGATTTTCGGTTCCGTTTTTAAAAATGTAAAAATTTATTCAAATGGTCAATAATTTTGATAGTTGTTTTTGATCATTTTGTTGCCTCAATACTAAAATATTATTTTTGTTAATTTAAATTCATCATCTTTTTTTTCTTTTTCGTTGCCTACGCATTGATGTTTTTTTGTTTTTTATTTCACAAAAACATTGGAGTTTTTTGCATTTACATTAAAATTGACACATATATTTATGTTTCTTTTAATAAATGGGGAGGCTTTTTATCATTCATTATTCGTTGATGTTGATGATGAATAATAAAAGCTTCTTAGCTTTTTATATATCTCTCTCTCTTATTTTATTTTAAACAAAATTTTTATTAAAGTAACGGTAAATTAACCTTGTGACTTTTAACATTTCCCCCTCTTTTTTTTAAAAAAAACTTGTCTTTTAAAATCATAATGATCTATTGGGGGTTTATATATGGCTATGTGGTTTAGTTTATAATAATTTATCATAAAAAAAAACTTTCTTTTGCTACTTTCTCTCTCTCTCTCTTAACCATAAAAAACCTTTCTCATATTTTTTTCTTTTTCTTCTTTTCAAAAAGCTTTTCTTCAATTGTGCTTTTGCAAGCAATGAACACGCGTGTGCACATAGCTTCCGGGCTCCAGCTGACAACTAGTCAAGTTTCCGCAAACAAAACGCATGTCTGCATATTTCTCTTTTTTTATTCTTCCTAAAAAAGGTCGAAGGCTTTTCCTTCTTTTTTTCTTTTCATTTTTTTATATCTCTCTTTAAATAACATATTTTTTTTCTACCGTCAAGAATAAATTCGTGTTATATATTTTTTTCCTAAAAAGGAAGCAGGACTCATTTCATTCGTTCATCGGTTAAAGGGCTACATTTCTTTTTTTTTTGTTTTTTCTTCTCTTTCAATGTTTCATTGCCATCATTTGATTTGAAGTTTTTATTTTTTCTTCGAGACATTATTGTTAAATAAATGATGTGGTATATAGGAAACAGGAAAAGAAAGAAAGAGAAATATGTGGTGAACGCCTTTTTGACAATATATTTGTCAAAATAAAATCTTATTTTTCATGTATGAAAAATAATAAGTATGGCCCCTTCTTTTATAAAAAAAAGAATTGTATGCCTTTTCGCTTTTGGGTATACGGTTAGTTAAAATTATGCAAGTTACAAAAAAAAGAAGGCGTTACTTTTTTACTATATTTTTAGTGACCTAAGAACATATTTTTTTCTTTTATGTTTCTTACTAAAATATGTGATTTAAAAGAGTACCCCTTCTACTGAATTAACTAACTAATGTATTGTTTAGAACACAGAAAAAAAGAGGAAGAAAATTAATGAATAAAAGAATCTGTAATTTAACTTCCTTTCTGTAAAATAAAAACTTTAATCATTTTATGTCAAATCAACGATCAGAAAAAAAAGCAAAGAAAAGTGAAAAAAAGGCAGAAAGAAAGAGAAAAAGAGAGAAAGGGAGAGAAGAAGGTTGATAAGCTACGATTATTCTTTTTTGTTCACGTCAAAAAAAATGCATCCGAATAAGAATGGCCATTAGAAGGGGTTCTCAGATAGATAGACAACAGGGGAAAAAACAGAAGGAAAAAATGAACTTGTAAAAACTGTTTTTTTACACGCGTTTGCACAAACAAACATGGCAATCATGCATTGATTTAGTTAGATTTGATTTTTTGATTTTTTTTTCTCTTTCCTTCTTTTTTTTCTCTGCTATTTTGTTACTCTTTAAATCAGTTTCTACCCAATTCGTTACACGTGAATTCAAGTACATCAATAAAAAAAGGGAAAATTTAAAAAGAAGTGCTTAACTCGCGACTCGTCTCCTTATATATTGTAGTTTCAAAAAGGCGCGACGCACGCACATTTCCTTTTTTTCAAAACGGTTAAAAAAACGTTTTAACCTTTTTTGTGTGATATAAAATTTGTCGCGTTTTTTTCTGGATTAGTTCCATTGTTTCAAAATTTCTCTCTTTTTTCCTTTTCTTTCATTGAATCAGTGAATTTGTCTGCAGCAACTAGAATAAAATAAAAAACATGATTTGTTACTTTGCCCTTTTACGTTTTCCAATTTAAAGTTCGCTTTTCCGAACGAACAATATACATACTTTTTTTATACTTTTAATATTATTCATTTTTTTATATCTTAATACTTTTAAACCCCATTCACTATAAATGTGTATATTAATTCCTTTTTATTAAAATCCTCATGTTTTTCTTCCTTTTTTTGCTTAATTTTGAAGTGGAATTTTAAAATTTTTAATAATAATAATACCTGGGATAAGTCAGTTGTTTTTTTTCATTCTTCCTTTTGTATACTGTAGATTCACTCCTGTTTTTTAAAAGATTTATTCCTACCTACTCTTTCCGTTTTATAAGTAAAATCTCTTATAAATGTATATTTGAGAGAGAAAAAGAAAAAAAAGTTTTTTTGTAACATTCTTTTTTTCATTCCCTTAACTTTCTTCCGTTACTACTTATTTGCACTTCATTTGTCGTTTCAGAAGGCCACAAACCAACAAAAAGCGACGTCAGTTAGTTTTTTTTTCTATTTTCTGTATTAAAACTCCGCCTTTTATGTCCTCATGTGGCAAATGTTTCTTAGGCGGAAGATTAGCAAGTGTGGTTTTCGATGCCGTCGTTCGCCTTTTTTCTCGCTCTTTCTCTCTTGGTTTTTTTCTTCCATCAGAAGCTTTTTTTCCTTCCTTCCTTCTTTATTCTTTTATAATTTTTTTTCTTTCACTCCATTTTTGGACGTGAAGCTTTTTGGTCTTTATATGGCAAAAAAGAAGAAGTAAAAAACATGAAAGAAAGAAGGGGGGACTACTGTTGAAGACCGCCCATTTCCGGGCGTCATTTTTTGTGCCGACCTTAGGGGATACTTTTTTTTACTGCTTATTGTTTTTTTTTTCAATTTTTTTCTGCCGAAGACATCATCGACCACACAAGCATATGCCGTGCCGTACGTGAAATTTGTCTGTCAGTTAAGAACAGGCGACTTCTTTCTTTCTCTCTCTGTTACTTCCTCTACATTTTTTTCTTAAATTATAATATGGTGGTAGCATTTTTTTCTCTTTTGCTTCAAGCGTATTCAAGTTTGATAAAAAAAGGGCCATACTTTTTTTTCTTCCAACATTTTTTTAACTTATTGGCAAACTAATTTCACGCAAGGACAGTTGCAAAAAAAGAGAACTTTTAAGTAAGTTTGTTCCACAAATCGCTCAAAGGCCATTCGAACTTCCTCTCGATGTTTCTTTTTTTTCTCTCTTCATCTTCTTTTTTTCAGTGTGCCAAATTCAATAGATAAAGGGTAACACTGAATTCCTTCCTTCCGCTTTTATTTTTTCACTTAAAAGTAGATGCTTATATATTTTTTTTCTTTTTTTAACGCCTTTTTTTGCATCTTCACACAGTTGTTGGCACGCGACAGCTTAGTCACTACGCGATGTTTCTTAAGTTTTTAAAAGGGCTAAAAAAAGTTGGCGATTGACAATTTGATGGCAATGGAGGGCAAAACGACTATATCTTTCTCTTTCTCGTTCGTTTCTTTTAGTTTTCAATTTTTTTCTCCAACAATTGACAGATAAGTGGTTGGGACCGACAACTTCCCTTTAGGATATACGTGTAAAAGCTATCCATTGCATTGTGGTTGGATCACTTTAAATGTTCAAAAAACTCCCACAAAACTGAAAAAAAAATGATAGAATTTTCTTCATGAAAAATGTTGTTTGACAACAGTGTTTCTTTCTAATCTTTTTTTTCCATTTTTTGTTTCACATTCAAAAAACACTTGCACTTTTATGATGGCAGCTATTTTTATTTTTGTTAGAAAATTTTATTTAAACTTATTAAAAACTTTTTCAAAAAGGAAAATTTCTTAGGAAAAATTTTTAAGAAGCAAGCGTCACGTGTTTTTTTCTCGTTCTTAAACATATTTTTTCTTTTGTTTTTTATATAAAAGTTCCGTGTTGTTATTTTGTTTTTAAAACTTCCTGGTTTGATTGCAAATGTGACATTTTTGTTAATAAAACCCAATTTAATGCACTGTTGTTGTCCCCCTTCTTTTTTTGGGGAGCGTGTTGTTAGGGGATCCAATTTTTTTTGCTACTTTGTTTCTTTTTTTACAACATTTTGTTGAAAAAAAACTTTTTTTAACAACTTACAGATGCTGTGTGTATTTTTTTCTGAATAAACGTAGAGGACGTGCCCCCCTTCTTTCTCTTCCATTTTTTTAAGTCTGGGGCTCATGCGCAATTTGGAGCTTCCTCTTGTTCGCATGTCTCGAGAAAAACTTTGTCCTTTTTTGTTCAGTTCATCAGAAACAACTTTTTTTTAGGCAATGTGTTGGTTTTTTTCCTACTTCTTCTCGTTTTTTTTCCGTGAAGAAGAAGGAAGCAAGAAAAAAACCAACAAAATAAGAACGAACTTTAAGATACTTCTTCGTTTTTTTCTCCTTTATTCAATTTTTCGCCAACTGTTTCAGAGAGGAAAAAGTTTAATAAAATTTGTCGTTTTTTCCCCTTTTGTTTCTTGTGATTCTTTTTTTTCTTCTTCCTTTTTTCCGTTTTCTTGTGCTTATTGCTTGAAGCCGTTTTTTAAAAATTTATAAATTTTTATCCAACATCAAAAAATGCATAAAAATGATATTCTTCTTGACATGGCTACTATTACTGTTATTATTGTCACCATGGAAGAAGTGAAAAATGATATACTCTCTTAAAGGAGTTTTTTTTATCATCAGTTTATCTTATTTGTTATAAGAAAAACCCACACAAAATTTTATTCTATGTTAAACTTTTTTAACGTTACCGTATGCTTCTTTCTTTAAATAAAAGCTTTACCTCATCGACAAAAAGAAATTCCGTCAAAGGAGTTTCTTTGCCATTTATAAAAACACCTTTTTCTGACAAACAACTTCTCTTTTTTTTAACTCCCATTAATAGGAACAAACTAATTTAAAGCTTATTTAGTTTACATGCTCAACCAAACACTTTAATATTTAATTTTCATTTCCCAAGAAAAAATACCCATATTATTTTTGTATTATAACTTTCATTTACGTATAGCCAATTTTCACGTGTCGCGCCTTCTTTTTACAATTTTACATTCTATTTTTTTCTAATATTAAAAATTATATTTTAATAAATTTTTTTAGGGTTGACTGAGCCATCATAATTTGCTTTTTGGCCTAGAAAGATAAATTCTTTGTTATTTCTTTATATTTTCTGTGGCCAGTAATTTCCATTTCTTTCTTGCTGCGTTTTGTATTATGCTGTTTCATTCATACTGTAACAACAACAAAAATACAATACTTTTATTTTAATTTAATTTATAATTGGTTATAATATCTCTTCCTTCGTTTTGTTAGTGACCAGATTTTTTGGAATCTTCTGGTCCAAATTACCGCATTTTTTTACTCAGCGCTCAGTCGCCGAATATGAAAAGATATTTGGCGTGGAATCGAAGTGAACAAGTTTGTCCAGCAATTGCATCAAGTCCTCCACCTTCTGCATTTGCTGCTGTTCCATTTAGTTTGAACGGTATAACTTCTTGTCCTTCTTCTGCAACTGCTGCCAATACCACAAATCTTTTTACAACTTCTACTGATACTACAACATCAAATTTATTTTCCGCTGCATTTGCTGCAGCCGCTACCGTACCTTCTGAATCAAGTTATAAAATTAATTCAGCAAACATTTTTCTTGATCAAAATAAGACTTTATTGGGGCCGCCTGACAATACTTCTTTGGCACCAAATTCTCCGCAGGTCACCACGTCAGCTTTTAATCGACATCAGCCGCAATTGTCGGCTGCGGCTGCCGAATATTTATTGGCGGCAGCATTCGCATCAAATACATCTCAAATTGCATGCCCTTCAACATCTTATCCGCAACCCCTTACACCAATTCAACAACCACAAACTCCTCAACAACAATTGGATTCATTCCTGGTTCAATATAATCATGAACAAAATTTACAACGACAACAAAATGCTGCAACAACTGCTGCATTAGTTGCTGCATTACAACAACGTCAACAACAACAGCATCAATTGCATAATCATGATATTCAACCAAAAAGTGTTACAGATAATAATAACAGTGACCAACGTTTTGTAAATAGCAATGGAAATGTTGACCTCTTTGCAAATGCTGCTGCTGCGGCCGCCGCAGTGCAAACATCAAACATTGATCAAAATAATGCTGCATCGATTGTTGCTCAATTTTCATCATCGTCAATTCCTTGCGGAAATGTCGTTGACGGAGGGCCGTTAGCAAACAATTTAGCAAACGTGTGCGCCGCAGCTGCCGCCGCTGCTGCAGTAACGGTCACTGCGCAGCCTCCACCGTCCATCGACAACGTCGGTCCTTCGTCGGTATTGTCAACAACGTCAACAAGCATTGTACAGCCTAACGGAAAATCGTCATCGACCCCAATTATTTTAAATTCTTTAACTTCAAATTCATCCCTTGGTTGTGGTTCATCAACAATCGATTCAACAAATAATACCACCAGTAATAATAATAATAATATTAATAACTTGTCATCTTCAACCCGTTCAGCATTTTTATCACCACAACATTCAAGCGCTTTTCAACTTGTTTCACCACTTTCACAACAAAATCAAAATTCATCTAATATTAGTGGAATCAATTTTTTACAACAACATCATTTACAAAATCAAGTATGTATTATTATTTTTTATTTTTTTGCTCTCTCTCTCTCTTTCACCGATCTATCTATCTATTTGTTTTTCTATTATTTATGAGTATTAATGATTAAAATATTTTTTGTCAGCCCCCTATCTCTTTATTTTTTCTTTTTATTTTCTATTTTAAATTTTTTTATATTTTTTTCAGAATTTATCATCATTAAATAATCCCCAAGAAGCTCTACACTCAACAACTTCAGCAGCAGCAGTAGCAACCGCCGCCGCCATCCAACAACAACAAGCATTAACGCTGGCGTCAACTCTTTCAGCTTCTTTGCCATTGCCACCAGCGCCATCCTCTTCGTCAACGTTGTCGTCGTCTACTTCATCGTTGTCGTCTCAACAACAACAACCACAACACCGACAGCAGGCGGTGCCTGCGGGGCTTTCACAGCACACACAGTCCCAAACAACAAACGAAATACATCCATCGCCCATGAACCAAGCGGCTGCTGCCGCTGCTGCTGCACTATATCCGCAGCTCATGTGTTTGCCTGCATTGCTCGATCATTTAGGACCACATATATTGCGTTCACACATGAATTCAACACAATTAAAACCAATACCAAATAATGAAAAAGTTGATCTTGCACGGTTCCGTGTTAAAGAGCCACAAGAATGGGTTATGGATGATGTGTTAGCATGGATGTTGGATGTTGCTCGGAGAAATCAAGTACCTGTTGAAAATATTAATATGCATAAATTTGCAACATGTAATGGCCCAAGGTTATTATTAATGAATGAACAGGCATTCTTGGAAAGGGATCCTGTTTATGGTACAATGTTATTCAAGGAATTCAGAAAACTCGTTGGAGGTGAGTAATTCCACTTTTGAAAGAATGCTTTTTTGGTCTCTTATTACTTACTGACTTACTTGTATTTAATTATTGTATGAAAATATCACAAAAATGTTAATACCTTTAAATAAGAGGAATTGATAATCCTTTTTTGCTTTAATTGGAGAAGAAAGTAGCTTTGTTATGTAGGCTGTTCAGTTTATCATTTAACAAAAGTTTTTTGAGGGACAAAAATAGCTTTTATCTTTTTCTTTTATCGTCAATGTTCAAAGTTTATGCTTTTTATGAATTCAAAAACATTTTATGACATGAAAAAGCGTGAAAAAAAGTCAATACTTTGCCATTTTTTTATTTTTTCGTGTTCTACGCACGTGTGAGCAAGAAAAAGGACAGCAAGATAAAACTGCTTTAGAGTTAGAGAGTAATACACAGGGGCAGCTTGTTTTACATAAATGTCCAAAAGAGCTCATATGATAACATTGTAAAAAATCTATCGTCACTCCCCTTAATACATTTTTTTTCATTGTTATTTACTTTTTTTCATTTCTTTTTTTCATCGCAATTACCCAATCAATAAAGTCGGGGGAAAAAGGACTGAACAAATGTTTTATGTCATTAAAAACATAAAAAAAAAGTTTTGGAATGCTCTAAACTGAAAAAAAGAAATAATGGACAAACTTTTTTTTCAACCAAAAAAGCTTGAAAAGCATCTGACGTAAAAAGTAATCAATTATAAAAAATTTCAGAAGATAATGTGATTGATGATTGGATGAGATCCTATAAAGAAGCAGAAGAAGATTCAAGACCGAGTACAAGTAGAGGATTATCATTTGATATTAAACCACCATCTTCACAATCATCGTCATCATCACATTCACAAACACATGTGCAGCATCAACAACATCAGCAACAGCAGCAGCAACAACAACATCATTTTAATGGATTCTTAGGTGTACATTCACCAATTTCTCCATTAATTCAGAATTCATTGTCGCAACAACATGCCGCTGCTGCGGCCGCCGCAGTTGCAGCAGCTGCATCACAACAATTCTTAAAGCCACCTACTGCACCATTAAATAATTTACATCGGACACCTCCACAACTTTCTGCAGCTCAGATTGTTGCGGCTGCACAGAATTCATTATCGAATGGTAATACATCTTATGATTCTCGAGGTACGACTTTAAACTTTCATTTTTCTGTTTTGCATTTCGTATGCTTAATTAAGTTTTTTCTACAACAATTAAGACGCTCCAAAAAGTTTTACAATTTTTTTTTGATTTCCTTTTTTTCGGAATTGAAGGACCCTTTTTTGAAATAAAAAAATAATGTCAAATATTTTGTAGCCTTTTTTTCCAATAAAAAAGGAAACATTAGATTATAAAAAGGGGATATGAAAAAGTAAAAAAGAACAAGCAAAAAAGATAAAAGATTTAACTTACATACTTTTTTAATCTTTTTGTGGAGAATTAAAAAAGTAAAAGATTAGATTAATTTTTGAAACGAGAGATTTTTTTAATATTAATAATAATTTTTAAAAGACAAAAACAATGTTTGCAGGTGATCAATCATTTCATGGTGTCAACAGCTTAAGGATAAAGAAAAATAAAGATGGAAGACCAAGAAAAAGGTCACAACATACAAAAGGCAATAAATTATGGGAATTTATTCGTGATGCATTAAAAGATCCATGTACTTGTCCATCAATTGTTAGGTATGCAAATTTTTAATTTTGTTTTTATTATTAATAATTACTTTATTTAAGATGGGAAGATCCAGTGGAAGGAGTTTTTCGAATTGTTGAATCTGAGAAGCTTGCACGTTTATGGGGTGAAAAGAAAAATAATCAAAAAATGACCTATGAAAAATTAAGCAGAGCAATGAGGTTCGTTGTTTTTTCCTATTTCTTGTTTTTAATTCCTTCCTTCTCAAAATATACTGTAATCTTAAAATAGCTTTTTTTAATGAGTCATTTTTATAGAACATATTATGAAAAACAAATATTAGTACCTGTCCCAAAAACTGGTTTATACCCAAAAAAATTAGTGTATAAATTTGGACCGGGTGCAAATGGCGTTAGTGCCCCTCCACAAATGATTGCAGCATCGAATGCCGCAATGAGAATGGAACCCATGGATACTGCTTAAATTTTAATTAACTAATTAATTCATGTATTTTTTCATGTTTGTGGTATGTTTTATTCACATCATAGTTATTAATCATCTAATTAAAAATTATTTTTAGATATTTTTCTAATACTATGGTACAAAAATTTATGTTTTCTCAATTTTTAAAAAATCCGGTTAGCAGTTGTTTGAATAGTTCTTTCCAAAATTGAACCTCAAAAAATGATCATTTTGTATGTGTTGCTTGTGTAAGAAATTTCCTTCTTTTTATTCTTCATTTATTGTAACAAAAAAGTACAATGCAAGCTGTATTCAACTCCTTTCAACAAGATCCCAGTGATGAAAATTAATTTATTACTTGTAAGACGGGTTTTAACAACGAAAGCTACAACAACAACAAGAATTCACTGGTGAAATAAAACTTTTAATTCAAGTACAAAAAAAAGAACAATACAGTTTTGTCATTTTTTACCGAATCCCAGCATCATTGTTTTTCAAAATCCTCTTTTATTTGTTTCTAAAATGTATTTTTTTAAATCAGAAAACCAATCCTATTGTAGTCTACTTTTTTTTCTAAATTTGTTTGATAAGAATTTAATGTTCAAAGAATTTTAAAACATTCCTTTTATAAAATTACTGTATTTCTACTTTTTTTATTCATTTAATTTTTTATTATTGGTAGTTTTTTTTCAAGGGTTTTCTTTAAGGCTTAATTCTTCTTACTTTTTATTATTTTTTTGAAGGGTTAAGTTTTCTTTACAAAACAGGGTACCTAACAAAAAAATTACGATTACCTATAATGATACAAAAACCACTGAGCAATTAGAAATCTATTAGAATCCATATTTTCATATTTTTATATTATAAGTTTGTCACCGGTTATTATTTTTGTTTCAATGTTTTTAAAAACTTTTTACTATTTTTTCTGTAAAACCCTTCTATCTTTTTTTCGGTTTTTTAGGGTGCAAATACGCGCTTTATTGTGTCAGTATCTCTTTTTTGTAATTTTCGTTTTGAAAAGCATCGAAAAACTTCTTTTTTGCATTCATTTGTGTTACCGTAATTTAAAAAATTTTTAAAGCTTTTTTCTTTTTGTTTTCTCAATTTTTATTTATTGTAATTATTTTAACGATTAATAGTTTTTTTTATTTCCCCCGTATTCTTGCCGACGTTTATTTATAAACATATGGCTTAAAAATAAACGTCGTTCTAAAATGTTCAACGAAGAAAAAAATTGATTTGAAAAAAAACATAGTAATTTGTTGTTGTACATATTTTTAAAAAAGCTAGAAATGTTTAAAATATGTTATGATAGTTTTTTTTTTTCGTCAAACAAAAGTATTATATTTTAATTAATTACCAAGCTCGTACATGCATTTTCATGAAAGAAAGCTTATATCTTCCCACCTTTTTTTTCTATAAGTATCCATCCGGTTTACAACAAATAAGTTTTACGAGTCATTTTTTGTGGTCTCATTCATATTCCCTCTATTATGTGTGTGTTTACTTTTTTTTGTTTTTCTCTCTCTATATATATATCCTATATCCATTTTTAATAACATCGAAAAAAATTTCTTTGTAATGAATAAAATTAACTAAATCTATATTTGTATGTGTGTATAATTGCTTATGACATTTTTCTAAGAAACATGAAAAAATTTTTGAAAGAAAACAACACTATTAAAGGATTTTTTTGTGAATAAATTGAATCTTAAAAAATGCCGTCATCAAAAACTATTTTCTTTCTGTTTCTTTCCAACTAATTGATAGTGGAAAAAAAGGGAGCACGTGCCATGCCAACAACAGCAGCAGCAAACAAGCAACAACTTGGTTGTTAATGCTGTGTTTTTTTAGAAAATTTAACGAAAAAAACTAGTCTAAAAGAAAATTATCGATGAACGTCAAATGCATCCGTTAACATTTTCGAACTTGAAGAAAGAAAGCAAAAACTCTTTTTTTATAAAAACCAAAGTTTAAATTTATTGGAATTCAAACATGTGCTTGCTTCATCAATGATTGAATAAAGCTAAAAATATCTAAATTTATCTTTTTTTCTGAAACATGGTCATAAGTCAAAAAGATAAAAGAAAAATGATGTGGGAGTTTAAATTTCAAATCTTTGTCCTTATTTTTTTAGTATTCGCGGTTTTTAATTTTAAAAACAATTTTGTAATAAAACAGTTGCCTTTGTACGCATTTACCGTGATTTACGCACAAGGGTTTATGATTTTTTGAAAAAAACCCTGAAATTTCCACGAAACAAAAGATAATTACAGTAGTATCTCAGAATATGGGCTGTTTTTCGTCCCCTTAAAACTTTCTTTTAACGAACCGAATTTCTTTTGTCTTCTGTGTTGTATTATCTCTGTGACCTCTATCCAAGTCCTTCGAAGATAAAGATTTCTTATCATATTGTCATGAATTTGTGCAATATTGTTTTGTATACACACTTTCACTTTAAAATAAAAATTACAAAAACAAGCACCATCGCATTTTCTATTAATTTTTTAAGAAACCTCCTTTTTCTCTCAGTTTGTCCTTGAATGTAATTAAAAGATGTGTGTAAAAAATCTCTGCAAAAATAAAGAAAAAATGCGGAACAAATTTTCCCATTCTTTCAGTGTTTGTGATGTGTTAAAATTAAATTTATTTTTCTACTTCTTTCTTACATGATGAGTAAGGGATGTTCTTCTTTTAGTATAATTTAGTAAAAAAAGCTGTGTGAAAAAATTGCAATACGACAGCTATATTTTCTTAGAAATAATTTTAGAAAAGATTAAATTTGTTTATTTTTTTATTTCAGCATTTAACAAAAGAAAGAAAATCATACACGTTTAAAGTCAACAGTTACCGTATACAAAAAATGATAACATAAAACAAAGATATTTTTGGGACTACGAAAAGTAATACAAAAACGAAACATTACAGAAATAATATATTACAATTTTGTTATGGTGAAGCAGAAAGGCTGGCAAAAGAGCCCCATGTTGGACTATGATCCAAATGTGCAACAAGTGGCTGAACTTTAAGTTCTACTCGTATTTTTTCAAAGTCACGAGAATACGATAGAAAGTATAACATATTGATAAGAGCAAGTGTCCATTCTGCAACAGCTGAAGCAACATGAAATTCGTAGCCCTAAAATAAAATATAATAATTATCTTTGCAATTTTGTTACTTGGAATTAAATAAATATTAAATTAGATAATGTATCAAAGTTTAGTAAAAGCGCTCATTAAAATTTTCATCAGTTTTTTCCGGAAAAAATGTTTTTAAAATAACATTCAATGAATCATGCTTTGTCTCTTTAATAAAGTTCTTTTTGCTTGATGCCCCCATAAACTTTGTGCCATTTACAAATTTTGAGGCTTAAAAAACATGAATAATATGTTTCCTTTAGAAATAAGAAAAAAAGGAAAAAACAACCTGCGAAACTGTGGCTTTTTGAAAAGCTTATGAAGATATGATTAAAAAAAGCAGGTGATGTCTCACCTTTTTCTTTAAATGGCAGTACAAATTAGAGCTCTTGTCATCGAAAAAAAATATGTTCTCTTAAACTTACGAAAAAAAACTTTTTTCACGAAAAGTAAATGTGAAAGAAAGGAAGTTGTTTTCTTCCAGAAAAAAGGCCAATTTAGAATCCAATGTTTAAAAGAGCATCAAGAAAGAAAAAGAGCAATCAAAATAGTTTCATGGGAAACCAAAATTGCCCTCAAGCAAAAAAAGAAAAAAATACTTACGGGCTGCTGCTCATGACGAGACCATGGACGAGGGGTCGGCTTATCTGGAAACTTGAGATGATATACATGTGCAGCATAGATTCCAAAGCTCAAAGCTAAAATTAATAAATACATTAACAACACAAATTATATTAGCAACAATTGTTTTATGGGATACTGTATTGAAAGATCTTTTCAACATTCGTGCAGTCTACGAGGATACTACAATGAAAATAATAATTTAAAGAGTCCTAATTATTGAATGTTCTATTTTTCTTCTTCTTTAGAAAACTATGTCTACATTCAATTTTTAGAGGGCAAAGATTCTATTTAAATTTAAAATGAATTACACAAATAAAAAATAATCCTTAGACTTTTGTCACATATTTCTACAATTTTTGCTAATCAATCTTTAAAACATACCAATAGAAAAGGAAACAATTCCAATAAGAGCTAAAGTTGTTCGAATATGTGCAACTTGACGACTGGCATAAAGAGGGACCATTCGATGAGAAATCCAAGCATGCCCGATCATATATATTGCTCCACCACCAAAACAAGTTATTGCCCCGCATAAATGAATCCAAATTACAGCAGTTTCTTGAAAATTTGCAACAATAAACATTCCACAAGCTCCTAATACACCCATATAGTATGTAATTTTGTTTAAGAACTTCAACGTAAGATCATAACTTCGATTTAATTCTGCAATTAAGCTGTATCTGAAAAAAATTAAATGTATTGTAAATTCACTTTTAAGATTCGTATAAAAAACAAACCGTAGATTTACAATAAGAAGTGAAAGGAAGGCACAAAAATTTAGCAACAAGCTAAACAAACAAGATTCAGGTCTTGTATTTCCAGATGCAGAAATATATGGAAAAACAGGATCAACATCCCCACGAAATACTGAGAAACAATATGTTACTCCTAAAATAAACAATGAAATAACAAAACTTTATAATGTAAAGTAGCCTACCAAGCATAAAAGTGAAAACAATGCTAAATACTACAGGTAAATGACCAGCTCCAAGTAAACCAAGTTGAAGAACCCGCATTTTGCAATCAATGGCTATAGAATCATGGATAATGTAAATGTTATCAAAGTTTAAGGCAAACTTCAAACTTTATCAAAAAAATTTTAAAATTTTAAAACGTGATTTGCTTCTTTTTGTTCGCGACGAGAAAAATTAGTGAAGTTAAAATCAGTTTTGTTCTTCTTCATCGCTCAAGTCGAGTTTGTTGTTTTTTACAGCTGCAAAACTTTGGTTTCGTTATGGGGGGTCTTTTTTAAATGCAAATTTTTCTCTCCAAATTCCTTTAAACTAACTAAATTTAGAAGTTTTTTGCACAACAATTATTTTTATTTGTTTAATGATTGATTATTGTTATTGATACAGAAAAAACCAAAGAAATAGTGCAACATTAATCATTGAAATCATGCTTTAAAAATCTTTGTCAAATCAGCATTTAAAATTGACCGTTGTTCGAAATCAAAAACAAAATTAAAGAGTTGCTTATATTTCTTTATTTCTTAAAATTTCATTGAGCGGCACGCATGTGTTGATTGACTGACACGGGATATCAGTAGTAGTAAAAAAAGCAAAAAAAATAGGACGATTGGGGTCGCTTGAAAAAAAGGAAAACATGATAAGGGAAGAAAGACTCAAGTCGTTTACTCAAATAAAGCTGTACCGCCCTTATTGATGTCCATTTGTTCATCGAAAAGTAAAGAAACAGCATTCGACAAAAATTGTCAAAATGGCGATCAGTCGATTATCTTTTTTGGTTCTTTTAATAGTTTGTATTTATGGAGAGGCTTCAAAATTTCGAAGGTAAAACAATCAAAAGCTAAATTTGAGAATATCTTTGTAAATCTTTTTAGAATACCTTTGAAAAAAGTTGAAACCCTTCGAACTCAATTGACTTCCTCTGGGTCATGGGAAGTTTACCTCAAGCATCGAAGTGAAAATTTGCGAACTCGTTTCATGAATCTTGTTGATGAAGATGCTTTCTCGGCTGAAGAGCTTCCATCAAATGACGAAATTGATGAAGTTCTCAAAAATTATATGGATGTATGTATCTCTGTTAATGGAAGACAGTAATCCAAATAACCATTTAGGCACAATATTACGGTGTAATTTCAATTGGAAGTCCCCCACAAAATTTTACCGTAATTTTTGACACTGGTTCAAGCAATCTTTGGATTCCCTCTAAAAAGTGTCCCTTCTATGATATTGCTTGTTGTATGTTTCTTTTCTTTCTTTCTCTCTTATCTTTTTTCTTTGGTTTGTTTACTCCTTTCTTCTTCTCTTAAGTGCTCCATCACAAATATGACTCTGGAAGTTCATCGACCTATGTTGCGGATGGAAGAAAAATGCAAATTCAATACGGTACCGGATCAATGAAAGGCTTCATTTCAAAGGATAAAGTTTGTGTTGCTGGAATTTGTGTTGATGAACAAGAATTCGCTGAAGCAACCAGTGAACCAGGTATTACATTTGTTGCTGCCAAATTCGATGGCATCCTTGGAATGGCATTCCCTGAAATTTCGGTTCTTGGAGTCATGCCTGTCTTCAATCAAATGGTTGCTCAGAAAAAAGTTAAATCTCCAGTTTTTGCATTTTGGCTTAACCGAAATCCCGAAGAAGAACTTGGAGGTGAAATTACTTTTGGTGGAACTGATCCTAAGCGATTTGTTGCCCCAATTAAATATACCCCTGTTACCCGAAAAGGTTATTGGCAATTTAAAATGGATGCAATTATTGGAAAATCTGGAAAAGTCGCATGTCAAAATGGTTGTCAGGTTTGTTTTTTGATTGACACATTTTATATTTTAGCAGTAATAAAAATAATAATAAAAATGTCAACATGAAAATAAATAAAAAAAATTTTTTAAGGCAATTGCTGATACCGGAACATCACTCATTGCAGGACCCAAAAAACAAGTTGAAGCAATTCAAGAATTCATTGGTGCTGAACCATTAATAAAAGGAGAGGTAATAAACAAATTGTATAGTTTTAACTGGAATAACAATTAAAATTACAGTATATGGTACCATGTGAAAAAGTTCCAACCCTTCCTGAAATTTCACTTGTGATTGCTGGACAATCTTACACTCTTCGAGGTGAAGATTACATTCTAAATATTACAACAATGGGAAAATCCATCTGTCTTTCTGGATTCATGGGGATTGATCTTCCAGAAAGAGTTGGAGAATTGTGGATTCTTGGAGATGTTTTCATTGGCCGATATTACACTGTCTTTGATTTTGGACAAGAACGCGTTGGATTTGCTCAAGCTCGGGATTCTCAACAGGGTCGAGTTGCTCCACCTGTTCGAAAATGCCCTACAATTTCGGATTGTGCATTCGATGACCTCATTGATGAACAATTAGCTGGATCATCTGATGACAAATACTTCTTTTAATGTTACATTTTCTTTTAAATTTTGATCGAATTGATTTTAAATAAAATATAATTTTTTTGTAACTCTAAAGGGATGTATGTTTTTTGAAGCAATATACAAATTCACTTTTGTTTCTGAAATATTGTTTACAGATTTTTCTGTAGAAATTTAAATTTTTTTTGTTGTTTACAAACAGGCATAGAGAGAAACGTAAGTTTTTTTCTTTCGCCTGCACAGAAAAACAGCAAAAAAACATTTTTGTTAAATGGAGAAACACGAATTCACGCCGTCAAAAGAAGAAAGCTTTTTACGTTTTGGTGTAATGATGCCTAAAATTATGGTGACTTTGAATGTAATGACTGTTCTAAATTTTACATTGTCAAAAAACAGTCTATATCTTCTTCGAGCATAATGAATGAATGAATTGGGTTCTTGCTTTTTGCCTATCACTTTAAGTTTTTCCTTGGTGATTACGATATTTATTGATTTTTTATGCATTTTTTGCTTTTGATTATTTAATTAAGCAATGTAGTTAGCTTGGTTGTCGATTTTGTAAACCATTTTTAATTTTCTCGCTTGCCATTTTATCTACGAAATACTTTTTAATGAAACTTGTCAAAGAATTTTTTCATAAACACTAATAAGCTATTTAACACAAGTAAAGCTGTTTATTTTTTATTGATTTGTGAACAAAATATGGTATTAATAATTATCCAAAAAGCAACTTTACATCGGCAGTTTAATTATGGGATTTTCTCTGATAGGTAAAAGTTCAGGCGTTGGTAGTTGTGGGGTTGGCTAAAAGATAAAGTCTTCAGTAAAAAACAAATTCTTTTGTTTAATACTTACCAGCTCATATTCCGGAAGAAAGCTACTTAATTTTGGGCATAATCGAACTGCAGCATTTCTTACTGGTAAGATGAATAATATTACTAATAATGAATTTAAACAGCAAATGCATAATGGCATTATGATAAATGTTATTTCAAGGGCAATTGATAAGCACTAAAATGAATAAATGAATGAATGAATGAATCTTGAAAAACTTTTTTAAAAGTAAACCTTTTCGCATAATTCTAATGAAACAAATTCATATACAGCAAAAACTCCAGTCAACAACAATAATATCTCCCATGAAAGTGTTTCAATAACAAAATAATCTCGTAAACTTTGATTAAAAAATGTCCGGAAAGTAATTGGCTTGTGAAAGTAATAAACAACTATTTGTATTAAAATTAATGCAATCGCGTGTCCAAATATTAATGTTGTTATTAACCAAAATGTCATATCCTTATCTTTTAAAGCCATTACAATTGAACATTGCAAAATTTCTTCATGAGTTTTATCTTCATCAAAAGCAGTAAAAAGAAGTGAAAGAAAAACACACAGAATTAAGATGCTTGTTTGTTGAATTGTGCAGGCATTTGTCCAGGATATTATTGAATGATTTTTTCTGAAAGAGAGGAGTGTAAGTGTGAAAATATAATGATCAAAGTATTTCGTATAGTTTTTAGGACAATCATTTCGGATTTGTTGTTTCACGTTACCTGATATTCATAGGGTTAGCAAAAGTTTCTGTTTTAACCAAATTTTTAATTACTAGCTTTTAATTATGCTTACGTTTAATTAAATACTTGTTTTTAATTGAAGTAATTGGTTTAAAAACATGAATTAATCGTTTCATAAACAGCTTTCCAAAAAGAAAAACTTACTTATGTTTCAAAAAAGATTGAATTGCTAAAATTACGGGTAAAACTGATCCATGAATATATAAAAAAACTAATGGAAATTCTTGTAATTTACAATTAATTGTTGTAACAATGGTAATACATGGATAATGAAATGCAACAATATAAAAAATATTTCTCGCTAAATGTAATCCAGAAATACAGGCATAATTTACTGCAAGCGTTGCCAATGATCTTCTTTGAATAATTGAAATTGGAATTGAATAATAAATTGCAACCGTAATCGCACAATTAAAAATTAAACCAAATAACGATAAAACTAATTCAATTGTCGAAAAAAACCTGCAACCAAGAATGATCTTTAACAGACATAAAATAAAATAAAAATTTAAGGGATTGAAATGAAACGAGACAATTGACACTTACCACATGTGCGGTTTTAGAAATAACGGAATACAACCCGTTCGGTATTGATGATGACCATTATACGCCAACGCAAAAGCTTCTTCTTCCATAACTAAAAAACTACGACAAAAAAATAATTTCGTATAGCTATTTTTCTTCAAACAGTGCCGTTTATTTTATTTGAAAAAACGAAGAAATAAGAAAGTAGCTATCTTTTTCCTTTTTTCTTAACTAAAAATGCTCTTCTTTTTTTCATTGAAGTCGTTGTTGTCGACTTCTTCTTCTTCTTCATATTCATCTTCTTCATCTTCTTCTTCTCCCTTCTTCCTTCCTTTTAACAAGAGAAAAAAAAGAGAAAAGCTTTAATTCAGAAGTGACCACATAGACATTATTTGTGGCTCGTTTTTGCTTTTCCTCCTCCATTTGAAAATAAAAATTTTTGTTAAGCAAAATTTATTTGTCAATAGAATATTTTTTAAGAACTAAATTAAGTCTGTTTTCATTTTTATTTTTTTTGCTTGACTGCTGGACAACTATTTACCAAATCATTGATGGCTATTCCCTCCAATTTTTTTATCCTTAATCTTTAAATAGTTTGCATTGCATGCTTCTTTTTTTGCCATTTCCTGCTGCTTCTCCTCTTCTTTTTTATTCTTCCAAAAAAAAACTTTTTAAAGAACATCTTTTTTAGCCAATTAATTGAAAAAAGCTGAATCTTAGTTTTCTCTTTTTGGACTCATTTTAGGCTTATAAAAATGTTGTAGAAGGAACCGTCAAAAGTTGTTCAGTTATTCGCTGCGAGATTTTCTTTTTTTTATCAATAATTGTAAAAAATGATGCAAAAAAAAAGAGTTTCAACAATGAAATTTTTGTTTGTGAAAAATAATAAAAATGTTAAAAAGTGTCTATCAAATTTTGTACCACCATGTCTTTCCAATTTTGCGATTCTTTTTTTGCAACGGATTTGCATATTTAATCAGTTTATTTCATTCTTTTTTAAAGTTTAGTTTTAAGTGATGATGATCTCTTGGAATTTTCTTCTACCTTTTTTCTCGTACTAAAGTGGTCAGTATAAGTGATGGTCCAAATTTTCAAACAACAAAAAAATTAATAAACATCAACACGATTCTTCTTTCTCATTGTTGTTCTGCTTATTATTCACTTACAACTTTTTTTCTCTCTTGAACAAGAGAGATAATCCATATTGTTTGAATTGAATGAAACAATACTTAGAGACGTGTGGCGGCGATTCATGATTTGGCCAATTTTATGTAAATTAGAAAGGCGGTTCCGTTTAAACTGTACAACGGAAAGCTCTCGACTGAAAAAAAGAGGGGAAAAGAAATGTACTCCGCCCTAAATGTAACTATTTTTTCTGTATATAAAATGCTCCATGAATTGTTCAAAATTGTCATTTACAGTTTTAAGCATCTTTCTTCTATTTTTTTCCATCAAAATAAGTTTATTTTTTTTCCGTTAGAGTGAAAGAGAAGGAGAAAAAAAAGAGAAACAAAAATTTACGTTGATGGAACATTTTTATACTAAATAAAATTATAGAAAAAAATTGGGGAAGAGAAAACAAAATGTTTCTCTTTAATCTCAAAATGACCTGTATTTTGTGTGTTTAGGATGTGTCGTCGCTTGCTCATTATGTGACATTCATAAATTTTTTGAATATACCTGGTAAGCCTTCTATGGAACTCATCTCTTGATCCGACTCGTAGGTTTTTCCTCATCAATTTTTTCTAAAAAAATATTGCTAGACTAAAATGTTCAATAAAACATTTTTGGCTACTTTTTATTTACCAACGTTCTCCATGAAAAAATAATTCTTTTTCATGTCTGGCATGGATGTGTTCAAATTATTTTTTTTCATCTTTAATGGTGATGTGATTTCAAAGAATGATGGAAAAGAAACATATTTTTATCTGAAGGTAATAGTTTACGTGCCAGGAGATGTGTTTTACGGTGAATTTGAATTCGTAAATGCACCTATCTGGTATGCAAACTATTACTTTTCATCATCATTGTTTCTTTGGATTTAAACTTAAAATTTAAAAGGCTATTTTTTGTATTTCTATTTTGAAATTTAAACGAGAAACGGATATTTTTCTTGAAATAAATAACTATTTTGGGATCGTGACGTCCAAACATTTTTCACTTCCTTTTAAAATCAGTTAAAAGAAAAAGAAAAAACATCTAAAAAGCCGCAGCTTTAACGTCGTCTTTTTGTCTCTTCAAAATGAATTTTTGCAAAAAAATAATGCATCGTTTATTTGACCTTGGGAAAATAAAACAACCGTTGAAGAAATGTTGCAACGTATTTTTTGCTGTAGGTTGACTAATGCTGCTCCTACTGCTGAGTAAGTTCTTTTTTCATCTTTAAAATTTCAGGGGTAAAAATTCAAAACAAATTTTAAGCTGAACTCCGCCTTTTTGATGGTTTTTTTTTCACGGAAAGGGTTGTTCCAACTTTTTTGTAAATATTTTTTTGAAAAAGTTGTCTAGAATCAGTAAAAAATGTTTTACCTCTTCAAAAGGCCATAAAAGTAGAACACTTTTTTTCATGTTCTTTTTACACTTTTTTTTAAAATTCTGGTCTCGTCCGTGTCAAACAACAGTCAGCTGGCCGATAGTGAAATGTTTGTCCGTGACTCAACTTCAAAAGGCTTACAATTGTTCTTCTTCCTTCTCCTTTTTGTTCCTTTGCTGACTGATTCTACTACCTTTGTAGAGGTGGAATATACTTATATATATTTAAAAACATTGAATCAAATTTAATACAGTCACACTGTTTTTTTTATTCTTCTTCCTCTGTGAATGCTTCCTCTTTTGCTCATCATCATCACCATCATCTGTTGTTGCTGTTGGTTGTTGATTGAAGAAGAGATGAAATTATGAGGTGGTTTGAAAAACTCAAAATATTTTCAAAAAAGAAATTAACATTTGGATACTGTAAAAAAAGAGACTATGATGATGAAATTGTAAAAAATAGACAATTAATTAAAATTGGTTAAAAAGTTTTAAAATTTTTTCAAAAAAATGAGTGTTATCAACATCAAAGGAGGATGAAAAAATATAAAGAGAGAGAGGGCGAAAAAGAAAAACTCCGCCTCAATCAGCCGGTTTTTTCTATTCACGCGGTCAATGTTCTCTTTCCGCTTTTGTTTACCGTCCCATGTTCCGTTTTTTTTCTCCTGCTTTATTTTGTTGTCCTAGATTTTGCCACGTTTCTTCCTTTAACAACTCTCGCTTATTTTTTTCTTCTTCTTCTTCTTCTTCAATTCTTGATTCTCTAGAAAAAAAAAGAGTTTTTTTACGGAAATTTTTGTTCAAAATACTGCATTTGAAACGGAAGGCAGAGAAAGAGCCATGTGTGCAACGCGCATTTTCTCTTTTATTTTTTTTCAAGGATACTTTTTGGCTGCGGTAAAAAAAACAAAATCTTGAAAAAGCGTTTATATTTTTTTTGCTTTTTTTGTTTAAAGTTTTTGAACAATTGCGTGTTGGCGGGTTTCTTTATATTTTGTTCTTCTTTCTCTTTTTCCTTTTTTTTTCTCTCCAGTGTTAAACGTAATAATCATATGTGAAGCTTTGAACGGCATTAGCAATCTTCTCGTTTTTTTGCGGTGTGTTTGTTTTTATGTAACTTTTTAAAAAAAGAATAGATTTTTCATCTTTTTCAAGAAAAATTGTCAGTGAAAATTAAACTTCTTTCGGTCTCGAGTCAAACAAAGATCACAAGGTCATATTTGCCATTTCATTATATTACTCTCGAGAAAGAGGGGTTTTTTCAATTTAAATCAGCTGTTGGTTTTCTTTTTTTGATCACCGGGTTTTGATTCCCTTTCCCCCTCTAACATATATAAATCTCATCAAAAGCTTTGTTTCTTTGTCTGATTATAATCATCATCATCAATTTGTCGAAATAATGCCACCCTGGTAGTTGACGAAAGTATGTACTTTCATCTGTTTTTTCTTCTTCTTTTAACAATGGCAAAAAAAGAGAATTTTTTGCGCGAAAAAAGAGAAGTATAAAAATGTTCCATGAAAGAGGAACTTTCGTCTTTCTGTCATTCCTCATCATCAGAAAGAGGAGGGTTGTTTGTTTATATGTGACAACCAAGTACGCCTACAGATGACGTTTTCTGCTTCAGTCTTTATTGATGATTACGGGACTCCAAGCTTGGGTTTTGAAAAAAAAGAATAATATACGAGGGGATGATGTATGTCCAGAACGGTGTTCATAATTTTAATGCCTATTATAGCCATTTTTGTCAATTATATTATCTTTATTTTTTGTTTTTCTTTCTTTTTTGTTCTTTAAAGCTTTTCCTTCTTTTTCTTTTTCACGTTTGCCTTCATTCCTTTTTTTGCCTAAACTAACACTTAGAAACCGTTTTTGGAGTTTTTAAAGGGGCGGAACACATAGCTGAATGCCAAAATCCTTTTTTTTCTTACCAGCTTGCTTGTCACATCGTGCGGCATGCCAACCATTGAATGCCTGGGGCGTGGCACGCTGTTCAAAAAAATAAAAGAATTTTAAACTCTATCCCACTTTTTTAGCAAGTTATTTTTTGCGCACATTGTTCTTATTCTACTTTTAAATTGTTAATTTTTTAGGGTTTTTACTAGTGTTCATACCATTCGCTATTATTATGTTTTACTTTATTCGTTTTTTACAAAGTCATCGATTATGGAGGAAGAATTAAGCCCAAACATGAGGAATAAAGAGGTATGACATTAAAAAAAAAGTTTTTTCAACATTTTTATTTGTCAATGACGGGCGTTGCCACCGCTACGCTTTTAATGCGACTCCGCCCGGTTGTGGCTTTTGATAAAAGCATTTTTTACAGAAATATTACCATTATTTATTTTATTTTTATACCATCAACATTATTACATATCCAGTATTATTTGATTTACCAGGTGGCAGTGTGGTTAGCTGGTTGTTGACCAATTCAACGGCTATCAGCACTGCCCGCCTGGGAATCAAACAATAATTATTTGATTTTTAAAAAAAGTGTAAATTAATTGTTACAACACGATGATCAAGGTTTTCAATTTATTATTACTTTTTATTATAGTCTAAAATTTAAAAAAATTCATTTTACAATTTATCTAACTAATGGACGTGGAAGCATAACGGTTTGACACAGGTTTATTTATTTTTACCGGGTTAGTTGAATTTTTTTTTGTTTTCTTGTTTATCAAATAAGACAATCAAATATAATGATTGTTGCAACAACTTTTAAGGGAGGGAAAGGGTGAGAATATACTCCAATTTTGGGTGCAAAAAAATGGGGAAGTTTGAAAAAATAACGTCAGTAATTTTTGTTACTTACCGGAACGAAACCAATTTTTTTGTGGGCTCTTAATACCGTTCTACTCAAGTGTACTAAATTGGAGACCGAATATAGATAGATGTAGTTAATTAAAAAAATTATTACGTCACTTTTTTTGTATATTAAAATAATATTGTTACAGAAACATTATGACGTCTTCTGTAGCTTTTCAACAAAGTTTGTTACTACTCATAAAATTAAAAAATAATACTTGGAAAATTTTTTTGTTTTATTACTTTTAATGTTAAGAGACACATTAAGAATAAGTTTTTGTCTTAAATAAAAACAACAACAAAAGCTTTAAAATTCTTTTAAGGAATAATTTTTATTTAAAAGGAAACTACTTTTTTATTGTTGTTGTTGTTACCGTAAATAACAGTAAATAAATAGCCTTTAAACATATAGCTCGTGACAAGAAAAAAAGGAAGAAAATTTTCTCCTTTTTTAAAGCTTCTTACATTTTGGAAAAGAAAAAACACTTACATTCAAAAAGCACAAGACACTATCTCTCCCCCTTTCCCCCCTCTCTGCATGTCCATACTTCCGTTCCTTCACTTCTTTTTCTCCTCTTTCATCTTGGGTCCTCTTTTTGCATCATCCTTTTTGCAATATTTTAGTCAAAATTCCATCAGTGTAAGCATTGAAGGAGGAGATGAAAAAAGAAGAGACGTCATATCTTCTTTTTTTTGTCGAAACGTTTTAGACAAAAGACCAAAAAACTTCTCCTTCTTTTCCCTCCTCAGAGCCATTGGTCTTCATTTTCTTCATTTCTATTCTCGAGCAAAAAAAAGAAGGACGAGAACATAGCCCAAGAAAAACAAAATCAGCTGACAACCTACAAGTGTCCAATCTCTTTTTTTTATTCTTTCTTACCAATCTTGAAATCAGCTGATATTGAAGTCATCGTTTTTCTTTCAAAAATGGATCCGAAAAAAGATGTGTTATTTTGAAACAATGTAAATGCATATGTGTGTGATTACGATATATATACAAATAGACTTTTATTTTTTGATCCTTCGACGAAAAAAATAGAATTAATCACAAGATTTTTGAATTCGATGAATATTTATCAAAAAATAGTATTAAAAAAATAAAACAATGAATACAAAATTTCATGTGTCGTCAAAAAAAATTTTGTAATACAAAAATGGGTCACCAAATATTTTTTTTTCCTTTTGTTCTTTCTTCCTTCATTTTTCTTTTCCCCACGCATGATGATGATATTTTGAAAGATTATTGTATGTTTATTATTTTTAAAACATAAAATTAAAAACAGGGAAGCAAAAAATTCTTTTTAATACGTTTTATATTGAATTTTTTAAATTTTCTAATCTTAATAGTTTCTTTAAATAATGTGTTGTATGATATTTAAAAGAGAAAAGTCAGTTTTTTTTTCAATGTTTTTAATAAAAAGAAAAAATGTATTTGTTTTTCATTAAAAATGGAGTGCTCCTTTTTGGAGAAAAAAGAAACATCGCTCACTTAAAATCCATTTAATTTTCAAAATACTTTTTTTTATCTAATTTTATAAACACAATATATATAAGCAAAAACAAACTATTTTATTGCAAATTTTTATTATTATTATTTTATTTTTTAAAAAGCATATGTATAACTTGGAAGGAGCCAGTTGAGAAAAAATTTTTAAAATTTTTTTTGAAAAAAGCACTTGGAATTTGCATAATATAATTACAGTAATATTTCATTAGATGTCATAGAACTGCTATCTAAATCACTGTATTGACCTAAAAATAAATCGTTGTATTAATAAAAGTTACAGTATACCTAGCGTGAAAAATGTTTACCCGTATCATTATTGCTTGCTCCAGGTAGAGCAGTTGTTATTCCGGTGGATTGTGTTATAGGTTCATCATAATTTTGATTTGTATCTTCTTCCAATGTATCAGAATGATCATGAAGATTAAAAGCTTCCATTGTACTACTTTCTTCATTACCGCCCATAACACTTGTATTATTATTGTTTGTAATTGTTGATGGAAGAGATGCAGAGGTTAATTCAGTTTTTGCAATTGCGCTTGTTGTTGAACGTTGATCCCCACCAGTTGTTGATTCGATTACTGCCTTTTTACCCAATCTTCTTTGAAGAATTTTTCGACATTCTGATATTCGACTTTCACGCTTTAAAAATCATACAGTAATCAGATTCCCGTTTATAATTTTTAGAAAACTTACAATATCAATTTGCTTTTTAAGTTCATTGTTTTCTTTCATCAACTGCTCAAATCTTAGTTGATCTGATTTTGAAATTGTGCTCCTTAAATATGCATGTGCCATTGCCGCTTCATCTTTTGATTGTGGAACTTTATAAACATGTTGGATTTTTGGAACAAATACTAATCCCATACTTATAAAATTACACAGGAGCACTGTAATTTATTGTTATTAATTTGAACATACAAAATTAGTCCAGAAAAAACCTGTGATTGAAACAAATGCAAAATTTGCATTCCCTTGTGACCTTATCAATAATGTAACAACTGGACCGGTAACAAGTGAAAGAATCGCGACATTATAAATTGCCATACCAACAAATCTTGAATCGTTGATATACCTGAGTTTAAGATTTCTAGACTCGTATGCAAGAAAAAGACCAAAAACAAGAAGTAGACATTTATACCCGAGAATTAACGCTAAAAATGATTGTTTAATTATGAAAAAATTAAATGATGACATTATTACCAATCCACATTTCTTGATGACTACTTTCACATAATTCCAAAATTGGTAAAAGTTTTATATCTTCATCAGTTCCAACAGGTGGATCCTAAATAAATTTTTTGAGCATTTTAAATCAAAAATATTTGTGCAACAACTAACTTGTAAATGAAACCTTTGTTCTTTTCTCTTTAATGGATCCAAAATGATCCAAAAAATTATGATTAAAGAGTCAATACCAAATAATGTTGCGATTACAGTATAAAATTTACCAGGTGGAATAGGCTAAATATTTAAAAGGTTATTTTTCTTATAACAGTATAAGTCACTTTTCAATCGGTGTGGTAAAAATGGCACACACGCTTCAGTGCAAAAGTGACAACATAAAAATTCATTTAAAAAGTGCAGAAATCAAGACAAGGAAAAAAATAGTCAAAGGAGTAAAAAACGGTAAAATTATGTTAAAATAGATGGAAGAGTTACTGTTGGTTAAAAGCACGAACACATCACAGAAACCAAACACAGTACATTCTTGTAACAGCATACATTTGTTTAGCACAAAGGAAAAGTATTACGATATTTAATATTTTTTACTGTTTATATTTTTTTATGCATTCAATACACACCTGATTCAGCAAGCATGGCCGTCGTGCAATAAGTGATCCATAAGCATGTGTTGAAATTTTCCGTAATGCCGCAGCAACAAGTGCTTGCCTTCCAACCATTGCAGCAATTAGCATTCGAATGCTTTCCCATGGTGATCCATCTTCCTGTACATTGATATTGTGGTTTTTTTGTTTGTAAATGGTAAAGTGGAAAAAATATATAAATGAAATAAGGGTAAGACAGGTGATTCAATAAGAAATTAAACTACGGTAAATTTATATGAAATAATAAAAAAATTAATGATCATCACTCTGGTGGTGAATGATGATATCACGTGATTTTTCGACAAAAAAGTGCTTAGAAAAATGCAATGACATAAGCTTTTTTTAACTACTACTTTCTTCTTTTTCTGGTGTTTACAGTAACCAGCATCAAAAGCAACAAAACATCCATCAAGGAAGTGATAATAATAATAATAAAAGAAATCCTTAATTGAAAAAAAAGGTGGGTGTGTAAAAAATATTTCTATTAAGGGATAAAAATATGCCTAATAATTACTAAAAAAAGGTGTTAAAAAAACTATTCAATTTAAAAGATTTAATTTGTAAATAAAAACATGTATTTAAAATTAGATTTTTTTGTATTAAAATTTGGTTGCATTTAGTAAAATAAAAAAATTGTTTAAAACTATGTGTGTGTTTTTTTCTACGAGGATAACAAAAATAAATGGTGGCTAGGATGCAGAAAAATGGGAAATTAAAGGATAATGACAAACTATTAAATCTTTTGTGGTCTAATTTTGGACAACTTGTTAATGATTTTCTAAACAAACCTCTTCTTTTGTGATTAATGCAAGCTCTTGATTTTCGGATGCACTCATTCGATGTACAATCCAAACTTTTGCAAACATTGAACCATATGCAAATGTGAAGCCTATCATTAAAATTGAAATACGTGACTAAAATATTAAAACATTGTTTTTTGTTTAAAAAGAAGTGTACAAGACGCTTACGTGACATAAAATAGAAAATGAATCACGTGGAAAGGTAATACCTTCAGCAGGTAAACCCATGAGCACTAAGCTAATTGAGCAAAGAGCACATCCAATAACAAGAACATTATTGCATTGAGGTTGAGATTGAAGAATTATACTGTAACAAATATTTTATGATATAATTTAATTTTAAAACAAATAATTACCTTCTATATGAAAATTTTACATTGAAAATGAACATTGCTAATGAAACAAGAAGAGCAAGAATTGAAAAAATTATTACACTTATGTACAATTCAATGCTAACTGTTATCAATGATTCCTTAACAATGGTGGAATCTGGTGGTGCACCACGAGAAGTAAAAAATTTTTCTTTTCCAAACCAATCAAGTTCTTGTTGAAAGATGTCATAATACCCGAGTAAAACGTATTTGCCATTTTGAAGTTGTTCATATTGAGTTTTTGCAATCCGATCACCCAAATCAGAGAATTTTACATTACCCTAAAAAGAAATGTTTGGGTTGGTGAGGATTAAAAATTTGCATAGAGGTACCGAAACTCCTTTAAATTGTGTTTTTCTGATGCATTCAAATAAATGTTCAAAAATGATGGCATTATTATAATTAAAATCTTCCAAATCAACACCTTTTGGTAATGACCCCAGGGTACAATTAAACGCCAATGCCATTGCCCATGCAGCATCATAAGCAAGTGGAGCTTCTGGAAAGCCTCCCGTATTTGCTGGATCTGTATCGAGTAAAGTTTTTAAGCGAGTTTGAAATTGTTCTCCGCTCATTCCGGATACACCAGGTCTTTTATCTGGGCTTAACATGATTGATTCTGTTGTGAAATGATATTCTGCGGCTGTTGCCATCTGAATTTTTTTCTTTTGAAACATTTTTTACTTTTTTATTAAATTTTACCTGTTGAGCTGTACAATTAAGGCCTTCTTCCGGAGGTGGTATATACCAGGTATCAGCATACCAGCCAATAAAAAACCAAACATATTTGCTTCCGTATAATCCATGTTTGAAAGCCTGAAATTATTACGTTTTTTGTATACGTATTCGTTTTTAAGCTTGCAATTTTTGCAAAAGAATGCAAAACAAAAGATTTTTCCATGAATGCATTTTTGACTTTTTAGAAATTCCAATTTGCCCCCCAAAAATAGGCTAAACTCATTTCCCTGGAAAAATGAACATACCTGACAAAGTACACGACGCGCTTCAGTGACGTAAAATAATCCAACAATAATTCGAGCATCTTGTCGTACAAGAGTTTTTACGGCATCTGTTGGATCACCATAAAAACTTTGCCTTTCAACTCGAATACCCTTTTCTCGACATTGTTCTTCTAAATCTTTTGCAGTTGAAGTAAATACTTCTTCAACGGATTGAATAATGGTAATCTTTTTCCATTTAAATTGTTCAAAGATTCTTATCCTTGCTGGATTTTGCATATTTGCAGATGGATGTGTACGAAATAATGTTGGAAATCGTTGACGATTCGAAAGAGCCGGGGAACTTGCTCCATAAGATAACTATAAAAAAATCTTAATAGTATATGGTTCTTGGGGGAGCAAGAATAAATATTTACCACCATAAGATTCCATACGGGAGCAGATTCTGCTACTACTGTAGTTACGGGACTACACCCGGATAGAAGGATTAACTTTACAGGAGGCTTATATAAAAGTTCAAACATTTGTTTTGCCGCAAGACCTGGTTGACACTATAAATTTTAACAATGTGTAAAAGGTAATAGGATAATTAAGAAATTTGTTAAGATTCCCCCAAACAAAACTTACTTTACTATTGTAACTATGAAGATTGAGAACATAGCCATGAAGGACATTTGGATTATTATTAATATCTTCAAAGGCCATTTCAACAGCTGGTCGACATGCAACCCCACCCGGCCATCCACCAGCCCCAGCTTCCATAGGAAATAAGGCCCCAACATGTAATTCTTTAAGACCTTCATAGCTTCTCTGCTTTTTACCAATTATTACTTGTGATGCGGATAATAAATTTGTAAAGCACGTTAAAAATATGATGGTAATGAAAAATATATAATTTTTGTAGCGTGACCGAGACGGGAGTTGCCGATCCAATGCGGCTTGCCTCCCGTCAACGGCAATGCTCATTGGCTGTTTGATTTAAACTCATACACCTTTAAAAATTTTATTATTAAAAGGCATGATTTTAAGCATTTCACCCGGCGGCTGTCAATGAAATTTAATATCATTGAAAGCAAATAAAATGCCAATGTCGATTTGTGGGGAGGTATATAATATAAATAAATGGAAAAAAACAGAATGAAGAGATTCCAAACAAAAAAAGAATGAAATATTACTGGTGTCAATCTTCTGAAATTTGCTTTGTATTGAGATTTCTTCAGAAAACGAAAAATGAAAGAAACGGGAAAATTGGAAATAAAAAGGGGGATTGAAAGCTATCACGCAAATTCTGTCAGTTCTTGTCTATAAATCAGCTAAAATGCAAGAAATTTTCACTTTTCAATTTATTTATTTTTCTCTTTCGCAAAAAAATAAGAATTGGAATGCAGTAAGATTTTTTTAAGCATTGAGCCATTTTTTGCTTCCTTTTATTGAAAGCCATTAATCTTAACGCCTTTGGCAACAGTAAACCGACTGCACACGTGGGAAAAAAATAAGGGAAAACGCGAAGCTTCAAGATCAATCCACACTTTTATTTCGCTCATTTGCTTCTATTTAAGAGGCTTTAATTATCTCTCTCTCTCTCAAAAAACAGAGGGATTGAAATTCGCAAAAAAAAGATGGAAACTGATTTAAACCTTTGATAACGAAAACGGAAGAGTTGCAAGAATAAAAGACAAAAATAAAAATTTAATTTGCATAAAAATGAAAATTTATTAGATTGACGAATATTTTTCAGTAGAGTTCAGAAACGTGATATACAATAACAAAAACTTTTTACTTTATTTACAAAAGAGCAAACAAAAGTCCAGAAAAAAATGACGAGAAAAAAAAAACAAACCAAACTTTTGTCTTTGAATTGCCTTAAAATATCTTCCATTGTTTTTAACTTTTGCTAATTTTGTAAAGGAAATAATAGAAAAAATGGGGTTACTGGAAAATGCCTATTTTTTCTGTCAAAGAAAGAAAGGAAGATGAAGAATTCATCACGGTGAAACTGAAAAAAGGCCTGCTTTTTTTTCTTTTCCTTCTTATGGTTACCATTCTTCTTCTTCTTCTTCTTCCTTCTATCTCGCTTCAATGTATGTTTTTTTTCCTTCTACTTCTTCTTCCACCTGGTAAAACCTTTAAGAAAATGCAAACGAAGCAACAATAACTTGGTCATCGGAAGAAGAAAGCAAACGGAAAAAATAAAAAAAAATAAAAGCAGAATGTCAAAGTCATCTTTTCTTCTTTTTTGTGCTTGTTATTAGATGAAATAAAAAAGAATGTTGCTTTTTTCAGAAGGAGAAGAAGTCCTTCAAATGTTTTAAAGTTTTAACCATTTTTTGCACGTTTTTTTAAAAGCTTAAAAATTAAATGTTGAGAATGCCAACCTTTCTTTTTCATTTTCTCTCCCTCTTCTTCTTCTTCTTCGAAGCAACTGACTAGACAATGAAATCAAAGCACTTCTTTAAAGTTAGTGTTTTTGTCAGAATATGCTTGGTCTTCTCCTTTTTTCCTCCCCTTTTTTTATTCTTCCCCTTATCCTTCATTCTTTTGACTACCGCTATTGGCCCTAAAAGAATTTCTATTCATTCGTTTATTCAAGAATTTTTATTTATATAAAAAATGAATGAGGAAGAAAGACCAATGAAAAATAAATGGTTTAAAATAAAAGCTTTTTTTATATTAATAATAATAATAAGTTCTAATTGAAATAAAAACTTTTTTGGCATTATTTCATGTGAAAAAAAGGAATGAAAAATAAAGATGAATGTAGCTTAAAGATAAAATTTCGCTGATCATAACTAATTTTGTGTTAGTGATTAATGATCTTTGAGAAGCTTCAATGCAATGAAAAAAAGAAAAGAAAAAAGTTTATAAATGCCATCACTCTCAAATCCTGACAATTCAGGGTGAAACCTTGATTAACTTGGGCGAAAAAACAAAAGAGGCTTAAATCAAATATTCGTAATCCGATTTATGAGGTTCTTTTAACAGCATTTCCGTGGTAAAAAAAATTTTTTTTCATTGACTATCAAACTTCAAAAAAGGAGGCTAAAGTTTGAAGAAGTCATTTTAGAAAAGTTAACAAAAATTCCCGAAGAAAAAAGCTAAAAAAGAAAACCAGCTGCCACTTCTATAAATGCACAAAAGATTAAAGCTTTACATCAAAAAAAAACAAATGGTACTAAAAAGAATAATAAATAAAAATGCATTTTTTTCTCTTAAGAAAAAGCTAAGTAAATGAATTCATAAAAAATGAAAAAAATCATTTACGCTACACCTTTTTTCAAAGAAAAAAGCAGCCAGAAAATCAAAAATCAAATGGCAATTTAAAGAAAGATATTGAAAAAGTCTAAAGCGTCTTAAAACTCATAAAAAAAATAGAACTCCTCTTTAGCTGTAACATTCATAACAGTAAATTTTATAAGCAATTATAAAAATAATGGATTTTAGGAAAAAAAGAAAATGAGAAAATAAAGTAACAAACGACTTTATTTTTTCAGGGAAAAAATGATATTATTCTTTAATATTTCTTTTTTTTCTCATTCTCTCCATATTTTTTGAAGTTATAACAACATGCATAAAACGCATTAAAGCGGAGTTGTTATTTATCTACAAGTTGCGAAAATTGGTACTTATAAAAGTGAAAACGATCTCCAAAAATGTGGGCCCCCTTTAAATATGTATGAAAATAGGTTTTTTAGAAGCAGCAGCCTTTTTTGTAGAGAAAAAAAAAGTTGATGCAAAAAAGGCTCCTCCTGAAGTGAGAAGAAAAAAACGGATTTTTCTTTTCAAATATTTACCGTATAAAAAAAGCATGACAATGAAAAATTTTTGGATAACAGTAAGATGGATTGTTTTTAGAGATAACGTGAAGAAGAAGAAAATATGCAAAAAAAATATATTCCTCCAATTTAAAAGGAGGAGACAAAACTGCAGTTAAGTGATCCGTTGCTTTTTTTCTTTTTCTTTTTTTTTGCTGCTTGAGGGAAGAAAATAGGAAGAAGCGACAAGTAAAAAAGCATAGAATAGTTTTTTTTGTCATGTAAAAATGGCGACAAATCCCCAAGTGACAAAAAGATGAAAAAGGAGAGCTTTCACACCCGGGAGGGCGAAAGATACAATCAGTGATCAATTGCTTTGGAGACATTGTTGTCACAAAATGAACAAACGGGAGCCATATTTTTGATGGTGTTTGTTGTTTAAATATGTATATTTCTTGTGTGTGTCAAAAATGGCATTTTTTGAAAAGATGAAACAAAAAGAATCATATCCATAAATAAACTTAAAACAAATCATATGAATGAAATGGATGGAAAAAAAGAAAAAAATGGGGATACGGTAAGTATGAAAAATTTCTAAACATTATCTTTTGACATTTTCAAATTTTTCAAAAAAGAAGAAAGACAAAAGAAGAAAAAAAGTGATAAAAAATATTATTTAAAAAGGCATGCCCGAAACACGAAAGGAGTTAGTACTAATTTTAAGTTGATGGATGAATTTTGTAACAGTAAACGAGTGCCACTTGAAGAACACTAAGCCCTTCAATAGAAAAAAGGCTTTAAAAGTTAGTATGACAAACAAACAAAATTTATCTGTTAAAAAAAGGGAGAAACATAACCTAATTTTATTGCTCCAAGAAAAAAAGTTATTAAAATTACAATTTCAAAAAAGAATATCGAGATAAAAAGACAGTTTTTTCAAATGAAACAATTTTATTGAATTTGATGTACTTAAATTCTGTTTTTTATATTATTATTATTGTTTAACGAAAAAAAGAAGAAGACAACTTTTTTAGGAGAATGACGATACTAAAGGCTTTCTTCTCTTTTTTTGTGTATCCCTCTAAAATGTTAATACCTTATTTTTGTCTTCTGCTGTTTTTTTTGACATTGCCGTCGTTATTCCTTCAAAATCATTGCACTTTTCATCTTTTGACAATACTAATAACAGTTATTGCCTTAAAGAAATATCAAAGAAAATGATACAAAAAACCAAAATAGGGATATTTCAAAAAAAATTGTTAAAACAGGAGAAAAAAATAAAAAAGGGAGAAAAATTGAGGAGCGTTAAGGCTAATCCCCTTGTCATCGTTGTTGAAGACAAACGTAGAAAATAAAGGAGGCATTGCTGAAAACTGCAGAAAAAAACTGCACAAATTCACCAATTCCGGCACACTTAGGGTCTCGCCTTGTCCCTTCTTCCCTTCTTCTTCTTCCTTCATCTCTCCTTATATTCTTCCTTTGCTTTTCGTTCCTTCTTCTTCTTTTTCTAAGTGTAACGAACAAGAAGAAAATGCGCTTCGATGGCTACAGTCCATTTAGCATTTTTTTAAAGCATTCATTTGCTTTTTTGAGATTCTTTTAAGTTGCATTTTAGGTCTACACGTAGCTTTTCAATAATATAAAATGATTCCAATGGGAGTTAAGAAAACTGTTTGAAGAAAAGGAAAAATAACATTGGCAACCATAAAAATTTCAAAGAAAAACGGATAATTTTAAGCTGGAAAGGAGGAATGAGGATCAAAGGATAACTTCAGAAAAGAAAAAGATCACAAAAAAAGCTTAAAGTGCTTCAACTTTACGCTGCTTTCATATAAATTGTAAAAAATTATATGCAATGAAAAAATGAACAGAAAAAAAACGGCGCAAAGAAGACACAACTCAAAACAAGGTTTTTTTTGTCCAAATCATAAATTCAATTTGATTCACCCTGAAGTAAGATGAAGGCGTATGCGCTTGGCAAAGCTTCCAAAAAAAGTTTTCTTCTTCGTCTTTTTTCGTCAAACTTTCTTCACTCTTCTTTTTTGACTTAAAATAAATTTATTGCGGTCGTTGAATTTAAGCATTAAAAAGGATAAGAAGGAGAAAAAAATTTTATTTTTGAAGAAGTGGCATCAGTTTCTTCTTTTTTTTATTCTTGCATAAGCACACGTAAATTGATTTGATTATTGTAAATTTTTTTGCTAAAAAATTGAAAATTAGATGCAATAACAATAATAGGTTATTTTGATATTTTAAGTAATAATTTTTTTTATTTTTGGAAGGATATTTTTTATAGTCGGCAAACAGAAAAAAGAGATCTTTTCACAATTGAAAGAAGATTATATGGATTCACAATCAAAAAATATTAATAAATGCTCCGAGGTACCAGTTGATGAAAGGAAGGCAGTTTTTACAGTATCATTTAGGGAAAGCTTTCGAAGTCGGCCATTAGGTGCCTAGAAACGGAATAGAAAAAAGCTTTAAAAAATGTCTAACAAAAATAAACAAACAGCAATGTAAAAATGTTCAGGAGTTTTTATTCCATTTTTAATTTCTTCTTCACTAAATCCATCTTCTTTCATCATTTCTGCACATTTCATCGGAATAAATTTACTTAAATGATGGACTAAAAAGGAGCGTATGTGGGATTACGGTATTTTTATTTTAAGCTAACATTTGGTATCTGGTGGAACTTTCACATAATGACTTAATGAACAAATTGGCGGAAGGTTATCACGTTTTTGAAGAAGTATACTTGGAACAAGCTCAAGTTCAATTTCAGATTTAACTTTTTTGTGATCATCCTATAATTTTTTATGTGTAAAATCCTATTATTGGTTATTTAAAATGGATACCTTTAGTGATAAAATCGGCATCGTTGTATCACAAAGAAGTGGAGGTAAAACTTTGTTATGATATTGCTCAAATAATTTTTGCATATTTTCTTTAATAATTTTGCAGCCCTGCAAATGTCGAACCAATGATTTCTCTTCTTCAAGCATATTTCGAGCAGCCGTTAATTCCGGATCTGTTTCAACATCAGATGACATAAATGATAACATTGAAGAATCTGATGACACATCTAAAATTTCAAATTAGATGTAAATGGAATAAGTCATTTCCCAAAACCTGAACTAGAATCTGAATCTTCATCACTACTTGTGTCACTTGGAAAATCAAAAACCCTTTCTCTTTCTCGATCTTCTTCAACTTCAAAATCCATTGGTTCCATGGAATCTTCTTCCGGTAAACCTTCAATTTCCATTGATGATTCCCCGAGGGTTCCATTCAAAATTCCCTTAACTTTTGATCGCTTTTTTCTTCGCTCATAATCATAAGAACCTTGAATTCTTTGTCGACGATTTGCTGCTTGAGCTTTTATTCCTGCTTCAATACTTTTTTGCAATGCTTGAAATCCTGTTTGAACTTGGAGCCTTTTTAACGAAGCTGTCTGCATTTCATCATAAAGTTTTCGGTCGGACCAAAGCGTATTAATCAAAGCATCAACATTTTCGTCTCGTCGAAGAGATCGTTTTGAAACAATCTTTTTTCGGCAAGTTGGACATTCACGATTGCCACGTTGTAATGCTGTTGAAATACATTCATTACAAAAACGATGTAAACATTCCTAAAGTGAATGGTGAGCTTAAAGTTTAACAGAATACTTTTTTTTACTTTTGTGGTCATTGTGACATTGAGCAAATCAAGACATATAGGACATGAAAGCTCTGTTGCAAGAGTTCGAACTCCAATTTTAATTATCATGTCTTCATCGGTTACAGCTGGATGTGCGGATCTGACCTGAAGATAATTATTAATTGTATTTATAACTTATCAATTTAGTATAGAATTTATTTACTTTATCATATTCTGAAAGCTCCAGAGTTTTACCTCCCGTAATTGTGTCTGTTGTTGTTGGACCTAATATACTCATTTTCAGCAATACTTTATAACACAACAAAATAAACAAACTCTTAAATCTAATAACAATAAAAATCAAATTCGATCTCTCTTTTTTATGCACTTTTTAAGTAAAAAATAGCAGCGAAATTGACGCTGCAATTCTTTGCAAGAGTTTTTCTTCACACTTGAGCATATCCTAAGAGATGTCTCATTATTGATTCCATTTGTTTATAATTTATCTTTTTTTATGAGTTCACCTTTGAAAAAATCACCATAAAATTTGTTTTTTTTTAATTTCAAAAAATCATGATTCCGATAAAAATCAATATTTTTCCCATTGTTTTCACTTTCGTCACCGAATGCTAAAAATCCTGATATTTTTTTAAAACACATAATCTATTGAGGTTATTTCTGCTTTTGCTCTCCTCTTTTGTGCGCCTGATTTCATTACTAGATATTTATTTTGATAATAGCTTGATATTTTTTCTTTTAAAGTTTTTACTTTTTTTGCTTTTATTCTTATTTATTTTGTTTTTTAAGGGCATGACTGAAAAGGAGTCTGTCGTCAAAACTGAGGGAAATGTAAATCTGGTACTTAATCGTTATGATCGACAACGTGTACCACATTCAATTTCAAATCATCGTCACATGTTTGACAATTCATCTGGAGTTGTGTTAGAGAAATTTCGAAATGAATTAAGTTGTAAAGTTTGTAAAAGGCTGCTAAATGATCCCGTGCTATCAAGGGTATAAAATTTAAAATTATCTTTAAAACAAAAATATAAAATACAACTTTTACAGACATGTATGCATAGATTTTGTTCTGGATGTGTGGTAAATGGAGCAAATATTACTCTTACAAGGTGTCCAGAATGTAACGTACAATTTTTGGGAAATCCTGCATTTTTAAGAGATCATACATTCTTGCAAATTATTAAAAAAGTATATATTTTTACTTTTATAATATAATCTTACAAAAGGATATACTTTTTAGTTAAAACCAAAAGAAAGTGATACCGGCAGACGAAATTTATATGCAGCTTTACAAGCTACAGGTGTTGATGTAAATGGGTATTTATCTAAATCAGCGCTTGAAGAGCATATATCTCGAAATCAATGGAGTTGTAATGAAGATATTGCACCTGGTCCATCAATGATAAATGACTCAGATGCTCCGCCCCTTCTAAATTCAAGCATATCTTTACATTCAAATGGCACAAATTCACTTAATTCTATATCTTCTGTGAACCCCCAAGAAAATGATGTCATTCATTTATTAAGTCAAAATGGAGCTGTTCAAATATTTTATCATCAACTAAAAAAATTACCATTTGTATTGGAACCAAATTCTTTATTACAGTTATCAGAAACATCAAGGTATTCAAATTCTTTGCAAGCATATTCTCTATGTGGTACAGTACTTCCAAGTTTTGTTGCAAAGTTAAAAGAGATCCGTCTATCATTCAATTGCAATTCCAAAGAATGTCAGCAGATATTAGCTCTTATGCCTGCATTTATATTAAAACTCTTTCCTAACGGTTTTATGACTAAATTTATGAGAGAAAGAGAGCATATCCCAGATATGCCATTGATAACTCAAAAACAAAGAATTAACAATGGAATGTTGCTAAATACTATTTTATTTCCTGATAGTTCTGTATTAAAAATGAAAGATTTACCACGTTGCATGAAAAGGCCACGGTATATTTACTCACCACCAAATGCAACAAGTAAGTCGAATTTAAATAATACAATGTCCCAAAAAAGACTCATTTAAAAAATTTTAAACGGTAATATAGTAGTTGTTCAATACTTCGTAATTTTTTTGAAGCAAAAAAATTTATTTTTTAAAATGTTGCCAAAAAACATTTTAAAAAGCCAAAAAAAAAATGAGAGTAAAATAAAAAATTAAAACAAAATGTTTTGGTTACTCTCATTGTGACAGCAACAATTAAAAGAAATCAAAAAAATTTGAGTTACTGTCATGTTTTTATTCTGCAAAATTTTCATAGAATAAATTCCGGAAATCTGACAATTGTGAGTTATCCTTTATATTATCTCGCATTTTAGTCAGAGAACAATCTTTGGCAGAAACAATACGATCGTTTTTTGTCAAAATTAGTTTCAATTCTTAATTTTATTTTTTTCAGTTGGACATTTGCAAGAATTTTTGATAGTTAGATCTGAAGTTGAGAGCCGATATCGTTCACTTCGTAATAAAGTAAGCTTATCAATATGATTTACAGCAGAACAAAATTCTCTTTATTTTAGTATGATGTTGAATTTGCTGCAGTTTTGGGGGAAAGACAGGAAATTGTTCTTCGCCTGAATACAAATCCAGAAGAATCTCCAAATAATGGAGAATCCCAAGAAATAGTATTACGAGTCAGATGCCCTCCTTCAACATATTCGGATAAAAGATTGTCGAATTTTGATAACTTGATTATTCTGCGATATCCATTTGAGCCTTTACCAAAGAATCTCAAAGTCAAAGACCTTATTAAAAAATCTTCAATAATAAATCGTCCTTTAAAAGTGGTATTTCGTTATTGTACTATAAAAAAATAATTTATTTATTTTCATTATTCTATTCTATCTTTTCTATACTAAAATAATCCCAGTTTTTTTAAAAAAATATTTATTGTGATAATTTTTTTTAATTTTGATAATTATTTCGTGATACACATTTATTATTCTTTCTTATATGCCTTACAGTCATTATTAATGCGTGCTAAAACTTCATATTTTTCTTTTTTGTCTCCATGTTAATAAAATGGTATGCTACAGTACTTATGTATGTATAAATGAAATAAAAGCAATTTTAAAATCAAATATTTTTTATTCATTGGCGATTTTTACAGAAACAAAAGAATTGACGATGCAAAAAGAATAATGTTTACATGACTAGTTCGGAATTCCGTTTTTTGTATTTATGAGAAAAAAAATCAAAAAAAAGAAAGAAAAAAATAATCAAAGAACATGTTGTGTTAAAAAAGTATTGCAAAGAAGTGATTGAAATGCTTATGCACAAAAGAAACACGTAGTTCAAATGAGTCAATACCGGGAGAAGAAGGAAGAAAAAAATCAAATAATCATACAACAACTTGTAATACATACATACAACAATAATAAAATGAACATGACAATAATGACAATACTTGTGAAACCAATTATTTTCTAATTAAACGTGCATGTACACCAGCAAATATTGCAGGAATTAACTAAAAAATAATGGTAAAAAAACAAGAATTTTTAAAATTTTTTTTTGCTTTTTAATAAAAAAAATTTGCTTTCAAAAATCATCAGATGTTAATTTTGTGTAATATGAATTCGCTAATTTTGAACAGCGAAAAAAAATAAAAAGCTAAAATAAAGATGTCTTAGTTATGGATACAGTAAGAGTATAAAATTGTAAATGAAATTCCTGCGAGATTTATTTTGATGAAAAACTCTACCAATTTGTTTTACTGTACTATTTTATGGCGCGCAAAAATTTTAGCGAAAATCTTTAAACTCTTGAATGAAGGGCTTGTAAGTGTTTTTTCACCGTAATAAGCATTAATTTTTCCCCAAAAAAGTTTAAACAGAATTTGCCAATTTTTAATAAAATTTGGAATAAAATATTTGACATTGTCATTCATAATAATAAACATGCGTACGAATCATAACAGCAATTTGTAATAATTTACTTACCATGAAAAAACTTGCAACTATTAAAATCCATGCTGCAATATTTACAACATTTAATAAATCAGTTTTTAATGGCATATAACATGTTTCAGTATAAAAGGCATTAATATCTTTTCCTTCAATGCACGCCGCTTCAAGGCTTGGAACGCAGCAAGAAAGTGGCAACATTGGTTTTGGAACAGATTTTTGATGCATATACCATTTTGATGTTTTCCAGACGGTATAGTTATCATTATCGCTTACTCCACAACAATGAAACTAAAATTAAATTAGTGAAAAAAATTTTGAAAGTGTTAATTGATTTTTTAAAAATTTTGAGTAAAAATGAAACAAAAAATGTTGCATTAAAAATTTTTTTACAAGGTCAAGTCTAAACACATGGTTGATCTTTTAACAAAGAGAATTCAAAGCTTACATTCTTTTGCAAATCATCCCACGCTTCTGTGATTGGTTTATTATCGGCCGATCCATACAATTCTTTTAATGATGTAAGCATTTTTAAATTTAATGGAATTTGATTTTGTAATTTTTGATAAAATACAAAACCCATTATTCCACCCATTAAAAGCATAATAAAAAGTATGAATGATGCGGTTGCAAATGAATAAATCATGCATCGAAGTTCTTTTGATACAGAATAAATTGCAATTAAGCTATTAATTATTGCAATCAATGATACAATAATCATAATTCTGCTAACATCAACATAAAGGCTTGGAGCTAAAAGTTCAGCATACTGTGCTCTATTATGATTCAACCAGCATCCATAAACAAATACAACTAATAGTAGTATCTAAAAAGCGTGAAAAAGGAATAACAATAATAAAAAAACATGTTGTTTTTTTCAAAAGTTTACCATTGAAATGATACTTGTTATTATAAAAAGATATTTCGTAAGTCTTCCAATTGATCCATAAGCTGACCATCGACTAAATGATCCCATTGTTTTGGATCAAATTTGAATACAAAGAAAAATCTGAAAAAAAAAGATGATTTTGTAACAAAAAAAGAAGTCGAAAGTATCACAAAATGAATGAGTGATTGAAAGTGAAAAACGATATATTTAAGATTGATCAAACATCCGATGAACAAATATATCAAATAATATCAAACGAAAACGAACAAATGAACGATTAATTGAATATAAAGAGAGAGAGAAAAAAACGAGAAAAAGCTTTTTGACTTCTTCTTCTACCCTCTAGCAAAAAAACACACATATTTCAAAGAGGAACAGGAAGGGAAAAAATGCAAAAAAGTTTTTGGGGGAGAAAATGAGAGTTGCGCACCAATCATGGCTCACATCTGATTTTTTTGAGCACGTTTGCTTATCTTTTTGGCGTGCGCGAGAAAAACTGATTCTTTTTTTCCTTTGCAAAAAGACAAACGCTCACCATCAGAAAAAAAATGCGAATGACTGACTTTCATGTCTATGGAGAAAAAAATATAGGGGAAGAAAAACAACGCAAGGAACTCTTTCCATCTCTTTCTTTTCTTGGTAGTTGTAGCAGTAATATAATGTTTAAAGAAACCGGATTTTTACACGCAAGAAATGCTAGAAAGAGAAAAATTCAAGTTTTGATTCTCTGATTCCTTTTTTTCTCCCTCAGACGTTTGAAAGCAATCTTTCCTCACATTAAGGGCCAATTTGTTTGATGCCTTGAACCGTCATATAAAAAACACAGTTGAGAAACAGAGAGAAAAAGGTAAGTGTATATGTGAAATGAAATAAACCAATTTAGACGTTGTTTTTTTTTTCGTTCAAAAAATAGGCGGAATGTCCAAAATAACAAAAGAAAGAAATACTCACCCCCGCTGACTTTAATTACAAAAAGAAGAATGACTCAGAAAAAAATCACAGAAGAAAATGCCATTAGAATGTTCAAAAAGTTGAATGACTAAATTTTTATTATTGCTCTAGGGGCGCTTACAAAAAAATAGGAGGAGCCAGAAATTTGCAGAGGCGGCACACAATCAGAAGAATTTGGTTTGGACCCCGAAAGAGTAGATATCTTACATTTTGTCCCCTCTCTTAAATACGACACATTATTTTTGTCGGCTACTTTTTTGTGTCAATAAAATACCTTTCAATCCGGAAAGTCAAGTTCTAAGACAAACAATAAAGTGGAGGGTAAATTGCATTTTTCGCATAGTTCAAAAATCTGAACAATTGGACAGTAATTTTTTTTGTCATTCACAGGCGGAAAAAATATGTCAAAAAATTTATTATTTACAGTCGAACCTCGATTTTACGCGCCTCGATTTTACGTGGACCTTGATCTTACGCGCCATTTTCGCGGTCCCTTCAACAAAGAACCCATGCAAATCGGACCTCGATCTTACGCGGACCTCGATTTTATGCGATTTTTGTTCGGTCCCTTGGATCGCGTAAAATCGAGGTTCGACTGTAGTTTATTTAAAATGTTACGACAAAGCATATGTATTTAAATGTAAAACATGAATATATGTGCAATTATTGTGACGGCGGTGATTAAACACGAATTTGACGTGCAACAACCAGGGATGTGCAAGATCTTGAAAAAATTTTGATTTCGCAAGGAAATCTCGATTTTTCAAGATTTCCCCATAAAATCAAGATCTCGCACAACCTAAACAATAATACTGTTAAACACATTTTCATATGAGTGAAAGCAACAGTTTCACAATCTTCAAAAAATAAAGCAAGCGAAAGAAAATACAGTATCTGTCTATCACTTGTGTCTCAAACCACAAAATTATAAATTATTATTGTGTTACATTTTTAAACATTATCGTTGTGAGCAACTTTTTTATAACATGCTTGCATTTAACAACGAAATCAACTGAAATATAAAAATGAAATTCAATAATAAGAGTACATGAATCCTTCGACGACATGAAGAAAAAATATACCAGAGTGTCTTCTTTATGTTTTTTTTTCTTTGGGATAAATATCAATTGCACAACAAGGAAGTTTTATCCAAAAATTGTGAATTTAATTCATTATATCTCCATTCTTTTAATCAACTTTCAAAAATACAAGTTACGACAAATCATGTAATATTTTTATCAAAAAATTTTTTACCCATCCGACTGGGCTTTCTTAAAACTGTAAATTTAATTTAAATTTAATTTTTATAAAACTGGAGTTTGGTGTTCGGTAGAACAACCAAGTAAAACTGTGAATCTTTCATTGATTCTTTATGACCCCTCCAATAAACCTAGTGGGAGTCGAACTTTTGAACGAAAAGTAAACATCTGGAAAACTAACCACTAGGCCATTGAAGAGGCTGTGATGGCGGTGATAAAAAGTGCTCATAAAAAATACCTGTTGTCAACAGCGATCTTGTCAACACAGAGAAAATGAATTACATATTTATGATAACATTATACCAATATTTAAATTAATTTTCCTACGATTAGAAGTCATTTTTATATTATTACAAGTCATCTGAAATAAATCAGTTGTTTATTTTTCAAATTTAGTGTTTGTTGTTATTCAAGCATAAATAAGCATTAAAAACCCAAATTGGCTTTTAATAATAAAAGGCCTATAAAATGAGTGTGTAAAAAAGATCAGCTTGTAAAAAATTTCGACTTTAGTTTTTTTAAATGTTAAGTTTACTGTGGACTGCTGCTTCTGCTCGCAGAAAAAATAAATAAAAGAAAAGTCTTTGACAATGAAATATTTATTTATTATTACTCATGTAAAACTATTCATAAGATTTTGTTTTTAAAAATTATAATGTTAATAATTTTTTATTTGTTCGTTAAATGATTTTGTTGAAATTTTTCAATCTGTAATTTACGCTAGATTTTATAGCCCGATACAAAAATTTTTAATACGCAATTAATGTCTTAAATCTGATTCACTTGATTCATAAAATTTGACAAATTTTATGGATCTGACGACCCAGACACATTAGAACTTTCAAAAAAATGATGCAAGAGAATTACCCTATCGAATACTGTAATAACATATACGAGAATGAAGACTTAATCAATAAATGAGATTGATATAAAATTTTGAAGACTTTATTAACCATATTAACAAATTTCAAAAATTACAGTAAAGATAGCATAATTTTTGATTTATACAGTACCTCCAGTAATATCAGAGAGGGTTTTAAGTGCAGATTCTGAAGTAAGAAGATCTTCGTCAAGAACCTAAAAATGTGTAAACATTGTATGAACTAATGCTAAAAAAATTAAAGTCCACCTTATTTCCATACTCCATGAAAGATGGGATTGATTTAAGGCCAAGTTCTTTGCGGAATGGATTAACAGGATTCTTCCATCTACAAAATTATAAATAAAATTTATTCCGAAAGATTTAAAAAAAACACTTACGTATCACGATCACCAACTAGGCAAGTAATGAATACTCTCGGCTTTTTTGCATCAATTGAACTTGCTTTTTTCAAAACATCGTCCATATAGCTATCAGATTTTACACAATCAGGACACCAGGATTGGCCACCATTATTCCGATCTCCAATAAAATAAATGAATACTTGTTTACCATCTTTAAGGCACTGACTAATTGTTTGACCGAATTCAGTATATCCGCTAACTTCAATCTTTTCAAACATTTTTGTACTCTACTAAACTAAGCAAGTCATCAAATCAACCCCTACAGTAACGGAAAAAGGTAATGATGGTTGAAACCGCTAATGTATTAATACAATATGTAATTGAGGAAAACAATATTCAACGATGTCAATTCTTTATTTTTATATTAATTTTTCATATAAAAAGAGCAACTCTTAATCGAAAAAAGAAGAAAAAAAACATTACAGGTCAGACATGAACAAAAAGAAAACCGTAAAAAAATAACAATGAATACAAAAGTACGAGACAAAAATAAGGCAGCAAAAAAAAGATTGCAAAAGAGAAATTAGTAAAATCTTGTGTAAAAATGAAACGCTGCCCACAAATAAGGAATTTAGAATAATAATAATGATGATACTTGTAGCAACAATATAAATAACCCACTACCGATATACTTGTTAGAAAACAACGATGAGAAAAAAAGACCTTGACTCTCTGATGTAAAAAGGGAATAATATACAGAATATCGAAATCATAGTGAAGATATTATACCGGTCCAAGAACTTGGCTGACTTTCATTCGAAGAAAATAGACGCATTTGTATAGCAACCAAAATGCAACGACATATGAGGCAATCGTTAGCATTACAATGAAACCACCTCCAGCAACACCATGTGACAAAGAAACCTAAAGAGAATAAAATTTGAAAGGTAAAGTTCAAGGTCATGTTTAATATACTTACAGTTAACCCAATTCCAAAACCTGCAGCTATAATTAAGAAAAAGAAGAAAATAGATGCACGTGCTCGTTTGTATCGCGTTCCAACAGATGAACTAAAATAAAATGATAAAACAGTACAAAACAGAATCAAGAAAATCTACTTACATTGTTCGGCAATGAGGACAATTTGCGGATGTATTGTTTAAAGTATTAAACATAAATATCTCTTGACATTCACAACATTGAACTCGACATGTACCTGCAGGAGCTCGTATTGCTGTACCAACAGGCCCACTAGGCCCTAATGTAATAACTCGACGGCAATTATCACGAGGACATGCAATTCTGCTTGATGAAGCTTTACAAATAAGAAGGCAATGGCAAGGACATCTGACATATTTTTTTCCAGGTGGTGCAGCTCGAATAGGTGTAGCTTCATTACAACGTCCACAACGGACAACATGATTCATCATTCGTCCATCAAGAGAAATTTCGCTTTCACAAACTCGACAAGTTACAGATGGTCCTGAAAAATACGAAATTATATTTAAACAAAAGAATGTAATTAACATACCAGTGTCTTGGGTTGCTTCTGTAACATCTGCAACCTGTTCAGGATTAACAGAAATCGGCTCCATATGACTGTTATCACCATAACCTCCATGACTGATTTGACTTTCTGCTAAGCTACCTGATAGTAATGGTTGATTCTCGCTATTTGATGCCATTGAGTATAAATGTTATTTCGGTCAATTCCTGCAAAAAAATTCACATTTAATGATTGCTTCAGAAAGAAATTTAAAAAATATCTATTTTCGAGTTCGAATAAACAAAAATGGGAATGTGAGTCAGAGCGCGTGATCTGACCAATTTCACTCACTAACAAAAAAAACAAAAAGGGATGTATATGAAAAAAATTAAAATTCACTTTTGATAACATTTAAATATAAAACATTAGCAAAAATTGTGGAAAAACAAGAGACAAAAAATGGATGAAACAAGCGCAAAACAGTCAAAGAAACAAACAAATAATGAAAAACTGATTAGAAAGCAATCAACACATTTAAGAAGAAACTAAAAAACACACGAAAAAATCAATAAAATACCTTTTATCAACTTTTAAATCTTATTATTTCTTGGTCAAAAATTATAGAATTTATATATTTTATTTCACCAATATTCAAAAGCGTCAATAAATTATTTTAATGTTTTATCGCTATTGCAAAAAAATTGTTTTTCATGCAGAACCTTAGTCACTTTCTTTGCATATGCAATGTTTACGGGTTGGTTAAAAGACTATTCAGAGCGCGCTTTTCGTTGCAAAACCGTTTACCTTCGACATTGTGTTAAAAAAATTAAATGATGTTGTTCTTCTATTTTAGTGATATATAATCTAAATAATGCCCTGGCATAATAATTACAACATTCACTCTTTCGTGGTTGATTGTTTTAGAAAATAAACAGTCAGCTAAATCTTAACTGGAAAGGACTATATTTGCTACTAATTGTATCAAGGATTCTATATATAGTTTGGCAATCAACAAAATGAAGTTATAATTTATTTACTTCTGTCCATACAGTCCGTGAATATTCAATTTTGTTTAAAAAATGTTTAAACAGAAACTGCAGTTTTTGTTTAACATAATTCTTGTTTGAAGTGACAAAAAAAACTTTTGAAGAAATTTATGAAGATGGAATACCGTAATTAGCATAAAGAATTTAAATTTTATCCACGTATCTATGTTATCTCTTTAAAATTAAAGTGTATTTATTTAACAGATTTAAAACTTTTGGAGAACTTTTTTTTATCACCGATTGTTGCAAGAACCTGACTTATATCAATCTTGGCGCGAAAAATGTTGTTCTGCTTAAAATTGTTTTATTTTTGTTGCTTATGAAGATGTAGAAGATATAATTTTTTAAAAACATTTTTTAAATTGAATAGCTTAAAATTTTCGATTTTTGTTGTATCGTGGTCGTGATGGTTACCGTTTTCTTTTCTATTCGCTGATTAAAATACTTACTTACAATTTTAGTCATCATGGCTCTCACTAATGACATTAAAATGCCATCCGATGAGGAACTGACAGTTCCTCAAGAAATTACCCTTTCAACTCCATGGTTTAAAGCTGTTGCACCATATATGGCACGAACATGTGAAAACGAAATCAAGGTAAGAATTAAATTTAAATTAATCGCATTATTAAAATAATAACTTTTTAGGAATTTATGCTTCGACGTCGTGAAGAAGAAGATCCTCGTAAAACTCTTAAAGAAGGTCGGGAAGTAACTGCTTGTGGTGTCAAATTTTTACAAGCTCTTAAGAAGTCATGTACAAAAGAAGTTGATACTTATGCTTCATGTATTGATTGTGGAAGTTCAAAACTTTATATTTCAAAGTAAGTTTTCTTTCTTTTCTTAATTTTTTTATCCTTTATAATTTTACAGATGTCGTCCCGAACAGCGTTATTTGGATCAATGCGTTGAAGACAATCTTAAAATTGAACGTCCACCACTTGGTTATTTTAGTAAAATTCATGTTCATGAATCTTCTCATCCTCCACCTGCTCCGATTTTCCGTGATTACAAAAAAGAAGCTGCTGAAATTTTACACAGTTTACCAGAAGATCGTCGTATGCGTAAAGATTATCGTCGCTTCAATGATTGGCGTACAAGTGCTTTTGAAAATTAGGGTAGTTGAATATGTAATGTTTTTTTTATTATGAAATTATAGTTTACCTTATATGGTATGATGATGTAATATGTGCATAAATCTATCAAATTTATGATTTTGTAAGTGTACTTAATTTTGAATTTTGTGTACTATATCTCTCTTTGTTGGCATTAAAGATCAAACAGAATTTTTGAGATATGGATATAATGTGAATAATATGCATCAGAATTTGCACAAGAAACCCCATTGATTTTTTTAACAATAAAATTTTTCTTCAACGTTTTTTTCTTTGTGGTTCTGTTAAAGTTCTTTTCTTTGTTGTTATTCAATTTTTTGAAAAAGTTAGTTTTTAACATTTTTATGTTTCAAAATCCTGTCGTTGAACATTTGCTTTTAATGTATTGTGAAAGAAGCTCTGTGAAAATCGCCATCAGGATGGCTTGAAACTACTTTCTTCTTCTCATCTCTCTATTTTTGACAAATCTGTCTTATCCAACTTTAGCATTCAATTTTCGGAAAATGTTTGCATTCAAGAGAAAAAAAGGATGCAAAGAAAATATCTTTTAAAATAAAGCAAAAAAATCTCGAATTGCCTTGGTCCCCCTTCTGATCGATTTTTGAATCCAGAGACTCACTTCTTTTTTAGGAATAAAAAGAGAGTGGGGAACACGAAAAGAAGAAGCAAATGCGTTGCCAAAGAAAAACGAAAAAGTACACTATGCCGAGGCTGACTTGAAATAAATAAGCTTCAAATTCAGTGCCGCTCAGCTTTCGTTCGATGTCAATAACATTTCCGATTTGTCTATTTGTTTTGAACTAAATAAAATGAAAGCTAGAAGAAGAAAAATGGAAAAAAGAGAGGAATGGTGAATGTAAGAACAGAATCGCATATCAAGTCTTCAAGTTGAAAAAAATTCTCCTTTTTTTGGCATTTTTTTGATGGAATGCATTGATAGGAGAGTAAATGCATTTTTAGCATTTATGGATTGAAAAGAAAATTAATGGAAAAAACTGACTTTTAACGAAAAACGTAGTTGCAAAAGAACAAAACTACGGTGCTTTGTTCTTAGAAAAAGTGATCATTTTTTTGCATTTCTGTTGAGGGTTAATGTTTTCTTTGATTGTCTTCTTCTTTTTGTTGTTGTTCATGAGTGAAAACTGAAAGACACTTATGTGATCCTAAAAAAGCGCAGATGGCCTTCGATCATGAATCGATGGTAGTCAATGTTTTTGAGTACATGAGGAAAAATGTGCACATGTATTACAGTTACCATCTGCTAATTCATCGATCTTTATTGAGAAAAAAAAAACTGTCTGTGTCTATAAAAATAGTAAAGTGATCATAACGTGATTGTCATTTTTAAGTATGCAAAAAAAGTACAAAAAAATTAGCGTATGTAACATTAATGAACAAATAATACTATGATAATCAAAATTATCAGATAACACTGCAAAAATTCATTGTTTTATTTGAAATTGAAACATGTCAAAAGTATTTCAAAGTTTAAAAGAAAGTAATAACATTGCTTGGAAACATTTTGATTTCGGTACTGTAATTCAATATGTCAAATACTGAAACATAAAAAGAGTATAATTGTTTTATTGGACAAATTAGTTATCTGTCAAAACGATTCATAAATTGCGGTTAAAACAAAGCTTTATTTAAATTTCATCTATCGCAATTTACTGTATTTTAAAATGTATGCTTTGATTTTTATTTTGACTTAGTTTATCATCGTTAGTGATCTGTCTTTCTTACATTGCCAATAGCTACTTTTTTAAGTGATCATCATGCATTTATTACATTTTTAATCGTTTTCATTTTTTATGAATTGATAAAATTCATTCATAGCTATGCTTCAGTGGGATATCTTTTATTACACTTTTTTTGTTCGTGTTTAGTTTTCTATATATTTTTTCATTATTCCATTTTTGGCAATCTATTCATTCATTTGACTGACTGACTGAACCCTTTCAATCCATCTATCTATATCGTCGAAGGAAAGCTAGCAAGCAATTCTCGGCATTGCCGTCATTCAGTTGCTCTGCTCAGTTTTTTCAGTCACTTAGTCATCGACTCATTCAATTGCTAACTGCCAGAGGCATGCGCGCGTTTTACTTTGCGCGCTTTCTTTTTTTTTCAATATATATTTTTTTTGCCATTTTTGGTCTATAAGCTGTTGCCGTTAGCGCTCTGACCGACCGACCAACTGACTGACATTCCATTTTAGCTCAGCGGCTTCTGTCTGCCACTCTGAAGCTCTCAACTGAACGAGTGTGTTTTTGCTTCTTATTTAAAAAGCTTCGTATTTTTTCTCTTTTTTTTGAAAACGGCACACGCAAGTCATCTTGCGCACATGAATGCCCAGAGGCCTAAAATATTGAAATGTTCGGGGTTTTTGAAGGATTCCTTTTTCTATGCCGTTTTTTCTGATGCGAGCAAAGAAAGATGCAAAGCTGCTGATGGCAGCTTTCGCGTATCGATCACTTCATTGATTCTTTAATCGGATGGCACTAGAACTCCCTCCCATTCCCTTCAAAGGAAAGAAAAGAGAATGTGTAATGGAAAAAAGCACGGTGGCTGATTTTAATAACAAAAAAGCTTGAAACAAACTCGCCATGCTTTTCTATGCTTTAAGGCAACAACGACTATGGCAAAAACCAAAAACGGCGCGGGTCGTTTTTTTTATATTTTTCCCTTTTTTGTTCTTCCGCGCCATCCTGACAAACAACTAGGCGTTGAAGCTGAGAAAAAGCGCAGGCGGAGCCCGTCAGTCGATTGGCTTCAAGTCATTTTTCGTTCATTCATTCGTTGACGACGGCGACGTGCCTTCTGGCAATCAGTCAGTCAGTCAGTGTGTAGATGGTGACGGCGTGCCTTTCATTTGTTTCGGGGGCCTTCATTTTAAGCTTATTCAATGCGCTACGACACCGACAATTCTCGTTCACACTCAGTTCACGTTCATTTAAGCAACAACGTAAAAAAGGCATGCGCGTTAAAAAAGAAGAAGATTTGAAGACTCAAATTGCTGCTTCATTGGTGGTGTTGCTGTTGTTGTTATTTTTTTCCATCTTCCCCCTTTTCTATCCCTTTCATGATTTTTTTTGAAACCTTTGCCATTTTTTAAACTTTTTTTTGTTGAAATCTTTTGAAAGTTTTTAACATGATCATGAATGCCTAAAATTTCTTGATTACTTTTTTTGATCATTTTAAAAATAGCAACAATAAAAGCAGTGCCATTGTAAAATTTTTTCTTTTTTTTTGTGACTGGTAAATTACTTTTGGGAATGGTTGCAGCCGGCTACCGCAATCGATGGCTTATTTGGTATGCCGCATCCGGGTGGAGGCCAGCCGGCCATGATCATGATTGTTTTCTTGAATACAGAAAAAAAGAAAAGAAAGAAGTCCGTCCTCATGACAGTCAGCCATCTGCCACTTCTTTTTCTTCTTCTTCTTTTTATATTTTTTCCTTCTAAAAATGAGAAATGAAAAAGGAGGCGAAAAAAATAATAATACTAAGCCATGGGTGTTATTGCTGCTTTTGACTGATCTCGTTTTTCTCATATTTTTTTCTCCCTTTTTAGTCCTTTTTCAATGATTGCCGTTTGTTCAAAAGAAAAAAAATATTTTAAAGAAAAACAAGCGTTATAAAATATTGAAATGGAGGCAATTAGAAGATGTAGGAATAAAATGAAGAAAGATTGTCTGTTTTATCTTTTTCTCTTCTTTACTTGAGGGGGTTCTCCCATTTCGTGATCAATGAGATTGCGCGATTACAGTATCACATCAACTCTATTTCTGTATTATTTTTTAGCTTTCATCCTTCCATTCCTTTCATACTTGTAATGCTAATCTTCTAATTATTTTTCCTTAAAAAGCCAAAGAATTTCAGTTATGTTTACTGAAACAGTAATATTGCCAAATGGTTTACCAAGAGTAAGTATTCATAATTTTACATACTCTTTTTTCCCTTTTCCTTCCTTTTTTTAATGATTAAAGATTGCCATCATCACTCTTTTTTCCTTTGAAAAATGCCATAATATTTTTTCTATCATTTTTCTTTTAAACATCAATAGTAGTCATGAGAAGAGAGAAAAAAAGCAATCAGCTCTTGGGAGCGTAAATGTGGTAAAATGCGTCTGTGCCCACTTACATTTTACTGACAAAAAAGGGAACATAGAAAAATAAGAGAAAAAAATAAGAGTTGATTTTAGAGCACTATTTTTTTTCTAAAATAGCCGTTGTCGTTATGGCAACATTTGCGTTATAATTTTTTCTTACTTTTTATTTTAAAAGAGAAATTTTAAAAAATCTGTTAAAGAGTAAAACCTTAATTTTTCAAGTTACTTTTTGAATGATTTACTAATTGCAGGAAATCAAGCAGTCGTCAGAGCCGGAAACGATTTGCTTAAAAAGTCGTTCATCAACTCCTTTACAATTTGATGAAGAAGATCTTGAGCAGATGCGAGCAATTGTAAGTAGGCCTTCCCTTTCCTCCCTGTTTTTCCAGTTTTATCGAGAAAAAAAGAGAGAAAAAAGTCGGCATTTCAAGTGGCGATATTACTGTGAAAAAAATAAAAAAGGGTTCTTTTTTCGGTTGCTGCGCTGTTTGTGTATTTCAAATGAGCCAATAACCAAGCAAAGCGATTGAAAGAAACAAAAAAATTTGTCTTTCATGCTTAAACGAAATCGAATGTGTGTCCCCATTCAATTGCCCAATCAAGCAGCTTTTGATGCTTTTTTGTTTCAGATTCATTCATTGAGTGAAGAAAATCGTAAATTGAAACATGATTTCAATCATATTCAAGACCTGTATGTCGAATTAAAGCAAGATTATGCTGCAAGAAAAAATGAAACCGAAGAACTTGTGCAAGAGATTGAAAGATATGCAGAAATCATTGATCAGCTTAAATCTGAAGTCAATGAGCTTCAAGAAAAGTTAAAACATCGGTCAATGCCAAAAATTAAAGCAGCAATTAGCGAAACAAAGAAAACGAAAAACAAAAATTCAGATGAAAGTTTTGCTTCAAAAACTTTACAAACTGAAGATGTCTGTGCTGCCTTAAATTCATTTGTTCAAAGTCACTCAAATTTACTTTTATCAAATCCTGCACTTTCTTTACTTGGCTTAGATGAAAAGCCTGCACAATCTGCTGTAGCAGCGTCAACTTCAAATGCACCAGTTCAAGTTGAAGTTATTGTTGCGCAACCTGAAATTATTTCAAAACCAAGTATTCCGCCACCAACGACCGCTACAATAACAGCTTCAAGCAACAATAATTGGTCATTCAATGATACAGTATGCATTTAATTGTTTTATTATTAATTCAAAAAATTATTTTTAGTCAAAAAAGGTTGATATCAAAGATCTAACACCTCCAGAATCCCCAATTAATCCGAATAGTTTACTTTCAATGCTTTTTGTATGTCTAAAATACTATTTTAACTAACCTAAGCATTCCCTTTGCACTTTAAGGTTAATCAAGCAAATGAAACTCCAATCAAGCCTAAAACTTCATCAAAATCTAATGGAAATAGTAAATCATTAACAATTAGTACCTCATCAACATCTTCAACCCCTCTCAAACATCACAAGCCACCATCAACACCACCACCAATTTCTGCAGAAGAAAATGAAATTGTTCGACAACTTCAAGAAAGAGTTCAAAAAAATATTTATCGATTGGGGAATCGGGCACTTAAAACTGGTGAAGTTGCAAAACAAGCTAAGCGATTAATGACTGCGTATAATATTGGTCAAAGACTTTTTGCAAAGCATGTTATGAATCGAGTTGTAAAATCACAAGGATCATTAAGTGAATTATTATCAAAGCCACGTGAATGGCATAAACATACTGATAAAGGACGTGAAGCATTTCGACGTTTATTCGGATGGATTTGTGATGACAAAGCCATTGAACTTTTATGTAGTTTATCTCCGAGACGAGTATCAATGCCTTGTGACAAAGTTGAACATCCTGCTCCAGAAAGTTTGATAGAAACTTTCGGTGAACCATTATCACCCTTACCACCAATTTCATCAATCCCAGATCTAACATTAGAAGAATATCAGCGACCTTATGTAAGCTTTGAAGAAAACGAAAACAAAAATTAGTATAAAAAACCATTTTTCAGAAGCCAGTAAAGCCTTTTAAAAATTCCTTACAAATTACCTCACCCCCACCACCAAATCCAACAGCAACTGTTGAAATAACAAGTACAACTCCACAATTGGTTACACAAATAAAAGAAATTGTTGCCTCTGCTGTAATGCCTTCAAATAGTTCATCAAGTGGAAGAACAAATAGCCGTTGGAGACATGATGATATTCCGAAGGAAAAGATTATTGATATCTTTGAAGCAGAGAAAGCAAAGTTGCGTGAACAGGAATCAAGTATTGAAAGAGCAATGACAGTTGAATCACTTTCCCCTCCTCCTGCTCCAAAAGCTAATGGTCACAAAGTTCAACAACGATCACCCTCTAGAGAATCACCAAAACGTTCACCCTCACCTGGATCAGCATTTATGAGTCAATGCAAATCAGAACCCCTTCCAATTGTTCAAGAACAATTTGATAAATATTCATATTTGAATACTGAAAATTTAGTTAAACAAGTTAGTGATAGCTACTATCATTGATCGAAAAAATTATTAAATTCTTTTTTAGGTCAAAGATTTTCTAACCCGTCATTCAATCAGTCAAAGACAATTTGGTGAAAAAGTACTTGGATTATCACAGGGATCAGTTTCGGATTTACTTGCTCGTCCAAAAGGATGGAATATGCTAACTCATAAAGGTCGTGAACCTTTCATTCGAATGAAACTTTTCTTAGATGAATGTCAAAGTTTCCAACCGGATGATGAAGAAATGTCAGATGAACAAGGAAATATAAGCGATGAACATGAAAAAAGTCCTGAAATTCAGGTGTTACAAATTACAAATTCTGATAAAATGATGCGAATAAAAGCTGAACCGGAAAGCGAAGTTGGATCAGAATATGAAGCTTTAAAATTGAATGCATCTCAACTCAAATTACTTGGAAAAGGTGGAATTGATACCAGTAATCTCAATCAAAATAGTCTATCTGCATTGGAAAATGTTACAGTTGGTCAATTATTGAAGAAAGCTTTACCGTTTTCTGATTCACCAACGTATACCAGTTCAACGGTGTCATCATCGAAGAGAAAATCGACTTCACCTGATGATGATTCTCCAACACCGGCAAAACGAACTCCAGTAAGAACTGATACTTTATTGCACAAATTCTAAAAATACTTTTATTTCAGCGTTTTCAAAGAACGGTAATTACTGATAAACAAAAAGAAGCATTATATTTTATTTATCAGTATGAGCCCCGTCCATCAACAGGTGTCATTGAACAGATTGCTCAAAGACTTGGATTGTCTTCCCGTACAGTAACCAATTGGTTTCACAATCATCGCACTCGACAAAAAGCTAAAGAAAATAAAATGGCAAAAGATGGAATTGAAATTCCAACGGCTGCTTCAATTCAAGCATCAAAAGACCCAGCAACACAAGAATACCTTCAAGTTAGCCTCTTTTCAGATATATAATTAGAAAAAAAAATAAATTATTTTTAGGGTTTTTTGGAGATTATTAAAGCATCCAAAGATGCTCAACCGTCAACAAGCCAAACTCCAACCTTGGTTCAAACAAATTCATTTGATTCAACAACAACGTCTCATGCAGCTTCACCAGTGAAAGAAATTCAACCAAACAATAACAACAATAATAATATAACTGCCTCCGAAGAAGGTGATAATTCTGATGATGATCCATCTTCAAGTTCTCTTGAAAAAGCAATTTCAAGAATGCATGCTCGCGCGGCTCTCAAAATTTAAACATTTCTTTCTTACTTCTTTGAAATTTAATCAATTCGTTTATATTTTTTAAAAATCATACTAGTCTAATTTAATGCCAAAAATTTTTGCTTTTCCATTTAATTTTGCTGTAATTTAACCAAAATTAAGTCTTTGGATCTCATTTTTTGCACGGTTACTTTCATCTCTTTTATTTTTAGTCATCATTTTTTTCCTTATTGGACTTTCTTGTATACAATTGTTGTTCTTATGCTTAATTTTTAAAGTCTCAGTTAAAATAATAAATTTGTTCTTTTATTTGAAACAAAATTAAAGATACAAGACCGTAATGAACGTGAACGCAGAATTTTATTCCTTATTGTTAAAGCCTGCGTACATGTGAATATAAAAAACCTTTAGAAGGTTACATCATCTATCAATATTCCACAAATTTAAGAGTGAAAAAAATTAAAGGATGGGATTTCTTAAATAAATAATTCTTAGTTTTTTGTGAGCTGTTAAGATTATAATCTTCTCTCTTTCCCTGAATTTTCAACTGTGATTGTTTTTGATTTAAAAGAATGATGTTCCGTTTTTTCACAACGTTTTGAACGCAAAAAAGTTTGTTCTTGTTTTTCTCTCTATTTTTTTCATACGTTCGATTTTTTTCTCATAGAAATTTACTTGACAACCTGAGATGATATTTGGCATAGTGATAGCATAAGGGGTTGTGCGAAGGTGACTAAAAGGGTTTTTTGCAAAAATGGAATTTTGACTGAATTCTGGGGAATTTTCGCGGCGAGATTAAAATTTTTTAACGTTCTCGTGGAACAAGCTCAAACTAGAAATCACATTCGGCAGTTTGGAACTTCAATTTGGCGTGTTAGGGTAGCCAGTGCACTGTTCTTATCGAATTTAAGGGCTTTTGTAATTTTTGTGGAGTTCTCAATGCTCGGGTACTGTAGCCTAAAATTTTCAAGAGAAACTTTTTATGAATCACTTATATGCCATTCGAAATGAGAAAAAAATATTATTTATTGATATTTGAACAAAATAATATTAATCACAAGTCATAAAAACAAAGGTTTTTGTTAATTTTAAAATACCAGCGACTCAAATAAGGGACACTACTTATTTCACAACCCAACACATTCTTTGCCAACACAATTTTTTTGGTTAAAAAATCATGTAGATTTTCTTATAGCAAAAGTTTTGATAAAATGCTTTAAAGGGACTGTGGCAGTGGGGAATGAATGTTTTTTTTTGACGGACGACGACGACAAACGACGCATTCTCCATCATTGCTTTTTCGTGTTAAAACCACTTTTGGCTATATCAGGCAACATTTTTTTACACTGACTGCGACACTGCCTTTAAATAATTATTGGCTTTGCGATCCCAAAATTTTTGGAATCGAAAATGGTTTAATTCATTGATATTCGAATTCAGCATGTCTGAAAATCTATGAAGCCTGCAAATTATGTGTTAGCAAAGTTATTCAAGCTGTCGGATGAAGTTGAAGATCAAGTGATGCAAAATGAAGGTTGTTCATATCCCGGGAAATCAAATAAAGGCGGGAAATTTCTCGGAGTTTCAGTATTCTAAGTTACAGTAATATTTTACCAAAAACAGTCTAACGACTTGCAAAAGGATTGTTAAGTATTGAATTCAGTTGTTTTTGACTATTTGCAGTGTTTTTATAGCATTTCTATCTCATTTTTAATTGTTTAATGTAAAATCATTAAATATTACTGTAACGTTTCCGGGAAATCGGAATGATTTCCCGCAAAAAATCGGGAAATTTCCCGGGAATTTCCTGGGAGAGGGAAATGAACAACCCCATGCAAAATTATACGTTCATTAAAAAAATTGCATGAAGGGTTTTGAAGTAGCCGGTGTTTGGGATTGTTCTACATGCTTAATTCAGGTAATATGTGAAAGAAAAAAGGAAAAACATTCATTGTCACCGATTTCCCATCGAATTGAAAATGCATTTTTGTCGTTTCTGACACAACATCTTTTTATTAAAGTATTTTAGAAAGATACAGTCAACATATTACTCGATATGAAGTTGGAGAAGGGGATATATGCCATATACGACGCTTCAATTAAAAGCGGCAGAAGATCTAAGGGAAAGCTATCACAGAAGGGGAAAATAAATAAAATATTTGAAATTTCATGTCGTGTTATATTTAAACAATCTACAACAATTGTAAACATAATTTTAATTTAAAAATCTTCATTTAAATAATTATGCGTGGAAGCCATTGTAAAAACTATCTTCCCACAAATATTTTAAATGACAGTAATTCATGATGAAAGCATACCAAAACATAAAAGTTTACAGTCTGTGCAAAAAAAGAACAACAGTAATTATCCTTTTTTATGTGTTTTTTAATAACATTTTTTCAACTTGTAAAATGGTTTTTTTGCAGTTACGTCATGAATCATTATGTTAAACACTTTTTTGAATCATTTTTAACCGTTGTACTTTGGATTGAAGCTTTTTTAGTTTTTAAAAACTACACAGGTGGTCTGCGTCATCATATAAAAAAAAAGTGTGCCTTTTTCCAGAGAAAGAAAAAAGTATTTGTTAATGGAATTTACTTTTCATGTTCTGGCTTCAAAAAAAACAACACGATTCTCCTGAACTTTTTTCCCCCAACTCAACCTTTGCATACTCCGGAAGAGAGGTGGAGCTCAAGGAGTAAAAAGAAGAAGAAGGAATATGTCGGCATTCTTTTTTTCATTCCTTCTTTTTTTTGCGAAAAAAAATATAAGAGAAGAGAATTTGGCAAGCGCCGCCCTGCATTTTCTAAAATCTTCATTATTTTCTTATTGCTTTACTAGCTTGTTGTTGAAACCCTTTAGAATATTTTTTTTTGTTAGAATCCCCTTCACTTATACGATGATGATGATGATGGTGATGATGTTGTTAACCTTCTTAAAGTGGTCTTCAACCATATTTTTTTGGCTTTTCATTTTTTCTGTTTTTGATGAAAAAATCTTTGAGTTTCTTAATTTTTACAGCCTTATTAAACTTTTTTTCCGCACTTCTTTTCATCATTTTTTTCTCAGCATGTTTTCACACTTTTATTTTTTTGTAAACAGCATCTGACAAATCCCTTACCTGAATCTCTCAAGGGACTTAAATTAATTGTTCCTTGTTTTAACATTTTCATTTTCAACCTTTTAATTTTTGACATCCTGCTGTTATTTTTTTTGTGAATTTTAAAAAGAAGCGAAAAAAGGTTTGAATTGAAAAAAAACGTAACTGGAAGAAGGCAGAAGAAAAAAAAACAGAATGCTTCATAAAAGTTTAAAAAAAATTTTTTGTGAATAATAATGTTACAAACTTTTGCGTGTAAACATCGACAACTTCACTTTTTTTTCTGGACTATTTGTCTGCATTATTTAAGACATTTTTATCTGCTTCTTCTTTTTTGGTAACTTTAATCAACATCTATCTCAGATGGATGGATGGAAGGCAAAAAAGAAAAGAAAAAAACCATGAGTAAATCTCTAAATTAAATTATTTGTCTCTAAATCAATGCTAACCCAAGTTGTTTTTGGAGGAAGCTTCGATTTCACCTAAAGGAAGAAGAGAAGCTCCTCTTCGCCTTCATCATCATCACATTTATACTCCCTCTTTTTCGCCTTCTTTTTTTGTTTTTAAATTATAATTTTGACACATTTTTTTCTGCTTTAAACGCGTTAGTTTATATTTGGCTATTTTTTTAACTTCCAAAAAAAACAATGCTGTACTTCAATTTCTTTCTTCCACTTAACTTTCTTCTCATTTTTATTTATAATATGATAATTAGTTAATTTAATATCATTTATAGGTTAACTCTTCCCAGCAATCCATCATCCAATGCTACTACAGAATTCTTAACATCTTTTTAATCAAGCTTAGCTTCCATAAAAGCAAGCCCCAAAAAAAAAGAGAGAGAGCTTCATTTACATATATTGTATTATCTCTTTTATCTTTTTTTATTTGTTTTTTTTTCTCTCTCTTCTTTATTTATATGGAAAAATGCATAACAACATCATTTTATTCATTCATTTGAAACTAATTTTTATATTCATAATACATATCTTTTTATATGTAAATGGACAAACTGAAATGGTCAATTGGGTAATTTTGTTTCCTGTGTTTTAGTTTTGCTATCCTCTGTCTTTCTCTTTTTTCTTCTGTTGTAGTCATAATGATAAATGTTTTTAGGAAGTTTATGCAAAATCCGACAAAGAGATTGAATATAAAACACCGGAAGTTACAGATTCAATAGAGCCTACAAGGTTGGTTCGGGAGTTGTAAAAAATCCATTAAATGCAAATATCTTTTACAGTTATGATACAAAGCTTGAACTAAATGTCAGTCGAATTCTTGATGCTTTAATTGCCAGTCATGATCGTCGAATTCGACCTAATTATGGTGGTATGTTATTACTACCTTACGAATAATCTGTTTTTCCGCCTCTTTCTTCTTCTTTACATACACATTTTGGGGGGTTGCTAATCTTTTCATTTTTTTCTCAAAATGATGTTTTTTACTCATTCATCAGTCATTACCCAATTCAAGAAGGAGAGAAAAACAGAAAACTTCAAAAAAAAATGTCCTTTAAGACTTTCATGTGTTTCTTTTGCATATTATAAAAAAGGATGACCCTTAGGGAAGGAATGGTGGAGGAAACACATTTTTAAAAAGGAGTGTTCTAGCATGTTAACGCATTGATTTTTTGCACTTTAATTTTTGAGTATTTCCGCTTTGTTTTTTGGGACGGCAAAATAATCATAAAAAATATGAAAATCTCGAGAAAAGCACAATTCTTTAAAAACATTTTTATATTTTTTCATATAAAAAAACCTTAAAAAAGATGCCTCTTTATGACCAAAAGTCACCCGAAAAAATAATATTTCCACCATAATCTTATTTTTTTTTCTATTTTTGATTGAAATTTTGCTTACACATTTTTTTAAAAAAGAATCTCTTCAATCATATAATGCCTTTTTTCTGCGTTTTGTTGAAAAAAATTTTGTTTAACATAAAAACATTGCTGTTCGTTTTCAATGGATAAAAAAATATGAAAAAATAAGCAAAAATTTATTTTTTTTGAATAAACCCTCAATTTGCTAAAGAAATTTTCTAATAACGATAACAAAAAAAAGGAGAAGAGAAGAAACTTTTTTCGGCATTTTCTTTTGCTTTTTCTCCTAACCTGTGCATTTTCTTTTTTTGTCATCAGAAATGTTGCATTCATTGCTAAACTTCTGCTTCTTCTTTTTTTTTCTGCGGATTTTTGTTCTCCTGTTCAACGGAAATTGTTAACTTGGAGAATAAAAAAAAAAGAAAGAAGAAAAGAATGGCAAAAACTTGCTTTAGCAAGATAGAAAAGGAAAACACAATTTGATAAAATGAACACATGTGTGTTTTATGCTGATCTGTAAAAAATGCATAATAATTTACTAGATGTTTGTAGTTAAAGATATTTGAAATTATTACCAAAAAAATCACAAATTATCTAAAAATATGTTTCAAAAAGGCATAAGCTTCTCAAATATCTCTCTTTTTCGTGTCATTGCTACACTTTCGAAGCTCTTCTTTTTTCACTCCTTCTAACAAGGGAATCATATTGCTCAATTTTTGGCACAGAAAAATTTAATTATAAACGTTGAAAAGTTTGCAATGAAATTTTTTTGATCAAAAATTGAATAAAAGCAAAGAAAAAAAATGAGTTTGAAAAAGAGCAAAAAAGGGATTACGCAAGCAAAGCGTCAAAATAGTAATAAACTTAACCAATTATCCTTTGAAAATCATAGGAAAGGAATTTAATGCATTTCATTCATAGAACAAAAAATATTTTTAGGAGCCCCAACAGAAGTCAATGTTACAGCTCATGTTATAACGATAAGTGCGGTGTCAGAAGTTTCAATGGTTCGTTAAATTCATATGTGAGAATTAAAATTCACTTAATGTTTTTAAGGATTATACGGTAGATTTATATCTTCGGCAGTTTTGGAGAGATACCCGCCTAATGTTTGATAGCTTTAACAAAGAAGAAGAAACGACTTCATTAACAATCGGAATTGACATGGTGAAAAGTATTTGGACTCCTGATACTGTAATCCTTCTGTGACTTTGTTTAACAAAAATTAAAATCATTTTTGTAGTTTTTTCCTAATGAAAAGAAATCGTTCTTCCATGAAGCCACATCACACAATTCATTTTTGAGGATAGATAATTTGGGCAATGTTGTTCGGAGTATTCGTTTAACAGTCATCGCAAATTGTCCAATGAATTTGCATACTGTAAGAATTAATTCTTTCTCATATTTTATAATAATTTTTTTTCACACTTTTTAGTTTCCACTTGATGTTCAAGTATGTGCACTTGAAATTGAGGTAAGAAAAAAGCAAAGAATGAAAAAAAAAACATTGTGTATTTTGCTCTCAAAATTTTTTAAACAAGTTTTGTTTATAAAATTTGGTTATAACTTTTTTGGGACATAGACTACCAGAGATGAAAAACCAAATTTCACTTGGGTGGAATTTAAATTGAATTATATTTTTTTTATAGAGCTATGGATATTCAACGGCAGACATCGTATATCATTGGCATCAAAAGAATGCTGTTACAATTGATGAAAATGTTCATTTAGCCCATTTTACAATTGGACAACATTTCCATATTGAACGGACAATTTCATTAAGTACCGGAAATTATTCCAGGCTAACAACCTATTTTTCATTTAAACGAAATATTGGATTTTATTTAATTCAAATTTATTTTCCGGCTAGTTTAATTGTTGTTATTTCTTTTGTAAGCTTTTGGTTAGACAGGTAATTTATGAGTTTAAAGAACAATTTCTGCACGATTTTGTTATTATAGAGGTGCAATTCAAGCTCGTGTTGGTCTTGGTGTTACTACGGTAAGTTAAATCACAGTTGTTTTTAAGAGTTCTTACTTTTGACTCATTGAATTTTAGGTTTTGACAATGACAACTTTAATGACTTCAACGAATGCATCACTCCCAAAGGTATAAATTATGATATCACTTAAAGTACTAAAAATCTTTTTCTTTTTAATTTTAGGTTAGCTATGTAAAAGGTCTTGACGTCTTTCTTGGAGTATGCTTTTTTATTGGTAATTTCTTATAATTTTGATAATACACTTGTATTTACCTTTTTATGATTACAGTGTTTGCAAGTTTATTGGAGTATGCTGCAGTTGGTTATATAACAAAACGAATTCGAGGTGGTGTACCTTCTGAGAAGCCATCAACAACATTATGCTATTATGAATTTGATGAAACTCCATCATCAATTCGAGTTGATGCAATGAAAAATGAGCCTAAAAAAGCACGACGTTCAACTATTCGAAGAGTTGACTTGCCAACGGTTAGTTTTTCCCCATGTATTTTTTGTTTTATTATTTTTGGAAGAAACGCCATTTATCATTAAAAAACAAAAACAATAAAACAAAAAACACACAATGAATTTTTTTTTAAATTGCAACCAAAAACTTTCACTGCTTCCAGGAAAAGATTGATGGTGTTGTAATTATTGCTTTTTTGGTGTACCTTTTAAAGTAAAAACAAAATTGCTTGCTTTTGAAATTGCTTATGAATAACAAAAAAACAGGGTGAAAAAATTGGACTTTTTTGGTTGCAAAGTGCAGAGCTTTTTTTAAACAGTAATAATAACAATAATGATTCAGAAGTATTTTAAAAAGTGCAATTAAATTGCTTTAAAACAATAATAAAACAAAAAGTCATCGAGCAATGTTTTTAAAATGTTTTTTTCAATTTTTTTCAAAAAAGTGGAATCATAAATGTTTACCCCTGTAATATATAGTTTTTTCAAAAGTTTAAAAAGTGCAAAAATGAAACATTGAGTTAATTATTATTTTTATCGAACGTTTTAAAAAAAATAAAACCTCAGAATAAAATTGCAAAAAATTAAAATATTACTGTTAATTATAACTTTTTTAGAATGGCACTGAACAATCCATACCGTTAATAAATCTAATACCCAATCGTGTAAGCCTTTCACCAGCTGAACCGTTTACTGCTCGACATCGATTAAACATTTTTCATCCGTCCAAAATTGATTTATATTCAAGATTTGTATTTCCTATTTTTTTCCTAATTTTTAATATTGGTTATTGGAGTGTCTATCTCAATGTATAAAAAACAGTTTAATAAAATCACGGGTAATTAATTTTCTGTCGTTTTGTATATTTGCAAAATAAATTTTTAAATTAACAAGTTTGGTTAACAGCGATTTTCTATTTAAATAGTAAAGTTACTTTGAGAAGAAAACAACATGCCTCAAACTTTTAATACTTTTACAAACAAAAGCTTTTATAACTTGATCGGAAAGAAAACAATAATTTTTTTAAGTCGTTCCTCGTGTCATCATCAGTTGCTTAAAAATTTTTTTTGTTAAACTTATGATGAACTTGGCAAACATCCATCCCAGTGCAGTGTGCTCTAAAATTTTGCATTTTTTTTTGAAAAGCAGCAAGAACGGTGATCTAAATAGAAAAAAGAAGGAAGACAAAACGGATATCTCTTTCCTTCTCTTTTTCTCTCTCGTGGTTGTTCTTGCTTGAAATGTTTCTGATGCAACAAGGCGGTTGCTTTTGAACTAACGTCCCCATTGCCTGTTGATTGGGGCGGCAGAAAAAGAACAAATTTTGAGCAAACAAGAAGAAAAATTTCGAGGAGAAACAAAATATGAACATCGTGGTGGTAAGCGTGAGCAGTCAATGACGCAGTAATGGTTCGCTTGTGGTTGCAAATTCACTTAAAAAAAGAGAGAGAAGAAAATTTTAAAAATGATTGAACGTGTTTTATATTAGAAGTTTTCTTTTATTTGTGACAAAAAAGAGAGATACTTCGATAGACATTTTTTTGGTGTAATTAATATTATTTTGTTTGCAATCTTTGATTTCTTGCTACTTTTAAAGATTACATTTTTTCCATTTTTAGATTAGTTGTTTTATAAAATTATTGAATTGAAATGGTCGAAAAGTCAGGTATGTTAGAATTTTTTTTAAATTTTCTTATCTTTATTGCAATTCTCTTCGTCGTAATTTATGTCCTCATAAAAATATTTTTATGTGTGAATTAACTTTTTCCAGACGGACCCTTTTTTTGCAATCTTTTGAGCTTGTTTGTTTTTATTTAGTTTTTGCGCACGCGCAATGCACCCAGCCATCTTTATGAAAACAGCAGCAGCAAAAGCATTTGCTTTTCTTTGTGCGGGGTGCACATTGCACCCAAAAAAGCTAATGGACTAAAAAAGAAGAAGAAAAAAAACAAAAAATATAAAATAAAACCGCAGAATCACATGGCGCCAAAGTGACGCAACTGCAGGGCGCCGTGTGGCACTTTCATTGCTTTAAAAAAATTGCATCACTATTTCAAAACGTTCAAGCTATTACTTTTTTGTTTTGCCTTTTAAGTGCTATTCATTTTCAAAAGATATCATCTCAAAGAAAGATAAACCAGCTTCATCTTCTTTTTATTATTCAAGTCTTTCATTCCATTCATTTTTGCTTTTAAAGCAACCGACAAAATGAAAAAATTTCCAGGTATTTGTTTATCAACTCGCCTGAATTTGGCATTCGTTTGCTTTCTTGGTACTGTAATTGTTTATGCTCTTCGCAGTAATGTCAGTTTTGCAATTGTTTGTATGGTTAATTCTACCGCGCTTGAACTCACCGGTGAATCTATTCCGGTTGCACAAAAAGAAAGCCAATGCATTCGTGAAACAAATTTGAATCAAAGTTTTCATGAAGAAAAGGTAACCATTCTTTTTTTACTATATTTTTAATACATTTCATTTATTTTGGGTATTAAAATTTTGAGCCCAATTTTAAAACTAGTCCATTAAAAAAAACTTTTTTCATTGTACATGAATGGAAAATGATCATTGCCCTTTTTTTAACTTGTTTTAAAGTTGTCAACTTTCACACATTTTCTTTTGAAAAAAAATAGACGATTGATCTTGTAAAAAAATTGTTTTTTCAAGACCTACCAAAAAGAAAACCGGTAGGTTGTCTGCAATACATGAAAATGATAAGAAATCAAAATTGCACATCTTTACATAAATAAAAAAATAAATGTTTATTGGTTTATTTAAACAAACAATAGAAAAAAATATACCGTATTATTTTAGATTGAAGGAGAACATGCATGGAGTAAACCAACACAAGGAAAGGTCTTATCTGCATTCTTTTGGGGATATATGTCCAGTCAAATTCTTGCTGGATATCTTGCTTCAAAGTTTGGTGCCCGTTTGGTTATTGGTTTTGCAGTACTTGGTGGTGCAATTTTAACTCTCATTACTCCACTTGCTGCAAATACTCATGTTGCTGTTTTTATTGCTGTTAGAGCTTTGCTTGGATTTTTCCAGGTATTTAATTTTAGACATGTAAAATATCAGTTACTAACAAAATTGTCACTTAAAGGCATCAACTTTTCCTGCAATGCATACAATGTGGTCTGTATGGGCTCCCCCACTTGAAAGAAGTTTATTAACTGGTGTCAGCTATGCTGGAGCACAAATTGGAAATGTTCTTATTATGCCAATGTCAGGATTATTATGCAAATATGGTCCCATGGGTGGATGGCCATCAATTTTTTATATTTCTGGTAATTCCATTTTTTATTTATTTTCAACTTTTTTAACCTATCAAAAAATCTTTAAAGGAGTTGTGGCATTGATTTGGTGTGGCCTTTGGTTTTGGTTTGTCTCAGATACACCTCAAAAACATCGCCGTATTTCAAAGCATGAAAAGCAATACATTACTGAAAGCTTGAATGCAGAAATGGGAAAACAAAGTGATGAAGTGAGGAAGAAAAAAAAGAGAAAAATATATCTAATCAAAGATTAAAACATTATTTTGTTATGATTTTTATCCATTTTTTCTTTTAGGCGCCACCTGTTCCTTGGAGCAAAATTTTGACATCCCTTCCAATTTGGGCAATTTTTGTTGGTCATTTTGCAGGTGATTGGGGTGCATATATGATGGCAACAAGCTTACCATCATTCATGAATGATGTTCTTGGCTTTGATTTAACTTCAGTAAGCAATGCATTAATAAAAACTTTTAACTTAAACAAAAACACCCTTTTTTAAGATGGGTTTTATTTCATCAATTCCATATCTCGCATACTTTCTCATGATTAATGTTGGGTGCTTTGTCGCTGATACAGTTCAACACAAAGGACTTTTATCAACCCTCAATACTCGAAGAATTGCAATGATTGCAGGTAATATCTTTAATCAATCGCATTTAAAATAGTTGTCTTTTTTGTTTTTTCGGAATGTTTTCAATTCAAAGTTTTCAGCATTCGGATGTCAAGCTGTTTTTCTCATCTTAATTGGATACTGCAAATGTGGACAAGAAACTCTTGTAGTTGTATTGATTACTTTAAGCATTGGTTTATCTGGAATACAGTATGCTGGATTTGTTGTTAATTATCTTGATGTTGCTCCAACTTTTGCTGGACCAATTCTTGGAATTGGTAACACAATTTCATGTTTTGCTGGTATCTTAGCACCATTAACAATGGGATGGCTTACTCCAAATGTAAGTACATTCTTTACTCTCTTTTTTTATCAAAAAATATCACATGATTTTTTCTATAATCTTCTTACACTTTGTTCTAAATAAATACCTTTATACTCAACACTCCAAAACAATTTTTTAGGGAACGAAAGAAGAATGGCAAACAGTATTTTATCTTACCGGTGCAATCTTAATCTTTGGTGCAGTATTTTTCTGCATTTTTGCCAAGGGCAATATTCAACCTTGGGCAAATCAAAATGGCAATCAAGGAAATCGTGGTGATATCTCTGAAGGCGGTTTATTATTATCCGAAAAAGCCGTTGAAAAAATGAATGCTGCCTGAATTAAAGAAATGAGCTTTTTTTTCAATCTCAACTTGTGGGAAAAGTTTGAGCGGGTTTATTTTTTTAATTAATCTAATCTAATTTGTTTTGCTTTCAAATTTTTATTGTAACAAAAAACTTTATTAAAAATAATACAAAATGCTTTTAAAGTACATATCGAAATTGTTGTTTCTTTGAAAAAAATGTGCTTTAAAGTAGTTAAAAAGCTGTTATCATTTTTTATCTTTTGTTTCACTTTGAACTTTAAAAAAGGCAACATTGTTGTTTTTTGTTATTAGTTTTTAGGTAACTATGAAACAAAAATATAAATTAGATGATAACAACCTTTTAACTACCTAGGGGAAAAACTTAGAATACTTTTTTAAAATTGTAAATGTATTTATCGAAAAATTATTTTCTTTTGTTTATCACTCTCTCTCTCTTTACACTTCATGAAGGACTGCACCGTCATATATTTCATAGTCGCTTAGCTTTCTTGATCGATCAAGAACATTACCTAAAATATTTTTTTACTCGTTTTTAAAAAATAAAGATTTATATCAATGTTTACCTTTATGTGATACATCAATATCATCATCATATGATTTTTCAGCACTAATTTCTCTTAATAATGCCTCAACAGTGTCATGCTCTTCACAATCAATGGATAAAGCATGCCCAGATTTGAACTTAAATTAGTATGTGTTAAAAGAGATTTTAAAGAAATTTAAAAAAAACAAACTTTGACAAAGAGCATCATTTTGGAAAATAAATATGGCAATTCAAAATTTAAAACAAAATCACAAAAATAAACCTTATAAGGAAAAGTAAGCAAAAAGAATTTTCGAGGTTGCGCAAAGGAATGATAAAAAATAGTCTTTTAGTCTTCTTCTTTGTTTTCTTCTTTTTCTTCTTCACCTTCCCGAGTATTGAACATCTAAAGAGTATAGACGTATTTCAAAAAATTTGTTAACTCCCCTTTTCCATCCATCCCTTTCTTAGACGAATTGACGTGTTTTTTGTGCTATTGATTATTGTTTCTTTTTTTATAAATTTTTTATGCTAAAAAAATCAAAAACAAATTTTTTTTGTTTATTATTTCATTAAAGCTCTATTTTATCTCTTAAATCAACCTTTTCAAAAAAAGAAAGAGAAGGTCCATTGATGATCGAAGCAAGCAACATATAACTTTATCTCGTTTCTTTTGAAACATTTCTTTTTTGATGCTCATTAACGTTAATTGTTTTTAGTGCGAAAAAGGGATGAAAGTTCAAATTTTGAAAAAAAAATGGTTGAAACAAAAAACTTCATGTGAAAGAAACATGAACAAATCAGCGGTGTTTTTTTTATTTTTAGAAAAGGCAGAAACTGACAAAGATAAAACGGATGCCATTTGAGATAAAGATAAATATTCCCAAGAGTGATAAATTGCAAATTTAAAAGCATTCGAAGGACAATATGTTTTTGCAGTCAAAGATTGGAAGAAACGATGAAACTTGTTGTCGTCTTTATATTTTTTTCAGTTTATTTAAAATTTGGATTTTGTGAAAAATTAAAAGTTCCAAAACGTTACAAAATTAATTTGGATTTGCCACCAGAAGATCGATGGAATGAAGTTATCGATGATCATATTGATGCAATTCCCGATGTTGTAAATGAAACAAAGTTGTCCCGTTTTGCAACAATTTAAAATAATATTAAAAATTCCAGGTCATATGTCCCTGAGGCTTTACAAAAGCCACTTTTCTGGCTTGCTGAAAAAATTTCAGTTTTATTTGCCGAAGATTATGTTCGTGAAATGAAAGCTATTGCAAATCGTACTGGATTACCATTTGGTGAAATCGCTGGCTTAAATATCTTATACGATATTACAAGCTTTAATCGCCAGTAATTTTAGTTTATTTTCATAATATTATTTTCATGTATTTTGTTTTTGTAGTATTTTTGCACCATTTGCTTGTACGTCAATTATTGCTGAAGATTCAAAAGGAAGAATTTATCATGGTCGAAATCTTGATTATGACATGGGTGATTTGCTAAGAAATGTCACAATTATTGCAGATTTTACGCGAAATGGTACAATAATTTTTTCAACTCCAACCTTTGCCCTTTATGTTGGAGTTTTAACCGCTCAAAAGCCAAATGCTTACGCAGTTTCATTAAATGCTCGATGTAAACAAATTTTTTAATTAATATTGCGTAACAAAGTATATACTGTATCTTATTTTAGATTCTGGTGGTTATGTTGATAATATTTTAATGGAAATTATTACCATGTTTAGAAATCCTGTCAGCTTTGATCTTAGAACTGTTAGTTTTAATCGTTTAATTTAGTGAAGCAATACAACTATCTTTTTTGCGTTTGCAGACATTAGAAACCAAGCACAATTACGCTGATGCAGTTGAGCATTTATCTCGAGTACACTTTGTTGCTCCTTCATATTTAATTGTTTCGGGGACAAAATCTGGGGAAGGCATTATAATTACTCGGTAAGCATTTCTCTCACTCACTCTCTTAAAGCCTATAATTTGTATTAAAGTACTTTTTTCTCACATAAACGTATTTAAGAAATCGTTGGTCAACTGCAGATATTTATGGACTTAATACTGCAAAAGGTCGATGGTTTTTAGTTGAAACAAATTTTGATAGATGGAAGGCACCTGGTGATGACAGACGGTTTGCAATTTTATCATCAAAAAAGCATTAAAACAAATAACACTGCAAAAACTTTGTTTTTTAGTGAAATGGCAAAAAAATATTTAACAGAATTGAAACGTGATAATTTAAATTCAAAAACACTTTTTACAGTATTGGGAAAAGCGCCTATTAACAATAAGTTTGTTGCTTTTTTCTTTTAATTGATGTTTGAATATTAAAATGTATAACTTTTAGTCTTACAATTTTTTCCACTGTAATGTCAGCTGCTAAACCCGATATCCTTTATCAGACAACGACAATTCGAATAAAATGATGCGAAATGAAAAGAATGAAAAAAAACACTTAGTAAATTGAGATTTTCAATAATATTTTGCAATATATTTTTTTCATATTTTTCCTTTTTTTATCCCTTTTGTATTTACTTGAACTAAGCTTCTTTGAAAATTATTGTATATATTTGCTAATATTTTTTTCTTTCTGACTGCCTTTCTTAGTATAATTAACATCAAAATAGAACAAATTATGTATGGTTCATGATTTCAAAAAGTATTAATAAATAATAAATAATGAAAATGTCTTACGCAAAAAACTAACAGAAGCAGAAGAAGAAGAAATAGCATCTTTAAGTTCATAAATACGTCGACTCATCTCATTTGAGGGTCCCTTTTTAAGATATCCGGCATTTAATTCTTCTTTTTCCTTTTTTTGTTCTTCTTTTGCTGCTGCGTTTTCCGTTTCTGAAATAACATCCTTTTTGCATAAACTTCTGGTGGCCTTTTTAAGAACTTCTGTTCACTGATTTTATTATTCTGAGCTCATTCTAGTTTTTTCTATCCTGAACTTTGTGCGTATATATATATATATATACAGTATATTAGATTAATGTACTAAAACGACCAAAACAATTGTAAAAAAGTTTGTGGTGTTTCATCAATAAACAAGCAAAAGAAATTCATTTATAGTAGCTTAAAAAAGCAACTGACATTCTTTAACCCAATAAATTTAATATTATTTTAAAATAAATGTGTCTCTGTTCAATCTTTAAGGTTTTTAATCTTTCTTTGTAAACAGTTTTTGCGGTTAAAAGCGTTGTGGTCATTTTTCATTATATATTTTTCTTAAACGCCATGAAGAGAGAGAAAAAAAAGCCACCCGAAAAACAACAGCTGACGTTTCTTTTAAAAAACTTTTAATTTTATATTTGGCAAATGATCAACAAAAATGACCAATGTCCAATTGACTTCTTTTGCTATATCTTTTTTTCTATCTTTTTTCTTTCATCCTTCCCGCTTTTATCTCCAAAATTTTCGTCAAATTTAAGTCACTTGATTCTTTTTTTTTATTTCTTTTTTATGTTATTAGCTTTATAAAATCTTGAGTAGGCTGCAGCTTTTGAGAAAAACAACAAAGTCATCAAAAATAATATTTTGTATCAAAAATAGAGTAGTAATGCAAGCAAGCAAGCGTAAAAGCTTCATTAATTTCTTCTTTTTTGGTGTAAAAACGTCTTCGCATGGGGTCTCAATTTTCATTTAGATGGGGATGCCACGGTTTGTTTATCAATAAGATCTTTGTCGTAGTATGGCATTTGTGATGTCTGTAAAAAACGTTTAAAAACTTTAATGGGAAAAAACCTTTTTTTTTTCAAGTCATAAATTGCGTGTTCTCTTAAAATTCTTAAATAATACCTTTTAAAGATCTTTTAGAAGCAGCTGAACTTTTATTCTCTTCTCTGCAAAAAAAATTGGGGAATGTTTTTTTATCTTGTTTTCTTCTGCTTTATATTGACGTAAATGTATCTAAAAAAGCATAAAATTTGCAATTTAAGAATGAGAGACCTGTTTTTAGGCATAAAGAAGATGTCATAGAGCTTCTTCAGTTTCTCTTTTATTTTCTTCTTTGACCCGCTTTTTTCTTTTGACTTAAATGGGATAATACTTTCTTTTTCAATCATCAACAAATGACTTCATGCTAGCTTAAGACATAAATCCGCTATTTTCTTTTTCGATTTTAAACATTAAATCTATGGCCTTTTTTATATTAAAAAAAGAAAATGTCAATTATATATCTCCAAAAAAGGAGGATTTAGATGTAAAACAAATTCTCTCTTTTTTTGTTGATATTTGAGGGATGACTATGATGGCCTTTTTTTAAGCCTTATGTTTTTAAAAGGGTTCACTTTCGTTTCTATTAAAAAATTAATCACAAAAATGTAAAGAAAAAATTAAAGAGAGAAAGAGTAAGCTTTTACTTATTTTATCCATTATTAAATTCAATCATATTTTAAAAAAGCATTTCATTTTCAATTTACATAATTGAATAATATTTTGAGCTTATCATATACATTTTCTTTTGTCTCCATTTATCTGGGTTGTTCCAATTATATGAGATCATTTAGTTTCACAGTGTTGTCCTCCTCCCTCTTTTGCAACAGTTATTTATTTATTCCCCATCTCTATTTCAAATAAAAAAGAAAGATGCAACTATTTTTATCAAATAATAAACTGCAGACTAAACCAAATGTTTTTGCTGTCAAGTCCATGAATTGACGCAAACTTGGTCGTGCTTGAGACAGCAGAATTTCCTCTTTCTTCAAGAAAATAAAAAGGGAAAAACATGACGTCCTCAAGTTCTCTCCCTTTTTTTCGTGTTTCTCAAGAAGGAAGTCTCTTTGCTCTTGATTTCTTTTTATTCATTTCTATTTTAACATCTTCATTTAAACTATGCAAATGTCATTTAGTGTTTTTTGTTTTTGTTATGATGAAGAAGAATTATAAAAGTTGCACGTTTACTTTCTTATTTCTCCTTCTCTTTCCTTCCTATTTTTGATTTTAAATTGCGATATAAAAGTTTCCAATTGCTCTATATATATATAAAAAGAGAGGTATCAAATTGCCCTTCCATGAAATCTTTTCCTCAACATTATTTTTTCTCTTTAAGAAGTTTCTTTTCTTGTGGTATTATTTTTGTCAATCATCTCATTGAAGTAAAGTAACCTAAACTATTCTTTTCCTCCCTCCCTTTTGTCATCTAAATATGGAGACAGATTATTTCCTTGTCATATATTTGTCAATTTCTGTCTCTATCGTATGTTTTTTTTTACTTTTTAAAAGTCAAGTATTCCTTAGTTAGTTGAAAGGCTTAAAAAGAAACGTTTTAAAATAACTGTAACAACTAATTTGCGTCATCTTTTCCAAATGTTGGGGCAGTTGTATTATTGTAAAAAAAAAAAGATGACCATAAACAACAAAAATTTTAAAGTTATTAAGTCTATTTTTACGATTTTTACGCTTTTTGCGAAATTCCCCTAATAAAACGTAATTTTCTTCTTTCTTATTTTGGGCTATAATCATTTAGAACGGAAGGTGTATTAATGTTTAAACTGTTAAAAAATATTGTATACACGGAAGCACTCATAGCTTAAAAAGAAATTTTTTATGACAAACTTAAGCCCTTTGGGCGGAAAAGGATAAGAGATGTTTCATTTTTTTACAATAACTAACGCCTTTTTCTGTTGTAATAGTTTTTTCCTATATATTTTTGAGTTTCTCCTTTTCTAAAGCCTTTTTAATCCAACTAATTTTTTTCTATTGTCCTTTTTTCGAAAGAAGTTTTCTTTTGTTTTTTTCCTCTCATATATTTTTACGTAACAATATTAATTCACAAAAAGCTTAAAGTTCTTCACTTTCAAGCATGAATGTGTTTTTTGTAGGCTTGAATACATTTTTGAAAAGAAGAAAAAAGAAATTAGTTTGTGTTATTTTTCAAATTATATCACGAGACTTTTTTTAATGAAGAGTTTTGGAATATTTACGGCTATAACCTTACTTTTTAATTTTCAGCACCAAGGTGAATAGAAACAGGAAAAAAAAGAAGAAAGTAAAAGAAAATACATTTACTTTTTAAAGATGGGTAGTGACTCTTCTAAACATGCATCTGCGCGGGATCAAAATCAAGAGAGTAAACTTTCCAAAAATCGTCGAACATCGTTTCCAATTCGACAACAAATAATTGGATCAAATTCTGGAAGGATAGCAAATCCACCCGTTATTCGAGTTGGAACTTCAGTGAGTTGTAACGATGGATTTTTACCGATAGGTATATCACATACTGGTCTTTATTTTTTTCTAATGTTTTTACCATTATAGGAACATCACAACCAGATAGACCTGATTGGAATCGAAATCGAAATGGTTCTTCAAGCAGTGACCGAAGTAATAGCATTAAACGAAAACATCCTGTTCCATTACGGTATCGACAACTTATTCAAAGTTGCTTCCAAAATCCACATGAAGTTGTTGGTCGAAAAATTTTAAAAAGAACCGCAGAAATGCGTGTAGATTTTGCAAAATTTTATGTTGCCTTAAGTTCGGATCAACGAGAAGAAGTTGAAGAAAGCATTAAATTGCTGTTAAAGAAAACTGTTTGCAATATTGATTTTCTCGACGAGGTCCGGGTTCGGTTTTATTTTTTAAAGGTATTAATTTTAATTCGTCATTTTCTTTTTACAGATTAAAAGAATGGCAGAAGAATTTGGTGAACGATTTGTTCTTTATCGAATAATTGGATTTAAAGCAGATTTTTTCGCGACTATGGCCGATGCAACCATAAAGGAATGTACATTTTTGGATAACGCGATCCACCCAGCCCATCAAACATTAACCGCATTTTCACAATTTATTACAATGGTTCGTTAATTTTTATTCCTTCTTCCCTTTAACAGGATGTTTTTTTCTATATTTAAAAAACAAAAACAAAAAACAAGCTAAAAAAGAAACGGAAGTAGACGACACAACTTTATGCAAAAAAAGATATAATCAAATTTTAACCCTTTTGTTTTTTTAGGTTTTTTCTTCAGTTCGTGACGGCTTTTATAATGAAATGAAGCGATTACGACGTACAAGTAATAGCTTTTCAACAGGATCAAACAGTTCATGCCGAAGAAAGAAAGTTAGTGTTGAATCTACACTTGGAAATGGTGAATTTTTGTCACGTTCTGTGTCACCAAGTAGCGAAAGTCGAATCAGTGATGAATGCTTTACGCCAACAATCAAAGAAGGCTTTGAATGTAGTGAAAGATTTTTGAAGCCACCAACAATGATTAGTGCAAGAATGTCATAAATATTCATTACAAAACTTATCAATGATTGATTTTGGTATCTATTTTTACGGATGATTATATCATTTTTGAAAAACATTATAATTAGAATTAAAATGTGGGGAAAAAGGTTACACTAAACTGTTTTTAAAGAAGGTTGTTTTTCTTTGAACTTTAAAATCAATTTTGAATGTTTTACATGTATAAAAACTACCGTATCCTTGCCAATGTTTTTTTCCAAATTTTGATTTTGATTGTAATTAAATTTTGCTACGTTTTTTTTCTGTAATTTTATTGAACAAATGTAAATAATTACTGGTAATAAAGATGAATCCATAAAAATTTTTAATATTCAAATATTTCACTTTGAACATTTTATATTTACACAAAAAAGCAAGGGAGCCATTTGGATGCTTATTGTTGCAAAAGAAACAGAACACACTATTTCAGCTTCAAACGTTTTAAAAACATTTGTTTTCTTCTTCTTTTTTTTGAAAAACTTTGTAGACAAAAAGCATTTGTTTGTATAATGCGCAAAAACTATATTCATCGGTTATTGATTTTAAAGTTGTGAAGGAAAAAGTATTTAACTCAAATGTAACCGTGAAAAAAAGAATCAAAATTGCTTTTTATGGATTATGCAGGTTTGTAATTGCCTTTTATTTTTCTATCCATGTTTGTGCAAACAATCAATTTTTAGTCCTCAGAGGATAAAGCCGGTGAAGAGCTTGTCAAAAGTTTTGTCCAGCATGCATATATTGTTTCATTTTTTGTCACTTTAATAATTTCTGCTGAACATGCCATTGTTGCAAAATTTGTCTTTAAAAATCATTTAACGCAATTTAATTATCTTCAATCAAAATGTTTGAATGACTCATCATCATCATCAATGATGGATTTGGTTAACAGCTGACCTTTTTCAAAAACTTTAAATGACGTTTTATTTATGTTTCAGAATATTTCAGAATCAGTCAGCTATGACGCGTTTGTGGATACTGTATTCGTTGACGAAAACTCATCTTTCAAAGAAGTTGGGTGCTGTAATCAAACAAAAGAAAGCTATGTTCGAAATGCAAAAATATCAATTTGGCTTCATTTTTGCAGCATCCTTTTTTTGTCATTAACATTAATCGGCTACTTAAATTTATGTTATGATAAGATAATTCAAAATAGTGACACATTATCGACTAAAACAAAGTACCTAAAAATAATATTGAGATTCACAAATCGTACAAATATTGGAATTTTTCTTACATTTGTTTTGAATTTTTGGATATTATTGTACTTTAAAGTGAAACTTGAATTCAATTTATTCAAGGATATTCATTGTTAGTTTTAGAAAGAAAAAAAGAAATAATTATAAGTTTGTAATTAAAAATAAAATGTTTCAATATTCCAATTCTTTCTGATGCGTGTCTTTTGTCAATAATTGCCCTTCGTCGTTTTCCATTCTTTTTGATGAAAGAGAAAGGGAAAACTCATCATCACAGCCAAGTTTATTTGCAAAATATCTTAACGCGGCATTTTAAAAGCTGCAACCACTTTTCTTCCTAAATTCTATGCTTTTCTTTAGAAAAAATCTTTTGCTTAATTTTTTTGCTTTAAACAAAAGTTATAAACAAATTTTCTTGTATTGTTAAAATCGTTGTCGCTTTTTCTCCTTCTTTGCCATCCAAATATGGAGCAAAGAAAAGCTTTTTTGACACCTTCTTCCTTCCACACACATCCATAAAAATAAAACTTTTTCTTTTGCTAACCGCGACCTTGAAACAATTACCCCTTCATCATTCAATAACATTTGTGACAGATTCTCTCCTTTCGCGGGAATTCCCTCCATCATCAACTTTTTTTAAGGAAGGAAAAGAATATATATATACAGATGAAGGGGGGAAATGAGTGGTCCGCGCTTCAAGGGCGTTACTTTTTTTTTCTTCATTTTCAAGTGATTCAATGATCCTTATCGAAAAAGCAAATCAAAAAATGGCATTCATCAAGCGCCGAAAAAAAGTGTCTATTAAAAAATTAAGTCATACGTTTTTTATTTCAATTTTAAATTATTTTAGTTTAAAAAAAGTAAAAATTGTGGTTTGAAAAAAATAATTTTAAAAGTTTGAATGAAATCGTAAAAAAAGAAGAGTGAAATTTAACAGTTTTTTGAATTGCTAAAAAACACTGTGGCAAAAAGCGACGAAAATAACAACTGATGATGATCCATTTTTAACGCAATTGCCCTTTTTTTGTTTCATCTCCCCTCCTCAAAATGATAAATGTGATTTGATTTCCTTTTGGCTTTTTTATAAATGTACATCTTTGTGTTAGCATCGATCTTCCCTTCTTTATTTTATTTAATGCCAATGAAAGTGAATTTGTTCTTTTTCTTCGTTTTTTATTTTATTTTATTTAATTCTCTGCTGCTACCGTTTACGCGCTTCATTGCCTTCATTCCTCAAAACTTTCTTCACTGCTTTTTCTTCAACTTACTTTTTTTTGCAATTTTTGTTCGTAATGGATGTGCAATTTTAGAAAAGGGGCGCAAAAAGTGGCTAATTTAAACTCTTCTTCTACCACCAACTTTTTCTCTTTTTACTCATGGGACAAAATTTTATTATATACAGAAGTAGTCAAAGAAGAAGAAAAAAAAACAGAAGTAGTTTTTGTTGATTTTCGAAATACATCTATAAGGTTAGATATTCTTCACATTTTCGCGTCGTTTATTTTTATATAATTTTTATTCCTCGTTTTCTTTTTTTGTTTGAAATCATTGTTGCATCTGGAAAGAGGATTTTTACGGTTTCCTTTCTTCGGCTTTTTTTCAATTCAAAACCGTTTTGATCATTTTCATTATTTCCGTTGAACCGCAACAATTTGTATTTTTGACGACCTTGTGACAATCAATGTAATACCCACCAATAACCAGAAAAAAATGAGATATTTTTGCATTATTAATGTTTTTCGGGCATATATTTTCGGATAGATGCGTGAAAAAAGGGGGGACACTATTTTCTGGGTGCGGAGCAATAACGACCTCTATCTCCTCATTGACAGTGGTATCTCGTTTATTTATTATTTGCTCATTTCTCTTTGCATTACTCTCTTTCCGTCATTGATGGTTTCATTGAGAGTTTTTATGAATTTTATGTTTTTTTCATGTTCAATTCAATATTTATTTGGAAAAAAGTACGTATGAATTACAGAATAATTTGTCACCAACTTTTTTTTCTGATATAATTTTTTTGTTCATACGAATGATTCATAGACTAAGTGATTTTAGGGTTGTCTTCTTACGAAATATTTTTGAATCTTTTTATTTATAAATTTGACGTTACCATTTTCTACCTGATTTCACTAAAAGGCTTTATTGTTTGAAGCATAAGAGAACAAATTACGTTCCCACGAGAGAGAGAAGAGAGTGAGGGACATAGGTGTACAACCTCATTAGTATACTTTCTTTTAAGGGCATTTCGTTAAATTTTTTCAATATATTTTTTTATATTTCTATTTAAGCTTATGCTTTTGCCATTTCTGGTCCTTCTTTTTTTATTTTAAATGTTTACTTTCACTCTCGTCGATGTCGTATTCGTCGGACCATGACTAGTTTGTGCATCAAGTGACTCTTTGCCCTGCCCTTATATATTATATAAAAGGCGGCTGTATCTTATTTCGGGACGTATCTGCGCGATAGGGTTTTTGTTGTTTTATGCCTTAAAGTCTTTTTTATTTTACTTCTGGCAACATTATAAAAATCTACAAAAAAAATTTACGTCCCATAAAATTGAGACATTTTTTTGTCAACCTATTTTGCTGTCTATTTTCAACCACATTGTTTATTGAATTTGTGCGTGCTTTCGTGGGTTTTTTTTGTATTACGAGGTAACACCATTTGTTTAACATTTAAACCAACGTGAAAATTTTTTTATTTATTGATCATTTCTTCTATTTTTAGTGATCTCACCAGAACAATGTCATCAGAAATAAATCCTTCTCGTGAAGCAACTCTTTCGGTTCTCAAAGATAATGGCAATAAAGTTATTCTAACAATACAGATTCCTGGCTTAAAACGTCGCAGAAGTATTTTTCAAGCTATTCTCAATCTCTTCAGTAAGCCATCAAATCCTTTTCGTCTTTCTACAAATGCGCATTTTGCAAATTACGCTTTAACAAATGGTTCACTTGATTTTTCTGTTGATGTATATGAAAATAAGCAAGCTTTGCGTGAACATAGCGAAATTCGTCAAACATATTTTTGCAAAATCGATCAATTTCCATCTCGGATTAATCCTGAAAGTGCTGAATTTGAGGTTTGTTAGTTTTTAGAAGATTTCTTTACCTTTTATCCTCAAGGGTATCGTATAGTGGATTTTTTTGTAAACAAAATCTAAGCGTTTTAAATTTTTATGTCTTTTTTTGCCAGTTTAGACAGAAGCTTGGGGGCAGCAGAGTTGTTTTCCTTCATTTTAATTATAAATTTTTTTAGTTGGTTGAAGCAGAAAGTGGTAACTGCTACTTCTTATTGACTTGTATTAAACTCGATAATTTAAATACAAACTGGAAAGATTTTCAAGATACTCATGGAACCTTAGATGTGGCAAAAGTTTAATATGATATTATTATTAATAATATGCTTATACTAATGGTTGTTTTTTCATTCCTTTTTCATTGTTTCATTTGATTTTTTGCGCATTTTTTTGGTAATAAAATGTGGCACTTATTTTAATATACTGCCTATCGTAATTTATGTATTTGTGTAAACACTGGAAAATAATATCTCTTGTTATATTGCTGTTTTTATTTTTACACACGACATTGTTTTCAAAGATTTTTAAATTCAGATTAAAAGGTATTTTACTGAATGAATAAATTTAATTTGTTGATCTTTTCTGAAGAGATAGAATGCGTAACAAAAACATGGAAACATTTTTTTGGTTACGGAGCGGTGACGAGGCGGGACGCGCTACAGTTAATTGCCACCGCTCCGCTCCTAAAAACTTTTCCATGTTCCTGTTACGCATTGTAATATAGTTTTATTGATAATTCGTATTAAAAAACAAAATATATAAAATTACAAATCTGCAAGTTCAGGAAATTTTGTAAGATCAACAGGAATAGGTGGATCATTTCGAGTACAAATGCAATTACTGTAAACCACAACATTGTGTCCTCTTTGATTTAAAAATCTGCAGATATCTCGCAATTTGCTATCAGATTTAAGTTGACTTTGAGTTAATGCAGGACGAATAAAAACATTTTCGTAATCAGGAATTTCTCGCAATTTTGCTGCTCTTCCAAGCACATCTTTATGATGCCCACTTGAAGGAAGAACAATTTTTAATGGTCGAGTTTTGTCACGCCGTTTTGGTCCTAGGCGATATGCAGTAATAATGGGGCATTGAATTCGTAGTGTATCAAGAATATTCTTTGCAGCTTGCCGATCAGCTTTACAACTAATTGATGGTTTTCCAAGAAATTCTGGGATTCCACTTACAACAACAGAACGCTGTCGCTCAAGTTCTCGTGGATTAATTAATTGCGGGAAAGCAGTATGACGAATGAATGTCCACATCATCAAAATTAAACCTTTTACTGCTGGAGCAATTGTTGAATCTTGTTGAATAGCTAATGCAAATTGCATCATTTGATAATATGTTTCACGAGGCATGGTTGTAATACCATTTGGAAGACCGGGATGACAATTATTACCATATCCTTCATCAGATATTTCACTATTATCTTGAGAATATTTTCTGGATGGAAGTTTTTTATTCATTTTCAACGCTGTAACAAACAAAAAATACTGCTGCAATAAATTTTTAAACTGAGATTTTTAAAAATTTTTGCTTAATCAAATAATTCAATTCACATTTCTTTAAAAAAAACAAAATTTTACGACCTTGGGTATCCGTTATAAGATTTTTAGGAAAGAACATTTTTTAGTCTTCGTTTCAAAATATTGTTTTTTATTTCAGTGTTATTCTCTTTTTCTTTCGAAAAAATGGTACTGTAGTTGAAAATAACATCTGGACACAGATTGATAACTATTCGAGAAATTTTGAGGTCGAATAGAATCTTTCTGCGACCGAATGTTTTTGCAAATGGTTTCATTCAACAGCAACAACGGATTTAATTGTACGGGATTATCGGGGCAAGAAGTCAGCAGTCCTGTGGATTGATGGAGATCAAGGAAAATTATTTGCTCATATTAATCAGTGCCGCAACTTCACCCCACATCTGTCGGTTGATATACCCTACAGATTTTGGATGAAAAAATCACTGAAAAAACTGCACGTACTCCCCCTAATGCATTTTAAAGTAAACTCAAACTTCTGTCGGTTGATACATCAACCGATCAACCCCCCAAGTTGCGGCACTGATATTAATATCCCCGGAAATATGACGAATCGTAATAGTAGAAGGATGGATGGATTTCAAAATCTTCGATTTTTGTTGATATCGGATCTGGATCACCTATATTAACACGTTGACAATAATATGGACAAACTTTTTCTCCGCTTCTTTTTGTAGTGTCAGCAAAAAACTTTACATATAAAAAAGATCGTTAAATAAGCTTAAAAGCACATTGTTGGAATTCGAGATCGAGGGCATATTTTGAAAAACATTCCCTTAAATTTATTTGTGTGCCCATGTCCAACGACCCATTCCATGAAGTTGCAGGGGAGCATACCACCAATGTTTCATTAAAATCTCAGATTACTGTAGTTTTCCCAACGTATGAAATCACATATGTAGCATTTTTTCATTGCAAAAAATCTTTTTATAATTATTATGACGGTTAAATTATGAAAAACTTATAATCATCATCAATGACTTGCAGTTTTTATGGTACGGTAATGTTAAAATTTCAAAAAAAGCACGGAATTCAATATAAAATTTGCCTTATTGTAGGAAATTTTGCAGTTAAACATTTTTTATGCTTTTATTCTTTTTTTAACTGCATTTTAGAAGTCTCTTTTTTTGTTGCAACAAAATTTTAAAAAAGGTTTTGTCGATCGAAATTGAATTACCTTACCACATTTTATAAATCCAAGTTTAAAAAAGCGGAAACAAAATTTATTCACTGCTTATCCTTTTTTCTTCAGCTTTTTTTTATTCTTCAAAAAACTTTTTATGATTGTCATTTTTAACCTTTAAGCTTAAAATGACTCGTGGCATTCTCACTCAGGTTTTTTTTCATACTTGACACATCTTAAAATATGTCAAAACTGTCAAAGATCGTACATTTGTTATTGAAACTTTAACGATGTTCATTTATTTTTTAAGACTAAAAAGAAGGCAGCCATTTTACGTTAAATAAATCTTTTCAAAATTTTGTTTTATTCCTTCATTCCTTTGGAGGGAGATGAATAAACCTTGGAAAAACAGTTGCTATTTATTGGGCCACCTTTTTTAAAAAATATAAAAAATTGGCCAAGAATGCAGTAAAAAAATTGAAATAAAAACTTCTCTCTGATTTAAGATTAAAAATTCGTCATTAATGGCTTTGTTAATTGTCTTTTTTTTCAATATTTTATGAGCTTTTTTGTGCAAATTATTATTTTGAAAGCGGTTCACCATATTGATATTCGATCAATAATCCATTTTTTTATTTCTCAATAATAATTATGTGAAAATCTTTTTATTTTTCGTTCAAAGCTTTCTTCACCTCTTTTTTCCACATTTGATTAAAAAATGTTTTTTACCTCGTGATTCGATTTATTATTTTTTGCGACAATAACTTTTTCGATTTTTATAGGATTTTTATGTTTTTTAAAAAAATAAAATTTTTCGGCATTTTTTTAGTTTATTGTTTAAAGGTGTCACCCAAAAAACACTATGCAAAAAAGATTTGCCGATCAGTTTGGCTCGAGGAAATGAATGGAAACCTTCAACATAAAAATGGTGGTGAAGGCTGTAGTGAAACTCAAGCGGTCAAAAGGTTTACATTGCCCTTAAAAATCATCATTTAAAAGTCATTTTTAAGAGAAATTCCAAAAGCTTCACCAGATCCTTCTTTAAATGATCACGAAGGTTCAGATGAAATTCCAAAATGGTGTGATAACGGGTTTGAATTGTTTAAAGTAATACAGTTTCATTTTTTATTTCATTTTATCTGCTGCAACTTTCTTCAGGAAAATAGTACATTTCATGGCGTAAAAGACCTTTCAAAAGCCAATCTACCATCTACCAAATGTCTTTGGATATTAATTTTATGTGTTTCAATATTTTTTTCAATACAAGGTTGTTATATGATTATAAGTGAATATCTTCAACGTCCAGTTGTGGTTTCATATTTTGTTGCAGAAGCAGATCAAAATTTAGCGCTTCCAGATATAATTATTTGTCCATTTAATCGTTTTAATCGAACCTATTTGGAGAATCTTAATATTACTGGTGATTTGGCGCAGTATCTTGAATTGGCATTTCCGGGACCTGCAATGTTTAAATTTCAAGAGCCAATTCAGCATAGAGTTCAAATGGACGTTGATAAGCATGATGTAGCCATTGCAAAGATAATTAAAAATATGGGAAATATGTCATTTAATACTTTCATGAAAGAGGTATAATTTGCATGTGTATACACTAATTAAAATAAAATTCATTAATTTTAGGCATCCATTGATTGTGAAGCATTTTTTCAAAATACTGAAGTTTGCAAAAGTGCAACGGAATTAATGACCTCTGCGGGTAAATGCTTTCGATTACCAGGTGGTGAACAAATAAGTGACGGGTTTGGATATGGTTTAAAACTTATGATAACATTACCAAAACATTTGTATAATCCGGGTGCAAATCAAATGCTTAACGACGGGATTGTTGTTAAATTAGCAGAACCTGGGCATGGTGTTGATCATGATTTAACATTCATTTCTTCTGGAGTTCATGCGATCATGCCTTTATCTGCAACTCAATACGAATTTATGAATGATCCACCAAGATATTCATGTTTAGATGATTCTGCTAAAAATTATAGTCGATTATGGTGCTTTGAAGTAAGTAACTGAGATTACTCTAAAAAAACTTTATAAAGAACATGAGAGACAATAATTACGGGATTACTGTATGTTGAGACATAGTTTTCGTAAATATAAAATTGTTAATGCCTTAAAATCAATGAATAGTTTTATCGAAAGTTTAAATAACTTTAATTGTTGATTCCAGTACTGCCTTACTCAACATGCAGAAGATATTTGTAATTGTTCATTAATTGCTGCCGCAAATCCTCGTAAACCTGCAATTTGCACAACCAAACAGGTCATAAAATGTTTTTATCCTTCAATGTTTAGTGATGCAAAAGAAGCAATAACTGCATTTCAGGTAATGATATTATTTTATGAGCTGTTAAAAAAATTACGAAAATAAATTTTTTAGCATTGTAAATCTGTTTGTAAAGCCCCATGCAAGTACTGGAAATACAGTAAAACAGTTAGCACCGCAAATTTATCACCCGAACAAGCAAAAGCTTTTACAAATGATTCGGATGCCATACAAGAATTACAAAATATGATTATATTAGAAGTATTTTATACGAGTTTAGATTATACCGTTATTAAACACATGCTTGCCATGACACCCAGTTCTTTTATTGCTCAGTTAGGTGGTAAGTTTTTTTTGATGACATTAAAAAAGGCGGTAAGCTTTGAAGTTCAAACTTAATAATTTTTTATTCTTTCAAATTTTACTTACAATTTACATCAAACTTTTCTCTTTTTAATAGGACAATTTTCACTTTGGATCGGCGGTTCCGTTGTTTCCGTTATTCAATTTTTTATTTATATTTGTGGTGGAAGTTATGCACATTTTTATCGTACTTACATTCGACGTTCAACAACTCAAAACAAAAAATATAACACAAATTTGCGTTTATCTAATACATATTCTGATAGTGATGATAGATTATCTTCATATACTGAAACCAGGATTTAAAGATATCTTTCTTTTTTGTTATGTTTTGAATGAATAAACATTTTATTTATAAATTTCAACATTATAACTTTCAAATACATTAATTACAGAATTTATAAGGGAAGTCAATAAGGCCGTTTCGCTGTTTGACCAGCTGGTATATTGAAATTAACTGAACAATCTGGGCTGAAATTTTGCGTATAAATAGCCAAGATAATTCTACGAAGGGGGTTAAAAGGGTTTTTTGTGGAATTGGAATTTTCGTGGAATTTTCAGGGATTTTAGCTGCGAGATCCGAAAACTTCGAAATTCTCGTTTGACGAGATTGCAGAAAAACTTAATTTAAAATTTCAAAACAAGATTGCACATACATTTTTACACTAAAATCTTTCTTCGTCACACCTTGGGATCTGTTTATTATCAAAAAAATCGAATCTCATATTTTTGACTTTTTTCGTATATGAAAAAATTGAAAATTCCATTAAAATTCCAAAAATTGCGTAAAAATTCCAAAATCCTTAAATTCTATAAGAACCATGTCCTGGCTACCTACACAGCTCAAATTTGTGCTTTAAAGTGTCAAATCCGATTTTTACTGAGCTCAGAAAACACAGTTCTCAAAATTTCGGATCTCGCAGCGAAAATCCCTGGAAATTCCACGAAAATTCCAATTCCACAAAAAACCCTTTTAACCCCCTTCGTAGAATTATCTTGGCTATTTATACGCAAAATTTTAGCCCAGAGTGTTCAGTTAATTTCAATATACCAGCTGGTCAAACAGCGAAACGGACTTATTGACTTCCCTTATATAAAAAAATATATGGATCGTCTGAAATCCACACAGAAAATCCTAATTGAAAAAGAATAGCTTGCAAGGCAAAATTTAAAAGTTTGTTATTACAATTTTTATACATGAAGAAAGTGACTTGTGCTGCAATAAAAGATCAGCTTCAATTTAGGCATACATTACCCAATATGTCACAGTACAGTATTTGTAATAAATTGAAAACAACTTTTCAAAAATCGGCTACAATAACGGAAAAATACCATATATCTTACACCGATTTACCATTAAAACGAGAATATTGAGGGGATAAAAGTTTGGATACAAAAATAAATTACAAAATATTACTTTTAAAGGCTTGAAAATAGTATTAATGTAATGGGAGCACCAGTCAAGCTAGGAAAATTACTCTAATAAATTAGTAAAAGAGGTTTCAGTGTTTCCTTCATTAAGGGTTCTTACGTGAAAGTGGCTTTTACAAAGTTAAAATCTGAAAAGGTTTTCCTCTAAATTTTATGATTATTTGTAATCTTTTTGTATGCGATTTCCAAATTTTTGTCAGCTTACATTTTTTTCCATTTTAAAGGAGGAGATCCATCGTGAACAAACTTTTTACTCCCGATTTTGATTGCATTTCTTGACGCAAAAACACCTTCATTGCAGCTTGTTTTTTTCTTCACTGCAGCTGGAAAAAAACAAGCTCCAACCTGATTTTTGTAAAAAACAGTTTATTCACGATGGATCTCCTTCTTTAATGGTAAAATTGTTTGAAATCTTTATAACTTGTTTTTAAGCTTCAGATGGCATTCTGAAAATACAAAAGTTTTCAAAGTCTTCACCGACATTGTATGAAGGTATGACAAAGTTTAATATTCCACTTAATCCCATGACTTGTCTTTTTGTTTTACTAAACTTTTCCCCTTTTACTGAATCTGAAAAACAACAAACAAATGTTATCTTCTTCGAAATTTAAAATGTGTTTGATTTTTTTTGCAATATAACCTTCAGCTTTTGTTGGTTTTTTGCAATGAATATTACGGTAAAAATGCATGAAAGGAAATGATGCAGCAAACTACCGTATACCAAAAATTGTTTCAATCAAACATGTAATTAAAAAAATTAAAAGCTGATTACATTACAGAAAAATCAATAATGCCAAACAACAATTATTAAAAATAACATGTTGTTGCAATCATTTTTTAGAAAAGAATTTCTTTATTTTCATATCCACCCCCATTTTTGCGTGCCTGTCACCGCTGCTGCCAAAAATCCTAGACATCCTAACAATCAGAGAGGGTCATAGCTATCATTTTTTGTTGTTTTTTCATTTCATTTTCTTAACAGCTAAAGATCTCTTAAATATATAATATATATATATATTTCCTCTAACTTCTCTATCCCATTCACATGGTTTTGATTGAAATTGTTCCATCAATCGATCCTTTTCCCTTTTTTTCTTTCTTTCTTTCACGTCACGGCTTAACTTTAGCAACAATATTTTCTCTTTTTCTTTTTCAACTAGCTTCTTCTTCTTCAACTTCTTCGTCAAGCAAACGACTGACTTGAAGAGTCCGGAAAAAAAGAACGTAGAAAAATAAGGTAAGCAAAAAAAGAAAGAAAAAAATGTGAAAGCTGAACACAAAAAATCACTCTGTTTCTTTTCCCTTTTTAACTTTAGGAACATTGGGAGAGAAAAAAATAAGACAATAAAGCAAAAATTCGCTCGACTTGACAACTTAACTTCCGTCGATAAAAAACTTAAAAATCTCCTTCTCTCTCTTTCTTTTTCTGGTATAAAGCATAGGCGCGAGCCCCGTGTGTGTATATATCTTAAACTTTTTGGAAGAAGAGGATAATAATCAGGTGAAAAGGTTAACAAAAGACAAAAAAAATTTAATGATGCGCGAGGATTTTTTTGTATTAAAGTAAATCTTGAGTGAAAAAAAAACATTCAACAATTTTTATTATTTCTTTGTTTCCCAATTATCTGTTTATTTTTTTTCTTTAACGTTTTGATTTCAATTTTTGGTGTTTGTTTGTTGCATGTTATCACTGATAACAATTTACCTTCTGACATTCTTATCAAAAATTCTTTTTGGCATTTTTTGTTTTAAAATTAGATTTTATTCTTTTCACAAAAAAAAGAATTTTTTCCCAAATTTTGTTCTTTTATTTTTTTCCGTGATTCATGAAAATATTTTCAATGTTTGCCTTCTTTTTTGATTGTTTTCTTCCTTTTTCAGAAAGGCATCAAAAAAAAGAGAAAAAGAAAGCAATCACAAGAAAAAGAAATAATAATAGAAGAATAAAAAAAACACGAAGAGCCCGAATTCATCGCTTCGCTTTTTTTTCTTCGAAGGGCGCGCATGAGCGTCAGCGTCCCTTCTGATTCAGAATCGTTCAATTCGTCATTAGGAACGCCTACCAACTGATAATAGAAGAAACAAAAAAATACGAAAAAATGGTGTTTTTGCCGAGTACCGCGGTGATGAGTGCCGAAGAAGCTGCAAATGTAATTAAAGTCGATGAATGTGATCGTTACGACGGTAAGATTACCTCGATTTTTATAATTGCGTTTTCAAAGCTCTTTTTATATAATTTTTATGCTTATTTTAGTATTTTCAAAAAATTTTTGAAATTTAAAATCCAATTACTTTATGGATTTTAGGAATAATAGCTTTTGTGTTTCGTTAAAAATGAAAAAAAAATGACGCACTTTCTATTTTTCTTTTTTACTCCCAATTAAACAGCTGTGTTCACTTGTGATAACTTGCAAATAATTTTTTTAAAACTTTTATTTTCCTTCTTTTTTGAAGCGCAATGATTTTTAATGTTAAAGGCTTGTAGTGCTCTAAAAATAAAGTTGTAAACAAGGTGATGGTGGAACACACATTTCTTCTTTCTTTATCTATAGTAGTTAAAATATCACATATTGTTTAAAACATAAACACATTGAACCAATTTCATATTTTTTAGAAGAATGGACTCCACCATTTGATGCTCGAGACAGCGTTCTATTAAAGACAAATGAAAAATTCACAGATTGGTATGATTTATATGATTGTCTTGGAGAGTGAGTTTTCATAAAAAAAGATTCATGCATCGAATTACTGTAGTAATACAAGAAAAATTTAGAGGTAAATTTGGAAAAGTTTATCGATGCCTTGAAAAATCAACAAAACTTGAACTTGCTGCAAAATGTATTAGATTGAAACGGGATGCCGATAAAAAACAAGTTGAAAAAGAAATATCATTTATGACTCGAATGAGGCATAAATGTATTGCACAAATTTATGATGCTTTTGCATTATCAAGTAATGAAGTTGTTTTAATTATGGAACTGTAAGCATTTATATCCCATCACTTTCAACATTACGGTAATTCTAATATTTTAGTGTTCATGGTGGTGAACTATTTGATCGGGTTGTGGAGGAAAATTATATTTTAACTGAAACTGCAGTTGCAATGATTGTTTATCAGATATGTGAAGCAATACGCTACATTCATAGTCACAATATTATTCATCTTGATCTCAAGGTTTCTTTTATTTTTTGCTTTTAATAATTCGTTTTTGACATTCAGAAAATTTCTTTGATTACTGTAGACAAAAATTTTTTTAATTTTGATGCATTTTTGTTTTTCTTTAAATTGCAAATGTTGTGCAAAAGTTGTAAAACAAATTATTTTTAGCCAGAAAATATTATGTGTGTTACTGAAACGGGAAATCAAATTAAATTAATTGATTTTGGTCTTGCTCAATATTATGATGGCGAACATGATTTATTATTTATGGCTGGTACTCCAGAATTTGCAGCACCAGAAGTTATTAAATTTGAACCACTCGATTTTCATACTGATATGTGGAGTGTTGGGGTTATTGTTTATATTTTGTAAGTATAAGTAATTACTTACTTACATGCATAATTTAAATATTTGTTATTAGATTATCCGGTGAATCTCCATTTCTTGGTGATAATTTGGCTCTCACTTATTTTAATGTTGAAAGAGGTTTATGGGAATTTTGTGAAGAATTCGATGATAATGGGGTATCAGATGATGCACGGGATTTTATTAAAAAATTATTAATTCTGGATAAAAGGTAATACTTGTTTTGTAATCTTTATTTATAAATTAAATACAATTACAGTAAACGCATGCTTCCGGATGATTGCTTACAGCATCCATGGATTTTATATCATCGTGAAAGGGCGCGTAAAAATCGTCAAGATGAATCAAGTAAAATTGATACAACAAAACTTCGAAGCTATGTTCGGAATAAGAAATTTAGAGTATGTTTCGTATTTAATTTTTCATCTTACCTTTAAAACCTTATTCATTATTTAGCGTGCTGTTTTCGGTGTATTATTTGTGAATTCCATTGTTCGCCTTTTTAAAACTCTTAAAGAGAAAAAGAGTGAAACTGGTATTGAATATGTTAAAAATATGTTGAATGCTGTAAATGAACAAAATGAAAATGGTGAAGGTAGTAGTGCCAGCACTTCAATATTCAAAAAAGCAATAAATATGAAGCGAAAAAAGAACGCCGATGCAGATGATGTTGCTGGACCTTCAACAGTGACAACAACCACACTCTCCACAGATGAATTGGAAGCTAAAACTCAACGCTTGGATAGTGGTCTTGGAGAAGGTTCAACAAAAGTTTCTGCCGTGGAAGGGCCGGAAGAACCACCACCTATTATGATTCATATTCCAATAAATGAAACGGAAACAGCGAAGCCAAGTCGTGAAGCATCACCCATTCCAGAACAGTCAAGGAATGCTTTGAATGTTATGGATTCCAAAAATTTTGAAAAACTAACATCTGAAAGTGATGAAGAAAAAGGCAGTGGAAATAAAATAAAGAAAAAGAAAAGCACATCAACAAAAATTTCACATGATTCTGCATTAAGTCCTGGGCTGGTGTCACCAGTTGTCAATAAAAATACTGCCCCTACAACAATGACTACATCAACAGCTTCAGCAACACTGCCTTCAAAGAATGCTTATTATAATAACAATAATGAGTTAACAGTGACATCAGCATCATCTGTGCCCTCATCTGCAGCTGTGACCACAACAACAGCAACGAGTGAAGAAGAAGGAGCACCAAAACCAAAGAAAATTGTTCGAAAAAAGAAAATTGTTAAACCCGTGCTGACTTTAAGAGATGTTGAAGTTCCAGTTATGAAAGCAAAGAAAGCTAAAAAGAAGTCAATTGAAACAATTCTGGATACTCCAAAAGGAAGCTCTTTGGAAGCAGATAAAAAGCTGAGCTCTGAATCAAAAGAGGACCAAACACCTATTGAAAATCCTGAAACTCAACCCATTCAAACACTCATAGGAAGACGGCGTGGATCTGCAGATAAAAGGGGTGGACTTGTCGGAAATTTGTTAGGAAAGTTTGAACAAAATCTCGATGCAAAACCTCCTATGAAATTTGCTGTCTCCGGTGTTGTACCAGTTAAAAAGGTGGTATTACCAGTCGGATTACCTCGCCCACCACAAAAACCAAATCCTTCACCCCAGTGGACATCTGCAACGGATGTTGTTAAAGTTAATGGGCTTCCTGCAAAAATTGAGAAAATTCCAAATGAAACAACAAAGATTGAAAATGTCACAAAGACAGAGATCCCAATGGAACTTGAAAGGAAAATTGTTAGTGAAAAGCGAACAAGCATCAGGAAGAAAAATTTGAAAGAAGAACACAGCATCGCTGATGACACAATTACAGAATCAAAGAAATCAAATACGGATTCATATGAAGTTGGAATTCATGCAACCACCAAAATTCAAGAAGGCGCAGAAAAACTTTCAAAAACTTCCTCCAAAGCTCTTTATGTAAATGAGATAAAAATGGTGGAGAAGGAGAAATCAGAGAACAAGACACCGGAAGTTTTACAACTTCTTGCAGAAAAGAAAATAACGTCAGTTGAAAAGCTTGGATTAAATCAAATTAATTCTGAAAATGGCGTAAAAGTTTTGGAAAGAAGTTTAAAATTAAAAGAGGAAGAAAATGCAAAAGCTTTAATTTCGATAAAATCTGTAAAAGAGGAGAATGTTGGAGGTGCAATGGTTGTTGAATCCAAAAAAATATTTGAAGCTAAAATTGGTAATGGTGAAAAAGTTGAAAGTTTGAAAGTGGAAAAGAAACAAAAGATAACTGCAAAACCTCCGAAGCCCGATGACTTCAAAGACGTGAGTTTATAGTTTTCTTTTTTTCACAAAGAATGTCTCATAGCCAACAAATACATATATCTATTTTCAGGTCAAATTACGAAAAAGTAAAAATAAATCTTTTGATGATTTATTAAATGACTCTAATGATAAAAAGAAGTCGTCTAATAATGTGACGTTGAGAAAGAAAGAAGAAGTCCCAAAACATAATGATGTGGGACGAAGCGGAAGCGTTCAACCAAGGCCACCACATAAGACGCAATCTGCAATGAATGTCCATGACTCAACAATAACAACATTTGCATACAACAAAAATAATAATCAATCACATCATAACTTTAAATCAAATGATGGTGAAACAAAAACAAATCGATTTAGCATTGAATTAACACCTGAAGAAGTTGAAGTTATTCAAGCAAAAGAAAGAGATGCATATGATTTTGGGAATTTACGGGCGCAACTTGAACGTCGTGTAAGTGGTGATCGACCTGTAAATGAATTTGAGGAATGGAGAAAGGCAAAAGCTGAAGAAGTTCGATCATCCTTACATGATAGCACAAATATTAAAAGAGCAATGAAGAAATGGATTTCCATGGATAAAGCAAATCGAGGAGGAGAATAATAGCTCATTTTTTAAAAAAAAACAGCGTGTATTTTTGTCCTCTTTCTTCTTCTTTTTTTATTTTATTGTTTCTTCTTCTCATGAATTTTTTATTTTCATCAAAGATGGAAAAAAGGGGGATAAAAAAATATATTTGGGAGTTCAAACATGTTTTTTTTCTCATTTTTCAAAAAGGATGTACAGTGTTATTTTTTTGTTTTTCTTTTTTTTTCTTCATTTTCGTTTATGAACTTTAAACTTGAAGAATATCTTTCGTTTCTAAAAGTTTTTTAAATATTTTTTCATCAAGTCAAAATACGTGGAATATTTAGTCTATCATCTCTTGCTTCTCTTTAAACATGTATTTTTCTTTCATTCACACATCATTCAAAAAAAGGCTAACAAACTTTGAGGGAGGGAAAGCTTGATTTTGCAGTTTTTTATTCACGCAATTTCAAATTTTTTAAAAAATTCTTTTAAAAAAACTAGTAGCATTTTTTGATGTTTTTTCTTTTTGCATATTGTATTATACATATTTGATAAATTAATCACATATTGTGATATTTGCTTTTGTTGTCTTCAAAATAAAATGAAAGTATATCTTTGATGATGGAAAACAAAAGCAACCTACCAATAGCAATTCTTTTATTTTATTATTATTCATTTTTGTTCATTTATTTTTATCTGTTTTAAAAATTTATTTATAAAATTTTAAAAAATAAAAAAGGTTTCTTTAAAAATTTTTTATAATGGTGCAAAAATGACTGCGTCACACAAAGAATTCGACGTCTTAATTACCAAATCTGAATAACATCAAAAAGGAAAAGAAAAAAATGGGGAAGAAAGGAAGGGCATTTCAATGTTTTCTGAATTGAAAGTTTTCCTTTTTACTACTAACAGACTTCTTTCGTGGGGTTATAAAAACACTTTACTACAACACCAAATTTTCACTTTCACAAATTACATATTATATACGATATTATATTTATGACTATTAGCTTTATCCACATTAATTTTTTTGTTGTTCTTTTAGGTGGTTAAACAAAGCCCAAAAAATATTTTAAAGATTGACTTTATTTTTTTTAATAAAGATAATCAAATTTGTAGAATTAATTTTCTATAAAGCTCCAAATTTGTTTTGTATGTAATCAAAGAGGCAAGAAGCCAGAAAAATCCTATGGCCAGCCCATATAAAAAATAAGTACTCATTGTTTCACATGTTTGCAATCGTATTTTCTTTTGCTTTTCCATTTATTTTTTCTCCGGAGAGCATTTCCGCAGCGTCACATCCCTTTTCTTGTCTCTTTATCCCTTCAAAACACCTGGTTTTAACAACAATGCTTACGTAGCTCTAAATTAGGCTTTTAATATTTTTGGGAATTATTGTTCCAAAAGTTTTTTCCCTTTTTTGGACAATACCTTTGGACAATACTTTTTGGTCCAAATTCTTTAAACTTACTAAAAATAACCCAAAAAGTTTTTGAAATTTCAAAGATATATTTTACAACCTTGTTTTTTGAACTGTTTTTTTTTTCTTCAAAACAAGTAAGAACTTTTTTTCCAAGAAGAATAGAAATAATAATAGCTTTGTTGTGTTGTCTGCAGCAAAAAAAAGCTTCTTCTCTTTGTAGACTACCTCCGACTACGGTAGGCAGACATGTAGAGAGCCTCCGACTTTAATGATCCCATATATATAATATAAGTGTTTGTGCTTTTATTATTCATTATTAAAACCCTCATTAATAATAAATAATAATACTTTTTAATATTTAAAATTTTGCAAAATTTAAATCTTTTAAAGAGCTTCAAAACAGATTTTTGGAATAATCTTAAAAGCAAACAAAAATTGGGAGATTTTTGGTCAAAAGTTTGCACCCAAAAAGGGGATATCATTAATCTGTACAAAAATAGATTTATAACAAAATGATTCACTTTAAGTTTCGACAAAACAAAACAAAGTGATAATTTTATAGTTGTTTTTTTTTGAAAATAAATATATCTTTTATTTTTTCTTTCTGTAATTTTTGTCAGTTTTATTAATTTTACGAAATTTATTTTCGAATCAAAAAAAGTAGCAAAAAAACTGAGTCATACGATTAAAATTTTAAGCATATTTTTTTGAAGATTGAAAAAGAGGAGATTATAAAAAACTATAAAAACTTTGCGAAAGAAAAAAATTTAAAATATTTTGTAAGATTAAAATGAGTGTGCTATGATCCAATTTTTATTCTAAAGTGTTATGGTTGCTTCTATTTTTAAAATAATTAAATTTATGGCTGGTGTCTAATAGTTGGCTAGCTTTGCAGCAAGGTGTTTTCAAAAAAAATTTAATTTAATAAACTGATGTTAAAAGTTCTTTAATAACGATTTTTTCAATTTTACACTTTTTAAAATTTAACAGAAGTAATTAAATTTTTACAACCTGTGTGTGTACCCACACCACTTCGCGCTCTTTCTCTCTCTTTACAGTATTTATAAATAAATTATGAATTCAAAGTAATATATATATATCTTATTTTTACTATTTCCTTGTCAAATGAAAATAATAATTAAAAAAATATGATTATATGCTATGTTTTTTTTAATATAATAATATGAAATTAAAAAAAGGGTGGTGTTTTTTTTCGCATCCGTAGAAGCAGGGGTGTCAATCAAGGGGTATCGAATATCCTTATCGCGTTTAATCACTCTTCAAAAAAATAGAGAGAAACAATAGAATGATGCCATAACTAATTTAAAAACTTAAGCAACCAATCCTGTGACGGTAGTTTTTCTCTGATATAGGCGGAGTCAACGTGTATGTTTTTTTCATGAAAAAGCCTTTTTTTTGCTGTCCCTCAGCAAAAAAGATATGTTTTTATAGCGAAATTTTGTCATTTAACAAATCTTTTTTGTTTTCTCGAGGATCTTACGCAAAACCGACTTCTTTTCGCTCCCATTCATTCATTCATCTTTTGCAAATAATTCGTTTTTGGTCAAAAAGAACTTTTTAAAAATCCTTTATTTCCGGCTTAATAAAGGATAAATTTGTTGAGCTTTATAAGCTTTAATTTTAAGCTTTTTAAGATTGGTCCTGAATATATATTTATTGAAAAGAAAGTGCCCAAGAAGGATAAAAAAGGTCGTGTCACATCATTTGTTAAACTCATTTATCAAAAAGAAACGACTTCAACACCTCAAAAATTATGATGACATTTTTTAAGTTTTTGTGAGAAAAAAAAGTGCGAAAAAAGATATTCAAAACCGTATATTTTTATTTTCATTATTGTTGCCGCAGTTGCTTTGTTTTTTTTTGATTGTTATTAATATTTATTTAAACTGAAATGTATACTTTATTTTATACAATTTATTCAAAAGTAAGTTTTTTAACCATTTAATTTTATTGTGGTTTATTTACTTTTTTTATTTTGAGTTTAATCAAATCTTCCATGTATTTCCTGGTTGTCTTACCTAACTTTCAGTGAAATCATTGCATTTCTCTTCCCTGTCTTCTTTTTTATTTTATTGCTTTAACAAACATGGAACAAAAATGTTTCACTTTCATTTCCTTTTTTGTTGTTTTTTTAAAGCTCACCGATTTAAGGGGGGAACGGCGTCACGGAATTGAAACCCCTCTTAAAAATATATTTTTGCCTACACTTTGCTATAAAAAGAAAGAAGGTTATAAAAATTTTGGAAGATAAATTATGTCGTCGTCAATGACTGAGAATGACCTAATCAGTATATAGCAGTAATAGGATTAAGCATTAAACAGATGTGTTTCAAGTCATTTTTTTGAAGAAAAGAATATTATGAAAAACAACATGTCTGTTTTTTATATGTTGCAAAAAAAGATGCGGAAATAACACTAGTAATTGTCTTATCATTTTTGTTATTATCTTTCTCTCTCTTTTTTATTATTAAACTTATTACTGCAAGAAAAAGTAGAGTGCCAAATGATTACGGTAGATTCATGCAATAAGAAATTAAATGGACACCCTAAAATATATGTATGATAAAGATGAAAAGATTAAAAAAATCTGTGTATTTGGTCTTTTTTTCTTTTTTTAGAAGATACAAAAAAGATAGAAAAATTTTTAAAACGTAGATAGTGTGACGATAAAAAATTTTTTTTGCACCGTATATCATGGATGTTGACATCTTAGTTATATTCTTTTACTATAATCCAGAATATTAAAAAAATGTTGATGATTTGGAAAACTTTTAGGATTTCTTTTTGTAGTTTTTATAAAACAATTCCGGCTTTTGTTTTTGAAGAAAAAAAACATATTTCAAGAATTGAAAACTTTTATAGCAGTTTATTTTTGCTTAATTTTTTAACCCTCGCATTATTTTTGCTGTTATCTCCCAACAGAAAAAAAATAAATAAATGAAAAGGTTAAACATACTTTATTGGGGGGTTTCGGTGCATGCTACTTGATGGAATACAAATTTTCTTTTCTTCGCCTTCTTATTATTTCTTATCCTTACATTTATGTTAATCATCAAATGACATTCTTTTTTTTAATCAAACTTCTTTTACAATGTTATTTTAATTAGCATTTCATAAATGGTGACAAGTTTTTGCTGTGTAACAAATAAAAAAAAGTGGGCGGAGTAGGATTAATAAAAGTAGATAGAAGATGGTATAACGGAAAAAATATATCATTAAAATTATTTATTAGAGACCATTTCTTTTGTTTATTATCATTCACATTTCTATTGTTTTATTATTTTATCTTGTTGTCGTCGTATCCTTGATGTCATATTTGTGTACTAAGAAAAAGATTATATTCTATTCTACCCTATTATATTGAAAAGCGAATTAACACTTCAATGTTTCTACTTTGTTCTACTGTAAGCTCTTTATCTTTTCCGGTTTTACTTTTATACTTACTTACCTTTACCTATGTGACTTTCTTCAACTTTTATAAAACAAAAGACTGAATTTTTGTCTCATATTCAAATAGATAACCCATCATTTTTATATGAGATAATAAATAAAAAAAGGCCGAAGAGGGATACTTTCTCACGCACACAAAGGTATTACATTACAATAAAATTTACAACGTCATAACAAGATTTTAAAGCTTTTTAAAATTATTCAAAAAAGACGACTTTTCACTTCACTTTTTAATACAATTTTTATTTTAATTTTTTTTGCTTTTTGGTTGTTTATACTTGTGTTACTTTTTTCCCCATGATAGACAACTTTTTTCGAAATGCCGTTTTAAAATTTTGTCATTGTTTTTATTTGGAATTATTTACCTATTTTTTTTGTTTGAGTTAATCTGTTTGAACGAGTAATCTTTTGCATCGCTTATTCTTTTTCGGTTGTTTTTTAAAAATTTTATTTTTTTTCTAAAACAACATCACTTTAGCGGGGCGCAATTTATGTGTAGTGTTAGGAACTTCTTACTGTAAAATGTACAAAGCAATTCAGGTAAGATAATATTCGTCTATTTTTGAATCATAATATATCTTTCTATAATCTTTTCCTTTTCCCTTTCATTCTCAAAAAATCCTTCAAAAGATATATCAAATTACCATTAAGAAGAAATATTTTTAGATACTGGTATCCTCTTTCCACAGATGCATCCTATTTATGGTACTTCTGTTAAACATTATTGGTTCAATAGAGTAAGAAAAATTCCCATAATTTTGAAACATTTATTAGATTTATTTATTTAGATGTCGTCATAAACGGGCTGAATCATTTGATACAAGAGAAGAATGTTTTAATCGATATCAGAATATGGATCATCATCAAAGTTTTTCGGAGTGGTTACATCGAAAAAATACATCACATTATTCACCAATTATACCTTCATATCATCAAGCATTATTGAAAATTCAGGTATTTAACGTGCTAAAAGTATACGATAACCATAAAAATCATTTTAGGAGGGTGGTTTGAGGCATGGTGAACAAGTAACATCGGGTGCTTCATCATGTAATACTCGAAAAATGAGTGTTATAAGTTCAGAAACACCATTGCGTGAAAGAGCTTTATGTAAATTTGAATACATACTAAATTATAACCCAAAAGTAGGTTATTGCCAAACACTGTAATAATGTTTAAATATTTATCTATTTTTAGAGGATACCTGCAGCTTTAACAGAAGTAAAATGCTCATGTCCAAGACCATCAACAAAACTTGTTGGTAAACGAATATTTGAATGTGAGCCATTACGATATCAAGTTCGTGTTCTATTATTTGATGATCAGTGTAATACATACTCCGAACAAGTTGAAACAATTGCATTAGCTTGTATCCCAGTTGTTCAGGTAAGAGATGGCTCATTACGTCGTACAAATCTTTATATTGTATCACGTCCTTCTTTACCTTCACGTGGAGGAATTTCATACTTCTCTGACTATCAAAAAACATCTTTCTAAATAACTATGGTTTACACGGTTATCAAATTTTAAAGTTTCAGGCAAATGTTTACACAGATGGCGATGCGAATATTATGGTGCCAATCAAAGCAGAAATACCGACATAAAAAATTTTTAATTTTTAAAAAAGCTTGCGCGCTTTGCTAGGCAAGTGTAGATCATTTTTTAAATGTTTTTCTTTAAGTGAATAAATTAAATTAGATCTCGCAAAATAAACGAACAAATATTCGCTTGCTTTAAAGCTTTATTTTTTAATTCCATTTTTTTCTGTTAGTTTGATCTCTAATTTTAAAGAAAATTTGATATTTTCTGTCTGTATTTCATCATCTTCATTATTTTATACTTTCCTGTTATTTTTATTTATCTTTTTTAAAACCAAGTAAATGTTTTCTTTGGTCTTTCCTTCTTTTTACAGTTTTTAGCTTCTTAATTTATTTAAAATCTGCATCCCATTACTTTTTAAGTGCAACAGTATTTGCTTGCCATATTTAGTTATACTTTTAATACAAAATTTTTTATGAAATAAAATCATCACAATATATTTTTTCGATTTACTTCCAGTAATTTTTTGTTGCAAAAAAAACACAGTGATAACATTACCATACAAAAATAAGTTTCTTCACAAAAAAAGCGAAATAAAAACATACCACGCGCTTATCCTTTTATGTACTTTTTTAATCTTTGAAACTTAAAAATATACAAAAAATTTCTTTCTTTACTGCAAACGGTCTCATCTTATAGGTATTGTATCTTTTGATCTTCTTTTATATTCAATATATTTTTTGTTTTGTTTTTTATTTACTTTGTTTATTGTTTATGAAGCGAAACCCTGGGAGTTGAAATGGGGTCGTTTCTGTATTATTATTATTATCTTATATTTCGTTGTATTTTATTTACTGACGGAATTACTCATTTTTCTGTAAAAACAATAGTGTGTCTATATGTCGTTTTTTGTATTTTTAATTCTGTTGATTGATGTTTGTAATTCTTTGTCAAAAAAACTTATGTTTTTATTGTCTTTTACAGTATGCTTCTCCTTATTTTTTTGTTGATGACTAAGTAAAATAAAATCTGCTTATTTTATATATTTTATTATTTTAAGTTATCACATATAAATTATTCGAACCCGTATAAAAAAACATATTAACATACAATAAACATAAGATTAATAAGTAAAGTAAAGTAAATGCACGAAATAAATGGTATTTAAGGTAGTTAAAATTAAACATCTAATAAAGATTGACGATCTGAACGATTATCATCTCCCCAATCAAGAGGAATAGTTGGTCGATGGCCAGATGGTAATGCAATATGACGCCAGAATGTACGACCATTTTTGAGATTTAAGAATTCATACCAAATATCAGCAAAATCTGGCTTTAACCATGGCAAACAGAATAGCTTCCAAGAAGTATAATTTTGACCTTTCTAAAAACAATTTAAAAAATTAATTACCACCAAAAACAAATAAAAGTTACACTTACTAAAATTTCAATATATGTTGTATTACTTGAAATTAATAAAACATTCCATAAAAATAATCCACCCACAAGTCCAAAGATAATAAGGCACAAGACAAATGCAAAAAATATTGATGCTCCAATCATTTCATCCCCGTATGAACATAATTTTGGTACCCAAAAGAAGGATTCTTCAAGGCCTTGATGACAAAAAACCGTATCACTGGTAGGCTGAAAAAAGGTCAAAGTTGAAAATTATACGTGACATGAATATTTTTTCAGAAATCTATTTTGAGTAGGAAAGAAACAGATGACAAAAAAGAAAGTTCACAACCATAATTATGCTAATACTAATCTTCATAATTATCATTGACATATTGCAAAATTTTTTATGCAAACATAAATGACCGTAATCTAGTTAGATTGGCACATGGTAAATTTCGAGGAAAAGCCAACGTCGTCATTCAAAATTTTTCCAGTCTTGTTCTTTAATCTTTTCAAAAAAACCAAAATCTTGATAAAAAATTGTAAAATTTTTCAATTAGATTATTGGAACGATTGAAATTAAAACTTAATAATGTTAAACTTTAATGGCAAATGTGATCTTTAGGGTTAAAAAGTAATCGAGCAAAAACTCAAATTTCAACCATCTTATACGTAAACGTAAGTAAAGTAGCAAAAAAGGAATTAGTAGTACAGTAATCTAATTATGTTGCAGATTTTACGAATGAAAAAAATAAAGTAAAGCTGTTAGCTAAAACCCAAAAAAAACTAAAATACTTACCCGCCAATAATTGTAATAAAAAGTTGAAAAAGAAATGGTACAGTATAGAAAGCAAGCAAGTGAGAGAAAACCCGTAAATTGAAGAAAGAATCGATGATTTCCTGCTCCAACACACCGATTGATCCAAACACAATGATGATCCATATTGACAACACATTCATCACATAAACTGCAATGATGAGTATTATAATCTTTTGGAGTCTGACATCTGTAACAAATTGGAATTGGAGGAGCCTGTAATTAAAAAATAAATTTAAATGGAAATTGTGGTATGTTCAAATAAGCAAATAAAAAAGATTTCAAGAAAAAAGCATTTACATTTGGATCTTGTTGAATCACTTTTGGTGGCCTACCAGATGGTGTATTGGAAGCTTTGTGATAATGATAAAAAATATTAATAAGCAGATACACAGAAAGAATTGCAAGAAAAAGAATTAAAGGTGTTGGCATCCATAGGCTTTCATAAGGAAGGGCAACCGCAAATGCCATAACAAATACAAATGAAACCAAAGAATATACAAAGAAAAGAAGAATCTAAAAATAAATAGTAATACCAATAAAACCCTTTAAAAATATGTGTCAAAAAACTTACTCTTCCAAGACCTTTGCGAATAAATTTATCAGAACACATAATAAAGCAACCAAAGCATTTCTGAAATCGACGTGTTTTGCACCACCAAAAACGAGGATCATGAGTAAGTTGATTAAGCCATTCGTCGGTCATATCTGCAAGTAATTGAATTGAATCAACAAAGGTGGTTGATTCAATTCAATTGGTCGAAAATTCGTCTATTTCTTTTGCGCAAATAGACGACGAAATGTGTACAAAATTTTATTCATGCAACAACGAAGAATAATACAAGATATGATAATTTTTCAATCAAGCATTAAACGAACGAGTTGTCGAAAAAAGTGTAAAAAAGACATGTACATTTTCGCTTTAAGAATGCATGCTTTTTTCTAAGTTTGGATATTCACAGAAAAGGAAGGTATTCCATAACTTTCATGTAACTCTTCCGTATTATGACTTTTTATAGCAGTTTTTTTAAATTTATTTTAATTTACAAGGGGATAAAGAGAGCTCCTTGCAGATATGTTACGAAGATTCAATCTACCCAAATTTTGTGCAGGGAAAGGTCGAGGACACTGATTAAAATAAGTGAAAGCAAGACGAAAAATTTGTGGAAATGGCATTATTAAAGGAAATCAATGTTAAAGATATGTTCTTTAAGACGTCATAACAAATATGATTTTTTAAAAATCATAAATGACATTAAAAGTTAAGTATTTTATGTTTTCAAAAATAAATATGCGTCTACAATAGTTTTAATCATTTGTGGATTATTTGACGAGCCCACTTGATTAGGGTTAAGTGATTGTTGAGATATCCCTCAAATAAATGGAGAATGTTCGTTGGTTTGATGTAACGTTTTTATTTTTTCATTCACAAAACGAAAAACGAAGAATAAAAACGTAAATTTGCATGAAAAGAAAAAAGTGTATCAAACTTTGCCCTGCAAATACTGTTACGTGCAATGCAGATTAATCTAACCTGCATGAGATTGTGAGTGAAAAACTTTTTTTATCTGTATCTTTTTGTGACTGTAGCTATTTTTAACAGTTCACTTTTAAATTTCACTACGCGGTTTGGAGCGTCCATTAAAGTGGTTAATCCTCTCTTTGTTGTGTGTTTGTTATTGTAACTTGATTGAATCTTTTATTGTTTGTTGTAAGCCTGTAAGACAGCAAAGTGTAAAAATGCCAAGAAGAAAAATTGAAAGAACACCTTTTCAAGAAGCCGCTCATGAAGAAGAACTAAAAAGAAGTCTAGCAGAAAGGCATAGTAATAAGCGTGCTGAGCAAATATTTGAACAAAGAAAAGCTGAAAATGAGCGTAAACGACAACGGATGTCTCATAATCGAGAACAATAATCAGAAGCCAAAAAAAGCCGCAAGAGTTGAAACAGAACGATTGAGATTAGAAGCTCAAAGAGCTCAAAAAAAAGAAAGAGTTGAACAAAACGAAAGAAGAACGAATAAGAGAAAGAACAGAGCTCAGCGTGAATAATCGTCAGAAGCTGAAAATTAGAAGCTTAAATTTAATTTTTTAAAACATAGTTCTATAGCTTAAACTAGACGCTTGCGGGCCGAAGGCCCGCTTTATCCCTAGTGTAATTAAAAAGACACAATGGAAGAATCAATTGTATCATTCCATGACAACCAAAAAACATCGAAATTTTTGTAATATCTTATAAAAAATAAAACTTTGCATAAAATATTACTGTCTCAAATGAAGATCCATATGGCTGTCAATTTTTTTCGGATATTCTTTGTTTTCTTCTGTAAAGATAAAAATTATGCAAATTTTGTTTGTCCTTAACATTATAAAAATGATTCAGCTTTTATTGTTTTCCATAAAATTGGCGTTATGGGATCTTTCCTGAGTAGTTATGAGTAGTTATGAGAGAGTTATGGAATGCCTCCTTTTTTCCATGAAGCTTGCTTACTTTTTACCTTTATTTAACAACTTGTCAACAAAGAAATTTAATTATCACGAAAAAAAATGAAAATCGTTATCATTATCGTTGAGGAATTGGTTCTAAGACGAATGCTAGGACAAAAAAGTTATTCCCGTGTTTTTTTTACTATCGTGTTTAATCGTTGATGTTTATCGCCATTACATTTTTATTTTTGCAGCCGGAAATTATATATGTATCGTCGAATATTTACTTACTTTCAAAAATTTCAAAGGCTTCATACGGTTCGTAGTTATCCATCTGCTACCCTAGAATCAAAAAAAATCATTTTTCAGGCTTATTCTAATCCAGCAACATGGTATAATTTTCACAAATATAAACGTCTTGCATTCAAGCTATACAAGCCACCATGTATTCTTGCACTTACTGGTTTTTCTATGACTGATTATGGTTTGTCAGATGATGAAATTATAAAGTAAATATTTTTAATAGCTTTTTTAAAAGAGACAATACAAAAATCTTTTTTAGGGAAGCAAAAGTTATCGAAAGTCAAGATCATTCACATAAAGCTGGAAATGGATGGGAAATTTTAGTTGAAGAAAAAGAACTGAGAGTTTATCGTCGCAAACTACCTGGTAAAAGTGAACTCTATGAATATAAATGCTCCGGTACATATTACGATATTACTCCTCGAAATTTTGTTGACGCTCAGGTACGTGATTTTTTGATTTGTTTGTTTGTTTTTCATCTACGAGAAATTCACTTAACATTCATAATTGTATTTCAGTTAAATATTGAATATCGTCGTGAATGGGATACAAATGTACTTGAATTAGAAATTCTAAGTGATGATCCTACAAATCATATTCAAATTGTTCGATGGGTTGCAAAATATCCTTTTCCAATGAATGCTAGAATATACATTTATGTTCGAAAGAAAATTGTCGATGAAGAAGCTCGTAAAATTATTGTAAGCAGTCATGCAGTTGATGAAAAATTAATTCCTGATAAAAGTAAACATGTTAGAGTGAATAATTATCGTTCAAGTATGGTAATAAATGCTCATAAGTCTTTCGATGATGTATGTTTTTTAAATTCTTTTTTTGCTATTTACATTGAAATGATTTTAGGATGGCCTTGATTATGTATTAACGTATCATGATGATCCACAAGCTAATATTCCAAATACCGCTTATAATTGGATTGTAAATCGTGGTGGTCCGTATTTCTTGAAGCAAGTTCATATTGCTGCCAAAAAGTTAGAAAAAGCTCAGGAAAAACTTCTTCATAAAAATTAATGGGTTAGTACTGATAGAAATAAAGATATATTATAAATCTATTTATGTTATTTGTGTAATTACAGTACAACATTTAAAATAGGGTACACATATTTGGCTTCAATATCATTTGATAATTGTAAAAATATTACGGTATTGATACACTCAGATGGAATATGATAGCAATTATAGTAGTTCAGGCGTTATTGCATAGTCGGACTCAATGTTAGAATTTCGGTTACTCTTCTTTTGTTTGAATTAGATCATACAATGATACATCTTCATGAATTAAATTTTCCCTTTGAACTTACTTTTTTCGCTCTTGAATTATTTTAAGTGTGTTCACCGAAGAACTTGAAAATGAATATTAGAAAATACTTTTAAAAAGAGAAAATGAGGTACAAGATTAAATTACGAAGATATTTCAATAAACTGTTTTTTAAAATTTAAGTATTAAAAATTTTATTTCATTTTTAAAATCGTTGTCTCGGTTACTGTAGCCGTTTTAAAAAAATTTTACTTTTTTAATTTTAACCATTAAAGGCTTTTGTCTCAGCTATAAATAGGTAATGAATGGTGACAATTGCAGCCTTCTTTTTAATTTGAGTTAGATAAAATGTAGTTTCAACTGAACCTTGTTGCTACTATTCTTGTCTTCCAACACCGCTTTTTAAAAAAGTATTCTATTTTTTAATTAGGGTTTTCTTTGAGTTACAAATATGAATATTTTTTCTTTGAACAAAAAAGTTGTGAATACTACATTTTGCAAAACCAAATAGAAATGAAAATAAATATTTATTTCGGTCTGCTTATTAGCCTTTGCATAAAAATGAGAACAACATTTTGTTTGGGATCTCGCATTCTCATGCCATTTTTCGGTGGTTTTTTGAACTGATGCATCTTCTTCCCCATAAGGGAGAAAAAAGAGGCATACAAGGGCAAGACTCAACCTCCCACTAATGTTTGTTTGGGCGGTCCAAAAGTACTCATCTGGGGGCAACATTTTTCTGCAAAACCCATAGGATGATGATTCGCTTTAAGACCAAGTGCCGTCAAAAAAATATGCATTTTTTGTTGTGCTTTCATTATGTTTCATGTTTGCATGAAAAGCAAAAGAAAAGAGAATTATCGTTTTTAATACTAGTAGTATTAGTAAAAAATACTCAAATATAAAGTTTTTCAACAATAGGGATAAGTAAATTTCCTCTTTTTTATCGACGCTGTCTTTAAAAAAAATTAACTTTAAAAGTCGTTTGTCCGTTTTGTTTCCTTTATTTTTCCATCTCTCTTGTTTTGTGAATTAAAACTTAGCTTTTTTCTAAGTATTTCATTAATATTCAGATTTAAACTCTTGAAAAAAAGACGACACGTAGATAAAAAAAGAGGTTGTATTTTCTTCGGCTGAAATATTATGAATGGTACAAATTCTTATCCGCCGAAAGGTGGTGGTGGAAGTGGATTACCAGCAGGATGGATTAAATTGAATGTTGGTGGAAAAGTACGATAATAAAGCACAATATATTTGAATAATTACATATATTTAAGGTTTTTCAAACACATCGACAAACTCTTTCACGAGAAGAAAATTCATTTTTAGCTCGATTGTGTCAAGAACCAGAAAGTCTACCAAGTGATAGAGTTAGTTTTTTAAACTTGAAATTTGTATATTATTCATTCTGAGCTTTGCATTTTAAGGATGACGAAGGAGCATTTTTAATTGATCGAGATCCAGAATATTTTTCTTCTGTTTTAAACTATTTACGACATGGAAAATTAATTTTAAATCGTGGATTAACAGAGGAAGGTTTGTTTTATAAAAATACAGTAATACAAAATTAACACGATTTATTAAAGGTTTACTTGAAGAAGCAGAATTTTATAACATGCCAGGACTTATTAATCTTTGTAAAGAACATATTTTAAACAAACATAAACCAAAGGTAATAATATTCACACATTCATAAATATTATGTAAATTTATTTTTTACAGAATAACATTCAACATGTTTATCGAGTTCTTCAATGTCATGGCGATGAATTGACATCAGTTATCTCACATTTATCAGATGGCTGGCAATTTAAACAGGTGATTAAAATTTAATTTGCATATTTGTGAAAATCATGGATAAAATTTAAGCTTATTCCAATCGGATACGAAACTATCCAGCAATCTGGCGAATTCGCACAAGAGTTTGTATGTGTTGTTTCAAGAGAATATCCAGAAAATGAAAAGAATTCTCATCAACATTATGAAGGTTCTGATCGTGCACAAGTTCTTCAACAAAAAGCAATGCGTATGTTTGACGGAAAATATAGAATTCTATTAACCTTATCATCCATTTTTAGATAACTAAATGGCATCTGATACTTTTTGGCACGGGATTCATTTATTTCTGCTTTTTTGAGTTTTTGGTTTCATTTCAACTTTTTAAATGCCTCATATATTTATTTATATTTTTAAGAAAGAAGCAAGAAAGACGAAGAAAAAATATCAACCATTTTAGCTGTCATTTTTCCTTTTTTAGATTTTCACAACTTTAATTATTCTTATTGATAACTTTTCCCATTTGTTGATGCTAATGTCTGGCTTTTTTCTTTTTTCACTTTAATTTTTTTTACATTTTTTTAAAATTTGCAGTTTAAAAAGTAGGTTTCCACCCTTTTTTTGGGATGCAAGTTTAAAAATAATTTTTGTCTGTTCATTTTCTAGTCACGTTCCATCAACAAAAAAATTAACTTATAAAATTTATTTTATTTAAAAAAAGAATGTGACTTAGCTTTCTGATGTTTAATTTTTGTTTGTAAAAAATAACGCTTTTTCTTTTTTACTTTTAAAACATTTCCTGGTATCTTTTGCTCATTGCACCTTTCATTCTTTTTTTTTCATTTTTAGAGAAGCCATATTCGTGCCAAAAAATATATTTTTATTAATTTAAAATTTAATTTTTGGTTTATATTGTTTTCACTATGATATTTTGTTTCATTGTTTGTATTTTTTGTACTTATGCGAATGTCAAAAAAAGCTTTTTTATAAAACAAAAATTTTGTTTTTAAAATTGTTTAACATTTTTGCAAGGCTTAAAAATCAAGAATAAAAATAAAACATAGCTTAAAAAAAGAAACATGCTTAATATTTCATTCTTTCATTTTTTGTTGCCGAATTTTTATGTTCACCAATAAATTGCTTGTTTAAGCATATTGGCTTTCACTGCATTCCCCCCTCTTTTTACGTGTGTGACAAAATTTGACATTTTCTTTCGCTTGAAAAAAATCTAAAGTAGCAATTCCGAAAAAATGAGTCAAAAAGGGGTTTAACATTTGACCACTTCTTCCTTGTTTGATTTGTGACAATTTCTTGACCTAAGGCAAGGCATGCATGAAAGAATCAAAAATTGATTTCATTTTTTGAAAAGAAAGAAACCTCAAAAGCAATGTTTGTTAAACAAATTCAGAAAAATGAAAGTTTTCAATATGTTACCATTGAAATTGAAAAGAGACTGTGTCAGTTAGATCAAAAAAGGTAAAAATGTTGTTCAAAGCTTTGATACTTATAAGTTTTTGGAAATTCGTTTATAATTGTGGTCCGGCTTCACCTATTATAATTGAAAGTAAGATTTGGTGAGATTACCATGATCCAATACTGTAAAATATTTTAGAAGAACAACATTTATTTGATGACTTGTTTTTTAATGTCACAGATCCATCAAATGAGACAGAACTTTTATTGCCTGAGCCTTTGATCTTTCCAACTACGACTACTACAAAACCAACAACCACAACAACTTTAGCAACACCGTTTCCATTATTATTTTCTTTACCAAAAATTTTTCCTGGATTTAGTCGATCAAAATGGATGCCATTTGGAAAACATTCAGATTATGTCCCACGTTTACTCACAAATCCAACTTGGAGATTTCAATGTTCACCACCAGTCAGTTGGACGTATTGTTGGCCGCATTGTGGAAGCGGTGATCAAGCACTGGATGCCGATAATGCTGTAGAAAATGCACAACTTGATATGTCTTCTGCTGTAAGCAAAAAAACATAAAATTACACTACTACGATTTTATGCATTTAATTTTAGGTAACATCGGCAATACAAACTTTAAAACTTGGAATTTTACCTGAAGATCAAATAAAAGTTCGGTTTACCCCAAAAAATACACTTCTTGAAGAATTCGGAGATTACTTTGATCGAAATAATTTAAGATATCGAGTTGTCAGAAATAGTGTTCGCTATTTTTATAACAAAGAATCTCCAGGAAATTTTACAGAAAATATTGATGAGGTATGTAATAAATGTTTACAATTGAATGCAAATTTTCATACTATTTCTTTAAGGTTACTGTATCGATTCGTTCATCCCTGGCATTTACAGAAAATTTATGGAAGACAATTGCCAATGAAGTTGCCAGTTATTTAACCAAAGAAAAGTATATGTTCATAAAAACCCCTTTAAGATTAATTTCATACTCAACATCTGGGAATGCAATGTTCTTTTTCTGAACAAAAGCTTACAAATTAATCATTTTTAAAAATGAATAAAACATACATGTTTATTTTTTTTAAAACATTTTAATAAAATTACATTTTTGATTTTTCGTTCAAATATTTTTATGTATGATAATATAAAATAAAGAATTTATATAAAAACACAATAGATAAGAAGAAGAAAAAAGTGATTCTGAAGGCCACTTTTGGCGACACACAAATGGTGTCAAAGAAAGAAAAGAAAAGCAAGCGTAAAATTATTCTATAATATTTATAAAAATTTTATAATAACAAAAAGGAAAACAGTCATTTTTTGTGGAAGAAAACAAAAAAGGTAATTGTTCTTGTGTGCAAAATTATATTACTAACTAACAAAAGACAACAGAAAGAAACAAATCTGGCAGCTTTAAACAATCCTTTTTTGTTTTAAACAAGATAAGTTTTGAAAAATAAAAATATACTTAGATAATAATAATACATTGGAAGAAAGAAAGAGACAGTAAGAAGATAAATAATAATATAACTACTGAGATAACAAAAACCGTAATAGAAAAGTATTGTTTCTTTTTTTGAATTTCTTTTTTCGTTGATTGCAGTTAAGCATCATTTTCGATGCTGATTCCTTTAAGAACTCGTTCACGTTCAACATTGGAAGCGCTGAAAAAATTTTTATTATTAACATTTTATTTTAATATTTGAATCAACGACTTGAAAATACTTTTATAATTTAGTTCAGTTGAAAGACATCCATCCTACAGTACATACTTTGAATCTCAAAGTATGTACTGTAGGATACTTGGCAAAAATTTAAACAGATAAGGGGGCAAAATGTTTTCGTTTCAAAAACTGTAAATCTCCTTTTTATTTATTATGTTCTTCTACCATAAATATCCTAGTTCTACGTTAATCATAAAATAATTAGTTGTTTTACATTTATTTAAACGAAAACAGATTTAAAATAAATATGTTACAAGTGTTTTTTTTATCACATCGTCATGAAGAGCATTTCAACCGTAACTTTTTAAGGAACAACAGGGATTCATTTTTTTAATGCATTTCTACAGTAAACTTACTCTAAGATAGTTGAAACAAAGCCACCCAAATCAAATTCATGTTCATTTTGAGCATTAATAATGAAGGGATGTTTAAGGATTTGTTCATATTTTGGACGTTGTTTGCAATCTTTTATAAGACTAAAAATAAACTCAACACATTTAAGTTTAAGAAAATAGTTTTCAAGTTTACCATTGTTTAACAAAATCATGAAATTCATCACTATATCCAAGATTTTTATCAACAGATGGTGGAGCTTCTTGTACAACCTGTTTAAGTTGTTCAAATGGAGTTTTCCATTTACCATATGGATGAGCACCCGCAGCAATTTCAACCTTTAATTACATATTTTAATGATATTTTGATAATTAATTATTCTTACTAAAGTAATTCCAAGACTCCATACATCTGCTTGAACTCCATATGCATCTTTTGTATCACCATCAATTCTTTCTGGTGGCATATATGGCTTACATCCAGCATTCATGGTTTTTGCAACAGAATTTGTTAAATGACCAGAAATTCCAAAATCGCATATTTTAACGAATCCTTGACGATTTAAAAGAATGTTTGATGGTTTAACATCTCGATGAATAAGATTAAGCTCTTCTTTCATAAAATTAAGACCTTGCGCAACACAAAGTGCAACTTTTGCAATGAAAGGTTCAGGAACTTTGTAATTTGAATCAACACACATTCGATAAAATTTATCAAGGGATGTATCCATGACTTCCATACATATCCATACATCACCTTCCCGATACATTGCACCATAAAATCGTACCATTTGTGGGCAGCATTTACTTTTAATACATGCATCAAGTTCAACAAAAGTTCGTTTACGACTTTCATCATTTACTGAGGAATGAATACGCTAAAAGTAGTAGATACCCCTTAGAACTGTTTATCTTTTTAAAATGTGTTACAGTACTTTAACGGCAAAAATTACACCAGTTAAGGAATGACGCATTTCTTCAACAACTCCATAAGCACCTCGACCCAATTCACGAATTCGTTCGAGATCTTTAGCTTCAACTTCAACTTCTGCCCCATCTTCCATTCTAAATTTTTTTAAATGAGTAATCACATTTTTATTTTGTAAATCCTACTTCATCATAAATTTATCATCCAAGTTGACATCCGGTGGAGGAGTTAAATCAGGCATCTTAAGCTTGACAGGCTTATTACCCGCAAATTTTGGACCTTAATTAATCTTATCGTTTAACCCAAAAATTTAAACAAATTTACTCACCTTTGGACATTTTTGCAAGTTGTTTCTGACAATTATGATGCGTCAAAACTAAAAGATATCAACAAATTATTTTTATTTTATTTTTTTCTAAAGATGATGATGGTACACAATTTTATATGTTTCTTTTTAATCTTTTGAAAAGAAAGCGCAAAATGAATGCATACGTTCATTTTATTTCCTTGCACCATGGCTACTGCTCCTTGTACGTTTTTCAAATTGATATCAACAAAACAAAAAAATATAGTTAACGTTTGCCTTTTCTTTCGAAACTATTACTCATAGCTACGAAGCATACAAAAAAATGAACTCACATTAACTTATGAGTGGTCAAAATATGGATAAGAGAAAGCTGTTAAGCACCCATCAAACAATATTATGCCCGTTTCTAAATAAGATTATTTTGTAATTTAAAAAAGGCAAACAACAAAAACACGGTAATAAAAACACAAGCATTAAAGTATAAAAGAGAAAAGGTCAAATAAAATGTTGTTGTTGTTGTTGTTGCTCAATTTTCTCAATAGAAATATTGCCTATAGCCTTTCTTCTATATAAACGTGATATGACCACTCTTTTTTTATTGGTTGTGGTTACTTCGAGTTAGCGAACATTTATTTCTAAACAGGCATTCACTTTTAATATAAGCTTTCGTTCCAAGAGTAGAGAGAGACTCTTGGCAAAATCATCCTCTCCGTCAAACACAATAATTTCCTTTTTTAATATATTTTTTTTGATGAAACTCACAGGAAATGAGAATACCCAAGAAAAAGAACTTGACAACGCTTGCTTCAGTGTTGGAATCAAATATTTTCGTGTGCCATTTATCTTTTATCCCGTATTTTTTCTTATTGCTTTGTATATAAATTGCTTTTCCTTTGCTATCTTCTATTTTAATTTTAGCCTGTCAAAAGAATAATGGCGGATGTGGCACAAAATGCCGCTCCTGAACAGGCACAAAATGTGAGTTTTTTTGCCTTACAGGATTGGAAGCTATAATTTACCAAAAAAGTAATAAATTATTTTTAGGCAGGATGGTTTGGGCAACTTAAATCTTTAGCAACTCGAATTATGTTTATGTATTTTATGTCATATGCAATCAGAAGTTTTATGGGCGGTAATCAACAACAAGCGGCAGTAAAACCAGGAACAGGAGGTGTTGCATCTTCTGGTGGAAAAGTTTTTGCTCCGGCACAAAATTTATATAGGCCTGGAGAGGTGTATGATTTTTATATGTATTTGAGTTCTTCCGTAAGTTTGTTCGTTGAAAAATCAAAAATGATGACGAAATTTTTAGGGTGAAAAGTTTAGTGATTTTAACAATTCTGATTCTTTGTTTTGGTCAATGAAAGGATTAAAATATGGAGATTGGTCTTCGGGTGAAAATGGTGATGGATCCTACACCAAATCTGTTTCAATGCCAACTCCAGAATGTTTGTTACGCAATCAATCTCTTTATCTTCATGCTTTTCTAACAAAGCAACATAGATCTCCAAATCCAAAAGATAAAAATTATGGAAAACGTGAAATTAGCTACAACTCATTTCGATTAAATAAGTACAAAAAGCGTCATTACAAATTAACTTCGAATTTGTTAACGGGTGAAACAGAACTTTCTGAATATGAACAAAAGAAGGCACTTGAAAATGTTAAATATGAAGTTCTTAATTTTTGGCATCCTAATCTTACTGTTAACATTGTTACAGATTTTACTGCATGGACTCAAGGTTTACCATTATTTTTGTAAACATGTGTTTTACCGTATCTTTATTTTAGGTCAAATTCCTGCTCCTTTGGATAAGCAAATTAAGTTTGATCTCGTTGATAATCATTATTATCCTGTGATATTTTTTAATAATTACTGGAATTTAAATAGTGAATACATGCCTATCAATGAAACCGTAACCACTGTTAATCTTACCGTCACCTTTTCACCGTTATCATTGTTCAAATGGCAACTTTATGCATCTCAACAAGTAAAAATTTGCACTCGTCTGCAACAAATGATTAAAAAAAATTATTTTTAGGCTCAAGGAGAATGGACAAAACTTCTTAATGGTGGAGGGAATGAAGATGATGAAGGAAGTGATCAAGATGTTCTTAAACAAGCCTTAATTGAAACAAATCCCGTTCTTCTTGGTGTTACTGTTGTAGTATCTCTTCTTCATACAGTTTTGGAATTTTTGGCTTTCAAAAATGATATTCAATTTTGGAAAACCCGTAAAAGTCTTGAAGGTCTTTCTGTTCGATCTGTGCTATTTAATATCTTCCAGTCACTTATTGTATTTCTTTATATCTGTGATAATGATGCAAGTTGGGTTGTTAGAGGATCTGTATTCTTTGGACTTCTTATTGAATGTTGGAAAATTCCTAAATGTTTGGATATTAAAGTAGGTTTCTGCACTAAACATTGCACCTTTAATGAAAAGTTATTTTTAAGGTTGATTATGAAAACAAATTCCTCGGTCTTGTTCCAAGAATTTCATTCGCTGATAAAGGTTCATATGTTGAATCTGAAACTAAAGTTTATGATGAACTTGCGTTTAAATATCTTTCATGGGTACTTTTCCCACTTCTTGGTGGTTATGCTGTTTATTCTTTAATATATGTTGAACAACGAGGTTGGGTTATATTCATCTACTGCACTGTTTGAAATCTTTTTTTAGGGTGGTATAACTTCGTATTAAGCATGTTGTACGGGTTCTTGTTGACTTTTGGGTAAGTTTTTTGAAATTTTAAATGTTTAATCATTATTTAAATTTTTACAGATTTATTATGATGACTCCGCAGCTCTTTATTAATTATAAACTTAAATCAGTTGCTCATCTTCCATGGCGGATGCTCACCTATAAATTTATTAATACTTTTATTGATGATCTCTTTGCATTTGTTATTCGAATGCCGACTCTTTATCGCCTTGGATGCTTCCGTGATGATATCATTTTCCTTATTTATATTTATCAACGATGGATTTATCGTGTTGATCCAACTCGTGTCAATGAATACGGTACTTCAATGGAACATCCAGAAGGTGCAGCTGTTCCAGAAGGTGAAGAAGGTCAAAAAGCTATTGCTGCAGAAGGACATGCTAAATCCGATTAATTATTTTTCACTTATTTTTATTTTAGTACTTCGAAGAATGTCGCGCTTGAGCTTTCGTTATGTTACAAAGAAATTTATTTTAAGCCAATAATTTTTAAAATATTTTAATTATTTTCTCATTGATTTTTTTCAAACGAAAAATATTAATAAAAAAATATATATTAATTAATCTACTGTTGATTACGAACTGCAAGTAATGGCATCACAAGTTCATGAAGATCAGTAAAATATCGTTCAAGTTCAGCAACACTGTGCTTATGGCACATATTATGAGTTAATGCCTTTTCGTTCTGTGGTCGTTGCATAAAGCCACCGTTGTTGACCTTGTAATAAGATACAAATGGAATATTCGCAAAAACGATTGAACGTAGCGCTTGAGGTTGGGGTAAAACTTCACCAAAAGTTGTGATTGGCATGACATTGGTTCGAAGGTCATCTTTTAAAAGTCGCTTTACAGCTGCTAGCTCATTTATCAAAGGCCATTTAAGTTCATCTTCATCATGCCGGAGTACAATGCTAATTGCATCAATGCGAAGAGAATTACTCGTTGCAAGTTCCTGAATGTAATTAGATTAAGAAAATTGATTTTCTTAAATTCATACCATTTCAAACCAATCTCGAATAAGGCTTGAAGTTTTTGTATATCCTTTTTGATTTGGAATTCCAGGGGTATCAATTATTGTAATACTGTAGGGGTAAATTGTATTGTTGAAAACATATACATGTACACCCTTTGTTGGGGTACCATCTTTGTCATAATTAACACAAAACCGAACATCTTGTTCTTTTTTGACATCATAGAGATAGTTTGCAATTGTATTTACAAATGAAGTCTTTCCAGAACCTTGTGGACCAAAAAGTAAAACGGCTTTATCATCATTTGTTGAATTTTGATGCCCACCAAAGATAAACTTTTCAATATGCTTAGCATGTGAAATTTTTTCATGTTGAGGAATGAAATATCGGAATGAAGAATTTACTTCAATGAGTTCAGCATGGGCAAGTTGTTCACTGAGAATTAACGACATTGGAACCGCTTCTTCGTAGATATCAACAGAAGCTTGACCTAAAATTACTCAAGCAAAATATTTTGTTTGATTTTTCCGTAAAAATCGGTTTTGAATCCCGAATCAAAGATGTCGTTTTTTCGAAGTCAATCAAAATTATTTTTCCCACCAAAATAAAAAAAACTCACGTTTGATTGAATTAAATGAATATTTCCATGGAACTTCACTCTCGGTTGGAGAGACTGATTTCGGCTTGCTATGACCGTTTGTTTTGGCAGGCAAAGAAATTGGTTGAGAATGATGTTGATTTTGATGGCGCTTAGAAGGAACTTCAAATTCTTTTAATTGTCGCCTTGCATCTTTTGCTGCTTGTCGAAGGCTTAGTTCTGTTCCCAAAAGGAATGATTGTGTCCGTAAAATCTAAAAATATTTTTACGATTATGTCTTTCCTCTTCTTTTTTTTCTTTTTATTGATAAAACGTGTTTACTTCTTCATGCAGTGCTTGCTCCTTTGCTTTTGTCTCTGCTAAGCGGCGATGATAATCATTGAGAATTTGCTTATCAACAATTGACCCTTCAAAATTTGACTTTGGAATACTTTTTGGCTGTGGGGGTTTCAGAAGTTGTGTTGGACGAGGATAGGCAACTTCATTGTGATGAAGATTTATTTCATCAGCCTTAAAATTTTTATGTTGATTTACATTTTTAGGGATAAAGAAAATCTTACTTGGGGATTTCCCGCATCATCAAACAGATCAAAGCCGCCAAAACGGCTTTCAGCAAGTGAAGCTTGACTATCGATTGTCCTTGAACGATTTCGTGATTCACCAAAATCTTGAACTTTAGGAAGACCTCCTGGTAAACGGGCTTGATCAAAATGATCATAACTTTCATCAGCCCATGCCGTATTGTAACTTCCACGTTGCTAAACAATTTTTAAAGTATTATACAAAAATGCTGGGGTTTTCCTTACCTCACTTACAGTACTTCCAACAGCTGTACTTGTTCGAGAAGTTCGAGGGCTTTTAAGTGTACTCGAAGTGCTATTACTTCTCTTTTCATTTTCATGAAGTTCGTTATCATGAAAATCACTTCCAGCTAATGATCCGGAAGTTGAATTTTGATGCAAAAGAAAATCATCCAATTGTTTAAGAGCATCTTTTTCGTCTTCACTCGTAGGAGTGATATCATGCCGAACTTCATGTTGGTGGTGTTGTTCTTCTTCTTCAACGGGAATCTTGAAATTAGGCTCTTGATACATTACCGGAGACAAATGAACCTTGGAGAAAATCTAAAAATCGTACAATTTAGAAAACAGACAAAAATGTATCAATGAGAATTTTCACCTCATCGAGCATAGGATCATTCATGGTTTCCATTGTTATGTTAAAATGCAAAATTTTTTTAACACAGACGAATAATAAAAATAATAAATAAGGTGGAACCTTTCTTTTTTTCTTCGATGATGACAATTTTTATTTTTTGGTATTCAAAAAAAATTATTTTTTCTCGTTTTTTCCTTCTTTGTTAAGAATTGTTATGGAAATTAATATAATACAATAAATAGGAAGCAGTGAAGAAAAACGCGTCGTTCTCTTTTTTTCCTTGTTTAAGCTAAAAAACGATGAAAGATCCTATAACAACCGTTTTGCGTGAGAGCGTATTGCTCATTAAAGACGTAAATAATCGACAAAATTGACACACATTAAAAATGCTGCTAGTTTTAGAGACTTATCAGTGATGACTTCATTCTCAAAAGATAATATAAAAAATAAATAAGAGTTTGGATTACAATGAAATTATTGATCACAAATTACAGAAGGCATTCTGCAAGAACAATAAAATCTTAATAGCATGTTTTTAGCGTATTTAAATTCATGAAAAAAACATGGATACTGTAATCTTTCAACAAAAATATGGTGGGAATTTTAGCAACTAAAAATTCGAAGAACATAATTTTTTCTAATAATTTCGAATCGTCTCTCAAACACTCATTTGCATTTTTAAATGTATTATTTGCTTCATTTCAAATTGAACAATTCTTATATAACAATATTTATTAGTTTTTTCAAAAATGGAAAACTTTCACATTTAATTTACTTTTAAAGATTTTACAAGGGGCAGATTGCATTTGAGCATATCACAGGCAAGTTCAAACAAATACTCGTAACATTCTAACCTGCAAAAACATTATAATTCTTTTGAATTCGTTAAAGTTTTTTTTAAATATTGGCTCACATGATTTTGGTTTTCTGCCATGTTGGTCCAAAAACAAATAGACCATGATTCCGAACAAGAATGGCAGAAGTATGTGGACATTTTTCCAAAATTGTTTTAACTTGGGGCTAAAATAATCTATTTTTTCCACCGATAAAGTATTCTTGAAAATTACCAAAAGCATGTATTCATGAGTTGCATTTTCAATGATCGGGACACTTAAAACTTCGATATTACTGTAATTTTTTCGAGTTTTTCGATTCAAAATTCCTTTGATCATTTCTTGATCAGAAATTTCAAAAGCATCTTCATGACCTAATAACTGTGTCAATAAATTTGCATATTTTGAATGTGTATGAATGACACAATTTGTTTCTGAAATTTTTTAAAGGTTATAACGATATGGATAAAAAAATAAAGAAACCCTCATCATCATTTAAAAGCATATTAAAAACGGGAACACAATCACTTTCTCGGATGTTTGGATTTTGAGGACGAGAAATGAGTCCTAGTGTTTCTTGACTCAATATAAATAAATCGTTACTGTAATTTGTTTTATACATTTAAGTCGAAAAAATAATTATAAAAAGATACTAACGGTATTAATCTTTCCTTTTGAACGGAAGAAGGTGAATAAAAAATTTCACCTGTTTTAGAAGTGGCGGCCATTCCTCCTCCACTTCCAACCATCCATCCTCGATCAAAAAATAATTTCATAATTTCAACAAATAATTCTGGATTCATATCCTGATCAAATGCCGAAGTCGATTGCATTTTTTATTGATTAAATTTGCAGAAAATAATAAAAAAATTATTATTGAATAAACTGTTCGTTCAATTAAGATAACAAGGCCTTGAAAGAAGCACAGACAAGCATTGCAACCAACACAAACGTTTGTCTCTGTTTCTTTTACAGTTCAAATTTCACATATAAATTTTTTATATTAAAAACTTTTATTTAAAAACAATCACACAAGACAAGGCAGAGATCTGCTACCAATAAGGTAAAAACCCTTTAAAAAACAATTAAAACTTTTGGGCATAAGTTTGCAACAACAAAAAAACATAAAAAAGAATACGAAAAAATTCAAAAATGTTGATTTGACCATTGATTTGTAGAAAGAACTTTATCTTCTGGTTTAAATCCATTCATATGTTCGACGTCTGATTGATCTTGATCATATTGTTTTAAAGGTGCTTGTGTAACAGCCATCACACCATTTTCAGTAACTTTTCCATTTGTAGTTAATTTTGTTTCAATACCATTAATATTCGAGTTAAGAGGAAAGACATTTGTTGAAAGATTATTATTTGTTTGAACAAAAGTATTTGGTGTTGCTTGATGATAAATACCAGGTTTAAGTGAATTATTTCCTGGTACAGCCATGCGAGGAGGAGAATCATATGAAACTATTCTTCTAACATAAGTTGGAGAATTATATGAACTTATTCTTCTAACATAAGTTGGCTGGAATGAAGGCCTTGCTACCGATGAACCATGATTAAGATACATTTGTGATTGAACAGGTTGAATTATTGGTGTAACATGACGAGGAATAGGTTGCCGAATAACACGCATTAATCGAGTTGCTGATGGATCATGAGGTGAATGAACAAGTGTACTACGTTGCTGAGAAGGAATCGTTAAAACAGGTCGGTAAAGAGGATTTGTAGGTGTTGAAGAAAACGCATTGCTTATCACAGGTCGTCGATATGAAATACTTGGACGAGCAATTTGCGTTGGAGCAGAAGTATTATGGGTTGGATCAATACGAGTAAAAAGTTTTCTGTATGCTACCAGTTTTGGAGGAGAAGGAGAAGCATGTTCTTGACTACCATAACTACTTGATTCATTCATATCCATAACATTTGCTTCAGTTTTTGTTTCTTGAGCAGAAGGCTGTTCAGAATTTTCACGATGTTGTTGTACATTTGTAATTGCAGCAGATAATGAAACTTCCGGAGTAAGCTGTTTACTTGAACATGGGTCATTTCTAGCTTCCAATCGAGCAGCACGTCCTTGATTCATTTGCTTCCGAATTTCAGCTTTGACATCACCAGATAAATTTTCAACACGAATATATTTTGCATTACCAGAAGGCATGAAAGTATCATCATCGTAGAATTGGTTCGATCCTTTTGGACGCTTTTTACGTTTTTGAGCTTTAACCATGGTACCCGCTTTCTCAATAACACTGTTAATAAGGATCTGTAAAAAACAAATATGAAAAATTAAAATTAGAGGTTAAAACTTACATCAAGACGATCAAGGTAAACAGCAGCACGTTCAGTTCCATGCTTTGGCTCAGAAGGTCGTTCAACATTAGCTTCTTGTTCTTCTTTCGGGAGTGCAGCTACATCGTTCAAGAACGTTTTTTCTCCTACAAGATCTAAAGCTTCTTGCCGTTTAGCATATCGTGCAGCCCGACCCTGCAATGTTGATAATAAAATTAAGAAACACTAAAAAACCATTAGATTACCTCTTTCTGTTGCTTCAGTATATCATCTCTGGTAGGCTCTGAAGGTTCTTTTTTATCATCACCACGTCGGCGAGTTCTAAGAGCCAATGGCTCATATGTTGGTTGAGATGGTGCACGCAATTTATTTTGAATTCGAAGACTTGGAAGACGCCGTGTTTCCATTGATAAAGTAAATTGTTGTATCTTTTCATCCAATTCAATAAGTGCTGTTGTCATATGTTGAGATTTTCTTCTTGTACTACCACTAATATAATTATTAAACAAATGTTGGAATCCAAGACTATTAAATGAAACCGGATACGGTTTACTTTCTTGTGTTACACCATCAATTCTAAAAAAGGATTCTATCACAAAAAGTAAAAAAAATTATAAGCTTACTTAATAGGAGTAGTACAAAATACCAAATCCCATCCAAAATAATAAAAATTAAACTTTTTATCATTTGTTGTTGCAATAGTTTGGGGACGAAGATCCTTTTCGTTAATTCCCTTAAACAATCAATTACAAATAGTTTGATACATTCTAAACCTTACACATCGATCCAATAATTCCATATCACAACACATTATTTCATATGTTTCAGCTAATAAAATGAAAGTATCTTCTGCAGAAAGCTTATTAACATTTCCGCCACATGCTTCAAGGGCTTTCAAGGATGATGGAGCAAGTTTTTTAATGAAAGATTCCATCGAAGCTTCAAATGAGAATCGATATCTATTCATTAATTTTAATATCGTAATAAATGCATCCTTTATTTCAAGCAATTCCTCTAAGACAGATCCACGCAAAAAGGCATCTTCTAAAAGCTTTGTATTCCATCGAATTGTGCCAACATGTTCATTAAACAAGGTATCACCAAATACTATTTTATACAGTTCAGATGATGTTGTTATCCATGTTTTACCCTAAAGGTTCAAAAATAACATTAACAATGTAAGAAGAAATTAAAAAGTTTACCAATGGATATTGGTTTTTAACCAATATATCATAACCAGGATCAAACATTAAAGCTTTAATAAAATGTTACCGAAAAGATTGTTATTACTTAAGTAATTATTAATATACACCAAAATATCACAGTAACAGTATAACAAGGAGAGAGAGAAAGACGATCGGCTGCTATTTTTTGCGAGCTATTTTTTTCTGGTTCAATTTTTTTCCAACTAATGCATTTTGGTTAAAAAGAAACATTTATACACATTTTGCCAAACAAACGTTTTTCAATGTTCAAAAAAAATAGTAAAAGAAAAAGTAAAAAAAGTAAATTTACTAAAACAGAATACGCATAATCATGGTCGAAGCATGTATTTTATATACAAAAAACATTGTAAAAGGTCAGTTTTAAAATGAAATTGATGTTTTAAAACAAAAAAACTTATTATTTACGTTAAACGAAGTGTTTTTTAATGGTGAATAGTATGTGGCATAACCAAATCTTAAAACATTGACTTATTCTAATATGTTTTATTTTTTAAACTGTATTTATGATAATTCTTGTTCTTCATCAAATATTTTTTAATTTCAATTATCGTAAATTACTTACAATTCGTTTAATAAGCTGCCTTAAAGCAAGGACTTTCTTTACATGTATTACAGTAACCTACCAATGACATTATCAATTTAATAGAGCAATTGCAGAGAACTATAATAACAAAAGTTTATTTTAAAAAACTTTGTAAAAACAATGATATGAATAAATTGGCACATTTTAACAAAATTATGTTATGTTGTAGCTTTTTTATTGAATTTGTTTTTTATTAATTAAAACGATACCGTAGTATTTCTTTTTATTAAATTACTAATTTGAACTTTCAAGACGAATGTTCAACAATATTCATGATGCTAACACTTTTGGGTATTCATTTTTGTTTTTTGTAGTTTTTATGTTTTTCAGCAGTAAATTTGATTTCTGAAAAAAATATTTTGAAATTTTGTGCCAGACAATTTATATTCATACAAGAACATTGAACTTTTGATGGCTTCTTTATTGTGACAAATCAACGCTTTTTAGGTTTCTTTTCATTTTGTATTGTTTTTATAAGAATCCTTAAAAGGTGTTTATAAATTTTGCTTTTTTTCATTTGCTTCAGTTTTGGGTTTTGTGAAAGCATGTGGAGATTTATTTTACTATTTTTTTTGCAATTATTTTTTTCCGATGTAAGTTTTGAAATTTTTTCAAAGATACATTGTTCGAAAAGGGTTTTTTAAGATTCAGTGTCAACAAGCAATTACAGTACCAACAGCTACTCCAGGGAGTGATGGAATTATTAGGCTTAAAGTTGGATTACTGTTTCCAAATGCGACTTATCGTTTAAGAACTTTGATGGGATTTGGACAATCTGCTCCTGCGATAACTCTTGCCTTGAAACGGGTTCAAAAGGAACGAATGTTACCGAATGTTAATTTCACGTATTTCAAAAAGATATTTTTAAAAATGTAACAAAAAATTTGTGAATTCTAGATTCGTATGGTACTTAGATCAGTGTGATGAAGGAAAAGCAGCAGGATACACAACTCGGCTCATTCAAAATGATGGAGTTCATGCTATAATTGGGCCGCCCTGCACCACCTGTTAGCTCTTATATTAATTAAATAACAAAATAAAAAAGCATATTTTAGCTGCAATTATTTCTGGAATTCTCGGTTCTTTTTATAATCTTCCTATTTTTACTTGGGGTGCCTCCACTTCTTCTGAACTTACAGATGCTGTAAGATTTCCAACTTTGGCAAATGTAAATGCAAATACTTTCACGTTAGATTTGAATAAAGTTAATTCATTCCAAAATAAGCTTTTTTTAGTTTGGGACAAGCTGTAATCGAGATTATGATTGAATACGGTTGGAATGAATTTGCATTGATTTATACCCTTGATTCAGAACAAAGAAAATGTGATTTTTTGCAGCAAGATTTGGAAGTACGTTTAAAGTTTTTTAAACAATGAAATACATGAATTTTGAGAAGGCTGTTAGCGATAGAAGTGAAGATACTTTCATTTCATTCAAACGCCAGATTGGAGCCGAAAAAACTTCAATGCTGTCAGTTTTGGATACACTTAAATCACGAGCAAGAAGTAAGCAAATGTTTTGAATGTTATTAATACAAGAAATTTTTTGTTACAGTAATTGTTGTTTGTTTTGATGACGATGATAGCAAAAGAAGATTTCTTCTTGCTGCAGACGAAAAGGGAATGAACACTGATGAATATGTATACATTTTTCCTGATCTTCGAAGTCAAGGAATGCTAAGACAGGGTTCGCTTTTTAAATTAATTCCTTTTTATTTTTTTAATTTTTGAAGTAAATAATACTAATACTGGGAAGAATGCAGAAGCAGTAAGGTTTTGGGTTGATTACAATGATCCTCCGGATGGATTAGATGATCAAGCAAAAGCTACAGCAAGGCGCTCAATTATTGTTAGTTTTTGATTTTAAAATTTTAATAAACATTTAATTATATAGATTGATTTGGAAAACCAATCAACTGAAGAAATTGAAAACTTTAATAAAGAAGTTCAATCTTTGATGGGACAGTACCCTTTCTTTTGCAATGGAGCATGTTTAGGTGGTATCGATGAAACACAAGTTTGTGTTTTAATTTTAATTTCAAAGATTTTAAACACATTTTTAGCCATCAGTATATGTTCGATCATTACATGATGCCACATACATGTATGCCAGAGCTGTAAATAAAACCCTTCAATCTTATAGCCCTGATCAACTTTTGAATGGTTCCCTAGTTAATACTTTGTCAAGGGGTGAATTTGAGGGGATGACAGGTCTTGTCAGAATAAATGAAAATGGAACTCGTGAACCTGTATTTTTTATCACTGCATTGAGTTCAACAGATGAACCTACAGTATACGCAAAAATTTCCATTCAAGCTAATATTGTTTCTTTTGAACCTGAATACAAAGATGAATTTACGACTATTTGGTCATCTCGTAACAATAAACGACCACTTTCTGTTCCAATTTGTGGATTTTCTGGAGTTCAATGTCCTGTTTCAACAACGGGATACATTATTATTGGGATCGGTGGAGGATTGATAATTCTTGGACTATTTTTTGGTGCCATCTTTTTCATTTGGAGGTTATTTGATTTTCAAATTATTAGTTTGTTGTCAATCTAATAATTTTTTTTTTTATGTTTTTTTTTCGCTAATAATTTCAACAAACTAATAATTTCAAATTATTAGTTTGTTGTCAATCTAATAATTTGAAATCTAAAAATAAATTATAAAAATTTATTTTAGAGCAAAAATGATAGAAGAGAAGAAAATGAATGCAGAATGTTTAGTATCATATCATGATTTAACAAAACTATCACCAGATTTACAAAAAAGTGATTTGATAAAAAGTATGAGAAGTATGCAAAGTGGTCATTCATCTTTGACCAGAACAACAACAGAAAATCATGAAGAAACTGAACATCATGCATTCTTTCTTTGGAATAAAGAAATTGTTTTTGGTTCAAAGCAAGTAATAAGACCTAAATTTGGAAGACAAGAATTTAATGTTGTTCGAAAAGTAATAAACTCATTTCTAAACAATATCATAATTACGAAAACCATTACAGATTAGACAATTTGATCATGATAATGTAAATCGTTTATTGGCAGTATGTTTGGATGCTCCTGTATTTATGGTTATTTGGAAATATGCAAGCCGTGGATCCTTGAAAGATGTCCTTGCAAAAGATAATTATTTATCAGACTCATTTTTTATCTTTGCTTTAATGAGAGACCTTTCAGCTGTAATTTTATTTATTTTTTGTATGTTAATTTCAAAAAGTACTTTTAGGGATTAGCAGCCATTCACTCATCCTTTATTAATGTTCATGGGGCTTTAACATCTGAATGTTGCTTAATCAATGATCGTTGGCAGGTCAAAATAAGCGATTATGGACTTCCCTTCCTTCGAGCAATTGAACCGATTCCTAAAAAACGTAATTGTTTTTATCGTATGTTTTCAACGAATTCAATAAAATTTTTGTCTAGGATATTTATGGATGGCACCTGAACATATTCGAAACGATGATAAAATCGGTTCACAAGCCGGTGATGTTTATAGTTTTGCAATAATTTGTTCCGAATTAATTAATCGTCGTCCAGCTTGGAATTATTCAGATAGAGAAGATGAAATTGATGGTAAAAGAAACTGTATACATTTTATAATCAAAAAAAGAACATTTTTGTAGACATAATTTTTGCTATTAAACGTAGCTCAGAACCTCCAGCCCGTCCTGAAATAGATGTCAGCGATGACATAAATACAAATTTATTACATTTAATCCGAGATTGTTGGGATGAAAATCCTGAAAAAAGGCCAACAATGAATGTTGTAAAAAGTTTAATTAAAAATATGAACAGTCGAGGGTACACTTACATTTTACACTTTTAAGAATTAAATTCAAACAATGATTTTAGAAAGCAAAGTTTAATGGATTATGTTTTTAATATGCTTGAACAATATGCCACTTCATTGGAAGATGAAGTGGAAGAAAGAACAAAAGAACTTGTTGAAGAGAAAAAGAAAAGTGATATTTTGCTTTATCGGATGCTTCCGAAACAAGTTGCCGAAAAGCTTAAACTTGGACTTACTGTTGAACCAGAATCTTTTGATGTGGTCACAATATTTTTTTCTGATGTTGTTTCATTTACAAATTTGGCAAGTAAATGTACTCCTCTGCAAGTTGTCAATCTACTGAATAATCTTTACACAACTTTTGATGCAGTCATTGATGAACACGATGTTTATAAAGTTGAAACAATTGGTGAGTTACAGTACACCATTATTACTGTATGTAATAGTATTTGTGTCAATTTTTAGGAGATGGATACCTTTGTGTATCTGGTTTACCACACAGAAATGGAGATTTACATGTAAAAGAAATTGCGGATATGTCTTTAGCCTTTCTTAATATTCTTGTTGACTTCCGTGTTCCGCATTTACCAAATGAAAGGATTAATCTAAGAATTGGCTTCCACACAGGTTTGTACTGCTGTATTTTTTTTCAAAATTACTTTTAAAATTTGTATTTTAGGATCAGCAGTTGCTGGTGTGGTGGGACAAACTATGCCTCGATATTGTTTATTTGGGGATACAGTAAACACGGCATCAAGAATGGAAAGTAATGGAAAACGTATATATAAAAGATTAAGTGTGCCTTTACAAATGTTGATTTATTTTTTTTCAGCGGGCAGAATTCATATGTCAAGTACGGCCACAGATTTTTTGACAAGGGTTATTGGGGGATATATTACAGAGCCACGTGGTGAAGTGATAATTAAAGTAAATTTTATTTACACATTTGATATCTTTCATCAGATTATTTAGGGAAAAGGTGTAATGGAAACGCATTGGCTTATTGGGAAAGCAGATGGCACAACAACAATACCAAAGCCGCCACATTCAAATTCTATTGATGTTGAAACCCCTGGGCTTAATGTATCACAACCCCCATTTCCTGAAGTAGCTCCTCTTATCCCAATAGAACCAAAAGCTTCAGGAGTCGCTAATCATTCTCAGCCACCAACTGTTAGTTTTAATTTGGACAAAACTATTACTTCTACAAACCAATTTATAAAAACTCTTCCCCCAAATATTCCCCCACCTCCACATAGAAGTGATACACCTTCAACTGTTCCTTTGTAAATGCGTAAAATATATTTGAAAAAAAAGAATGTTTATTTTCTTGTTTTTTTTATCTAAACAACAACGAATTTTCTATCTCGTTTCACTATTTACAACCAAAAAAATATATTAAATATTTTTTTGTTCTTCGAAATTTTGTGTAAAACTCACACAAAAAATATAATAATGAAAAAATAAAAATTAAACAGTAAATTCCATGCTACCATCTAAAAGGGATCGTTTCTCATCCATTGATTGAGACGAGTATCGTCGAGGAGAATGACCAGAATTTGTTGCTGAATTTGTGCCTGAAGCAGAGGGAATGGGTATTGTTAATTGTCCTTGCCTACTTCGATAAAAATATTGTTGTTGTGGAGATAAATTTTTTTGATTTACTGCTTCCATTGGATGCCTGCTGCCTTTTGGTCCATCATCGAATGAAGTCTGTTTATTCAGTAATGGTTGAGATTGCGAAACATTGAGATTAACACTTGAAGGGATTGACGCTCTCGGGGTGACAACGGTTGGAATTTCTGCATTAAGAAGCTCTAAAAAAAGAAAAGCGAAATTGTTTTGTACTTTTTTTAAATTTTTGCAAAAAAACACACGTATATCTGTTTTTATTTGTCTTATAAGTTCATCATTGTCAGCTTCTAAAAGTCTTGCCTTTGAAAGGTGATAAATAATCCCACAGCCAAAGCCATCACCAAGAACATTTACACTTGTTCTTATTCTGTCCCTGCAAAAAAATACATGCCTTTCTTTTCTACATAATTCCTTTTCCAACTTACAACAACCAATCAACAGTCAATAATAAACTTAAATCTTTTGCAGGTAATCCTACTGTAGTTAAAACAATAAGAATTGTATCTAATCCTGCAGGGACAGATCCAGAACCAATTGACGCAATTGTTGTTGTGAAACTAATGGTTAAAAGTTCAAACATTGTTAATTGTACATTATGTAATTGTGCAATAAAGATTACTGCCACTGCTTCATACAAAGCCGTACCGTCCATGGTAATTGTAGCTCCAAGGGGAAGTACGAAACGTGTAACCCTTCGATCAATTTTTAAATTTTCTTCCAAAGACCGAAATGTTACTGGTAATGTTGCACCACTGGATGCAGTTCCGAAAGCAGTTGTAAGAGCTTGAAGCATACCTGTCATATAATTAAATGGAGAATTTCTTGTAAAAATATAATATAGCAGCGGTAAAGTTAAAAGGGAATGAATCATTAAACCACAAATTACAGTAACCACATACATTGCTAAGGCTTGCGCGGTTTCAGTAAGATTATCAATATCAACAATATTTTTACAAACTAATGACAAAATTCCAATTGGATAACACCACATTAATGCTGAAATCCATTTCATAATAACTGCATCCAAAACAATAAAAAAGTTTATCATTAGCCGAGCTTGATCACCAAGAATACTTAAAACAATTCCAAAGCCTGTGCAAAATACGATTAAACCTGTAATTTGATTATTTTTGAATTTTAATCTTGCTGTTTTTTGTTTACCCAAAACATTCATTTCATTTGTGTATTCTAAAATAGGCTTCATCAAAGGTTGTGCCGTTGTGGCATTTACAGCAACAACGCTTGTTGCATTTGTGACATTTGTAAGAATTCTTTGAAGTCTTGGCTTAACTGGAATATAATTTGTTTGAACTTGTTGAAAGGTTGCTTGAATAATATTTTCTGGAAACATGTTTCTGAAAAATATTAAACTTATGTTTTTTGCTTATTTTTTTGTTAGTTTATTTTTACCTTATTTGATCGAGAAATGTATCCAATGTTGATAAGGCAGTATCATCCAAAGTTCCTTCACCCAAATTGTGAAAAAGTGCTGGATCACCTGGATGAATTGAAGAGACCAAAACAATTCCCGTCTAATTATATTAAAGAAATACAAAAAATCTTTTACAAAAAAATTTATACATACGAAAGTGGAAAGAAGTGTTGTAAGCATGTAATATGCAATCGTGTATATTCCAATTCGACTCGTGTCTTCTGGACGAATTTGTGCCAGAGCTTAAAAATGAGCGTGTCACTTCAAAGAACAAAGATTTAAAAAATATCTGATACAAAACGTAAGGATTTCCAAGGACAAAATTTTGAATATACTATTTTTCATCGCATAAATAAAAAAAGCACTTACCACTAATTACTGAAGATATAATCATAGGAAGTATCATCATCTCAACGATTTGCATAAAAATTTCACCAGGAAATCCAATGAGACTAATTGTGTCATTGCTAAAAATGGAAAAGCTAGCTTGATAAAAAGAATAATCCTTTAAAGCCAAACCTTGGATTGAATGGACGAATAACAAACCCCAAGACCACACCAATAACGACCGATTCAATGGTCAAAACCAATAACAAATCTTTTTTCATCTCTTATTTTCTTTAATTTGCAATCTATTGATCTGTAACATTATCAAAGGAATACAAAAAATGCATTTAAATTTTTTTCTTCCTTTCAAACGCCCCCACCCACCGTTTTATATATTTTCTTTTAATTAATTCCAAAAACAATTTATCGTCTTCTTATTTGTTGTTGAACTAAAAAAAGATCAGGTAAAAACCCCCCAAAATAAAAAAAGGTAGAATTGTTTGAACTAAAAATGTTGTAATTAAAGTTCTTTTTTACGTACTTTTTTAAAAAAAAGAGGCAAAAAAACAGACCACAATTGATAAATAAAAGGGTGAAATTGATTCGATGTTCGAAATTGGACACACCAATTTTACTTTCACAGCTTTTACATGTAATGATGATCGAAAAAACGGAAATACTTTTTTTACCTCATTTATATATCAATGAATGATAATTTTTTACAAAAAAACGAGAAAAAAATCTGTTAGAGTCTAAAATATTCCATGCATTCCAATTTATAATATCGTAAATACGTCGACGTCAAAGTTTTTTAGCGTTTGAAGGACAAAAAAATCTCTTTTGCTTTTGATAGTGCTTTGTGGATGATTGACGTAAAACAAAACGGGGTTTATGTAAATTAAGTTTATTTGCAAGAAAGAAAGAAAAATGAACTAAGTTTAAACACCACAAAATGTACAACATTCAATTATTGCTTCACTCCATTCACTCTCACCTTCTCCATTACTTAATCTTTCGGTTGTTGTTCTTAAATTTTTTCGACGTTGTTGAGATATGAAATCAGAAAATGCCTAAAAATATATATTTTTGAATTACAAAATTGTTCAACCCAAAAAGCATACTTGAAACATTTTAATAGTTCCAATAACATTAAATATTCGACCAAATGTTGTTAAAATAACCAATACAATACTTGGAACTTTAAAATTGTCACTTGAGGGGCTGCCATCTGCTAGAGTGGAATTTGGGAGCAAACCTAAAATATAAATTTAGGCCAGTTTCAAAACAAGCTTTGAATATTACCGTATTTCTCTAATTTTGAATCAATTGCAACTTCGATCATTTTTCGATCAATTTCACATTTTAATAATCCAAGACCCGAACCCGCGATATTTAAAATTAAACCAAAAACAAATGCAAATGCAGTTTCTAAAATGCAAAAAAAGTTGTCCATTACCGTATACCAGAATTACATTAAACTTACTTCTTCGCCTTCTTCTTTCTTTTAATTGACTCAAAATTGCACTAAATTTTCCATTTCTTACTAAAACTTGACGAGAAATTCTACCAGCTTCCAAGTCTGTGTTCATACTCAAAATAAAAATTTAATCATAAAATAATGGTAAAAAAAAGCCATGAACATACCTTTGCTTGCGCCATATCTCATTTTTTATCCGCTTATGTACTACAAAATAAATCAATATTTTTAATAAATTGAAAAAAAGCCATAAGAAATAGGTCTTGTTTTTTTGTTAAATATTGTAGGAAAAGTGGATTACAAAATTTAAGGGACTCAAAATTCAAAAATTAAACGATATAAAAAAACAAATTATGCTACCATTTTTCAACCTTGTTCGTTAACACTGTCAATCTAATCATCACTAGAATATTGTCATCTTTTGTAATCACCAGAGATTAAGAAAATATTTGACTGTTCAAAGAATTTTCTTTGTAACAAAAAGTCGAAATGAAATAATACGGATTTCTTTAGTTATTTTGTTTGCGTCAAAAAACTTCATCATGGCTTGCTATTATCATTTGTTAAATCCAGGAATATATAAATTTATTTTCACTGATATTAGTTTTATCTTTAGTCAAGATATTTGACGTTTAGAAACTATTATTGAACAGTTAAACAAAGAAGATAAAGTTTAGACAACAGAAATTCATGCAAAAAAAACTTACAAAAAAGCTTACTTATTAAATTAAACAAAATTTACTTGCATTTATAACGAAGGCATTAACAAATTGATTTTTTATTTAAAACATATGTTTCTCCGTATTTTATTTTGTAGAAAAGTACAAAAAAGGAAGGCAGAAGAAAAAGGAAGTTTTTATAGAAAAATGACATATTTTCTAACCATCTGAAAAGTTGGTTCCATTCCCGCCACCGAAGTCTCGTATCTTTTCAGTGGTAGCGAAAAATATTATAATACTTTTTTATCATAGGTATTCAACCATTTTTTTCAAACTTGCAATTATTTCTCTGATCAGCTGACTTTTGTTTTCGTTTTTTCTCGTTTTATTTCGTGCGAGTACGCGATCGTTCAAATAAAAATTTTGGCGGCAAAAAGAAACATTTTGCAAAAATGCAATTTGCTGTTATTTAAAAAATTTCAGTGTCGCGTTTTTCATGTTTTTTAGAACCTTATTTTCTTATTTTTTAAATTAAAACTTTATTATAATTAATCATTGTTATTTAAGCTAATATCTCGTGATGTCTACAGAAACAGAAAGAACCGAAAAAATGGAAGTTGAAAATGTTTCTCCTGTAAAGCAGCAAACAAAGGCCGATGATTCAAAGGATGAAAATATTAGTGATTCAAATGATGTTGAATCAAATATTACTAATAAGGAAACAACTTCAAATGAAGATAGTCATGGTTGGAAATTTCCTGATAAAGAAAAGGTTTGCTTTTTTTTGTATAATGTTAGTAGAGGACAGATAATTGTTTGTGGAATTTTTACCTTTATCTTGGATTAGATGAGAATTGCTTTACCAGGGTAGCTGCTCATTTTATACTAATACGGTTATCTCTGGGGGTTACAGCAACTAGTTGTAGAAAAAATTAGATATAATATTAAAACTTTTTAGTTGAAATGTACTCCTGCCATTCAAAAATTGCGTAAAGGTCTTGCTGAATTTGATGTTCGTTCACCATCTGATGCAATGATGTCACCCGTTACTGCAAAGCTCTCACAAGTTCGACATACTATGAAACAATCAGATGCAATTCGTCATGGTCGAGGTGGTGATGCTGGACGCAAACTTCCTCCTCAACGATTAATTTTTGAAGAAGATGAAGAATAGATTATAAAAAAAATACTTTATCGTTTACTGTTGTCTTATTTTATTATGTAAAATTTATCCTTAAAGCTTTGTTCATCTTGTATTGAATGCAGATTGTTTTGGAAATATATAAAGTGGAAAATAAAAAAACGTTTAATCATAACTTTGCATTTTTTTGATACAAAATGATTCCAGATTGTAGATGAGTTACAGATTATATTACTTAAATACGAATCAAAGATGAAGGTGTTGTATTAATTTCAAGCAGTTTTTATTGTTTTTTGTTGCTATAGTAGTGTTATAAATGTTAAAATGCACTAGTTCTTTTGTGGCTTTTCTTTTGTTTGAAAGAAGAATTTTTTTAGAGAAAAGTCCACTTTCACCCTCTGAAAAATGTGTCGTGCAAACGGCAAACGTCGTGGGTGGTCTTTTCATTGGATACTTATTGAGCATTTAAAAAAGATTTATTCACTAAAATTCATATGAAAAATATTTTTGAAACAAAAATGAACGAAATAGATAAATTTATTAAAATTATGATTCTTCATTTAAACAATAAAATTAGATACAACCGTAATAAAATATTGTAAAAGCAACACTTAAACGAATATCTTTTAGAATAATTTCATCTTTCAAATTCTCTCTTCATAATTACATTGATAATTGTAATATAAGCTGTTCTGGGTATCATTTTCTCCAAAATTTTTTGAATTGGTAGAACTATCATTTGTTTTATCGTAATCATTACCGTATCCCAATAAGCAATTAATTTTACTTTAAACGAAGATTACTTCTTGTTAACTTTTTATTTTATAAATTTTTGTGTTAAAACAACATTAAAAGTGTATATTTCAAGAAACTATATATTTATTATACTAGACAAAATAAGAAAAATTAAATGCATTTAAAACGTATTCCACCAATTTATTCTAAAATTTTAACAAAAATGGCACCGCCAAAAAATCGTATATTTTTTTATTTTACCTATGTTTTCGAACATGCTTAAGAAGCAGGAAAAAAATACTTTTAGGTCGAAATTCGGCAAAATGCCGTTTTTAGAGCATTGAGAATGCCAAAGTCGACATATTTTGTTTCCTACGGTATATATTCATCTTTGATCCGTTTTAGGTATAATTGCACCTATATAGGTTTTCGAGGTCGGGGAATCCGAATCTCGACTCCGCGATTTAAAATTTTCGCGTTAAGACCCATTTTTCGCACTTTGACCTCACATTTTGCCTAAAAAGTAGGTCAGGACTTAATTTCCCAGACTAGTTCTTGTTACCATTAGATTCCCCGTAGTTTTTTACCCCTGGGGGTGTAATAACGTAAAAAAACTAGGGGTGTCCCGATGCGTCAGAATAAGATGAATAACGTCGACCCCTAATTTGAAGAATTTCGATCACTTTTGAAAAATCGAATTTTCATCCAATTATGCTAATTTCCCACCTCTATAGGTTTTCGACCATGGGGAATTCAATGGTAAACTTTGTATTGCTCTAAAATCATGTTTTACATGTGATATACCCTCAGGGCATGATATATTATATCCGCTTAAATAAAAAATTCCCCCTGACTTTATTATTGTGTTTCAGGTGTTAAAAAGTGTTGATTAATGTTCATAAACAATGTTTTTATTAAAATCAAACTATCATTTGATCATTTGGATGCAAAAACTATTTTTTCAGATGAACTGAAATACCCCTTGATGTTGGGTTATATGTACCGAATGTGAAATTGTTGCATTTGCTTTGAACAATGTAGTTTTGCAATCTGTTGCTTTCAGAAACATGTTTTTATTATTTTAAGATATTTTAAATGCAATACTTTTGACTTTTAATGTAAATTTATAGTCAAATTCTCAACCGGTTAATGTTAATGATTTCCAGATAGTGTATATAGAAAGCAATCAGTGATTAGATAGTGCCATATGTTAAAAATGGTAAAAACAAGATCGGGGAACAATTTTAAACAATTTACAATATGTCTCATCCATTATTTACAAATTTGCAACAATTTCACATTCGGTACATATACCCCAACATCAAGGGGTATTTCAGTTCATCTGAAAAAATAGTTTTTGCATCCAAATGATCAAATGATAGTTTGATTTTAATAAAAACATTGTTTATGAACATTAATCAACACTTTTTAACACCTGAAACACAATAATAAAGTCAGGGGGAATTTTTTATTTAAGCGGATATAATATATCATGCCCTGAGGGTATATCACATGTAAAACATGATTTTAGAGCAATACAAAGTTTACCATTGAATTCCCCATGGTCGAAAACCTATAGAGGTGGGAAATTAGCATAATTGGATGAAAATTCGATTTTTCAAAAGTGATCGAAATTCTTCAAATTAGGGGTCGACGTTATTCATCTTATTCTGACGCATCGGGACACCCCTAGTTTTTTTACGTTATTACACCCCCAGGGGTAAAAAACTACGGGGAATCTAATGGTAACAAGAACTAGTCTGGGAAATTAAGTCCTGACCTACTTTTTAGGCAAAATGTGAGGTCAAAGTGCGAAAAATGGGTCTTAACGCGAAAATTTTAAATCGCGGAGTCGAGATTCGGATTCCCCGACCTCGAAAACCTATATAGGTGCAATTATACCTAAAACGGATCAAAGATGAATATATACCGTAGGAAACAAAATATGTCGACTTTGGCATTCTCAATGCTCTAAAAACGGCATTTTGCCGAATTTCGACCTAAAAGTATTTTTTTCCTGCTTCTTAAGCATGTTCGAAAACATTGGTAAAATAAAAATTTTTGCCGGTGCAGGTCGTTTAAAAAGTTTTGGTGGAATGCGTTTTAAAGTATACGAGACATACAAATGTAAAACTACAAGCTTAGATTTGCTTTACAAAACTTTTTTATTTATTGCTTCTTTACTTTTCCAGAAGTTTCAGATTTTGAGAATGCTAAAGTACCACCAAATACAAGAGCAGCACCAATCCAATGTTGTGTTGTAAAAACATTACCAAACCAAAAAATAGAAATAAGAAGTGAAAGGAATTTTCTCAATGTTACAACCAATGTAACAGTTAATGAATCGACTTCTGAATTGAGACGATAAACAAATAGAATGCAAAGCCATTGTCCAATACATGCACCAAGAAGTTTAACCCATAAATGTGGAATTCCAGTATCAATTCCAAGGAAAGAATATGGATGACTGTATGTAAATTTAATAACATTGTTATAAATATCACCTCCCATAAGTGCAAAAATTGGTAAAGACAAGGCATGGGTATAGAACATTGCTTCACGAGGATGTTTACCATATTTTTTGTACATATTTTCTTGAACGATTGCAAGATATGATGTTACCAATAATGCAACAATCAACATTATAATTCCAATTACCCATTCTTGGAAATGTTTTTGTGCATCTTCCAATGAAATCGCAGCTTCATGCTTTTCAACAGATGCCGATGCAAGTGTACATACGATGATTCCTACAGTAATCAATAAAACTGATGCATATTTTTGTGTAGAATATTGCTTTCCTTGTAAATATTTATTCATTATTAAATTTGTTAATAATGCACCCTAAAAACGATTTGATTTGGATTCTTTGTATGGATTATAGAAAAACTTACAGATCGAAAAATGATATGAAGTGGAACAGGGACATGAAAATTTAAAGCTTGATTATTTATAACATTGCCCAAAAAGGATACAGCACAAACAGGCAAATATCCTTTGAATGGAATTTTATTTGGTACTGTCAAAAATCGGGATGTAAGAAATAAGCCTTCAAGGGTGATAAACAAAAAGGTGGAAAAGGTAAGCAAATTCATTGCTCCAGGTTGATCTCTAAAATAGCATTTATCAGATCTTACCCACTCACAACTAGAAAAAATTAAAAATTCTTACTTTGCTAAAGATTCCACACATGTCATCGAACCGATACATCCTGTTAAAGTACCAAATATAGAAAATGCCGCTGACATTGTGATAAAAGAAGTTTGACAAAACTTTGCTGAAAATAATGTGGTTTTTATTATAAACCAAGACGTCCTCTAACACAAACTACAAATATTGTTCTTGTATTAACGAAAAAAGAGAAAGTGTTGACTTCAATCACAATATACAAACAATAAAATATTTTAAATTTATTATGAAAATAGTATTTTTGTTTGTAAAATATGATTTGTTATTAATAAAAAATATGTCCGAAAATTTTTTTCAAGGAAACAGATATATCGAAAATCACGAAAGTAGTGCATGCAAATATTTTGGCGCATTGAATTTCTTCTCATCTAGTCTAAATAAGATGAGGAATTCAAGTGGAAACAATGACCTTCCTTGTTCACTCTTGAGGTTAAAATTCGAACACTTTAATCGATTTTTGTATTAAAAATTATGTGATTTTTTAAAAATTAAATAATTCAAATTTAAAAAAATAGGTAACAAAATTAACATTAATGTTCCTTCAGTTGGAATAAAACAAGTTACCCCAAAGTTGTGTAAAACCAGGGTTATAAATGGCTCATTCAGGGATGACAATGAAAGTAGAAATAAATTAAAATGAAATCTTTAGCAATAAATGCCTAATCATTTATAAAAGCTAGCGAATAATCGCCGAAAAACAGCTGTTAACTTTGCGCATTGTTCAAAATGTAAGAGTATGCGCAAAGTTAACAGCTGTGTCAGGAGGTTTTGCGGAAAAAAGGTGGTAAGATCATATTTATAGTTTGTCCCACTCATTCTTAACACATAGTGCACTTGAGAAAAGCAGTGAAAGGGTCAAAATATATAACACAAAAGCAGCATTTGTGTTGTGAAGATAGGCAAACTTAAGTTAATGTTAAAAAACGATGAGCAGTTTTTTATAATTACAGTAACCAAAAATCAAGAAGTTTAAGCGAGAAATAAGTGAAAAATTTTTTTTCTCCTTTTATATAGATCAAAAAATCGTTTAACATGGAGGTCTCTCAATAGCTTATCACAATAATTCTATTCCATTTTTGTGTTCATGTTATAAGAAATATTCATTCATTACCCTTTTATTTATTTTTGATTTTTTGCGTGTTCATTCATGTAATTGTAAAAAATTAAAAAGAGAAGAAAAAGGGTTGGCGAGACACAAATCATGTGTTTAATGATTGTATTTTGAGTTGTAGAACAATAAAGAAAGAGAAAAAGAGGCAGGATCGTTGTGTGAAGGATTTAAGCGAAAATTATGGAACTTTTTAGGAAAACCTTGAGATAAAAAAAGAGTTGAACAACAATAATAAAACAAACAATAATAATAATTTCATTAATAATTAACTTTAAACTTAAAATATAGAACAAATTTATGGAATTTGATTGTATCATTTTAAGATTCAAAAAAAATAATTTATTTTATCGATATCCGCGAGGATTGTTCATTTGAAGGCGATTAGCTTGAGAGACAAGATCCATATGAACATCTTTAAGATCAACATATTGCTTCATTGCAAACTGAAAAAAGTTGGAAATTATAAAAAAAATCTAGTACTTATATCAAAAATGTTGGTACAAATTGTTTTTTAAAGAGAAAAACAAATTGTTAAAATAATCGAAATATTTAATTATCTATTAAAAAATGAGAAAAACTCACTTGGAAGTAGCAATGTCCTTTGGAAGTAAGTTTAACGGAATTATTTTCAATTGAAGCAACACCCTTTAATCGAAGATCTTTTCGATTAATAAAATCTTGGAAAATTGTTGCAATATTTGCTGTAACTGGAGCAACAAGGGCGCCATCTTTTTTACGCTTTATTGAAATTGTAATCATTCCATACAGTGTTGAAACAAGTTGATATGTACCATGAAAACTTAATTCTTCAATAACAATTGAAGCTTCAGTTTGAACACCCGAATTTACAATAATATTGCTGTCAACACTCCATGTCAAAGTTTCAGATTTTGTATTTTCTTGTAATGAATTAAAATGTACTTCGTGTTTAAATCCAGTTTTAAGTTCAGCAATTTCACCTAAAATTAATTAATATTTAAAAATTTTACGGTTTTTAATTTGAAGCTTACATGGAGTTTTTAATGTTAATTCTGCTTCTGCACCAAACATAAAACCTTGTTCTCTCATAACTCCACAAATACTTTCACTTGTTCTTTCAGTTTTTAAGGAATATGATTGGGTTTGAGCAGTACTGTTGGTAAAAACAGATTTGAATACTGTATTTGGTCGAGCACCCGTTTGTTGAATATTTGAATATGTTGGTTCTTCATGGGTCAAAAGTAAGCGTTTTCGATTCTAAAAAAAATGGTTATCATATTTTTGATTATCTGAGATTTTCCCTCTCTTTGTTCACACTTCTTTTTTTACAAAAAATGCTGTTTTAAAAGTTATAAAAAAACTCGTTTTAATTCTTTGACATGGAGATAGTTTTAAACTCCTGCTGAGCCAAAATCAACCTTGTCCTTGACAAAAAAATGCGTCAACAGAAGTCATTCATTGATGACTTTTGGCAAACACTTATAAACTTATTCATTTTCATTGATGACGGATTTTTCGAGTGCATTTGAAATCCGCCTATTGTGGGAAATAAAAGATTCACTCGAAAAAAAAGTGAATCAAAAAAAGTCGTAGTTGATTTCCCCCTTTTTTGCATGTTTACGCCTTCTCTTTGATGGAAAACAATATGGCATTATAAAGGATCGTTTCAAACAAAACTTTTAAAATTAGTTATTTTTATGACCAATAAAGGATATTTTTTCTTTGTTCTTGGTGTTGTTTTTGAAATTTTGGGGAAAACGAAGAGGGAAGACTTATTTTTATTCATTCCCCTCGTTCTTCCCCTCTCTTTTGCTGTCATTAGTTTTTAACAACAAAAAATGTTTGAGAAATGAAATTTTGTTTTTCTTTCAAGCAATAGTAGTAGTACTTTGAAATCGATACTTTTTTTGAGAATGGCTTAAAAATTGTCTTCTATTGTTACCCTTAAAAGATATGTTTGGGAAAATTTGAAAGAAAAAATGGTTATTTAAAACATCCGTCTTAATACTAAATGCGCAAAATGGAAGAGACAAAAAACTGATGAAATCGGACACATCTGGCAACAGCATTTTTTGGGGGTAAAAAATGAAGACGAAGGGGGAAAGCCGTATCGAACATCAAAAAGAGGGTTTAAAATTGATTTCTTTTGATAAAAATCAGCAAATAAATTTTTGTATCAAAATATTTGGTGACCCAGAAAACAATATGTAAATAAAAAAAGAGGGAAAAGAAAAAGAGAGATAATTATAACTTACAAAAATGAATTCAACTTCATCACGTTCAAGACCTTTAAATTGATCAAGGCCTGCCTTCTTAATACTAGACATATCTTTAAAAATTCTCCATGCATAATCTTCAAGCATGGAATCCACATCAACATGCTTTTCAACAACTGTACCAGTCTTCTCTGGTCTCGAAGCCGCCATGGTTGTTGTATTATTAGTATTATATGGGTTTGATGGAGTTTTTGGAAGGTTATAAACGTTACCAAGTTTCTGGAAAGCCATTGATACACTCTTGTAATATGAGTAAAAGAGCAAGAATAAAGTCAAGTTTATATCTTTACTGTTCAACACGATTCGCACGTCATACGATTTCTTAACAATTTTGCAAGAAGGGAGGGAAAAGATGAAAAAAAGGGAGGAAAGTATGTATTCATACTGGGAGGGGGGAGACAAAAGAAAGTGTGAGTAATAATCGGATAGTGTGCTTACAACACCATCAAAGAGAGTTCCGATTTGAAAAGAAGAACGAAAAAAAGAAAGTAAAAAATGTCAAGAAACAATGAAATCTTTCTTCTCTTTTTTTCTTCAAAGGGTGAACAAAAATAACATATAGCTTTTTCAGCTTGCACATCCACCTTTCTCTCTTTTATACTTTCAATCATATTTTTGTCTGTGACTTTTCATAAGTCCGTCAAAAAAGCTAACTTTTCAATTCTCTCTCTTATTCTTTTTTCTCTTATGCAGTAGTAGTAGCAATGTTGTGACTAGCTAACTTCCCCCCTTCCCACTTGTTAAAATATGCGCGTTTTTTTATGCCAAGCCGTTAAGACGGAAAAAGATGAAACATACTTTTTTGGGACACGATAAGAAGGAGAGAAAAAGATGTTGCCAGCTGAGAAAGAAAGGAAACCGAGAAAGAAAATGCGCATATACGACGGACGAACCCCAGAAAAATATAGAAAAAAAGGTGCCGCAGTTTCTTTTGGAGCTTCCAAAAATATTATGGGGCGTGTCTGACGTCAAGTGCCCGAAAATGACAAAAAGAATTTCAAGGCGTGAAGTTTAAAATCAAAGAAGAAAGAAAGACTGAAAAAATTGGTGTATCTTGAAGAAAAATGGACAAAACAGTTTCCGTCTGTCAAAAGGTTTAAGAAAGAGAAAGTCAATGACTCATTTATTTTTTTGGTTGCTTATACATAATAATAATAATATTATACATATGGATTTCATAAAGGCATATTGGTTGAAGGATTTTTTTCAAATTTTGTGCGTCAAAAATTTAAAAAAACTAATAATTAAATCAAAACTGAAGTAAAAGCTCGTAAGAAAAAAGGCAGTCTTTCGAAATATAAAAAAAACAATTTTAAATAATATTTAAATCACAGTTTAACAAAGTACCATGACATTAAAATTACAATACTACATAACAATTTTAAAATAATAACAATTAGTTTTAACATACTAAAAATAAATAAAAAATAAGTATAAAATATTAATTATAATTCTGATAAAATCCATATTATTCTGTTTTTGCAACTTCAAGACATAGTCTTGGAAACCATCCACGTGCCAAATGATCTGTTCCAACAAATTGATATTGTACAGTACCATCCGAATCAACATATGACTGCTTTTCAACCTTTTTTGCATAAACCCAGAATTTTGAACCACGAGTTATAGCCCATTTTTCACCCGCTTTAACTTCAACCCGACGACCATCTGTTAAAGGCTGACAAATAAATGCATAACAACCAAGACGCAATGTACCCAAAAACATTCCACCATTATATCCAATTGCTATTGTTCGAATACGAGCATGACGAGATTTGACAAGTTTTTGAGCGATCTGTTCTTCCTGAAAAAAAACCATTAATAAAAGGGTAAGTTTAAGACAAAGTATTCGCGCATACGATACCGTAAACCTTAACAATGATCTCGCTGTCATGATTTATAGAAGAAAATTTGAAAAGTTTTAATGCAAACCGAAAAGAGAAACAAAAATATAGCTAATTATGATTTCTTATACATATTTACACATGAAACACACGACATCCTAGAACTTTAGCTTTATTTCGTGCAGGACAAAAATTAGGGCACTATTTCATAAAATGAAGTAATAAAGGCAGAAAATTTTTTTGTTGTTTCTCAAAGTTTAAAAAGTTACAGTAATCACAAGGTTTGCTTTTTTATTATCAAATAGATTCAAAAGACCTCTCTGGAGTTCTCAATAAAAAGTAAATGTGTAAAACAAGCACTTACAGAAAAAGTAAATTGAGTGCAATCACCTCGGATCGGCCACCAAATTCCATTTCCTTTCGGAAAAGTACCGTTTGCAAGTACTTCAGATACATTGCGACGCCACCCAAGATTGTATGGATAAACAAACGGAATTTTGTCATATCGACGACGAGCTTCAGCTTTCGATACTGCAAACAAATCAAATTTAGAAAATAGTTTACAAAATAAATCCAACCTATATAATCTTCGATATACGTCATATTATGGTAGACAGACCAAAGTTGAATATACAACAATGGAATAACAGCAACACACACACCCAAAGATAATGTGGCCCCTGTAAGAGCGGCAATCATTGTTTGAATATCCGTAATTGGTAAATCTTGTGGAAGGACACGAGTAGTTTTATCTGCGTAATATAACTAAAATTTATCCCGTAATGACTTCATTCTCAACGGAAACAAAACAAACCAAATATATTGTAACAACAACATTTTTAATAAGGAAAATAGTTGAATGAAAACATCCCATAATTGAAAAGAAACAAAATTTGATAAATAATGCATGATTTCGATGTCCAACACAGTTATTTAACCAGGCTAAATAAAATACTGTAGTAAAGTATTCTAAAAATATAAAGTGAAAAACTTACGACAATGATGATCCATTTTCAATACACAACGATTACATCGAGCACAATGATGAGATCTTGGAGCTTTGTGTCCTTCACAGAGTGGACAATACTGTAGCTTTTTATGAAGGGCAGGATCATCAGGCGTCCAACCAAGTTTTACAAAACCGCCACCAAATCTTGTTGCTTGAAGAAAATTCGTAAGCGACATATAATTCCATGCAAAAAAGATTAACAAATTGATACTACCCATCAAAGAATCAAGAGGAGGCCAAATATGAAAAAATACGATAGTTGTAGCCATTCCAATCTAAAACCAAGTTTCGAAATTTATATTCTCTTAAATTCAAAAAAAAACTTACCGTAACAATAAGAAAGATTGCAAGCATCGGACCCCAATGGCATAATCTTTGAGACATACTTTTTCCAATATCATACGGATCAAATGCGCCTTCAACTGACCAATCTGGAGCTTCCAAAACTCCAACATTTTCCAGCAATGGAGCTTTTACTTCAATTTCTGAGCTACTCGTTGAATCTGGTTCTCCATCATCAGTATCCGGCTGCGACATCACAATCTTAAACATTTACAATGTTAGTAATATATTTTACCACAAATTAATCAGTATTTTAAAAGCAAAAGAATTTCTTAGCAACAAGTTGCTAAGCAATATGATTTATTATGTCCATAACTAATAAATGCAGGAATTAGAGAAAAAAGATTAACACAAATTTAAGTAAAAAGAGATTGAATTAATTAATGAAAAAACTACAAAAATTCCAAAAATATGCAAATCATCCATTTACATCAAAGGTCATCATGCCAAACCTGAACCTTTTTACATAACATTTTTTCTTTCAACTGATTCATCGCATTTGTAAATCGCAAATATCAAAGCCAAAAATTTGCCATTATAATTTAAATAAAAAAGTTTTTCATAATATTCTTTTTCTAACAGTCTACGGAAATATTATTTTAATAAAATAAAATAAAATTTGTTTTTGATCTCTGTGGTCTTTATTTTTTAAATAAGCTCTAATTTATTATTTATGGTCGTATAAAAGCTTGAGTTACAAAGAAGAATTTTTTTAAGTTCAACATTTTATTTTTATAATTGTAAATCAAACTGAACTTATTTCAAATTTTTAATGCGATGCTCCAAATGTGAAATTAGTAATACTGTAATGTATAAATGTTTTAGGTAAACATGTCTGCAGATGATGATAGCTCATCTGATTCTGAAATTGAACTTGTAAGCGTTTTCTCTATATTTGATTAAAGATGATGAATTATTATTTTAGAAAAGAAAATTAGTTTTGATGCAATTTGTTGAAGCAGATGATTCTGATGATTACGAAATTGTTGATGATCCATTAAGCGATGATGAAAATGATACCGTCGATCATGATCGTTATGATAGAGATATCGAACTTCAAAAATTAGAACCAGTAGCTCGTCTTGTTAGAGCTTACAATATTCGAGGATATCCTGAGCATCGAAAAGTTGAAAATCTTGAAGTATGATTTTTTTTCACACTTATATTTGATACCTATTTATTTTTAGGATGGCAAATGGTACTGTACAATACTTGATGGCGAACACAGAAAATATAAAGCAATTGATCAAAATCGATATATTGCTTATCACTTAGCAGCGATATATTTTATGAAAGACCTTATTAAACAAAGTGGAACTTGGATGACACAACTTGGATTACCGAATGATGAATCGAAATGCTTTCAAATTTTGGATAAGAAATTCCAAGAATTAAAATTAAAATCTGTGGAACTTGAAGAGATTGATGGGAAAAATCCGATATTATTTTTGAATGAATTGTAAGTAATTTTACCGTAATCGGTTATATTTTCAAAAAGCTTTTATATTACAGTTGTTCATTTTACAAATCCAAAGTTACGATCAAAATTCCTGTATATGAATGTAAAGAAGACAAAAGTGGCCGTCAAATTCAATTTTGCTGCAATGGAAGCTTTCGAGGGCTAAAACTTTGTGGCACCAAAACATCCAAACAAGATGCAAGAACTGAAGTTGCAAGAATGTTTATCAAAAAGATGAAAGAAAAAGATGAAATTCGACCGTTTATTGAAGATTCGAAAATTGTTAAACGTGCAAAAGTCTTCAAAGATCATATTGTTTATTCTGAATGTGAAACACAACAAAAATTTGATCATTATTTCCAGGATGATCCATTTCGTTATGCTGTTGAATGGTAATTACTTATTTTTTGTGTTGAACCTCTATTTATGCTCTTATTTTCAGCAATGGCAAATCACCAGATATTCAAAATGATAAAGAAAAGAGACAAGTTACTATTGCATATAGAGATTTTTCATTCGTCTTCAAAAGTAAGAAACTGAGGGTATAAAATTAAAACTTTGTCAAATTTTTCATATTCTTTTTTCTTGCTTTGCGTGTATTAAATGTGATTTCATTGCAGCTGACAGTGTGAAAGAAGCTAAGGAGAAATGGGCAATTGGATTCCTTCGCAAAGCTTTTGTTGATCGTTGGAACCCGGCGTTTTTTGAACTTCATCTTCCACTAGATATGATAGATGCTTTGAATGAATCTTGTCATGAAATTAGAATACCTGAACCGTGGGAAAATGAAGAGCGCTAATTACATATTGCTTTGAATGTATTTCGGGTATCTGATGTGCTTTATTTACAAAGTGTTCTCAATTTTGTAATTTTTATTCATACTAATGTTTTATAAAATAAAAGACTTTTAACAGAAACTTATTTTTAATACAATTTTTACCATCGCTATTTATATCACACCTTGATTGATCATTTACTGTTAAACAAATTCATCAACTTTGTTGTTTTATCCTATTTTTGTATACAGTAATAAAAAAAATTATGATATCTCCAGAATGGATTTTTCATTTCGGTTTACATTAGTTTTTACGTACGCAGGTAAACGGAGTTTCCCGTAACTTCACTTTAACTTCTGCATACCTTGTATTACCAAAAACAAATTCTCTTTTTCTATAAGGTGTATGAGTAAATTGAGAAAAATATATTTTTATTGAAAAAAAATTAATACCGATACACAAAATTTTAATACTAATAAATATGATGTTTCTGCGATAACTTTAAAACTTTTGGAGTCAAGCTTTAATTAAATTTAACGCTTTTTATATGGAGAAGTTTAATTTATCAAATAATATTTTAAGAATTTACATAACTTTGATGTTATGTTTTAGTTAGGGAGGAGAAGTTATACAGAATCTCGTTTTTCTGTCATGATATTTTATATTTTTATCGCAAATAAACCCATTTCAAACGCTCAATAAGCATTCTTTAAAAAGACCACCCACGACGTTTACGTTCTATTTTCTTTTCATCAAAAAATAGAAAATATAGAAGAAACTGTTGCATATTTTTATTAGTTGCGTCATCTTGTTCTTGTTTTTTTCGCAAGTTAACAAACAGAACAACCCGATCGGGTGTCAGTCTATGATAATGCGGTTTATAAACCGCATTATCATAGACTGACATTCGTTGTTGATTTCTTCGAATTCGAGGATTTGCAGGTGAAACAGAACACGTTGTTCTATTTGCGGTTACAGAATCACCATTTCGTTGATTGGGATTGAGCAATTTTTGGAACGCTGTAAATTTCATAACGGCACGAACAGTTGAATCATCCTTTTGTTATCTTGTCATTAAAAAACGAAACAATAAATGAATCTTATTTTTTAAGTTTGCACTAAAAAAAGAAAGATGCGCCAGTGATGTGAAACAAGTCATTTGTAAACCATTACAGAACATTTTCTATGAACAAAACAGAATTTACAAAAAAGCATAATAACTTTACTGCGCTTATGAACCTAAGACGTTTTCGAGTTTCCCAACTATTGGTTCGACATTTTTTGTAACAGAAGGCATAAAATGGATAGTTTATTCAGTTTTATAAGATTAAGATAATAAAGATGAAAATTATTACGGTCATATTAATTAATATACAAATTAAAACTTCTTAAAGAAACAACTTTAAATTACATAATAAAAATATATTATTTTTTTGTAAGCAGTTACAGAATATAAATTTAAAAAGCAGATAAATTATTTTCATTGTTGTATAATTTTGGATTAACTGCTCGTACCAAATGTTTTGCCTTCATATAACTTACTTCACGAGAATTTATAACAGCAACCAAAACTCTTGCACCTTCCTCAATAGCTCGAAATTTGACCAATGTTTTAATGGATTGTCTTCCAGCAATTGAACTAAAACTTATTTAATTTATGGGTAAGAATGTCTTCTTTTTTAAAAAAAACATACGAAGGAAATCTTTCAATGACTCTTGGCTCTGAAAGGGATCCGGCATGTAAAATTAATTTTGCATCAGTAATTGGTTTATTGAGGGGATTTTTGAAAAAGACAACGGCAGAAAGGGTTTCCCCAACTCGGATTGTATCAGGGCCCTCAATTCTTACAGCAGATCCAGAAATTTGAAATTTTTCTTCAAGATAAATTGCTTGTCGCGTTTCATCAACAGATGCAGAAACAATTGCAGATAATTCATGGATATATGCAACATATTTTGCATATTCTGAAGAAGTTGTCTTGAATTGAAATCTATTTCCTTCTTGAGGGGCTAAATGAATTTCATCATTCATTTGATTAATTTTGCTCACTTCAGCACTGGTATGAAGTTGTGTCTCAAGTACGACAGAAAGTTTTATGGTTCGATGTTGATCTGAAGTATTATGGATCTCAATATCTATGATAATCGGTGAACCATATTCAACTTTATTTATTTCTTCAATTTCAATTTCAACATCATCTTTAATATGCCTTTCAAATTCGTTCCCATAAAGTAAACGAATTTTTTCATGCCTTTCTGCGGCACCTGCAGATTTTATTGCACGAATATGCATATCACGTTCTTCATAAGTTCCTTCTTCAGCTTTGTAATCCCCGGTAATGTTCATGGCATATTTTAAGTCACGAGGATTTGAAGTTAAAAGTGTTCGCCCAATTCTAAAATTTAATAAAAAATGAGTTTAAAGATTTTTTAAACGAATCTCACTCATGACTATTTCGGCTAAACTTGGTTGTAATGAGTTTTAAATTTCCAAATTCATCCTTTTTAAAAAACCATTGAACAAGGTCCGCATTGACTTCACTATAAACAAAACCTCCATCATATGGTAATTCAAGGCGGCCTTCTCGAATTGCTTTTACCGGTACTGGGCCACATTGAAATAATTCTAAATTTAAATTAAGTATATATTTTTTTCACATGTTTCTATCTATTTTACTTTCACTTCGTTCTTGCGGTGTTGCCTAAAACATATGAAAGTTTAATTTTTTTTTTCGATTTCTTTTCAATCACTTACATCAACGACTTGCCATCCATCGTATCCTGCAGGGCAATCTGGCCGTCTTGTCCACATTTCTGTCCAGACATGAAAATTCCATGTTGTTTCACTTTTTTCGTTATCAAACGGTTCAAAACCGCCATAACGTGTACGAAGATATTTTTTGTCAACGGTAAGTGAAGCATCGGCATCGTGGGCACTTTGAATGCACGTTACTGTTCTACAGGGAATTCCAATGGTTCTCAAAACTAAAGATAAATCAAAATATAGTTTGAAATGGCTTGTTTAAAATTTACATACGAGTTACAAAAACATTTGCATAAACCCAACATTGAGCATATTTTACTTGTAATTTTGTAAAAAGGAACTCATTCACAATTTCTGAAGTTCCAAGCCATGAAAGTGGTGCTCGGCCACCTGGTGGAAGAATTTTATCCCAATTTCCTTCGAGTAAATATCGATTAATCTAAATTTATTTCACAAATATACTTATTTTTATTTTGGAAACATACAGCAAGACTAAGTTTCCTCGCAATCCTTGGTACACTTTCTCGATCTTCCTTCGACATCCCAGGTCCTCCTTTTAAATAATTGTTACTTAAAATTGCTAACAAAAGCATTGTTGCTGTCATTGTGTTTTCGTCAAACTGCGAATGGAGCCATGGATTACTATTAAAAGAATATCCGCGTTCTCCAGTTGGGATACCGGAATACCAAACGTCACCTTCTTGAAACAAATATGGTTCTCTGGCTTGCCTGTGAGTCATGTAAGTTTCATCTTCTAAAAATAAATCAGTAAAATTACAGGTTTGTTCAAAATATATTTTTTACAACCTACCAAGGAGAAATGGATTGCAAATAACATAAAGAAAAATTGTATGAAGCCTTGAAAAGTATGTTTCATCAACATCAATTGCTTGATGTCGAGTTGACCAAAATCCTGTAAGGATTTTAAGTTTCCAACATGCAATTGGAGCACATGGAGGAAAGGTTAGGCTAATGTCAACCATATGTCCATCAATTCTAATTAAATCAGCTTTCCATTCAGGTGGTCCCAAAGGAATTTCTTGTGATGAACGAACCCGAATTCTTCGAACTTCTGGAGATGCAGCATTTTCTTCACTAAATTCAAGAGCAATCACCTTAAAACAATTTCCTGTTATAATTATGACAGAATAATATAAAGCAATTCTAACATGAGCTTCAGGGTTAAAAACTCTTCCAGCTGTTCTTAAACGTATATTTATTGGAAATCCACGTCGAACAACAAGCTTTATATCATTTTGCCATCTGTAATGTGTTGTAAAATGATCAATTGCATTTGTTTCTCTTTTTACATCAACAGAATTAATATCCAATCGGCCTAAAAATTTGTTCAAAAATTAAAAGAAATATTTTTTTTTATCAAACTTACTATTCATTATGTTGGTTGCAATGATAAAATTTTGGAAAACGAGAATGCTTGCTTCAAACAGTAAAGTTTTTTTGTTTTAAATTTGCGTCTAAATCAAACGAAAAGAAACAATCGTCTGATTCAGAGTTTTTGAACGAACAAAAATGCTTTATTTATTTTTGTACAATAAAAACGCTACTTTAAAGTTTTACAAAAATAACAGATGAATAAAGAAAGAAATATTTGGAAAAATTCAAATAATTACGTTTTTTGTTTAGCTAAATTTTCATTCTAAAGGAACTTAAGGTACTGTATTTTTTTATGAGTTTGTTTTTTGAAAATATGAATGAAACTTTATTTATTGTAAGAATTCATAAATGTACTGTAAAACAAATGAATTATTTCAATGCAAAAAATATTTATTTAAAAATACATGCAATACATTAGTAAAAATTATAGTACAAAAAGGCACAATCCGTAAATGTTATTATTAAGCAAAGAAATTTCAAGAAAAGGGTTAAAAAATATATGGTAAGGCTAATAACCTTAAGTTATGGTAAAATGGATTAAAGTTGAAAACATGTGGATAGGGAAAAGAAGAATGAAGAAAAATTTGTCATTACTGTGGACGGCATTTTAGTAAATCTAAAAAGCATGTATAAACGGAATTAAATGTGATAGAAAAAAGTGTTAAATTTCGTCAGAAAAGGGAAAAGGTAAATCATCCGATGAAACTTTAGAAGAAACTTTTTGATCTGTTGTTGGAACAGTCAAAGTGACCGCTTCTCGGGTCCCACACCAACATGGTGATAAAAATTGCTAAGAGATTTTGAATGATTTTCTTTTAAAAATATTTTTTACTTACCTCATCAGTTTCACCTTCGCTACTTGCATATTGTCGTAATCTATCAGCAAGAACATCATGGAAATGATTTAAATGCCCTGGAGAAATGACATCCAGTACTTGTCGTGCGTTCTCATAATATTTTGTATGAAGTTCCAGCTAAATTTTACTTTGTTTGTTGTTTTTTAAAGGCTCTTTTTTGAAAAGAAAACATATTTCTCAATGTCATATTAGAATGAATGAATGAATGAATGAATGAATGAGAGGGGATTAAAATACCTGTTTATAATCGCCATTTATTGAATCTGTATGTGATGACGCAACGCGCCATCCCTTCATTGTCAACTCGAGTGTGTATGAATGGTCTATAAGTAAAGAACATAATTGAAAATAAAAAATAACAGGATCGTGCCCTCCATTGTTTTGACGTTAACAAAAATTAATTCCGGTGTACGAGGAAGTATTTCTGAAACACTTATTGACTTTACAACACTGCTTAATTCATGCACAGCTGCAATGGCTTCAAGTTCTAAAGGACCTAAAATATGCGAAATTGGATAATGAGAGTAGTTTTATATTTATGAAGAAATTAACGAACCCCCTTCTCCATTTGAATCTTTTCTTTCACCATTTTCCCGATATCTTTTCCGATTTAACGATGCAATATCTTCAAGAGAAATCGGAGACCTAAAAAAATCAAACATTTCCCTCTTGAAAAGATATTTTTAAAAAGAAATATTTTTTTACCCAATATTATTAAGACCAGCTTGCATTAAAAGTTGTTGTGATAGTTTTTGTGGTGTTAAACACATATTTTCCCTTTCATCAATTGAAAAGGGAAATTGTGGTGTTGCTTGAGGAACAGGACTATGTGAACGACTGCTTTGGTAGATGTGAGCAGCTGATTGCCAACGGGCAGAACTGAAAAAGAAAAAATCAAAGAAGAAGAAAAAGAATTTGTAACATAAATAAAAGCATAAAAATAAATGCTTGGTGTAATCTTTGATAATCCACTTACTCTTGTTGTCGATAAAGTGGAGAAACTCCAAGTGTGTCGGCTAAAAGGTTCGCATTTGGTCCATTTGTTACAGGTGTTCCACTGATAATTGAACCTTCTGTTCCGGGGCTAATTTGCGGGCAATAACATGAATTATTCGGGGTAATCGACATCTTTGGTCGCTTATCTTTTATTTTAAAAAAAAACTAAAAAATGCATGGAAAAATTAAAAATAAAATTATTAAAAACCGGGAGTTGAAGAAAATTGATTGGCTTAACTCTTGCGAGAGTGCTTTTCTTTCATTTTTCCGTGTTATTAAAAAACGGGTAAAAAATCATTGTCGCGTTGAGAAATTCCTTTGTTGTTGTTTTGTTTTTCAAAATTACTACCCGAAAGTTGGAGAATGAAAATTGATGACTCTTTTGTGATAACAGAAAGGAATGGGAGACAAACACTGGGCTATCATGTGGGGTAAAAGACAAAAAGAACAGAAAGAGAGAGAAAGAAAGAAAGAGAAGTCGGGAAAAGCCGTTGAACGCACGCGAAAAAAAATGTTGAAAAGACAAAGTTCACATTTAACAATAATCTTTTGTCACAAAAAATGCAAACAAGAGAGAAAAAAAGTAAAAAGACTTGAAAAAAATGATCTAAATTTTGAAAAATGTCATGATAGATTTGTTTTTGCTGATTAAAAATGTCAAAGAGCAATGAATGAGTTTTTATTTGACTACAAACGTTACGAGGATACGGTAGCCATGACATAAACCATTATTTTTGAAAAACGCAATAACAAAAATCCGTTTCAAACATTTGTAGTATTCTTATTTAAACAGGTGCTTATTTCTTATTCTAAAGATTAACCCCCTGCAAATTTTAAAATAAAAAATTAAATTACTTTTAACAAAAGAAAATAAAATTTGTAAACGAAAAAAGAGACAAAATTTGTCCTTTTTAAATAAAATAGAACTCTTAAACTTGCAACCTTAAATATATTTTTAACTCTTTATTTTTGCTAAAGTAAATCAAGTTTTTGCATTTAAGGCACGTCAACTTTACGTTTATTTTGACAAAATTTCCTCTCCCCTTTTTTTATATTATTCTTTCTAGCAATAAAGGATTATCACATGTGGCTGCTTAATCTTCATCTGACTACGGCGTCCACTTTTATGCTTTCCTTATTTTGAGGACAGAAAGAATCTCATATTTTTGAATAAAAAAACATTTGAAGGATGGCAGAATCTTCTGGACAAACAATTTTTTGGTAGGTTTTCAATTTCAAATTTAAGTTAGAAGATAGTTAAAGGTGACAAAATATTTCTCAAATTTTTAGGAATGAATTAACACCGAATGTCAAAATGTTATTTGTTTTTTCGTTGCAAGCTGTTTGCTTGGGATTTGATTGTACATATTTAATTTTTTATTCACATCAAACTTATTCGGGTTTACCATTAAGCTTTGCAATTTTAAGCTTTTCTGGTGCTGCATTTCTGGGTACTGTAGCTGTAACATTAATAAGGGCAAAGTAAGTTGCAAAATAAGGCTGCTATTTTAAGATTCAAAATGTGATCATTAAAGTACTTTTCATTGGATCATTTTTTTATATAATAGACGATTTCCGGTCATTATAGTCTGTAGCATCTGAAATACAATTTTTTGTTTTAACCTTTTTGGTACATTTTGTTGTTATTATGTTTTCTTGCATCACTAATATTGCATCATTATTGAAAAAGAGCTGAAATAATTCGTTTCAAATTAATACAGTATACATTCATTTAATTATAAAAAGTTGCCTTCATCAAAAGTGTAAAATAACTTGTAATATAAGCAAAATCTATTTTAATCAATGAAACAAAATCTAAAAAACTAAAAAGAAAAATAATCTATTTTTTTGTATTTACAAAATGATTTTCGTGAAAATTAATACATTTTTTCAGAATTAATAACTGGTTGTTGTTACTTATATCTGCTACAGTAAGATTACTGCTACAATTAATCTTATCGGGCATTACTGTATATTACATTCCAATATTTTTACTTTTTCTAATTGGTTTTTGCTATGGAATAATTTTTTCCACCCTTATCACTTTATCACTTCGAAATGTGAATGTTCCCCAACGAAATCTCTTGATTTCAATTATTTATGCTTGTTGTGCAAGTGGAATATTTATTTGTTCAACATTAATTTCAAAAAATTCTCATCCAATCGATTCAAAACGTAGTCAACCCTTTTATATTATCTACACCGGACCAGAGCTTATCCCAATGGATATTCATTCACGTTATTCATCCCTCATTATCTTAGTCATTTCTTCCGCTTTTCAAGTACTTTTTCATGCATTTCCTTTTCATTCATGTCTTTTAAAAATTTCAGGCATCTTCCATTTATCCAATTTTTACTTTGTGGAAATCTCAAAACGCGGAAGAAATTTACAATGACATTGGTAAAAAAACTTAATAAATATAAAACTTGCTGCAAATAAATAAATAAAAATTTTTAAGCACAAGAAAATGAGCATTCAACAAAACTTTTGTTTTTGTGTTCAGTAATTGGATTTTTTACAAATGCATTGTTTCATATGTTTCCGTATTTCATTTTTTCATATAATCGTGGGGAGATGATACCCCTGTACTTTATTGTGTTCTCTGTAAGAAAAAATTAAAAATTATTTATGCGATTATTCATTTCTTTCTTTTGCAGGCTTCACTTTGTATTGGTCGAATTGTGTATACTGTAATATGTCGTCAAAATGAGCATAATATTATTCTTTCATTGAGTTTTGTAAGTTTTCGTTTTTGTTTTTTGACTTACTACCCAAAATCAAAAACATTTCAAAAATCATTATATTTGAAGAAGTCAATATTTTGGCAAAAAAGGCCTTTTGTAATTCATGTTTCGGAATCCATTTAGGGCTACAAAATGTTTAGTACTCTTTTTCTTTGTTAAAACATGGGTAGTTTTTTTTCTCAAATTTGCAAAGATTAAGCCCTTAATTTTTAATGACTCATTTTTTTTATTTAAACCTGCAAATTAATCCATTAATAATTTTGAAAAAAGGGATAACCTTCAATGGCAAAGTGTTATTATGATTCTTAATCACTTTCGCCTCCATTTTTATTTAGCATTTTAATATCATTATTATTTTTTTGCAAATTTAATTATACAAAGTCTTCCCCCATTTTTTAAATATTTATTATTATAATTATTTATCCACTCTCAATATCTCTCTTTAAAGGTCCTTTGTGGTGTCTCTGTTTGTATATATTCATTTGAACCTGCTCGATTAATCTCAAGTGCATTATATGGCTTTGGATTTTCAATGATTCTTCCGTCTTTAACATTATATATAGGACGTCAATCACGTAAGTTTATTTTTAAAAACAGTGAAAAAAAAGCAATATATTTACATAGAATTAATTTACAGAAAATCATGTAAACATTCTTATAAGCGGCTTTTTCTTAGCACCATTAGTGTCACCATATTTTTTAACATTGGTAAACAAAAATTTGTTTTTTTTTCAAAATGTTTTATATAATTTTTTGCATCCATTTTTAGACTCTTAATACTTTTGGACCACAATTTTTTACATCAATTAATTTTTTGACTTTAATAATTACAGTATTCTTTTTTGTCTGGTTGTTAAATGTTCAATCTAAAATGGATAAACCTGAAGGTAACTATATTTGAAATTCTACAATGTTTCACAATTATAATTTATTTAAGGACAACATTCTGCAAAAGTTTGGAGATTCTTTCGAGGTGAAGGGGCACTTAAACGAACAAAATCTCTTCGAAAATTCATTGGTAGCATTCGAGGAAGTATTCGGGGACGACGATATCGCCGAATGCAAGGTGTCGCAAGTCCTTTAAATGGTGCAAGTCCCACACCAACAATACAACTAAATTCTCCAAATCGTTTATCCCCTCATACATGTAAAGCTCGAACGTATCGTTCAACTCAAAGTAGAATCAAAAAGCCAAGAATTGAAATTGAAGATGAAAGCTCATCTGGAGCTACCGTATCTACTCCAACGAAATGAAAATTTTTGAATATTTTTTTAAAACTATGTAATATATAGCTTAAAAATATAAACTTTATTTATAAATTACAAAATACTTGTATTTGTTTTATAAACTTGTACAAAATAGATTTTTCAACGACCTTTTCCAAGCCCACTGTAAAATGGAACAAATGGCATTTGATTACTTGGATTAAAGGCAGAATAACCGCTTATTTGAGGTTGAACGTATATTGATGAAATTTGATCTGAAAGACCATACAATATAATGTTGTTTAAATTATTGTAATTTATTACCATTTCCAATTTGAGATCTCATTGGACGATCAAATAGATCACTGTATCTGTACATTGGCCCCCAAGTACCGTATGACGGACTTCCCATATCGATATTTCTGTAAATGAATTATTAGGAATATGCATGTTACAATTTCATAAAACTTACGTATAAAAGTCAGTGCCATATGGCTCTCTTGCATAAGTGGGATACAAAATTTTTCTTAAATTTGGCAAACCTTCATCACCTACAGTATCCTCATTAATTGAAGTGGCTTTAGGCACGCTTTTTAAAGGGTTGCAAAAAATTAAAGTTGAAAAAACAAATACAAGGAGCACTTGAAAAATTGATGTTCTCATATCAATGCTTATCTTCAAAAATGATTTTCTAAAACCAAGAAAAAAATTTATTTTAAATTTTCATGCAAAATTTGAGAGGCACGAAAACACGAAGTATTGTTGCTTACGCAAATGCCACCCTCAACAACTAATTTGGCCAAATCTTTTTGACTTTATCTCTCTTGGGGGTGGATATGGATATGTACTATCCGAAAAACGTCAATTTTTAAGTGGTTTAAAATGGAACAAAATACAAAAAAAACGAGAGAAAGAAGAAATTTCAAAATAGATTAACTGCAAAAAAGGGATGGGGGCACTTTGTCAAAACCACATGCATATTTATGGTCAAAAAAATGAGAAGACATTATAGACGGCACATAAAAAAGCAAGTAACTTGGTTTTGATGACAGCTCAAAAAGGGTGAAAAAAGAAGAAGAAGCGAGGTCATGCTCTTTCTTTTTTGATATAAATCTATTATAAAATACATTTAAACTTTAATATTTTATCTGTAGCAAACATTTAAATGAAAATGTTAGAATACTGTTATTAAAAAAATGAAGAATGTTGACTAACTGACGCAAAAAGGAAGGAAATGCTTGAAATTAGGATTAATGTTTTGAAAAAAATGTGACAAAAAAGGTAAAAATTACAATTAAAATTTTATAGCCAAAGTTCGAGTTCTTTACCCTTTAATTGTTGCTTTTAGAAATGCCACAAAAAAGAAGGAAAGGAATGTTATAAATACGATCACTGGTCAGCTTTAAATTAGTAATAAAAATGTGAATATTAATAAAAAGAATGTGAAATTGCTTATTTGCGAGGAATGGTGGATGAAGAAGATAAAATGGAAGAAGAAGGGGGCGAATACAATTTATAACCAAAACCGATTAAATAATTTTTCATATGCTTTTTATCTGCTGCTGTTATAGTAAAAAAACTAAAAAATGTATTCCTGCAAATTGACAAAAGAAGAAGCACCCCCAAAAAGCAAGTGGACTGAAAAATTATTACATAAAAGTTTTATGAGGTCGAACATTGTAAAATTCAACGCAACCATAAAAATAAATGTTTTTTTTGCAATTTTTTATAAACGAATGTATATATTAATATAACTTTATTAATTTTAAATTTCTGTTTATCGCCCAACCTCAAAATGATAAACTTAATTATAAACTAAAGAAAAACACGACAAATTGAATAAAATCATTTTAATAAATATATTAGATATTTATTTTTCTTAGAACTTTTTGCTCAGATTTTTTTTATTATAAACAGGTGCTAATTTTGTCACAGCAGATTTTAAAAATCAAAACATTTCCTATGATTCTTTATAACAAATTGTTTTTTATCCTTGCATAAAGATGATGTCAAAAGAAACTAAATTCATAAATCTATTTCCTTGTTTGCTTTTCAAGAATGTATATTTTTGGAAATAAGCACATTTTTGGTATTTGTTGTAACATTCTTGCAAAGCCTTTTTTTATCTAATTTTTATTTGGATTTTGTGCAAAAAAACATGACATGTCCTTTTGTATTTCCATTAAATTCAAGAGATACTTTGACAATTTTCATTACATTTTTGTAATCACTTAATGGAAAAACTGCAAATTTTATTTTTGTAGATTCCAGGGTATCAATCAAGGCCGTCCGGAAAAAAAATTTTGATCCGGAATTCCGGAATGCCAAAAATCAGCCGGAATCGCGGAATCCGGAATCCGATCCGGAATATTTTATATAGAAAACAAAAAATTTTATCCGGAATCCGGAATCCGATCCGGAATTCCGGACAGCCTTGGTATCAATGCACAAAAAGAAGACGTTTATTGTTTCTTCTTTCCTTTTTTTCTCATTAACTATAATCCAAAATCAATGGAAAATGATTTTTGCAATTTTCCAAGGAAAAGTATTTAATAGATAAGATTTTTTGTTCTGCGTCAATAAATTACAGTAAACAAAGAAAAGAGCTTATCGTCGCTTGCTTGAAACAATGTCTCCTTGAAAATGGAATGTATTTGAAAAACTTGTAAATACAAAAAAATTTAAAAGTTTATATGAATGCAAAATTTAAAAACTATGTGCAAAATTCTTGAGCAGCAGCATTAATATCAAAGTTTCTGAACGCATTTTTCTGATAAAGAACAATTTGAGTTTTTTGATAACTTATTCCAACCGGATATGATATTCCTGCACCATTAGCGTTCAGCTGTGTAGAAACATCAATTGCACATGTATCTGCATCACTATAATCACCAGCATCACCATACAAATGACCGTTAAGGTTATTATCACAAGATCCAAACCACCATCCTCTTAAATATGATAAATTAATGAAACTTTTTTTGTCTTCGGGTTTAATTTACCCTGCTTTTAATGCAGAAGCGCATACACCAGCGTCAACGCCATCTAGATTAAAATTGCTAAATGTTGAAAATGGAGAGTTGTTATCTGTTTTTTGTGTATTAAGCCCGGTTGCCATTAGTCTGTTACCAGTGGCACCTGCAACACTTAAAGTGTATTTTGAAGCAGCATCACCAACAGCAAATGTATCATAAGTTTCAATATAAGGAGTTGTTTTACAACATGTGGTAATAACTGCAGTATATTGTGTTGAACCGCTTGTAAAAGTATTAATATTATCAAGTCCAAGCCAATAACTTTTATCTGCGGCACCAAAGAATACCTTATAATCTGAAATCTCGATTGAATCAAATGTGCTAGTGTTATCAGTTCTTCTAAAAAATAAGTACAGATATTTTTCACATTCAGAAAAAGCATAGTAGTTTTAACCTTTGAATAGCAGTTCCTCCTTTACCATCGCAATAAACATTTACTGAAACTCCTCCAATGCTAATAGGTGTTGAACCTGCTGCAGTAATTGTGCTACAATCAGCAGGTGCTGATGAAGCTAAAATAATGTATGATAATTTAATTTAATGAATGAAATCAAACATACGTGTTCCTCCTGTACTTGTACTAGCTCCTCCACTTCCCGGTGTTGTTGGAGTTGTCGGTGCACCAGTTGGGACGGTTTGCACCGCTATGGTCCATTGAAACTTAAAACTAAAATTTGATTTCATTACTTTATTATGTTTCAAGTTATGTTTTATACCTTGTGATTCTGTCATTGCTTTCATCTGCAGAAGAAGGAGAACCTGCAGTAATATTCCATTGAACTCTTGTTATTTCTTGATAATTTGTTCCATCTGCATTCCAGATAATCATTTTTACAGAAAAGCCTTTGTAGTCTCCAAAAAATTCAAATGTTGATGGATTATACCATCCACCATAATATGCCATGGAATTGAATGTTAGATCGTCGGTATTGTTCCAAACTCCGACATCAACGTAGCTTCCAATGACGCATTGATCTAAGTTACCATTTGCACTGAAACATATATGGTTCTTGAAGGTTAGAATTTTCTAATAACTAACTATTCCAAGGGTTCAATACATATTTTGGGTCTTGGAAAGCATTTAACCCCTAAGCCACTGTAAACACTGCAGGGATCACCACTTGGAAGCTTCCCATCAATTGTTAGGCTATCTAACAAAATTGTAAGTTGATAATCTGCTGATACAATACTTAATAAAACCAGGACCTAAAATTTTATACAATTTAAAGAAGTCCAAATTTGAAAAATTCACCGTGATAATTTTGAAGATTGATCCCATGAAAATCATCTAAATGCGTCAAAGGTTAGATAAATGTGAATGAGAAAATGAATAAAGTAAAGATAGGAATAAACCAAAATTTTTAAGATTAGCATTTTTAGAAATTGGTAATATTTATTTTATTTATTATAAAAATTGCAATCAAGTATATTAATTAATTACAGAAATTGGTGGTTGTTGGAATTCCGTTTCCATCTGCTCGATATACAGCCATTCGGACTCTGGTTGCTGAAATCCAATTTAAGAATTCACCGGATCCAGAGATGGCTCCATTATTAAGTTCAATTCCAGAACCGTGGGATGCTCTTGCTTTACTGCAATTAAATATGTTAGATATTGAAATTAAAATATAAGGCAAAAATTTACGTGGGATCAATGGTGCATTGATTAGGATCAGTAAAAACGGCATCAACAGTGGCGTAATAATGTCCATTCAGATTGTTTGAGCATGACCCAAACCACCACCCACCAATATTTCCATCTGGATTGTCAGTTGGAGAAGAAGCCGAACAGATTGATCGAGGTGAACCAGAGTATTTTAAATTTGTTGCGAATTTCATGCCAAAATCTTTTGGAGGACCATATGACAAACCATATGTTTGGCCATGATCTGCTGTACCTTGAAGCTTATATCCAGTGCTTGCATCACCAATCTAAAAAAACATCTGCAATGTCAGAGTTTATTTTTGATTTTACCTTAAATGAATTATAATATTGTCGTGCAATCACATTTTTGTTACAACAAAAGACAATTGTCATGTTATACTGTATATTTCTACCGGTGGTCAATAAATTCATATTATCTAATCCAAGCCAGAAGTGATTTTTGGGTCCGGGTGTACCAATTGGAGACAAAAATGCATCGTATTCAAGGGTATCAATTTCAGCATTTTCCAAATCTTCTCCCCGGCTTTGAATTACGGTTTGTGCAGTATTACCTTGAACTTCACAATAAACGCTAGCTTCTTTGTTGCCAGGAAGTACAATAGTTGTAGCACCGGAAGCAGAGATGAGACCTTTTTTAAGAGCATCTTCACAATCATCCGGTAAATTAGAAGGTGTGGTAGTTTGTACAGTTGTTGGAGGACGTGTAATTGGAGGGAAATCCATGTCACCCCGGACAGTCCAAGCATAAAGAATTCTAAAAAATCGTTTGTAGTTTAAAAAATTCAAAATATTAGGGTGATCCATAAGTTCGTTCCGCGGTTTGTAGAGGAAGAACACTTTGCCAAGTGCAAATCGCGGAACGAAGTTATGGATCCCCCTAATAATTTTCTGCTTACAGTGTAGGATCAATTGTATCATTTAAGCGAGAATGAGAATAATATGTGAAATCATCAACCCTATGGGAATTAATTCTGTCAGTTGCAAAACTATCAATTAATGCACCAGTAGTGGCTTCTCTTGCTTCCACACATAATTGAAAACCCTAAAAAATATATGTTTCGAAAACATTGCCAAAAATATTTAAACGAACATCATAAAATCCAGCATCGTTAAATATCTGAGGATTTTGCCATGATCCATAAGCTTGTTCACTGAATAAAACTTTGTTAGCATTTGCAGTTACATTTCCTAAATAAATTGTTGTTGTTGCATTATTGTTACATGGACTTGGGTTTTCATTTCCGCTAAAATTTGTTAATTATTTAATCGCCAGATACTGTATTAAAACCTTGGACTAAAATCAACACTAATTGTCAATTGAATATTGCATTGAACACCAGCAAACCAAAATGAACTACAATGATCTCCATTAGCCAAAAATCCTTGACCATTATTAAATTCATTAAGTAAAATTGTTAATGAAAATTCTGAGCTTACATATCCCAACAAAAGGATAAACATCGCCAAGCTTTTCATTATAAAAGTATAAAAAAAAGTTGGACGAAATGTTAAGAAAATTTTCTCAAAAAATAAAATAAAGAATGTTTTAAGGAGGCAACGTTATCAAAGAAAAAATGTCATAAAAGCTTATTATTCTTAATCTAGGTACTTATTTTCTGGGTGTGGTGTCTTTCGTCGTTTTCAAATGCGTAGATGATAACCGTTCTTCATGCTTCCAAATATTTGAAGTGTTTTTTAATTTATAGATTAAACCGTAAGCAATAAAAAAGATTCCTAAATTGAAAACTGCAAAAACTATATCTTTTTAAGATTTTGAATTTTAATTTATCGATTTTCAAACTATAAATCATACAGAAGTTGCAATAAATCCTTAAATTTTTCTTATCAAAAAAATTCTTGATTACGTATTTTCGACAATCAAAAAACGGCAAACTGATACAAAGAATAATGCATAAAAAGATTCTTTTATCGTTTGAAGAACAAAACGTGCCACTTTCTTTTCATTAATTTGAAAGAAGGACCATTTACATTTGCAAAAAATCTATAGAAATTTATCTAAACTTTAAACAGCTGAAAAATAATATTAAACGGCTTCTGAAACTAGAAACGTTTGCAAAACTAATAAAATTTTAAAAATTAGCAAAAAATTACTGTAGATTTTGAATTTTGCGTTCAGAATCAGTATTTTTATAGCATCGACAAAACAAGGCTCTCGAAAAATCAACACTTGATTCCGGTGTCGGCGCAGCCACCGTTAAAATTTTTAAAATTTTCCTACAATCTTTGGTTTTTTTAATATTTTGCATCGTAAACTGAACAAAAAGAAACTCTTTTAAAAGAAGTGCGAGTTTTTGGTTTTTCTGAAAACTTGGATAAAAATGAACGAATTAAATTACACGTTTTACGTGTGTATTTCTGTTTTTCTCTGATGATATTTGTTGCTTCCTACTTTTATATCAAGTATATCAATGCTAACGCCTTTTTTATTTTAGTTTTAATTTGGAAATGTTAGCCATAATAGTACGATCGACGTCTTTAATACACGATATTTAAACTTTTAAGTAAAAGGTTTAAAAAATGTCATATTCATTTACTTTGCGGGAGAGAAATAATGCATCTTCCACCAAATATTTTGCTTTTTTAGACGATTGTTGTTTGCCTTTTAACTATTTTCAGCAGATGCTAAAAACTATTTATTAACAACAAACTGATAGTTGTAAACTTTTTTTCAACATTGTTTTTTAAAAAAAGATAGCTTGCTTTTATATTTTTATTTAGTGATTTTATTCTTTGGAATTTAACGTTTCAGTCTAAATTAAAACATTTATATTTACTTTAAAAATACTTTAAAAAATGAAGTTAAGAGAGTTTTTACCATTCAAAAATAATACAAAATTACAATTAAATGTAAATAATTATATACTTTTGTAAATAATTTTACTGTAAAACGGCTGCTTTTTCATTTTATTTTTTTGTTCGCAGCTGGCTAAAATTTGACAAGTCTTGCGACGAAAAACAAAGATCGATTATTGGTCTCATCTATTGCCAGTGCGGAACAACGTTGCTCTCTGTTCTCATGAACCTTTATAATTTTTTGTCTCATATCTTTATTTTCTCTTTACCTTTAATTCCTCCTAAAAAGGTTTTTACATATACATAACATTGATTGAATTGGTAGCATTTTCTATGTCCAATAGTTTTAAGTTCCTTTACGTGTTCCATTTGTTATTTTCATCACAATTTTTAATTTGTTAATACTTTTTAGTTCTTCAAAAAGTCTCGACAAAATGGGCATCTCAGATAATGATGTACAGAAGCAATTACGCCACATGATGGCTTTCATTGAACAAGAAGCCAATGAAAAAGCAGAAGAAATTGAAGCAAAGGCTGAAGAAGAATTTAACATGGAAAAAGTGAGTATAATTTTTTAAAGATATAGTTTTGAGATAAAACTTATGATAATTGTAGGGTCGATTAGTGCAACAACAACGCACAAAAATTCTCGAATATTTTGAGAAGAAAGAAAAGCAAGTTGAGCTTCAACGTAAAATTCAACGTTCAAATATGCAAAATACTGGTCGTCTCAAGTGCTTGAAAGCTCGTGAAGATCATTTACGTGGTGTTTTGAATGAAGCAACAAGCAATTTATCAAAAATTTCTGCAGATAGTAATCGTTATCCATCAATCTTGAAAGGTCTCATGATGCAAGGTCTTTTCCAACTTCTTGAAAAGGAAGTACATCTTCGGTGCCGTCATAAGGATGAAGAACTCGTCCAGAAACTGTTACCTGAATGTCTTTATGAATTGCAACAAGTTTGGGGTGATCGTTCTAATGTAACTATTTTATTTATTGATGTAATGTTAGTATACTTATATTTTGTAGGTTAAAATTGATACTGAACATTATCTTCCTGCTGAATGTGCTGGTGGCGTTGAAATGTATGCAAAAGGTGGTAAAATTAAAGTTACCTCAACACTTGAATCTCGTCTTGAACTCATTGCTGGTCAAATTGTGCCGCAAATCCGTACTGCCCTTTTCGGACCCAATCCAAATCGTAAATTCTTTGATTAAAAAGTTTGTGATGATGATTAGCAACTTATATCGAAAGCTGAATAGAGAAATAAGAAAAAGAGATATATGGCTTTGTTTATTTTTATTATACTATTGTGAATGTTTTTTTTCACTTACTTATTTTTTTGTAATCGGATGTAGACGAAAATTTGTATTATTATTTTTAATCTATATAAAAATCATGCGTATTATTTACTAAATAATTTTCTTTCTTCTTTTTCATCGTTTTAACATTGTTTTTGTATCATTCCAAAACCTTTTTAAACTGTGTTATGCCTTTGATTATCCCGGCTAACTAATCATTATTTTTTCATCTATCCTATATAGTGCTCAGAGTAATATAAATATACTGTAAAAGCAATAAAAAATTATTTTTATACGAAAAAAAAGTATTTATAAATTTCAATTAAAAAACGTGATTCATTCATGCTATTTGATCGTCAGTTGTTGGTTGTCAAAGAATTTAAAAAAGTGAAAAACTGAAACAAATTTTGCGGCTCCCTTTGGGTTTAAATAATCAGACATTAAAAGAAAAAGAAAGTAAAGAATTGTATTGATTTTGGGTTGATTCATGTTGACAAAAGGTGTTTTGTTTTCGATATGTTTTGCATGTTGTTTTGTTCAAATCACTTTTGCAACAAATTATCGGATATGGTGTTATACGGGATTTAAGTACCTCGTAGGACAAGAAGAGAAAGATGATGCACAAGAATGTACATCATTAATCGGGTTGGATAATTACTGTTATAAATTTACTGCAACGGCATCACTTGAAGAAGTTATTAAATTGGGATGTTCAAATGCGATTTGTATGGTAAGATTTTAATTTTATAAAAAAGTGATTAGTCACTGACGCTTTTCTTTGTGATGAAACAACGCACTTTTTTTTGTCGCAATTGATCGTAAAACTTTTATGTTTGTTCAGTGAAATGACAGCAGATCGGGTTTTATTAAAACCAGAAAATACGAGGAAATTCTACTGCTGCTGTATAAGTGAAAATGCCCATATTAAAAAATTGAAACATTTCAATGTTCTAACACTTTTTTAGAGATGTAGACATTTCCTCTAAAAATATAAAAAATATACAGTATCCATCAAATTTAATTTTTTATTGTCGCAAACTTAAATATCTCAAATATTTTAGGGTATCGGAAATACATGTGCGAAAATAGATTTTGCTGGTGTTCATGGAACAATGTGTTGCTGCAATCAACACAGTTACTGTAATTCTTCAACAACTTTTAACTTTCCCTTTTTGTTAATTATTTTTTCTCTTCTTTCCATTTTCTGCACCCGATTTTAAAAACTGCATAATAAATAATAATACATAACATTAAATGGATAAACGATCGTCATCAAAAAATATAATATCGAATTAAAATTCAATTATTCTTTTTATTACGACTTTCTTTTTTTCATAAATTTATCGTGCAATCCTTTATTCTTTTTTTCATGAGAAAATGCCGAGGATAATAAATATAAAGAAAGGAAAAAGATATTAAAACCGATTGAAACGATGCCTGCTGCTGCAGTTTTTCTGTTAAAAAGAAAAATAAAAAGTATAAGACTTGAAAGTTTTAATTTCGATCCGATCAAACCAACATCTCGACAATGACTGGTTGTGTTTTCGCCTTAGGGGGTAGCAGTCAAGAGATTTTCTGGATGTTTAATGAAAGAGAAAATTTGTGCATTTTACAGATATCTTTACTTTTATTTTCAAGTGTAACCCTTGAGATAAAAAAGTCATTTTTTGCAATATAATAAATGTTTCAAAGTCATTTTTTGTTTCCCGAAAACGTGTTTTGTTGTTTTAAATTAGATTAGCAGTTTTTATTTCAGCGATATTTTGCTCAACGTGGGTTTGGAAGTCTGCACCAAGTCGTCATATCATATTTTTTCTGATAAAATTTATCTTTTGGATCGATTTTCTTTTTCTTCCGTATTCAGAATCAGGATCATCACTGATCTCTGAGATCTGTCACTTAATCATTCTTCAATACCATGGAAGAAACATCAAAAGAGGCTCGACCTGAACCTCAAAAAGGTTCTGTAAGCTTTATCAATGGCAACTCAAGATTCATTGAACTTTTTAAGTATCGTTTTGTTTCAAATTTTATTTTAGTTTTGAAAATATTTCCTTTTAAGATTAACTCCAACACCAGTTTTTCTTCTTGGCTTTCTTCCTCCACTTTCTGGAGCAATTTTATCAATTGCAATTGCTTTAATTTTTCACAATGCCGAAATAAGTAATTATAATTGGCAGTGTGGGGTAATATTTAAATATTGTTTTCATAAATATAAAAATTTTTAGAGAGCCCGATTTCCATCACTTTCCAGAATTATTAATCTTCCATTAGAAAGAACAATTTGGCAAATTTTAATTTTCTCTCACATTCCTATCAGAGTTTTAGAAGTTTTTGCAGGATGTAAGCTTATTTATGCACTCTCTTCTTTTTTATTATTCTTATGATTAAAAGTTTAGTTATTCGATTCAGAAGATTATTCAATGTGAACATTGAAAATCCAAAATCAAAACGTTTCTATGAATTTTGTCGATATATTTATCTTTTTGTTGGATTGGGTGAAATATTTTTCCTTGGAGCACTTTCAATTATTGGGGAAAGAGAAAACATTAAAATTCATGTGATTATGTTTTATCTTTTTGGATTTTGTGGAATTATATTTTTTATTTCTACAACTTATTGTCATCGACATTCATTATATTACATTAAACCACATGTAAGTAAAAAAAAATTTTCATTCATAGTTTGGGACTGTCCAGATATTAGGTCATCATCAAACGCTGCTTTACCCCTCTACATCAAAGATACTTTTTGCCGCACATCAAAGGCAGTATGATAATTTACCCCTCCCTCCTTGATGACGTAATTTCTGGACAGCCCTTTTAATACTTAAAACCATACTGTACTTAACACCTCTAATTGTACAATATAATTTTTAGGGTATTCTAAGTTATCGATTAAAAATGTTTTTCATGTGTTGTTACATTTCTGCAATGCCGATTTTAGTGACAGCATTTTTGCTTTATTGGAAAAAATGCATAACGTTAGGTAAACAAGAAGCATATTATTTTTAAATAAACACAATTTTTAGGATACGATATTTTTGCAATTTGTGAATATTTAGGTGTATTATTCAATATTGGATTCCATGGTGTTACATATTTTGATGTAAAAGATAGATTGGTTTTAAGTGTTCGCATGGTTGAGCCACTAGAATCATCAAAAGAAGAAAATGAAAAAGCGAGTTCCTAGTTTAATTTTCAAAAGCTGAATTTTAATTTAAATAGTTAAAAGATAATGATTTCGGGAAAATAGATGCTCTGGTGTAATATTTTTCAACCATGGTTATTTTTTTATTAGCTTATAGCAAGCAGTGACTTTTTAGTTCCCATTTCGTGCCGTAATACTTTCCGGCACAATTTTTATTTCTCATTAAGGACTACCCAAATCTGATGTAAAGGAAAATTCATATTTTACAAATCCGCCTTTTTTGTCGTCTGATTTTTTGATTTTTACCGCAATTAAGGCCTTAATAAAAGGTGAGCCTTAAATTTTTGCTTAACCCCTTTCTTCTCAAAAACTTCCGATCTTTATTATCCGTTTAAACATTTTTGGATTTAATACAAATTGAATTTCTCGAGTCAGCATTGCTTATTAACATTTTAAAACATTTAAAAATAAAAGCCCTTTTATTTGTAAAAATTAAAAAATCATTGTTTGAATAATATGTTAGTGACATTCCTTTATGAATTTATTAATTTTTTATAACTTGTTTGTGAATGACTGTAAATAAACTTTGGGGATATAAATTAACTCTTTATTATTTGAAACTTAGCTCAAAAAAGGTCATCGTTCTTTGCGCAATTTTCGCTAAAATTAATATCGAATTAGAATAATCACTTATTGTTTACAAATGAAAAACATACTGTCTAACATAAAATCTACCACCATGACCATCTGAATATTTTGCAATAATGGTACTTTTAGTTTCATGCAAGCGAGGATCAACTTCACGAAGTTGATAAATCCATGCATGAACTATTTCGCCGTCTTCTTTCTCTACAGGCAATATTTCACGTGTATAAAATTCCGGATACCCTTCAAGCAAATCTAAGGCAATCATTTTTAAATTATCAACCTCGTAAAGTTCACCATGAACACGCTAAAACTTTTTAATAACTAACATCTAAGTAAAAGACCAAAATCGCACTAATCCTGTTCCCTTTTCGGTAAGCATAAATGGAATGTTGTATTTGGAAGCAACAAATAATGGAAATTTGTCAACTGTTTGTGCAGGACCACGATAAATATGTTTGCCTGTTTCTGGATTAGACATGATATGCTCATTTGGTTGACCCTTTTTAAGAGTTCCATAAACAAAAACAAGTTGACAATCTTTGTCTTCCATGTTTACCCGAATCTTAAAACACACAGATTTTGTATTCATCAAAAGATAACATAATATCATGCATTCTACAGTAACATTCATGATAAAAAATTGTAAAAGTAATAAACCAGATATAAAACTTGTTAGTTCGAACTTTAATTGTTTAAAAAAATTAACAATTTATCTATCGTATAACATAAAAAAACAAAACTACTATTTAACTGATTAAATAAACACTATTAATTTGACATTGTTTCAGGAAAGGCACAAATTTCATTGTATGTAACTTTCATACCAACACCTTCAGGAACTTGACGTTGAAGATATTCGACAAGAGTACTTGCCGTGCTGCCAGTAACATTGTATACGGAACATTTCTTAATATAAGTACGAGTTTCATAATGTAATTTATATTTCTTATGAACGAATTTTGATCGAAGAAGCCATTCCACCCATCGAACATACGGCAAATTCTCGACTACAGTATAATTAATATCCAAATGACCACAAGCACTCTGAAAAATTTTAAATATATAAAAACAAAAGAAAAAAATCGCAAAAACCTGAACAAAAGTCATATAAGATTTAAGGACAGCTTTATCATGACCACGAACTTCAAATTCAATTTTCTTGAATAATTTATCCAATTCTGGTGGGGCTGAAGTTGATTGAGTAATTTGAGTTGCCAACGAGCGTATTTGTAACAAACTTCGAGGAATTCTAAGCATAATTTACAAATTTTTGTTTGTTAAGAATTTAAAATTTTTTTTGACAAGATCGAAAATGGAAAATCGGATTGTCACTTTGGAACAAAACACCAAATTTAAAAACGTTAAATTTTTCAATTTTTTTTGCAAACTTCATAGACAAATATTATTTCAAAATTTCCCTTCATCATCAATATATGGAGAAGTTTTTATTGCCTTTACAGCCACATGTCTATCTTAATATATTCCACGATAAGGATATCCAAAAGAGAGGAAGATCATAGAAATAGTATGACGGATAAAAAGGGGCAAAAAGAGTCGATTATTGTGTAAAGTCATATCTGGATAAACCTTTTTGAGAGAGAAAAAAAATCAAAATTACCCACTCATTCAGCATTAAACAAAAATATTTATAAAAAATAACAGATATATACATAACAATCATAACAAAAAAAAAAGAAAAATAGTAAAGGTAAAACATAAGAAAAATATGCCAAATTTATTTTATAAAGTACCTTGGGATTTTATGAAAATCTTCGTCTCTAAAAATGAAAATTATTTGATTATTTTATATCTTGAAAAACATACCGTAAATCTTTGAATACTCTATGTGTAAGAAGTTGAACTGCAGTATGACGTTTTTCAGCTTCAGGTTGAAGGCAACACTATAATACCATATTAAGTTAAATCGTATATAATAAAAAAAACTTACCTTAATGAGATGTTGATGTCGATAGTAAACACTCTGCTCTTCAAAGATGGTCGTTTTTGTTGCAAATTGAATTTCACTTGTTTGAAGGAATTGTTTAACTTTGCTTTCGATTGAACCAGTAAATGCAATTTTGCCAACCATATTCTCTAACATTTTAGTAATAATTCTACTTGAAGTGTATGGATAGACGCCAGTTCGAATAAAATACAATACAACACCAAGACTCCAAATGTCAACAGCAGTATCATAATGTTCTTCAATGGTAAGTTCTGGTGCCATTGTAGAGAATGTTCCTTTCTGAAACCAAATAACAATGAAATAATAAAAGATTTAAAAAAACAATTAAACATACTCGAGAACTGGGGTAATTTTTGACTTCAACAGCAAGGCCAAAATCACATATCTTGATCGTATTACCAACAATTAGAATATTGGATGGTTTGATATCACGATGAATTAAGCCTTTTGCATGAATTTGTGAAATACCAGTAATGATTTGAAAAGTTATAGCACGAAAAATCGTTTGATCAGCGACAGGACCAAGTTGTTTAACATAATCACTTAAATCACCATCTGCTAATTCCATAACCATGTAGAGGATATTTTCAACTTGGCATGAAAATATTCCTTTTATTATAAAGTCATTGTCAAATGATAATAAATATTTCCATTCATCATCAGCATACGGAGAATTTTTTATAGCCTTTACAGCCACATGTCTGTTTTTATATATTCCCCGGTATAGATATCCAAATGAACCTAAAAAAATTTGTTAAATTTGTGTGTTTATTAAAAATAAATAATCTGGTTAGCATCATGCATAAGTCTTTTAATTAAAAGGTTGATGAAATCAAGCTAAAAAATCACCTGCCAGCACCCCTTTCAGAATTATGACACGATAAACATCTTTTTGGATGAGACATTTTTTAATGCTAACCAGACTCGAAAATAAACTCGCCTTTGGATAAAATATTTAAAATATTTACATCTTCTGGAAATCCATTGTTTTTTGATCTAAGATCCATGTCAGGCTAATATCAAAAAATAGGTGAAATAACTTTCGTAAAAGTCATAAATAATCTCATTTGAATGTTAAACAATTGTAATTATGTTATTTTTTTAAAAGTATCCTGCACAGAACAAACAGTAAACGATTTTTGCGCCAAAAAGAAATTACTGCTCCTGTTTTTTTGTTATTTAATTTAAAAAAATTTTTGTCACTGATATACATTTTGTTTTATAGCTGATTTGTATTTTATATTAAAACATATTTTATCACACATTTCTTCTGAAGACTTAAAGGTTATCATGAATCAGAGCTGTGCGATACCCGAGACTCAGGCAGACGATACCGAGACTCGAGACCTTAAAAAATTCACCCGAGACCGAGACTCGAGACCAAAATTCGAATTTTTAATTTTTTGGCAAATTTTTCGGCTATAAATTAACACAATAAAAAGTTGTTTATAAAAAAGAAAGTAAATTCGACATACAAAATTTCAAAAACAGAGCATAAAACCTACTGTTTTTGAACAAGTCTCGGGTAAAAAAATGGACGAGACCAAGACCCGAGACCCGATACCTTAAAAAAATTCACCCGAGACCGAGACTCGAGACCGATACCCGAGACTCGATACCGAGACTCCGAGACGAGACCGTGGTATCGCGCACAGCCCTGTCATGAATGTTTCAAAAATATAAACATGATCAATTTTATATGAGCAATGTCTTTCATTTAAAGATAATGATATGAAAAAATATAGAAATAATGTTGTAATTTTAGGACACAAATTTTAATTTTGCAACAAAGTTTGTTGTGATGTTGGTAACAAATATACAAAGTTAACCATATGTGGAAAATCAGAAGTAAAGGATTCATTTTTTTGCTATGAATGACAAATATGAAAATCGATATCAGAGAAACTTGTCAAGTTTTCTTCTTTAATATGGTTGATTCTGAAGTCAAGCCCTCCATTATTGGCTTTTTGAAAATGACGTCAAAAAATTAAGATCACATACTTTTTTGAAGTCGTAGATTTTCTTATCCTCGAAATGTAGCATATTTTTTGTCAACACTTAAGAAAAAAATTACGACTACATTATTTGCTTTAAGTTATTTTTCGCTTAAGTTTTGGAATGTTTGCCAACTACTGACGAATTGATAAAAGTTTATTTATTCGTAAAAATGATTAAATGTGCAAATAATATTATAAGAGTTTTTGAATAATTTTTTTATTCAATAAAGACATCATTTTCATCATTTTAAGGCTTTTGATTTTTATAAAATAAAAAAAGAAACTGTACAAACACGTTTTAAAAGCACCAAAAAAATAACAACCGTTTTTTGACAATAAAAGAAAAACAAAAAAAAGCAAGAAAGGTTGGTTGAGAAAGAATCAATGTAAACACGTAAATTTGAAAGTTCGTCAAATAAGAGATTTTTTAACGACAAATAAAACCCGGTTTTCTTTTGGTTTTTGTTGAAACAAATTTAATAAAAAGAAGAGATTTTAAAATTAATAAAAAAAACAAAAAATAAAGAGATAATACTAATCATTTCTAATTGCTATTAAATTTAATTAAGCGAACAGTGAGACGCTTTTTACATTGTTGCCATGAAAATGGTAATCCATATCTGAAAACAGAATGAAAGTAAAAGAGATTTATTTTATGTAACATTTTTGAATTCTTACTTTGTAGGTACCGGCCTTAAACATCCTGATTCCATATATTGAAAAAGAGGAAACCAAAATACTTTGCATAAATGATTATGTGGTGAACGATTTTCCTTAAAAAACTTCCGGTCAAAATTGTGTTACGAAAAAAAATTGTTCTCCTACTCGTAATGCAGCAATTCCTGCCATTGTATGATACTGCCAAAAAACTCGTGTTGAAATCCAATAGGAAACAATCTAAAAAAATAATAGGTAAAGGATTTATTTTTTGCTTTATTCAAATTTTTACCACATCAATTGTGTAGTGGCCTCTTGAAATAAGTAATAGAAAAACTCCAAGGAAAGAAAAGATGAAACAAATAAAATGTAAAACTTTCCAATTTCGAGGACTATCTAAAATAAATAGGAAAGATTAAGCTTTCCATAAATTTACAAATTTAATCTTACATTCTTTAATAAATAAATAGCATGTTACCAAGACTACAGTATGCCCGCTATAAATATAGTCACCACATAATGTATGCTTTCCATTAATTTTTAATCCAACACCACTGACAATTTTTAAGGCTCGAAGAACAATATTTGCAAAAGTTCGTTGAGGTGTTTCAAAACGTGGTGAACAATAATATTCAGCATCTGCAACCGGGACCTGTGTAACAAACATTGTAATGCAACGTCCAAAATACAGTAATGATCCAATTGTTGCAATTCGACGCAATATAATCCAACGGTGTCGATGTAAGGCTGTTAAAAGTAATAAACCCGCAAACAATGACAGCATACAATATTCAGAATATGCAAGGGCTTGGGGAATGTATGGTGTATGGGCAAAAACAAAATCAGGTAATGGTTTTCCTTGTGGGACAATGTCATGAATATACGATAATACAATGTCATTGGAGACAGCAGCAATAAAAAGTAAAATTAATGCAACACCTGCTTTATGCCTTTCCATTGGTAATCTTGTCGAATATGGAACATTTTTTATTCGAGTTTTTGTTTCACTTTCCGTTATCATAACTTCACTATAGCTTGGAGGAAATCCATTTTCATATTCATCATCGTCATCCTCATTATCCAATAATGGCATTCTACCTTCTTCTAATGAATCAATGTAAGATGATTCTTCTGAATCTTCATTACTCAATGATGAAGAGGATGAAGTTCCTGCACGTTGCGTCGCCATTGTAACAACAGTAGTAGAGGAATTATTATTATTGTGATTGTCCAATGGAGACATCATCGAACCACGACGCAGACGGAGGCGAAGGGTCTATAATGTGCATTTTTTATAATTTACATAAGCGCTTAGTAAGAAAGAATCATAAAAGAAACATAAATTATTTTAAAAAAACAATTTTTTAAAAACTAAAGGGATTAAATGAGGGGGGAAAATAGCCAAATTTCCGGATTAAATTTCAATGGAAATAGTTCAGTTTAACTTATCAAAAGCAAAAGGAAGAAAAACCCGCGATCATTAAAAGAAAACAAAAAACATCGAATTTCAAAAAAAATTTAATGAAAGCAAAAAGTTTGCGGGTAAAAATGTTAAAGAAATGATTGAGCAAAAAATATGATCGCCGCAAGTATTGATAAAAATATTCTTTCTTTTCTTATGTCTGGACAACCTTTCGTTGATTTCAATGTTTTTTTCATCACATTTGCCCGATGATGATGAATCAAAAAGAAAACAAGTTCTCTCTCAGAAACTACAAAAGGGCGTGTTGCCCCTGATATTGCAAGATAAGTGATAGAAAAAATCATCGTCAATAAGATCCCACTCTATTTTTTCTTCCCTTTGAACATCAAACTAAATAAACAACAATTTTCTAACAAAAATAAATAATAAAATCAAAAATTGAATGTCTTAACATTCAATCTTTCCTTTGTTTTCCTCTTCTTCTTTGTCTTATCTGTTTCGAACGATCATCAACGATAATTGGATAAGCATAAAGGAAGGAAAGAAAAAAAGGTGTTGACGTTAATGATTTTTTTGTTGCATTCATTAAAAAAACTCTTTTTTAATCGCCACAGGGGGTGGTAACAAATAGTTTTAAAAGCATGTCAGTTTGTCGGAAAAAAATACGAAGAAGCGCGGCCCGATCACATGTCGGATGACAAGGCAAGAAATAAAGTACACATTAGTTAAGCAATCTTTATTTTTTATTGAAGACGACGAAGAAAAGAATCATCATCTGAGATGAAGCCGAATAAAATAATAAAATAATTTTACTTATAACCAATCAAGAGGCGCTTTGCTTAATCTATACACATATTATTCTTCGATCAAGTCTGCTCATGCATTAGGTTGGAAGGGTTCTTTCTTTCTTTGACTAACCAATTTGATTTTTTATAATAAAATAGCATCATTAGATCAAAGAAATGAATGCGCGCGATTTCTTCTCTCCTTGTGGCGCTGCTGCTACGTGAAAGAGAATGAAGCTCAATAGGCCGGTTTCAAATGTGCGTTACATCAACAAGAGAAGAAAAAAAACTAGAAACAATAATATCTTACAATCGATTCTTGTTAAAAATTTAGATAGTTCAAAGTTTAATTTTTTGAGCTTTTTCTATCATCACATGATATCATGATAATAATACTAAAGTTTAAAATTTCAAAACCGCAAAAATATGACAGACATTTTGAAACGTTAAAAAAACGTTGAAAAAGTGTATACTGCAATGAAAGGGTTTGAAAGTCAGGCTGTTGTTCATCACTTTTACGATTTCTTTTTCTTTCTTTTTTTGCCGTTAATTGATATTCCTAAGATTTTTTTCGCGCAAATATCAAAAGCAAAAAAAGAAAAAGGACTCCAAAAAAAGAGAAAGAAGAGACGATGAAAAAAGGCCATGGAATGTGATTTTGATTTATTCCTTTTTATTATTGAGCTTTTATTATACCCCATCTTTTTGAGAAACAAAAAACGAAAGATAATTAACCGCTCATTAATATAACAAATTTTATATTACGAAAAAAACCTAAATCGCAAAAAAAATGTTTTTGAAAAAAAGTTTAATGAAAAAAATATGGGTCAAAAAATGTTAAAACTGTAGAATGGAATGAATAAAAAAAGTAAAACAAGAGGAGAGAATGGAGGATAAAAAAAGAGAAAATTGAGGACAACAATATTCTTTCATCAAAAAAAAGAGATAATGAAAGTATAATCACCAGAATAAAACTACTTAAAACATAGGGGAAAATGGTTATTTCATTTAAATTAGATGCAATTTTTTATGGTCGTGAGCGGGGTGCTTGGTATTTTTCATTGGATATAAATGAACAAAAAAGACAAGGATAAATTTCCAAAAAAATATAAATTGGAAAAGATGTGCACAACTGGCATTATTTCTCAAAAAGGCGAAACAAATAGAATCGAAGAAGGAGAAGAAGGAGAAATGATTAGGAAAGAAAGAAGAAAAATGAATGAGCAAATGGCATCTTCCTCAAAAAAAACGTATGTAGCTTTAAAACATTTTGGGGTTTTAAAAAAAGCTGGAGTCTAAATGAAACAACCAAACATTACAACAGCACCACCGATTTTTTTTGCTTCTTCCTTCAAATGACTAATCATCATTGTTTATACAAAAATAAATGACGATAATTTGAAACGCATTCTTTTTCAAGCAACTTTAATAGCAACAAAGTAGTAGGCGAGGAAAGAAAAGAAGAAAAACAAACGAATCTTGAAAAAAATATCACAAAGAAAATTTTATCTCACAAAATTTGTAATGGAGAAAGTTCTTTTTTTGGGCCAAAAGTTCTTGAAAAATAAATTAAAGAATGCCTTTCTTTGCTTTAGCAAATGGCCGTTTTTTGGCTAAATTGAAGTGTCGAAAAGAAAAAAGTCTAAAGAAAATGGCACAAAAAAAGTATGCAGTTTGTAACGGGTTGACGTCTGTTTTTTTCTTCCTCCTGAAGAAATGAGAAGAAGAAAAAAATAAACACAGAAAGAAGACGTTCGAGGGGGTCCGCCTTCTTGCGATTCCTGGTCGTTTTTAAACATTTCGTTTTTGGCATTGGCTATTTTTCCTCATCTATAGCTTGTTTTTTTTAAGCTTTAAGAAATTTTTTAGCAGCATAAAAGTAGCATCCTTCCAAAAAAGCTGCCATAAAATATATGAATATTTTTAAAGCAATTTTTTTCGGGAAATACATTTTTTGGGAAAAATGTAATATAATGGATTTTAACAAGGAACAAAAATTTTGGGTACCTTTCAAAACAATGAGATTCTAAAAAAGTAATAAAATAAAAAGAAAACTAACAATTATGTAAATGAAAAGTCCAACCATGTATTGAATAGATTCATATTTAATAAAGAATTCAGGAATCGAATAATAACCAGATTCATCATCTGATAATGTGGCATTGTTATAATATACAGTAGTCGAGAGCATATCAGAAAATTGCTGTCTTTGACCGAAAACTGACCAAAGGTAATTTATCAATCTTTCAAATTGACACCTGACAAGGACGGAAGTGATAAAATAAAAAGATAAAAAAATTTTTCGTTTCTGTAAAAAAATATGTTATTTTAAACAAAATTTCGAAAATATAACCACTTTTAATACGTTTTAATAAAATTTAATTAAAAACAATACAAAGTTATTTTTGATCATCAAAACTTTTAACAGCAAAAACAACCAGACACATTGAAAGAGGGTCCAACCAGTCAAGTCATCTGTTTTGGCTTGTTTTTAACATATTTTTGTTGTTTTTTGTTGTTTCTGGAGGAACCTCAAGGCAGCGGCTCTCTCTTCCCCGTCATGTCTCTCTCTGTTTTTCTATACTCTCTTCATTTTTCATTGATTATTTCGCAACTTTTATTTTTCTTCAACTTTTTTTATGTTAAAACAAAAATAGTATCATCATTGATCACGTAAAAAAGGAAGGTGAAATTTTAATCAATTTATTTGACGTTTTTTTTGCAAAAAATGGAAATGATAATAACAATAAAAAAATGAAGGTTACTAAAGTTCATTACATTACACAACATTTTGAAGGTGATTTTGGGATATAACATAATCTTTCTTTGCCAAAAACATAAAAGAATCCTGAACGGGATTCCATTTTGTAAAAAACTTTTGCAACAGGAAAAGCTTCAACGTAATGTCTTTGCTGAAAATTTTAATAGTTTTATAGAGATCGTAATCTTTTGGTCAAACCTTTATTACACGACATGCCCCAAGAGACTTTTGTAAATGCTGAGCGCAAAACTTTCGACTTATTTCATTGATATCTTTGACTTGAAACTTTTTCAACGGCAAAACCTGCAAAAGTAATCTTTTAACTGCATTATTTATGTTTCTATTTTAAGCCCACATGAAGCTGCTGTTTTGACTTCTTTTCAGAGCTCTCTTTTTCAAAAAAAGGCAATTTTTAAAGTTAGTTTTTGTTTTCCTCGTCGTTTCGTTTTAAAAATGCAAGAAAAAAGCAGTTTAAAGGGGGAAAAAGAATAAAAACAAACGTGTATATTACTTTTTGAATATTAAATTAAAACACTTACGTATGGTTGTGTTTCTTGAAAAATAACATTTCCTGTTGCTGTTTTTAACAACCTTTCAGGCACTTCTGCTTGTGTATAATACTCTGAATGTTCAACCGTACTATAAATAAAAATAAATTAAAAAACAATCAATTTTAATGGATAAATTGCTTACAAGAATATTTTTAGTTTAGTGAAAGTTCTGACACTTCCATGTCCACCACATGTATTACATGTCTTTTTTCCATTTCCTTTACAGTGATGACATTCACGTACTCCTCGACCTTGACAAAATAAACAAAGATCATAATGACCAATTCCAGGTGGAGGAAGTCCTGCCTTAACCATAAAGTGCACAGGTGTACCAACTGCATAGCTTTGCCGATTTGACAATGACGGTCTCATCATTGCAACGCCTGTTCCAGGATAACCCCGAGAAGTATCAGACTTAACAAAAATGAAATTAATTACAGAAGTAAGACAAGGATCTTACATGTGGAAATGTGCCAACCATTGGATGGGTATAGACGGCCGGATGTGCAACACCAGCTTTCATGCCAGTGCCGCGACAATAAGAACATTTGTCATTACCGTATCCCCGGCAATGAAAACAATGTGTTACTCCATCTGCATTGCATAAGGTGCAACCATTTAATCTTGTTGATCCTGGCAGTTCAAAAACTTTGGTCTAAAGATTACTGTATAAATGGCCCTTTTATTAAAGCGGATTACAATACCGAAACTTTAAAATCTTCATCCGGTGGGACGTCATAATCCCATGGATTTGTATTATATAGACTAGAAGTGCCACTTGTACTTGCTCCAATTTGTAAAGCTAATGGATCACCATGATTTTCAACGTACTGCCCAATTGTGTAAGCTTCTGTTCCATCAGCTGTACTTCGAGTTTCCGTAAAACTTTCCAAAACATACTTTAAAAAATTATAATAAATTTAAATTCAAATCGGCTTTTTTTAAAAGAGACAAAAACAGGAAATCGAATAAAAGAACAAAAACTCACGTGATAACAACAAGAATGTTCAACATTTTCGAATATCATTTTATTAATGGCTTTTGCGCCCCAAACTTTTCGTCTTTTAGCTTCCACTAGTAAGGCATTACGTAAATCTGCTTCATTAATTTCTTCAACATTTGCAAATTTTCGATCTTTAATCGTTTCATCTGCAAAAAATTGTTCAAATATTTCAAACGCTTCAAGATCGATTTCTAAGGAAGACGTTGAATCCCATGCATACATAATGATGAAAGGAATTTATTTTTAAAGAGTTTAAATTTAAAATAATAAAAATAATTGCTATAGCCGCTATTTTAGCATCCAGAAAGGATTAAATAAATAAATGAATAAATTAAAGTGTAACAATGCGAGCAACCATAATAAGATTAATCGAGACAAATGTTCGATTAAATAATTTTTGCTGTCGTTTAAAAAGTTTAAAAACTCTTTTTTAAGTGCAGATAAATTTAATAAAAGACGAACAAAAGACAAAAAAAGAAGAAGAAAAGAATAACAAACCAGCTCGTTTTTCACTATTATTATCGCCTTCGGGTGGGGGAATAAGGTTAAAAGTTGGGGCAAGTGGAGGAAGTGCGGTTCCTTCATCGTTGGTTGATGTCGTCGTCGTCTGTTCACTTGGCCTGTTCTGATCGCTCAAACTTGTCATGTTGCGTAACAATACCTCACGTAACTGCAAAAAAAAAAATTTTCTCTCATTTTTTAACTTCAAAATAATTGTGGGGATAGATTGTCAACAAACAAAAATCCAGCCACGCGTACATACACGCAATGTGAGTTATTTCTATTTTTTTGGACAGAAGCTTTAATTTCAAATGTATAAAATGGACTCATGAAACAAAGCTTTCTTCCTCTGAAAAAAAGAAGTTCGTTGTTTCATTTTTTTGTAACGAAATTTTTGTAGACAGCTGCACACTTAAAACTTCTGTTGAACAAAAACACATGGTTGAATAGATCGATTTCGAGGTTCATTTAAGAAATAAACAAAAACTTTTGTTAAGCTACTTTACGATCATTGAGCACAAACTTGAGAAGCGAGAATGAAAAAGAGGGAATGAAAAAATATCTGACTCAATTTCAAAAGTCACTTTTTTGTTTTATCATCAAAAAAATATATCCCTGAAGAACAAAAAGAATGTTTTCGACGGCTCTTTTTAAATTTAGTATTTTTTTGTTAAAAGTGGGTCGAACAATAGTAAGAAGAAGGGCCAAAAATGGCATAAAATGGGAGCAAAAATAGTGGAAAGAGAAGAAAAAACGTTGGCGGGCGTCACCACATTTCCTCAAGACCAGTTGCCTGCTGACTTGAAGATAGCAGAAAAAAAGAGGGATCGAAAGCCGCAAGCAATGCGACAAATGAAAGCGTGTGCATTTTTGCCCTTGCTAACGTGCTCTTTTTTTCTCCAAAAAACTAATGCTAGAAAGCTTGAGGACGCGCTTCATCGGCATAAAAGCATTCTTTTTTTGCAAGAAAATGCTTGCATTTCTTTCTTTTTTTCTCCGTCAAGTTAACATGAGACAGATAAATTGTCTCCGACCTCTCTTCTTTATACTTATATGTTAAAAAAAAGAAATAGTTATTTATGGAAGGCTTACATATCTTACAAAAAATGAAAAAAAATTTGTCCCTTGATACTTCTTAACACTAGCCTTTTAAATTGAAATAACACGTACTCAGAAATAGCATTTTTTACGCAACAATAAAAGTTTTGGTTTTTTAACTGATGCATAAAACAGATGTTCCCAAGAGAGATAAAACAAAAATTTCAAGGCAGTTGTTTTATTTTTTGCATTCAAAAGATTAATAAAAAACATGATCAATGAATAAAAGTTCGAAAAAATCGACTCAAATATATGTATAACGAAGATAATAAATGGATAAATTAAAATGCCAATTTATTCTTGTTGAAGAACGATAGGACCTTCAACTTCTGCTTCACCAACATAAACTTTACGATCTGGATTGTATGAGGGTTTATCATCACGAACAAGAAGATATCCGCGTTCTAATAACATAAAACGTGTGGAAAGGGGAATCTAAAATACATTATTAATGAACGCTTTTTTTATTTTAATTTTTAATTTTCCTACATAAGGCATTCGTGAACAAGCTTCAGCTACATCATTTGAAGCACCTTTAATAGCTTCAAAATTTTTTCTAACAAGATCCATGCCAGGGATAGGTTCCAAATGATAATTGCATTTTGGCTCTGGCATGATTAAATTATAATATTAATAAATAATAAATACTAACTCAACGGCAGTTAATTAAACTGAAACAATAAAAAATGGAAACTATTTTTTCGCGCTTCTTTTCAATATCGGCTTTGGCAAAATGTTTCTAATGCCAAATTAATTTCTTCGAGCTGTGTTCCTTTTTTCACCTGCAAATTCTAATACATGAAAGTCTTTTTCTGCAGGTATTTTTTAAAAAACATAATTTAAAAGATACTTTTAAAAATGACTGCTATAAAAGATGAACCATCAGAAGTGGAAGATAATTATGATAATCTTCACGTAGAACAAAACCGTCGAGGAAAAAAAGCTGGTGGCTGGCAAGTTTTAGGTATAATTGTTAACTCTTTTTAAACTTTCTTAGTCCTTTATTATACTTATTTAGGACTTGATCATCCGGTTTTTAAAGCTGTTCAAAAATTGGGTTTTAAACAACCAACTCCTATTCAGTGTAAAGCAATTCCGCCAATTCTCGATGGAAAAGATGTTGTTGCAATGTCTCGAACTGGTAGTGGTAAAACTGCAGCATTTGTTATTCCTATGATTCAGAAGTTGAAGCAGCGATTAACATCTGGGACTCGTGCTTTATTATTGTCTCCTACCAGAGAACTTGCATTACAAACATTTGCTGTTGTAAAACAAGTAAGTTTGACACATTGGAATGTTCAAATTTTATTTATTTTTATATTTTTTTCAGCTTGCTAAATTTACTGGACTTCGATGCGCTTGTGTTGTTGGTGGAGATAACATGGAAGAACAATTTTCTGCTATTCATGAAAATCCGGATATGTAAGTTTTTTTTTATTTCCTATTAAAATACCGTATATTCTTTTTCAGTCTTATTGCAACACCTGGTCGATTACTTCATCTTGCTGTTGAAATGAATTTAAAGTTGAGCTCTGTTCGATATGTTGTTTTTGATGAAGCCGATAGACTTTTTGAATTGGGATTTGCCGATCAACTTCATGATATCCTTAAACGTCTTTCGGAAAGCCGTCAAACAATGTTATTTTCTGCAACATTACCAAAGATTCTTGTTGATTTTGCTAAAGCTGGACTTTCTGATCCAACTCTTGTTCGTTTGGATGCTGATACAAAAATTTCTGAAAAGCTATCAATGGTTTTCTTTGCCTGCAGAGATAGTGATAAAACTTCTGCTTTACTTTATCTTGCACGTAAAGCTGTTAGAGATCAAAAACAAACTATCATTTTTTGTGCTACAATGAAACATGTCGAATACTTTTCAACTATTTTAACTGAAGCTGGATTGGATTGTTGCTTTTTGTACAGTCAACTGGATGCATCAGCACGTAAAATGAACATTACAAGGTTTACCTTAAAAAATGTTGTTGTCCTTTAAATGTATACTGTTTAGATTCCGAAATAAGCAATGTATGCTACTTGTTGTTACTGATGTTGCTGCTCGTGGTGTTGATATTCCTCTTATGGATAATGCTATTAATGTGCATTTCCCTGCAAAATCAAAACTCTTTATTCACCGTGTTGGTAGAGTTGCTCGTGCTGGAAAATTTGGAACATCATACAGTCTTGTATCTCCTGATGAAATGCCATATGTTCTTGATTTGTTCTTATTTCTTGGTCGTCCTTTGAAACTTGCTGTTGATTCTGATGTGTATAAAGGTAAACATTTGATGACTAATAATAATTCAACTAAGATCAAATTTTAGTTGATGAAACTTTGATGGGCAGTTTTCCTGATGATCTTGTTCATTTGGAAACAGAATTTTTAAAGAATATTCATGAAATTTCAATGGAAGTTAGTGACTTGAAACATAAATCTGATAATGCTATGAAGAAGTATATTCGTACTCGACCTCCACCATCATCTGAATCAGTTCGTCGATCAAAAAAGGAATTCAAGACACTTGAATGCGCTCCCCATCCAATTCTTGATAAATCGATTTCAATGTCTGCTGATCATTCTGTACTTCAAGAACTTAGAAATTATCGTCCCCAAGCTACTATTTTTGAATTGAATGCAAGCTCAAAGTTACCAACTGTTAACATCATGAAAGCAAAAAGAAAAGCTCATCAAAAATTGGTTCAAAAGAACAAGAAAGACCAAGAAGAAAATAGTGATGATGAAGAAGAAGAAAGTGCAGATGAAACAGGTGTAATTGAATCTTTTGATAATGTTGTTAGAGTTACAAAGCTTGATATTCCTGAAGATGTAAAAATTGCCCAACCAATTAAAGCAAAGAAACGAAAATATGATGAACAAAAAGAACGTGATAAAATGGAGCATTTTGTTTCATATCGAGCTGCTGATGATGAAACTGAAAAGGGTTATGCTGTTGATAATAATGCAAATTCCTTTGATGCTTTAGCTAAAAATTCCAGTGTCGATATTATTGCTGATGATGACAGAGGACTTTATAAAGAAAAGGGCAAAAAGAAATGGTATGTTTATAAAGGAATTTTTTAAATGTTACATAACTTATTTTTGTAGGGATCGAAAGACAAAGAAGTATGTTGGTGAACAATCAGTTAAACGGATTCGTACTGAAGAAGGTACTTTGGTTCCTGCATCTTATAAAAGTGGAAGATATGAAAAATGGCAATCTCAGCAAAAGATGAAATATCGTGACAATGATGGTGAAGAAGAAGACGAAGATGGTAACAACAGAGCTAATCTTGCTCGAAGACATAAGAAAGTTTGGCATACAAAAGGAAAGAATGAAAGAGGACCTCGTGATGAGGTCAAGAGACCTGAACAAATTTTCAAAGCTCGTCGGCAAAAGGAAAAAATTCAAGGTTATCAAGAGCATCGTCGACAAGAAAATCTTAAACGAAAAGTTGGAAGTTTGCAAAAGAAAAGAAGTGGTCCAGGCAGTTTCAAAAGTGGTGGAGGAAGTTTTAAAAAAGGAGGGAATAAACCTAGCTTTGGTGGTCGTCCTCGTGGCAGAAAATAAAGATTAATTAGACCTTTGTTTTTCGATTTACATATTTTTGTTGAGTTTTATTTTCAGAATAAATATTTATGCTAATTGTATCGTTGATTATTAAAAGTCATATTTCGTTAGATAGTTACTGTTAATTATAATGAAAATCTGTTTATTTAACGAGGGTATTGCTGAATAATAGATTTATATCTGCTTCAAATACAATGTGTAACAAGATTTTGGAGACATTTTTTGAAGTGGGGTGGAGTGGAGAAAGTTTGATTTCGAAATTTACACAAAGAAAAAATTTTTCTCAACTCCTGCTCCACCCTTTCTCCACTCCAAAAAAAGTCTCTAAAATCTTGTCACGTATTGTAGATATCAAAATTGTTAAATGGCAGAATTTTAAATTAAGATTAAATAAAATGTGAAAAGTGATTAATTTTGAACAGTACCACTGAGGGGGACGTCATTGAAACGGCAATGGGTTGTTAAATTTGCTCGGCATGGTTCAGTAATCCATAAATACCATTCACCTTCTTTTTCATCACGGTACTTACCATAGGTAAAATATTTTTGGCAGAGTGTATTATTGTATGGTTTCTTTTGAATAACCTTTAAAATATATAAAATCTGTTATATGTGCTGATATCCATCAATTCATACCGATAAATCATTAGGTTCGTCACATTCAATAGGGCATGCCAATCGTGTTGTTGAATTTTTGGCAAGAACATTCCAGTCTGTTTGGGGCATTGGTTCAGTACGGCATTTGTACTTTGAAGGATCTCGTTGAATTTTTGCATTCGGTGCAATTAAAATGCATTGATCACCAGCACGTTTTGACGTGCAATCTAATGTTCGCTCTTCTAAAAGATTAGCTACCGTAATACCGTATCTACAGGCATAGAACTTACCCCAACGAGGCCATTTAAATTCTGCTTCTTGTGAAGCGATTAATGCAATACCAATCGCAAAAATCACACAAAGTCGAGCAACCATGACCCTCAACTCTTGAAAAGTAGAAAATGATGATAATGACCCAATAAAGGAGATTTTTTAAACAAACTGGTTGCACCCTTTTTTGCTGTCAAATCCGTTATTATTTATCAAAAATATTTTTTCTTGCGTTAATTATTTGAACTAGTTTATTTTCTTAAGAAAAAAACACGGATATATTTAGCAACGGAAGTAATTAAATATGTTAAGTTTTAAATTAACGAAAACAAATTGAAAAAGCAATTACAATGTTTCACTGTCTTCATATTCAAAAAGATGCTTATTTTGAATGTAAAAAATTCGTGGATCACGGGGAAATCCACATCGAATTTGGAAAGTTATTGTAGTTTTGATACAATTTCCAGAGCGCCATAAATACCTGAAATAGTTTTAAAACAAAAATTATTTGATTGCAAAAACATAATATTACCAATCTTGTCTTCGACGTTCAAGTTGATAGGTAAAATGACTGTTACAAGCATGATTGTAATTTGGAATCTTTGCTAAAATTGTTGTTTCATCAGATTCTTCACAATTTAATCGGCAATAAATACGAGTGGCATTTTTCTAAAATAAATTTTTAACTGTGTTCTTTTAAAAATTATCTGCAAAACGTACGGCGTCAACTTCTTCAAAACAGCCAGGATTAAGTTCGGTTTGCCGATCTTCTTGTTGCAATGAACAGCGAGAAACTGGATGGCCATGATTTGTGCATTGTAATGTTCGAGTTGCTTAACAATTTTTGTTAAATTTATTTGTTATGATTAAAACTTACACCAGTAATATGATGATCTACAGTACGCTACAGTAATGCATACACAAATAATTGAAAGCGAAAATAACACTTTCATATTTTTTGAAAAAATTTATGTTAGCTGTTATTGATTATGATGACAATTAAGGACCTTGAATTTCACGGAGGATTCACCAAAAAAATGAATTTATTAAAAACTAGTTTGGATATGAGATTTTCGTTGCGCATCTTCGATTTTTCTCGCCTTTCATTTTCAAAAATACAAGATTTATGTTACTGGATATCTTTTTTATTAACGTTTTTTCTTTAGAAAAACCAAAGAATCAAAAATTGGGTTTGAGCTTTCATAAAAAACAAAAATTTACACAATAAGTAATAACAAAGTTTTGAGCTTATAAATTAATCACAGAAAATGATGGCGATAACAAGAATCTACAAATGTAGCAAGATCTTCACAACTTGTATTTGGGACAAATGTTTGAGCAAATAAACAATTTTGGCGAACCCATGTTTGTGGATTCTTTACACCAAAATTTGCGGCGAAACTTTTAACTTTTTGACAATTTTCTGGTGTCATTTGAAGATTTTTCTTCGGGGCAGAAGTTGTTGGAGGTGGATGTTGAGGGAGGTGTTGTTGAGAAGAACTTGGCTGAGGATGCTGAGGAATTTGTGGAAGAGGATGCTGACGAGGAGGAGGTGATGCTGGTAATGGATGTGGGGTAAGAGTTGGAAAAGCTAAAATGTTTTTGATTTTTCAGAATAGGTTTTTTAATTGCCTACGATTTGGTGGTAATGGCCTTGATTGTACACCATTTAAATTTGAAGGTGATGGTAAAGGTCTTAGAGGATGTGAAGGTTGTGCAAATTGCTGTCTCTGAGGAGGCAATGCATGAACTGGAATTGGACTTTGCCATCTATCATCTCTTCCTCTTGGAAGAGGTCTTGGCTGTGGAGGCGGATAATAATGTCGGCCAATATATTCATTACCATTATATAAAATTGGTCTTCTTGTCTAAACCGTTGTATTTTCTGTGTAAAATTGAAAACAGAAGGAACAAACCTCATAAGAAGAAATTCCCTTTATATGTGGATTCATTGTTGGAACACGAGATCTTGAAGAAGAATAATACGGAATTCGAGTTGGTCTTGGATAATATTCGGGTCCAAGATAATCTCTGTCTGATTCAAAATATTGATAGTCATCATACTGTAAAATAAGATTTCATTTCACTCATGTGCTTAAAAATAACAAACTTCACGTTGTGGAGGTCTTCGAAATTGAGAGGGTCTTCTTTCAGAAGATCTTCTAATCTCTGGTTCTTCATCAATGAATTCTGTTGTATCTGGATTGCCTTCAACTGGAAGAGAACGTGGTGAACTACAAAGAAATTACATCGTGAAAGAAAGAAGGATTAAATTTTTTTAAATTTACTCTGAATGCAAACTTTTCTTTTCATTATTTTCAGCATACTTTGGAGTTGGAGAATGTTTTATTCTTTGAATATTTAACCCATTTGGTGAAATAGCTTCAGAATCGGCTTCTACAGGATTTGGTGCCAAAGTTGTCGTTGTTGTTGTGAAATATCCTCCTCCTTTCGGCTCTGCTTGTGAGATACCCTTGGCTTGATTCATTGACGAAGGCGGCGAAGAAAGTGTTGAAGACGGTTTTAAAGGTTCTTTTTCAATAATGCTACCGTATTCATCAACAGGAATATATTCTTCAATACATCGATATCTTAAAACTTCCTAACTATTTTTGTTTGTTTTTTTTTGTAAAAACATACTTTTTCATTTTTCCATTAATAATAAGAGGTTTACCATTGTTACGCTTTCTGATTAAATTATTTAATTGTTTTTCTAAATGTTCCACAATCTTACTGTCACAGCAGCAATAATTTATAAAACAAAAAAATATTAACAATTGATACCCTCGCATATTTAATGAAAAATATAATTTTCTGAAAAAACTAAATAAATTTCAAAGAAAATTGTGTACTTTTCGAAAAAAATGGGGCAATCAAATAATGATGTAGTAGTCTTTGACCAAAGAAGAAATTTCGCGGATCTAACATAAAAATAAATAACTTGTAAACTCAAGAGGACACGAGCAATTACAGTTTCCAAAAAACAGTTTTTGCAAAAAAATGTAAAAAAATTTACCAAGAAGTACAAGAAAAAATATTTGTTAATTTGATAAGGGCAAATTTGAATTAGTATAATCCGAAAAAAGTAAAATTTAAAGAGAGACAAAAAGAGCATAACATAAACGTAAGCTGAACACCAAAAAAATTTGATGTCCACTTTCCTTAAATTCTGGAATTCAAAAAAATGTTTTTCATAACATCTCTGCAAGATGGTAAATAAAACAAGTGTCGATAGAATGAAACATTTTTTACTTTTTCGAAAACTCAAAAATGCAAATGTTCCAAATTCTATCATTGCTTGGATTCAAGCTTTTCTCTCTAACCGAAAATTTAGGGTCAAAATTGGGGATTCTCTTTCTGATTCTTTTGATGCAAATTCTGGGGTTCCACAAGGATCTAAGCTCGGGCCAATTTTATTTCTATTTTTCATTTCCGATCTTATTTCTTTTTGTGAAACTCCAGAAGTTGAAAACAAACTCTTTGCTGATGATTTAAAAGCTTTTTCTTCAAATTTATCTTTAACAAATCCTCCACTTCAAATTTTCCTTGGAAAACTTGAAATATGGATGGATCAAAATGAGCTTGAGATTGCTATCGAAAAATGCAATGTTCTACATTGTCTTCCAGATAAAAATCCAAGAATTTCTTATTTTTTGAAAAATCAAAAACTACCAAATAATCAAAATTCCCTCCGGGATCTTGGTTTAATCGTTTCGGATGATTTGAGCTGGAAAGCTCATATCAAAACTATTTCAAAAAAAGCTCTATCTCGTCTTTTTATTCTTTTCAAATCTCTTAAATCTCATTCTCCTAAACTCTTACTTCATATGTATCAATCTTATGTTCGTCCTTTGGTTGAATTTTCGACACCTGTCTTTAATCCAACCCAAGTTTATTTGATTGATAAATTAGAAAAAGTCCAAAAAGTAGCTCTAAAACTTATTTTTCTCAGATCTCGTGAACTTCGTCCTCATTTTAATGCTCCATACGAAGAAAAACTTGAAATGTTAGGTATTGAATCTTTAGAAATTCGAAGAAATAAGTTTGATCTTATTTTTTTGAATGATTATCTTTCGGGAAAAATAAATTGTAAATTGGATCTATCAGTTCGAACTTCAAAAACTAGAGGATCTTCCAAAAAACTGGAAATTCCAAACTCTAAAAAAGTCATTAAAAGAAACTTTTTTATTTTTAGAACTGTTTCCAAATACACAAAACTACCACGTCATTTACAATATACCACCCCCAATCTTTTTAAGAGAGGCATTATGGCATTAAAAGTTTAAAGTTTTGAAAAATTGTTTGAATTGTATTTTTTTTAACAATGTAAACTTTTATTGTTGAAACTGAATTTTAAAAATTTTATTTTTCTTTTTGTTTGTACATATATGTAAATTTTTTATTGTTTTCCTTTTTTTTTTTTTTTTATTGTATGATTTTGTTTGTTTTCTTTTTTATCATGTGTTAGAGCATGAAATAAATTATTTATTTATTTGTCTTACCGAACGGTGGATGAAAGGGTTCGGGGTCAGATCTACTTCGTTATCGGTACTTTGTTATCAATCATTTCGTTTTTGATAACAAAGTACCAATAAGAAAAACGTTGTGGATTTATAAGTTCGGGGGAATGGACACCTGAATGGCTGATAAATTTTATAAATTAACACGTTTTTTGAAAATATGATAATTTTGAAAATTCCTCCACCATTTAGCAATTCATTCACCATTTAGTGCTGCCCAAAAATTTATGCGATTGTGAAAAAACTTGAAAGAATAACAAAATTATGATTAACGATGATATCCAACAACAAAAAAAGTTGGAATAGGTTATAAAAAAAAACGGTAACTTTAAGCAAAAAACTTTCAATAATATAATTATAATAGTCATAGTCTTACTGTTGAATCAGTCTACGATAACATTTGAAATCAATATTAAGATTAAATATGAAGATTTTACAAATGTTATCCTGAGCAATGGCAAATCGAGATTTACGAACGAATTTTATTGTATTCATTTAAGAAATTATTTTGAGACTAGCTTTCACAAAGCATTTCATGTTATTTGTTAGTAGAAAATAAATTGGAAAAGCTGCAAAATATAAATACTCTGTTTCTACAAGATCATTTCTGCATGCCATGATATATTGGTCATTACGCCTTTTATTCCTTATTTGAAAGACAAACTTAATCTTTTTCTGGTTTTGTTTTTCGAATTAAATTAAATTAAGTGAAAGTGAAAAAAAACAATGAGAAAGAGGCGTTTTGTTTCTTATTTAAAATAAATTGTTTACGGTGGTTTTGATTTGCAAATTAACTCAACGTTGTCGGTTGAAACTTTTCTGACCTACCACATTCATTCATCCTACGTAAAAAAAATTGACGACCTATATATTTTTAAGTTTGTGGCTGAAAAGCGTAAAGAAATTGGAATTAACTAGTAAAGTAGATTGATTTTTAGGCTTTTTTGTTACCTCTTCCGAATATCATATTCCAAACAGGTTTATACTAAAATAATAATTAATTTAATTATGAAATACCGGAAAGGTATTTAAATACAACACCACTGAACTTCATCATGGCATTATTCTGATTTAAGGTCTAAAGAAAAATACAATAAAGAAAATAAAAAATTAGATTTGTTATGACATGTTTGTATTTTTCCATCATGGTCAAGTTGCAAAAATAAAAAAATCAAATCATACAAAAATTAAAGAAAAATTGATAGCAATGAAAATAGACGAAGAAATAAAAATATTAAACAAATTTTATTATGAAATCAATGGTCAACGTTCGCTTTTAGAGAGAAAATTATAAGACATCCTAAAAATTTTACTAAACAAACGATTAAATTATTTTGATAAACTGAATTATATGAAATCAGCATCATAGTCAAGAAAAACAAAAAAGAAAAAAACCAAAATTATAAGAAATGATATTTAATTACGGTATTGAACAACATCGGTAAATCTTAAAGATAGATACGTGCACTGGCGTTATGCGACGCGAGTGTTCCCCGCATTTTTTTCGTCCAAAGGAAAATGCAAGAGAGGTATACTGTAGAAATTAAAACTTTTTTGTTAATAATTAATTTTTATCCTACCAAATGCAAAATTTTACGGAGATTCCGAAAATCCAACTTTTAAACATCATTGTCATACAAAAAATCAGAAAAAATTGCATTTTTTTACGTTTTTTTGATGGAGACATTGGAGTCGAGTTCAAGCCAGTGAATGAAATTACACTAGTTCGATGCAGAATTTTTTTCTGCATCTGATGGTATAAATAAAAGTTGCGCGACAGTGAGCGAAAAAAATGCCATCAATTTCTTTCATTTTCCTCTTGTTTTTTTCTCCAAAATGAGATGGCTGCAAATTTGTAGCCGCGTACGCTCACGCCTGTGTCGCAGTGGTAGAAAGCGACGAGTTTCGAACAAAATGTCGCGAGTTCAAATCTCAATGAAAAACGAAAAAAAAAGTTGCTGCAAAAAAGAGTGATTTTTGCACCCCACACGAAAATATTGAAGAAAAAAAAGTGTTCCCCGGCCGAAAAAAAATGTATTTTGGTATTTTTCTTTATCCATTATCTTTTTTATCAGTATTATTCCTTTTAATTTTTTTTATCAATTATTATTCAGAAAAAAATTCTGCATTTTTTGGTACCAAAATTATATATTCTACTAAACTTTGAAAAAACAGTGCACGTATCTACTTAAAGATAATCTAAAAAAATCAATGTTGAAGAAAGAAACCCTATAAACCTTTTAACATATGTTAGTTTGGTGTTTTAGAATGTACGCCTCTGGCTAATTAACATATGGACGGAGAACGCAAATGATTTTAATCTTGCGCGAAGTGACCGAGAAATAATGAAATTCTTTATATTTTTATTATTCTGTTTTTTTCTACGATATTCGTGACTCAAAAATTAATTAGGCGAAAATCTTTTTTTTCTGAACATCCGAAAAATGAGTAAAAAAATGAAAGTATTTAAAAAAAGGTTTTAACAAAAAATTAGGGAATTTTGATCCGAGTGTTACTTTTTTTCTCATCATCCGATACGTGAACAATTGTTTCGGGCAAAAACAAAAACATTAAAGGGACATCGGAAGGCTCAGTCACTACATATAATTTTATTCTTAAAATCTGGAAATCTCTTTTTTAATTATAACTATCTTTTTTGCCGCTACATTATTGAAGCGTAAATAATAAAGACATCCACGACAAAAACAAAGAACTTCTAATGCCTACTGTATTCCACATTTCAAGGTCTTTGACAAAGGAAACGAATTTCGACACAAATCCAGTCAATTTTAAAGAACAAAAAGAATTTCCGTGACGACAAAAAACGGCGCCTTTTCACGTTACAAATAATCAATTAGCAAAAAATCTGAAGTATTTGAAATTCACAAAAAAAATATATGAGTCAAAAGAGTGACAAAAAATATCAAAAGTTTAAGAAGATCTATAAATGTTTAAAAAGTGAACAAGGCGGTCCAATTTTGGGGTCAAATCGTGAAATAAACAATCAACCTCACACATACTGCAATGATTTGAAGAAAAAAAACGTTTATAATAAAATTTTTTTTAGTATCCACGAAAAAGTACTTGAAGAAAATGATTATTAAAAACTTGAATCAAGTGGTAAAAAAGGCAGAAAATTTCAAAGAAAGAAACTTCAAACACGCATTTATTGTTGCTTTTATTACTTCAATAATAGACATAGATAGAAGATTTACAAAAATTTATATCTCTTAATGAAAAAAAATATATAATACTCGACCGCCGAAATATTCAAAAAGTCATCCGGATTTTGTGGATAATTGCTGGCGCACAAAGAAGTACATTTATGTTTCAACATTGTTTCATTCGTTTCACAAAAATGACTGAAATAAAATTCTTATTAAGATTTTTTTCTCAAATGTATTTTTTTCTTTTGCAAAACAGAATTGCAATTAAAACAGTGCAGAAAAAACTCATTTTGACTTAAGAAAGCAACAATCTGCTTTAAGCTAATAATGATCAGTCGAATAAAACTAAATTTTAAACCATTTTCAACGAAAAAAAGGTACATTTTTAGTTGGATTAACTCTACCAAAAAAACGTCTTATAAATATTCAAAAAATACAAATTGGTAACAATGGAATCGGGAAAAATATTTATGTTTACAAAAGTAGTATTATATTTTGTTTATAAAAAACTGTTAATCACTTTTTCCGTCTTATTTATAACGTGTAATGCGATACAGTAACCGTAAAAATATTAAACGACTTTTCGAAAATCATCTTATATCATTTATGTGTTAATTGTGACATGTTTGAAATTATGCGTCACAAGTTCAGATAAAGAAATTTTTTAACTTCAATTATTTGTCTTTTGTTCTTCAATGATGTTCATCTTGTTAAGTAACCTTTTAAAAAGCAACAAATGATTCAACTTTGGCAATGAGTAAATCGTAAGTTTGAATCTCATGGAACTATTTAGATGCTTTAAACTCTCTATTTCAATTAGTAAAAGAAAACATAATTAAAACTATCGCATGTGTGTTGTAACGTAAACAATTATATTTCACAGTTTTTGTCACTCATGCTTTGATCATCAAGTTCCTATATTAGAAAAACTTTTTTAGTAAAATAATATAACATAAAAAACTGACAAAAAGTGCACAGATGTTATTTTTTAACCTTTCAACATTCCCTCTCGTTTTACTCATTCTTTTGAAGTCATTTCATTGACATGTTTTTCCAACGTCAAAAAATATTTTGCAGCATATCATGCATTGTTTATCTTTTTTTCCTCTTTTCGATAATATCTTGTGAACGCAGTTGTTGTGCTTAAGTTTTTTGCAGATATGTAGCTACAAGCAAGCTATATTTTTGCCCTCCTTGAAAAATTCTTTAATGAATTCAATATATGATAAAAAAAATTTGAACCTTATCAAATTTTAGGAATGAGATTTTTAAAAAAAGATGTTAATGGTAAGTAACAAATGCATTTGGTTCTAAATGTTAATTTGGAAAAATAAAAAATTGTCGAAAAAAATTTAAAACATGATTTATGTGATCGAAAACTCAATAAAAATTGTGTTGTGTTTGAGAAACGATTGAAACAAAGATCTGTTCATTTTGGACACAAAATTGAAAAAAAAAACTATTATTTATCACAAAAAATAATCACATTCCATTTTCGGTGAGGCCATTTTTCCCCGTGTTTGACGTTTCGATATGGTGTTTCCCTATCAGAAAACCCGGAACAAAATTAATTACTCAGTAACTGTCGGTTGTAAAATAATGATTCTTTTGATTTTTATGGTGACGTTAGAAATAAAACGAAAAAAAATGTATTTATTTTTTTTATGGTAAACAACCATTTCATTGAACAAAATTAATATCAGCAATTTTCAAATAAGTTCTTAAAATGCAGTTCTATTGCGCTTACGATTTTGAAATAAATACAAATTCGAAAGCCTTTGAAAGGCACAGGCATAAATAATGAGATATATAAAATGCATGGAGAAAATATTAAATTCGAGCTTGCATGCCACCATTAACTCCAATAACTTCACCGGACATATAAGCAGCACCATCAGAAACCTAAAAAAACAATATAAGGATTTTAATAAACAATTTGAAAGAATTTACCAAAAAAGATACAGCGCCCGCGCATTCATCAGCTTCACCAAACCGTCCTAATGGCACAATTTTATCAACTTCCATTGCAGAAGGTCCATCGGTAATCATTTGACTAAAATCTGTACGAATCACTCCTAAAAGATACGGTATAATACCACTACTTTCTTAATTTAAAAAAAACATACCAGGAGCAATTGCATTTACCCGAATATTTTTACGTGCTAAATTTTGACTTAAAGATTTATTGATACCCAAAAGTGCTGTCTTCATTATGCTATAAGCTCCAATTCCTTCAATTGGTGAATACCCGGCTACAGAAGAAACAAATACAATATTTCCATTTCCAGATTTTTCTAAATGCGGCACAGCTTCTTGTGTCAATAAAAATGCTGATCGAACATTCACGGAAAGAAGTTTATCCCACTGTGAATCAGTAACATCCATTAAATTTCCATGTGTAGGGTTTACAGCAGCATTTGATACAAGAATATCCAATTTACCATATCTGAACAAATACAGATAATAAACAAATAAGTAATAATAATATGAAATACCTTTCCATAACATAATTAATAAGTTTTTTTCTGTCATCATCAATTCCAACATGGGCAACAACGCCACCACATTCAATGCCTTCATTTCTTAAAGCTAAAATTGCATCCTAAAATAGCAATATAAAAGAGATTAGCAAAAAGAAAGATAGGATAAAAGAAAACTAACATCAACATTCTTCTTTTTGCGGCTGCTCACCACCACTGAAGCTCCATCCATGCCTAAGCGTTTTGCAATGGCAAAACCAATTCCCTTTGTTGATGCCGTTACAACAGCTACACGATCTGTTAGGAATTTAACGCTACCCATTTTAGCCCTAAACCTAAAAGAGCATACATGGATGAATACCGTAAGCCATAAATTTAGATACACAGACGTATAAAAAAGCTTAAATAAAAAAAGCCGGAATTTTCACGCTTAAAAAAAATTTGATCATCGAAATCAAAAAAAGAAATCATCATCAGATTATTAAAAATCGGTGGTCACAGATCATCGGAAGCAAAAGTTTAACATTTTTTTCTTCGAAAAAAAGAATTTTTTAACCGCGTGTTATTATTTTTCAAGCTATTTATAAAGTTTGAAGAAAAGCAAAAACAGCAGGAAAAAAGTGTGACTTCATGCGAGTGCTTAAGTCCTCAAAGCCTACATCAAGCTTAAAAAACAAAGTGTCCTAAACTTAAAAAATTTGGCTCTAAACGCAATGAGACAGAAGCAAAAGTGAACAATAATGTGCACTGCCCCGATAACCCCGCATATCTTTCAGCATTCAAAAGAAAAAAGAAGAACAAGAACAAAGTCCGGACAGACACGTTTTTTGCAGCAAAAGAAAGGAAGGGGAAAAAACGCACTAAAGAATTTGTCTATTTGGTTAATTTTGAGGAGTACTCGTGCAATACACATGAATAAATGTAAAAAGATAGGTTGGTTAAAAATGTTTTTCAAAGAAGATGTTGTTGTTGCAAATAGATTGTTGAAAAGGAAAATACCTGTATCATAGGGTTAATTTAGATAAGTGCAACTTAAGAAATTTTATCATATTTTTAATTAAAAATAAATATTTTTGTATGCATTTTTTTGAAATTTAGTTATTTTTGAAAAAAAATAGTTAAAGTCATGGGTGTGTAAAATAGAAGAAGTTGTTTGCTTTAAAGTTGATTACCGTTAACCCGTTACCAGTTCTTGATTAATGTTTGTTTTTGGTTTTGATATTACTTTTCAAAAAAAAAGTATAGGATTTTATTATTCAAAGTGACTTTGAATCAAAGCAAAAGAAAAAAAATTAAAGACAGAAAAACAAAAAAAAATTTGGCAAAAAAAGAAGGTAAATTAAATGGCACTTTGCAAGCACGCTTTGAACGGAGTAATTACACAAAACATTTTTATCATTACTGATATTGCAAACCATTGTTGTTGATCAACAAAGAAAAAAAGAAGAAGAAAGAAAAAAGAAAACAGTTACTTTTATATATTTTTTGTATTGTTAAGTAAAATGTAGTTTATTTACGTGCAAAAAAAGATAATACCCTTGTTTCCTTATCATTAATATCAATTTTAGATATGTCAGTCAGAAGTAAATCTGGAGTTGAAAAGAATCGACGTTTACGACGCTTAACTCAAGCTTATTTAACACCACTTCAAACATTAAAGCCTGCATTAGTTGAAAATTCTTTGAATCGAGTTGATCATGTATATAATTTAAGTATGTTTGTTTGTTTAAAATTTAACAGTTTTAATAAAACTTTATTCTTTTAGCACAAAAACTTATTATTCGTTATCAAAGTGCTACGACTGGTTTATTTCCTCGTTATTCGACTCATCACGGAACAGGATATGTCAAGGATAGTATTTTTTGTGCATGGGCTTGTTGGGCATGTTCGATTGCATACAAGTTTGTCCTCGAATTATTAGATTTTTCTTATTTTGTTCTTCAGGAGATTGGATGATGATCGAGGACGGCATACAGAACTTAAACAAACGGCAGTTAAAACAATGAGAGGCATTTTATTTTGTTGGATGCAGCAAATTGAAAAGGTTTTTTAACCTCTTTATTTGAAGCTTTTATCAAATGTATTTTTAGTTAAACAAATTCAAAGATAACAATTCACCAGAATTTGCTTTGCATGCAAGATTTGATTTACAAACTGGTTTGGAAGTTACATCTCCGTATAATCATCTTCAAATGGATATTGTTGCATTGTATATTCTTGCATTAAGTAAGTTTGTTTAAAATTAACCAACTTTAATGAAACGGTATTTATAGCTGAAATGACGGGTGGAGGAGTTCAAATTATTTATACCCAGCATGAAGTTTCATTCCTTCAAAATCTTGTTTTTTATATTGAACGAACATATCGTACACCTGATTTTGGTTTATGGGAACGTGGAAGCCGATATAATAATGGTATTCCAGAGTTGCATGCAAGTAGTTTAGGCCTTGTTAAAGCTGCCTTAGAAGCTGTTAACGGATTCAATGCTTATGGTGCAGCAGGAACAAGTGCATCTGTTATTTATGTTGATATTGATGGACATAATAGAAATCGAACAACTTTTGAAACAATTTTACCAAGGGAAAGTAATTCAAAGAATACAGATGCTGGATTATTAATTTCAATTGGATGGCCTGCTTTTGCTACTCATGATCAATTGTTGTTTGATAAAACTTTTAACAAAATTCTTCGCCATCTAGAAGGAAGATTTGGAATGAGGAGATATTTAAGAGATGGATATAGGACAGAAATTGAAGATACAACTCAAAGATACACAGAGGAAGAAGAAACGTATAACTTTCGTGGGATAGAAAGTCAATTTCCTATATTTTTTGCTTATATCGCATTGACTGGTAGACATTTTTATCGCAAAAAAATGATTATTTATTCAAAACATTTTAGCTCAATTTAAAGGAAATCAAGCTGTAGCTGATAGGTATTGGCGAAAATTGGAAAGTCTTATGGTACCTGGAGATTACAGTAATTTTTTTAAATTTTTATTTCTCAATTAAAAAGGTTTTTTTAAGCTGGTTTAATGGTTTGTCCAGAATGTTATTGTGTTGATGAAGAACATATGGAGGATGAAAGATTAGCTCAAAATAGTCAAGATTTTTATGCTTTAAATCCTATAGAATTTGGGCATCATTTATGGTCAAATGCTATTTACCTTATTACATTATTAATTCGACAAAAATTAATTCATGCAAGCGATCTTGATCCTATTTATCGACATCTTCCTGCAAGTCAAAGACCGAAAAGTGTTAATCGTCACTCAGCGTATGGATTTTATTAAATGAAAATACTGTAGATTTGGGGAATTTTTGTTTTTTAGGTTTCAAGGAAGTATGGAAGGTGATCCGGTTGTTCAAGTTGCACTTATTGCTGAATCTGCCAAGCTTCAATCAATGTTAGCAACATATGGTATTTCAACTCAAACACCGCATGAAATTGAACCCGTACAAATTTGGCCAAGTTGGAGAATGGTGAAAGTTTTTGAAGCTCTTGGAAAAGATAAAAGAATGAATTTGGGTGGAAGACCTCCTCGTCCTTTTGGTCCTTTGAATACTGCAAAAATTTTAAGAGTATCTGGATTAACCGTTTTATGTTATCCTTTATTGTTTGAATTAACCGATTTTTATACAAGTGCAGATCCGGCCACTTTAATTGAAGATGTAAAAGTACGTTTAAAAGTGTATTACATTTACTCTGACTTACATGTTTTTAGAGAGATATTGAGTTTGTTGCTCGAAGATGGAAGCTTGCAGGACGTCCAACATTTTGTATGGTACTTCGGGAGGAAAATGTTGTTGGTGAATATTTCGAACACATGTTAGATTTATTAGTTGGACTTAAAACTGGGTTTATCAATGGTATTAGAGTCCGCATTGGGCGTATTCATGTAAGTGCAATTTTTTCTGAAACTCTTTTAATTTCAAAATTGGTTTATATTTAGCAACTTTTAAATACTGGTTGTACGGAGCACGTTGATTTTGTTAAATTAGATGATGTTGATTTTGACCGAACTATTTTTGAAGAAGTTGATGCTACAACTGCTCATTTGAAATCTAAAGCAACTTTAAGACCAGTGCCTGTTCAAGATATTGGAATATCAGAGGTAAAATTTTTTTATATTTGAATTTCTTTATTACAGTATTTTTAGTTACAATTCCGTTCATATGATGATCATTCACTCTTTCAAATTATTGTAAATCATGATATTGAAAATTTAAGAACTCTTGCATTTGCAATTTCAACAATGATGGCTCGATATTCTGGAAATTTCGTTGTACATGGTGAATCACTAGAAAATCGACTCGAAAAAGTTTATCGCCAAGCAAGTCAATGGAGATTATGGTGGCTTGTAAGATATTGTGCAGCAAAGTTGAAGAAAACTATTACAAGTTTGGCTCCAAGTATTACAAATTTGCTTGTTCGTGGCAAAAAGGTATGTTTTTAAAATGCTTTACAGTATGCTTACCGTAATTGTTTTAGGTTATTATTGGAGGAAAGAATAGTCATGAAGTAACTGTTGAAGCTCCATTAACTCCAGCAGAAATCGCTCGAGTTATTTTTGAAAGTTCCGATCCACATGACCCTCATACAATTGTATTTCAACAAGAACTTTTGATAGCTTGTGCTGATTTGGTATAATTTGAAATAAATATTTTGTTAATTTATTTTTTGAAAATATTTAGGTTTTACAAAAGCCTGATGCATTTGATGGTATTCTTGCAATTCGACTTAATTGGCTTACAGAAGCAATGCAACTTTTATTGGATTATTTCAAACAAGGAACAAAAAATGGTGGATTAACGCGATTAAGACGTGAAAAAAAGATTCTTGATATTGCATCTTTACTTGAAACAAGTTGTCCCAATGGTGTTGCAAAACAATTAGGTATTTGAATATTTTTGTTCTTAAAATATGCAATAATGATTTGTTTTAGGTGTTTTGCAAAATGCATCTGTCTATGATCTTCCTCCAACAATTGTTCGTGATCTGTTACGTGCTTTATTACTTAAAAAGAATTGGCAATTATTAACACCACTTCAAATTCGAAGACTTAATGGAGCATTAAATCGTGTCCCGACAAATCTTTATGATCGTGTTTGGCGGGTCTTGGAGCGTGCAAATGAAGGAATTATAATTGCTAGCCGAAGATTACCAAAATATCCAACATTAAAGATTATGACACCTCATGAGCTAACATTTTCATACAAAATCGAATCAATGATGGGAGAAATTGCGCATGCAGAATATCGTCAACTTGTTGTTGAACTTTTATGCATTATTTCAACTATTTCAGAAAGAAATCCAGAATTACCTTTCTTGGAACCAATTAATTGTGATCTGATAATCAAGGAAGCATTTGATTTGTTTTGTGAAGAAAAGGGTATTGTGGATCGAACAGATTTTTCTCCATTTTATACTAATGAAGATAAAGCAACAACCGCTTCAACATTTTTGATTAAAGCATTAATGGATAAGATTTTAAATTCGAGTTTACGAAGGAAATTTAGTTTTTTGGGTGATGAAGCTGCCGCAGAAATTATTACTTCTGGAGATCGTCGTAATGATGATATTTGTCATGTTAGTTAGTTGTTACATTTTTATAACTTTTGTATTATTGTAATAAAATAAATATATTTCATAAACGTCTTTGTTATCTTGCTCACAAAATTACTGTAAAAAACCAAAAAGCATTTAAAATGAAAATATTATTATATACGATTTTAAAATAAAGTTTTATGGTTTAATTTAATAAAATATGATTTTGTTACAGCTAATATAAACAGACATACCATTTTGGAAAGAATATCTGACTTTTTCTTTTTTGGTTTAATCCCAGTATACTGTCATTGAATTACTATTAAACCGAATTTTTGTTTTAAGTCTTGAACAAAAGTATTTTATTTTTTCTTAACACGAAAGCTTCTTTTTCCTTTTAACAATTGAAAACGCGGATGCTCTAAAAAATTTTTTGATTGATACAACCGAAAAACCTTTGTTCATTTTTGCCTAGTTTACAGCTTTAAATTGTAAAAAATCTTTTGTATATTTTTATGTTTTGTCTGCATACATCTTTCTTTTTATATATACATTGATTTTTTATTGCTTTTGCGTGTCTGCTCGATCGCATTTCGATATTATATTTCGTTTTGTTGCTACATACACGAATGCGTTTTATTTTAATTGTCTTTTATGATCGGTCATTTTTTATTTGAAAATTCTAACGCTCACTTCATTTTTCAGGGGTGTTATGAGTAGCGGTTCTGTTTTGCGACCTGTCAAGGTAAGCGAGTTTTCTTGAATTCGGGAAAAAATGAATCAACAATATCGTATTTAATCATGTATGAAGAGGGATTTCCGTTATAAAAAAAGAAAAATTGACACATGAAATATTTGCAATTTTCGGAACTTTTGATTAGAAGTTATCTCAAAAATGCTTTAAGGGAGGGATAAGAAACTTGATGTCAAGTTTTTTTTTCCTTTTCAAAAGAAAGAGAAAAGATGACCTGCTGAGAAATAAAGAACACCACTCCATATTTTTTAAATGCTGAGCAGCTCTTTTAACTCTTTTCACCCCTTTTTTTGACATACTAATTTAATTATTTGCTCGTTTTTCTTAAACCGGTAAAAAGTCATAACTTTTAATTGCTATAAGGAATTAAACATAATTCAGAGCTAAAAAAAAGTAATGCAGCATTTCCTGAAGTTTTTTTTCTACATTTTTTTCTCTCTCATCGATCCATTTTTGGTTTAATTTACTTCCTTTCTTGTCACTTCATGCAAGGACATAGTTTAAATTGCTTTTAATTTAAGGGTCTTGTCTCTCTCGTTACTGGTGGCGCATCGGGAATTGGACGTGGTACTGCTCATTATCTTTCAAAACAAGGTGCTAAAGTCGCTATTCTTGATTTACCAAAATCTGATGGAGAAAAAGTTGCAAAAGAATTTGGTGAAAACGTTATTTTTTGTCCTGCCGATGTAAGCTTATTTTTGTTTTTTACTTTCTCTTTAAATTTTCCGTTTTAGATCACATCGGAAAAGGATGTTAACAATGCTTTAAATACAATTAAAGACAAATTCGGTGGTCTCGATGCTGTTATTAATTGCGCTGGAATCGCATATGCATTTAAGCTTTACAGTGCTTCAAAAAAACGTATTGAACCAATGGATCGTATTAAACATACTCTTGACGTCAATGTGCTAGGAACTTTCAATGTAATTCGTCTTAGCATTCCTGTTATGATGGAAAAGGAAAAAGATGATTATAAACAACGTGGTGTCATTATTAACACTGCCTCGGTTGCTGCTTTTGATGGTCAAGTTGGTCAGGTGAGGATTATGCATTTTTGATATGTTCAAAACATATTTACATTTGCTCATTCACCATGTTTTTTTGGGCAATTTTTTTTATTGAGTTCTTTTTGCAAGAAATTGTAAATCATTTTGAACTTTTTTTAAAATTTCTTTTTGTAGAAATAAGTACTAAAACATGTGTTTTCAGACAGCATATTCTGCTTCAAAAGGTGCCATTACTGCTATAACATTACCACTTGCTCGTGATTTAGCTGATGATGGTATTCGAGTTTGTACTATTGCTCCTGGATTATTTGATACTCCATTACTTGCCAATCTTCCTGACAAGGTAAGCATTGTTTCCCCTGATATTCTTTATTTAAAAAGAAAGTTTTGCCGACAATGTAAAAAAAGGTGAACAAAAGGCGCTTTTGCGCGAATAAGATTTTTGCAAACGCGGCTGTCTGCTTATTTTGAGTATAAAGGAAAAAAAATTGAGCGCATCCAAATGGTTGATGTAGAAATGAAAAAAAAGACAAAAAGAAAAGAGGCTTTGTCACATTGCTCATTCTGCCGAGTTAGGTTGATGAATGTGTGATGAGTCTCATTTATTTTTGTGGAAAAGAAGACTCTTGCTTGTTATGTGGCCACAGGCTGTCCCAAAACATTCGATGCTTGCATTCCTTTTTAAGGCCATAAATTTGCATAAAATTTTAGAAAAAGCTTGTTGTTTGAGACGTTTCTATTTGTTGCAGCTGCTTGAATTAAGCATACACTTTTTTGATTGCATCCTCGAACAGCCTTTTTTTCTTTTATTTTCATTGTTCGTTGCATTTTTTCCATTTACGTTTTTTTCACCCTTTTTTCTTTAAAATTTTTTCCGAGTTTAAAAAGGTCTCTCTTTTTTTATTAATCCAATCATTTGTAAAAAGTCAAAAAATGACAAGCTTTATGTAATTCAATCATAGGAAGGACTGCGTAGTTGTTTTCTTGTATAGAAGTGCACACATTTTTTTTTATAATTATAAAACAGTTGTTTTGCAAACTTGCTGCAAAATATTTTTTTCTCAAATACCATCCATATTTTTCGCAAAAAAGCCTAATATTTTAGTGAAACTGTAAATTGAAAAACGCTTTTGACAAGGGGTCGCTTGCTTCCATTGCACTTTTTTTTATTTATTTTTGAGATTTAGCTAGCTTCTGAAAGTTAGCTGTGGGTGTTGATCGTTTTGAAAAGACTAGTTTGATCCTTCTACCGAAATATAATGATGCATTTTTTTCTTTGAATTTTTTTATTTGAACTTTATTATCATTTCACGATTTTTAGGTTCGTACTTTCCTTTCAAATCTTATTCCAAATCCAAGCCGTCTTGGTAACCCTGAAGAATTTGGTGCTCTTGTTGAACATATTATTGGTAACCGGTATATCAATGGTGAATGTATTCGTTTAGATGGTTCTCTTCGTATGCCTCCATAACCATAGGATATAGTATCATTTTATTATTTAGTTTCATTATTTCTATTATCTGTAATGTATCATTTCATTACGAGTAAATTTTATTTCATTTTGGTTTTATTTCTTTAAATCGATTGAGATCGCGTCTTTTTACGCTTTGAATACTTATTTGATTTATAAAAACATGTTTTATTATTGAATCTTTAGCGTTACGCGGGTAAAAAAAGTGGTGGAACAAGAAAAGATGGCGGAGGTCATTTCTCGAATTCCAACACAGGTATCAGTAAAAAGCCAGAAGCCGAGATCTTCGGATGAAGCTACGTCAAACATTCCATCACGGATTCCAAGATTTGGGGAAAAGCAACCTCAAGCGCCATCACGTGATGATAAAAGTGAAAATATTTCAAGCTCGTCTCTTGAAAAACATCCTGATGAACCTTTACCTGTATCTTCTAATCCTACAACTCCCAGGCGTGATGGAGAACAAAAAAGAACTCCAAGATATGAAGCATTTCTAATGACTGGTGATAAAATGCTAAATCTTAATCCTAAAGTTTCACCATTGTATGCTGAAGTACATTGTTTACTTTTAATGTTTATAATAAATCATTAGTTATTTTTTTTAGCTTCATCAAGAACAGCTGCCTCCTGTGACCCAGGTTGGTGATTCAACTCCACATAGAAAGGGAGCTTTTGACGAATATCCTCCATTGCATCATCGAGGTCAAAGACGATTTGATCCAGAAACGGCTGTTCCTGCGTCACAATCTGAATCAATTCTCGATAAGCATGAAGATGAAAATGACGAAAATTCTTGTATGGATTCCGAAGCTTGTGTTTCTAATTTACAAAATAACGTTGAATCGAACAATATTTCTTCTTCAACTCTTCCTGAAAATGCTTCTCATAGTGTACTTTATCATACTGCAAGATCTGATTTTAGTAAAACTCATTCATTTATTACTCCACAATTTTTGGAAGGTCGTTTATCAGATTATCCTCGAACAGGACAACAACACAATATGTCAAATAATGTTTCACCAAACCGTACTCTTAATGGAGAGAATGGATCTTTATCATATACTGCTAAACTGATTGACAATGAAACTGTTATGAAAACTGCAAAACAGATGTTTGATTTAAATAACTTCCGTCGTGCAACTGTTGCAGAATTTTTGATTCAATCTAATTCATTTGGTGAAGCATTATCTCAAGAATATTTTCAATTATTTAATTTTTCCGGTCTTCGAATTGATTCAGCATTACGCGAATTTTTGTCGCATGTTTGTTTAACCGGTGAAAGCTCAGATAGAGCAAAGCTGTTATTTTTATTTGCTGGAAGATATTTTGAATGTAATCCCACTTTATTTAAAAATCCTGGTAATACATTTATTTCTTGACTTTTGTTCTTTTAAATCTGTCATTTTAAGATGAAATTCATGCTTTAACATGTGCGCTTATTCTACTTAATACGGATTTGCATGGTCCTAATATTGGAAAGAAGATGTCAGTTCGAGAATTTGTTGATAATCTTGGTCATACTGAGTATTCATATGAAAGAAATTTGTTGAAAGTATTATATAATGCCGTTAAATCAACACCGTTTAAATATTTGGAGTCAGTTTTATACTATTTTTATGTTTTAAATGAAAAATTTAATTTAGCGATGAACAAGAAAAGAATGATACCCAAACGGAACCGTCTGTAAGAGCTTCTGGAGTTTTTCGTCGTTTAAGTCGAAAAGTTTCAAAGAAAGCTACCGGTGCTGAAATAAAAGATCAAATAGATTATAAGCATGGTTGGGTTGTTAAGAAATCAGTTTATGATATGGATGGAAAAAAGAGTAAGATATTCCAAGTTTAATCATTTCTCTATTTATATTAACTTTTTCAGCACCGTTCGGTCGAAGAAAATGGCAAATGTTTTATGCTACATTGCGGGGAATGGTATTGTATCTTCATAAATCTGAACATGGATTTGAAAGTGGAAGATTCAATACTTACAACAATTGTATTTTGCTTCATCATGCAATTGCTTCTATTCCGAATGATTACAAAAAACGACAAAATGTTTTTCGGCTTCGTACAGCTAATTTTGGTGAACTGCTCTTTCAAACTGGAGATCCACTGGAAGTAAGGAAATGGGTTGATTCTATAAATTTTGTTGCTGCTGCATTTTCATCACCTGCTTTACCTCCTCCTGCTGGTTCAGATACTGTAGTATTCAATCGACCATTATTACCATCTGCGCCAACAACTCTTTCAATTGTAAGTTGTTTATATGTCGTAAATTCATTTCATGACTTTTTAAATATTTTTAGCAAGCTCAACTTCGATCTCATAAAGAAAAAGTTGCTGAAATGGAGTATAGATTGTCTAGTTTAAGAAAGAATGCTCCATCAATTAATACCAAAGGAAAGCAAGTGTATGATTACTTTTTCCGTGAAAGATATCTTGATAATGAACGTGAAAGATATGCAACATATGTGAAAATACTTCGTGAAAAATTGGCAAGTGTATCTCAAACTGATCTCTGTAGCCGGGGATCATCTGTAAGAAGAACTCCAACAAAGAATGCTGCTGCTTATATTACTTCCATTCCGATAACGAATAATACAACAACCTTATATCATAATGCTCCAACTGCGCCTCAGAGTACAATGTCTTCTATTAGGGGAAATTCATTACATCATGATGGAAAATTGTCTACACCATCTGAAACTTCATCAACGAATCAAGCTCCTGCATTGGCAGAAGCAATGCGCATTGCATCTGGTTGTTTACCCAATGTTCCTGCAGCTGGTGAAATTCCAATTTATGCTGACGAAGATCGTCAAAGCTACAAAGAAGCAATGCATTATTGAATTTAGAGGCATTGAAAATTGTTTTTTTTATTGTTTTGTGCCATGATTTTTTTTGTTTAATATTAATCCCGATGTACAAGCTGGTCAATGATTTCTGTAACGAAATAAAATGCATAATTTTTTTTTTAATTTTAGTGTATTTTGTGTAACCCAGTTGTAACGATTTTTTTGAAGCCATATGAGAAAAATACAAAAAGTTGAAATTATAATACTTTTTGCAATCAAAAAATGTATAAAAAGTGATATTACGGTAGAAATGTAAATAAATCAAATCAACGTTTAAAATCAACAAGCCTTTTGTTTTTTTCTTTCAACGAAAATTCTTGTGTTTTCAACCTTTTTTCAAAAAAGTTTTTTTGCAGCTGCAAATTGCAGTAATTCTGCGATCATAATTATTTATTGAACTTCTCTGATCATTTTAAATCTTTATTATTCATTTTTCAAAACAATTATTTCTTTTCATTCACTTTAAGATTTACTATTCCACAAATCTATTAAATTTTTCACATTTTTTGGCATTTCTTTGTTTTCGATATCGGCATCGGTATACTTGCAATATTGTATCCATATCTCTTCGTCGTAAAATTTCCTCAAACTTTGTGATCTTCTTAATGTCGTATCGTATTGATCTGTAGCAAATGTAACTCTTTTTTTGATATTTATTCTTTTTATGGTATTGTTTTTCTGCGGCATAGAATCATTTTCAGTAACTTTGGATTGTAAATGATTGATCGGAAGAAGTTGTGGCGGCAATTTTGGTGCTTTTTCTGATGGTGGATCATCGTTGGAATCATTTTTCAAACTTTCTTCTGAATTTGGGGTAGATTTTTGATACAACGATGGGTCTGATAGCCTTCTGTTTCTATTAATTAATTTAGGCTTTGCCTGATCTCTCTTTACTATTTTAGTTCTAAAACATAATTATAATTTATTTATATTTCTAAATCTTACATTATTTTCTTTTGAGTACTGAACCATTGATTATCATCCGCAGAAATTGTATTTATCAATTTATTTGCTTTCTTTTTCATTTCTTCACTAACATTTTCAGCAACCTTTTTAAGTCTTTGCGCAAAAATGATTGATGATACTACAAATTTAATTATTTTGGACTATATATATTCATAAATAAATGCATACAGTATGGCCTTAATTGTTGATAAAATACATCAACACGATTTTGATGTTCAAGTGGAAAATTTATACCCATGATTGTTTTTCCGTGAATAATTACGAGAAGATTCGGATGAGGTTTGCTAAGCTTTTGAATTTCAGATCTGAATTTATTTTTTATTATTATCAATCTTTTTTTTGATTACAATACTTACACATTTATAACAAATCTTTGTCTTGGACCAGAGAAAAATGATAGAATTATTTCGTCTTCATTTGGAGGATTTTCTTTTTTATAAACAATTAATTCACCAATCATTCCATGCTCCCATTTTCCTTTTTCTTCAAATAATACTTGAACATATGCCTGACAGCAAACATAATTTACTGGTGTAGCTTCTTTGCATTCTTTGGTGAAAGTTTTAGGTAATATCCATTCTTTTCCAATCAAAGGCTTGTAGGAATCACTATCGTTCGATTTTTCACGGTTAATTGTAAAACATTCCATTTTTCAACAAATAGTGTTTTTGAAATAGAGTTATAACTGTCTCTTTCTCCCATTTTAGTAAGGTATACTTTTTTATTTGCGTTAAATTGAGTAATACATAGTCTCCCACTTTAAAAAACCTTAATCCATCCGGTCCTTTTCCTTTTTTGTAAAATATCTTGTTTGTTTTTTGATTTTCGCGGATTATTTGTAACTTTTGTTCGGTTTTGTTTAATTTTATGTAATCGAGATATTTATTTATTTGAAGCTGGATATATATATGTTAAAGCAATGATTGGTTTTTTAGTGATCACTACATGCTACGCAAATTTATTTTGGTTAAGAATTTTCCTCAGGTATGCATATTTGTTTTGCAAAATAAATAAAAGTGTATTAACTTTAAAATATTTTTTTAGCGATTATCTCAAGTGAGGTTTCTTAACCTTCAAGAATATCAAAGTAAAACGTTGCTGGAAAAGAAAGGATGCAATGTTCAGTCATTTTTTGTTGCTGAAAATGTAAGTGATGCAGAAAAAAATCTCAAATCTTTTAGTAAGCTTTAGTGATTTTCTATATTTTCCAGTTATATAAGTTTTTCAGATCATGATGAATATGTTGTCAAAGCACAGATACTTGCCGGTGGCAGAGGCAAAGGCCGATTTATCAATGGCCCTCCAGATTTTGGTGGAGTTTATATATCAAAAAAGTGAGGTTTCATGATAATAGTGACTTTTTACAATACTATATCTTAATAATTTTAGCAAAGACAAGATTATCAATTCTGTGAAAGAAATGATTGGAAAAAAGTTAGTTACAAAACAAACTGATCCATCTGGTGTTATGGTAAATAAGGTTATGATTGCAGAATCAATTTCCATAAAGCGTGAAACTTACCTTGCAATTTTGATGGATCGAGATTCTCATGGTCCTGTTGTTATTGCAAGTCCGGCAGGTGGAATGGATATTGAAGATATTGCTGAAAAACATCCAGAATTAATTCTGCAAGTTCCTGTGGATATTCTTTCTGGAATAAATGATAAACAAGCTGAAAAAGTTGCAAAATTCTTGGGATTTCCTGAAGACCTTATTTCAACAGTTGCATCTGAAGTCAAAAAATTGTATGAACTGTTCATTGAAGTTGATGCAACACAAATTGAAATTAATCCATTGGCTGAAACTCATGATAGCCGAGTATTTATTGTTGATGCAAAATTTAGTTTTGATGATAGTGCAGCATTTCGACAAAAAAAAATTTTTGCTATGGAAGACCATGATGAACATGATCCACATGAACTTGAAGCTAAAAAATATCATCTGAATTATATTCGAATGGATGGAAATATTGCCTGTTTAGGTATGAATGCTTTGTACCTTCGTAATGTAACACCAAATGATTTTAGTCAATGGTGCTGGTCTTGCTTTAGCAACAATGGATATTATTAAGCATTACGGTGGAACACCTGCAAATTTTCTTGATGTTGGTGGTGCTGTTACGGAAGATCAAGTTTTTCATGCATTTCAAATTATTTCTTCGGATCCAAATGCAAGTGTTACAGCGTCGCCTTATTTTGTTTTTGTTATACTGTTTAATTTTTAGGTCAAAGGTATTCTAATTAATATTTTTGGTGGAATTGTCAATTGTTCAACAATTGCTTCTGGTATTATAAAAGCTTGTCAACGAATTAAACCTGAAGTGCCATTGGTGATTCGATTAGAAGGAACAAATGTTGATGCTGCAAAAGAAACTTTTAAAAAAAGTGGCCTTCCATTTATTACTGCTTCAAATTTGGATGACGCTGCGAAAAAAGTTGTTGCGGCAATTGGAAATGTTTAGGATATTTTTAGAAAATTAGAATTAGATGTTTATCATAAGTTCTAATATTAGAATTGAACGCCTGCTAGTAATTGTCGTCATATTTATTTTGTTAGCTGTATAAGAAAATATTATTCAAAATGTGGTTAATAAATAAAGTTGTCATGTTTTAAAATCAAATGTTGAAATACAATTTTGAATAATTAATGATAAATTAAATTAGGTCTGACCATCAATTAAGACTTGCACATACCGTAATGAACAGTTGTAATAAAAGCTTTGTTCGGCAAACGAATCAAAATTAATGAAAAAAGAACAAAACTTTCTTTATTGTTTGAGGTTTGTACAATTTAAAGTATTTGTCATAACTGAAATTTATGCAGATTTTTGATGACTGATTTGTATGGCAAGGTTTAGGTAAAATTTTCTTTTTGCAATCTTCGAAGAATTAAAATTGCGGATCAGCCGGTGAAGCTTCAACAAATTTTGAATCTATTAATTTCACCGGCTGATCCTCTTTTTTGCATTTACATTGTTGTTGCGTGTTTGTTACGTTAAATAAAAAATGGATTTTACTTAATACATTCAAGTTTTTTTTCACTAACTTTTATTTAGATTTAAATCTTCAATGCCCTCAAGTAATCTCCCATATATTACAAACAAACAATTGAAAAAACCGGAAGCGATTGTGTGGTCATTTTTCTCACCTGTCAAAAAAAGTATGAAACAAGTTTTTTTAGTGACTGTCCAATTTTGGGATAACAAAAAAAGAAGAGAATGGCAATGAGACAGAAGCTTTTCTGTTGTTGCTGTTCTAGATCCGCTTCAATGATCCTGTCAATTGGGAGATAATTCAAGTTTGATGATGAAAAGCTGAAAAATGACCAGCAATTGAAAGTACAATAATCTCATCGAAAAAAAACTCCACCTCTTTTTACATGTAAAAACAGGAGAGAAAGGAAGAAAGAAAACAACGGTAAATGGGGTTCAGGAAAATAGCAACATTCTATAGATACATCCATCACCTTTCACTTCTTCCGACTTTTTTTTACCCAATTATTTAACAAAAAATTCACAGTACAAAAAAAGTGTTCCATTTTAGAATTATTAATATTCGTAAAATAATATTTGTTTTTTTCTTGTCTCCTCGGCTACTCAACCTTCTGCTTTTCGTTGCCCCAGGCAGAAGAAGCCGCTTCAGATTTTTTTAAAACGCTGCAGTTTTTCTTTCGTTTTTTCTGGAAGAAAAATTATTTGTTTGAGTCAAAAACTTTGACGGTCATTTTTAGTCGCCATCGTTTTTTTTCTTGATTCTTAGGTCAGAAAAAAGAAGGAAAGAAAGAGAAATTTCGAAATTTACAGTTTTGAATAAAAAAATTTTTATATAATTTTCATGCGCAAAAAAAGAACGGATTCATATTCATTCAGTTTCTGCCTTTGTTATTTTTCTTCGTTTTTTACAGAAGAAAAATAAAAAAGGTACTTCTCAATTTCCGGTCGATTATTATTTTCAGAAAATCGAATTTTTTTGTAGAAACTTTCTAATTGTTTTATTTTTTCTTGTTTAAAAATTTTACTTTTTAGTTTTTTACTTCCGTAGATTATTTCAAAGTATCAATTTTTAAGTAAAATGAGGCTACCATTTCTTATTTTACTTTTATTCTTGATATCATTCATTCATTGTTGTGCTCCACCAGGTTTTGTTCCGAGTCAAGATCCAGGTAAGACTTTTTTAAATGATTATTAATCGTTGCGTTGTAAATATCTCCTTAACTTTTTGAGTTTTTAAAGCTTTTAAAAATCAACACTACCGATATGTTATCAAGTTTTAAGAAAATCTCTACCATCAGCTTGGTAATGCCCTGTGTTAATTAGATTTTTAAATAGTTGATTCTAATTAAATCAACATATTGTTTAATCCAGTTTTCCCACAACGCATTACTGTAGTTCCAATATCTTTCTTTTTTATAACGTATTTTAAGTGGTAGCAAAAAAAATTTGATTTGTTTATTGTTAGTTTTTTCGTAGAGATCTTTTAAAAAAGTTCACTTTTGATATTTTTTTATTAGATGTCAAAGGAGCTCCTTTTTTGGAAAATTTTAGCAAAAAGGGGGGTTATTATTTAATGTACTCAACCGTTTCAAAATTGATTTTCATATTTGATTCTTCTTTTTTTTATATCCAATAAAATGTGACAAATATATTTCAAAATAAAAATAATAGATAAAAATAATTATTTTATTATTTGGTATATAAAAATGTGTAATTTTAAGCATTTGTTGGAGCAAGATGTTCAGATCTTATTCTTTATCCTGTAAATGCCGTCGATCAAGCAGATCAATATCGATTTGATTACAGCGATGTAAGCTTTGGAAATACGCATAGTCAAGGCGCAACTGTCGCAATCACATGTACAACTGGTGGACAAGCTGCAACCGTAGAAGGATATGATCAGGTAAAAATTAATTTGGTTTGATGAAATTTCGCTTTTTTAAATTTTGAGTACCTTTAATTTTAGCAAAGAGCATCAATAAGTGCTTCACCATCATTAATTGCATCATGTACAAATGTCGGAGGATCACAATACACCTGGACAATACTCGGTCGAATACTTCAATTTGTTGATTGCCGTTTTTGAAATAATCTCTCTTTTACTCATGTTTTTTTGCCAAAATTATTATTATTATTTCTATAACTGCCCTTTTAATTGTACTTAACTTTCATTATATTTAATTACACAATTGGAATTGATCGCAATCATGTTTTTTTCAATAAATATACATAATTAAATCTTTTATTTTTTTTCTCGATATATCTATTATATTCCAATACCGAATCTATCAAAATGTCGAGTAATTAATGATAATCGAAAGCGTATCGTTCCCATTGCTATTGTTTGTAATTTCATTCTTTCTTCTGGAGATTCCAAAGCTGCAAGGGATCTCAATTGAAGTCCACCCCCAACAAAAAATTGCATAATTTCATCCCGGGCCGAACCTTTGGGTCTCCAACATTGACAATCAATCTAAACCGTTGTTTGTCAAATTATATCTGAAAAAATGTTCGATAAACTTACAACATGCTCTCCCGGAGAGGTGGGGATAAATATGGTTCCATATCCGTAAATTTCTTGTCGGCCATACGTATCTTGATGCCATACTTCAATATTTATTCTTGGCCATCCTTGTATTGTTTTTGTTGCTAAATGAATTTCAATCGGGTGTGCAAAATACGCCGCATCTGTTGTAGGAATATCTGTTTGTGTTTGACCTTCATGCTCTCCTTCAATAATTCTCCAACCACCACCTTAATATAAAAAATTTATGTTTGAAAACCAAAATTTGTATTTTTAAAAAAACTACCTATTTGAAGTGACCATCGGCAGCATAAACTATTATCTGGAAAATTTTTACCATTTTCAATTTGTCCAATGATATGCAATTCTGCCATATTAACATTAATATTATTAAAAAAATAATATAAAGATATTTTAAGATATAAATATAATATATTTGTTTTATGATGTTTTATTTTTAGCAGACAAAAGAAAAGTAAAAGATGCAGTTGTCAAGGTGACAACATGCAATGTCCGTAACAACCGTGTTCAAAATAGAAATTCTTTTTTGAGCAAAAAATATGTATAAAATTAATGAGTTTGCAACATGAAACAAAAAAAAACAGAACAGTTTCAATCATCTAAGGCATTTATCTCATCTGATTCCATTACAGTTTTTGTTCTTTGAAATCGATTTGCATCTTCTCCTTCAGAATCAGAGTTATGCCTTTTCCATTTTGGATTTAGTCCATGAGGAGTGCGATGTTGATAGTCTTGTTCCCAAGCAACCTAAAAAAGAAGTTCTTTTTAAAAACATTTAAGCACCAAAAAATTTTATAATTTTACATTTAAAGTATGATGCGCAACAACGCAACTACTTTCACTTATGTCATCTTGATTATTTTGTAGAGAAGAAATGTGCTTGTTTTTGGCTTGAGTATGAACAATTGAAATTGGAGGACATGTGGCTGGAAGTTGGGAAGACTTGGCCTTCATATTCGATGTTGAAGCTTCACTAAAATTTAAAACAAAACTTATGCGTGTTTTTAATTAAGATTTTAAAATTTACTTTAAATACTCTTCTCTAGAAATATGATTTACAATTTCCATTCTTGGAGTTTCAACAACTTTTTTCTTTCGAGCTCTTGGCTGCGCACTTTCAATCTCCGATCTTGGTTTATCTGGTGATTTTAACGTTTTCACATCTTTTATCTGTAAAAGCACTTTTTTGTAATTGTTCTTCTTATGTAAAATCATACATCTTTAAACCGTTTTTGATAGTCTTCTGCACCCCAATGTGGTGTTGAAGAAGAATGATGAGAAGTTGTTTGTCGAGCAGGTGGTATTAAAATTGTCCTATTTTTTCTTGCAACAACTGAGCCCTTTTCGCTACCTAAAAATATTACGGTTTACCCTTCGTAGAAATAAGAAACAAAAAATTTGCATACTATCAGTATCAGTTAAAATTGTACTTTCTGTACGCTGACTTTCAATTTCATGAGGTGTTAATCTTTGTTCAATAAATTTGAAGTCATCTTCTGTTGGTCTTGGCCTGCCATAAATTGAATTACTTTTTAAATAACCAACCTAAAAAACTTTTATTTACAGTAACTTCTTTGCTGAAAAAAATCATACATGTATAAGATTAGCATCACTATTGTGTCGAGTTCGTTTATCTCTTATTAATCCCATAACAATGCTTTTACCAAATTGCTGTTTTTCATCTCTTTCTAAATACCCTAAAAAACAGAGAAATTCATAATTTACAGCATAAATAAAAACGTAACAAGTAATTAAGTACCTTTTAAAGAAATATTATTTTTTGTACCTGTTATTATGATAGTATTTGGATGTTTACTTGAACGAGTCGCTGACATACTTGTTGCGCAGCCCATTAACTAATCATGGCACTTAAATGTGTTACTAAACACAAAATAAAGCACAACTAAAATGAAGCTTTTTAGCCGTTTTTCCTTCTTTTTTATGTTTTTTATTTTATTTTTTTTTTCATACGGCTTAAGCCAGCTCAAAAAACGTAGAAAGAGAGCGAAGGAGAAGAAAAAAATACTCTTAAAAATCCATGTCTGCTTTTTTTTTGGCGAAAGTAATAAGGTATTTTTCTTAATTCTTTAATGAAGAAAGCACGAAACGCGTTGCTAGGTTTGTTAATAATAAGAATAATAATTTCAGTGGAATTAATGAGATTGAAAATTTTTTTAAATAATTGTTAAAGCAAAATATATGCTGTTAAAAAATTTTTATTAATTATTTAAAAATTAATTATTTTTTATTTTCTTCTGATGAAATTATGAAATTGACATGTATGTATCAAAAAAAACTTTGTATATTACCACCATGTGTTAAAGTTATATTTCCTTCTATCTAATCAATTATGCAATTTAGGTTTTTTATTTTTTCTTTACACGGCAAGATGTATTGGCATTATTATTAAAATACAGTAATAAATGAAAAAAATAATAAAAGATAGCATTATCTCTGAAAGAATGAGAGATCCCCTGCAAAAATGATAACCAAAAAAGCAATAAAAAAATTCAGAAGCATTAAAGTGAAAAAAATTATAACAAATCACAACAAAATTAATATATGTATGTGCAGCCGGGTTACCATATAATGAGCGTAAAGAAAAATTTAAAACCCAATAATATATATGTATATATATCTGTATCAATTCTCTATGTATAAACAAAAATATAAATTTTATATATGAAATAATGAAAAAAAGAAGAGCATTTTTTGAAACAATAATGGGCAAGTAAAAAGTGAAAGTGAAAAAATTTTTTACATAACAATAAATCTGTTATCTTTTTTTTGAAATTTAGTCATTTTTTGTCAACAATAAAAACTTAGAAAAAAAACAAGCAATAACAATCTAAAATCAGATATTTAAAAATTTGAATCAAAAGTAAGACAACAATCTAGCCTGTTTGCGACAAAATGAAAGCATTTAAATCAAATTATTTTTGCATTCTTTGTCTTTTCTACTGTCCTATTTATTAATATTCTATATTTTGTTAAGAGATGATAGAGGATTAAAGGGGTCCATGATTCATATTGAAAATATCATGATTATGATCAAAAAGATTTTCAGGTGAAAAATCAGGATTATTAAAAGGTTCACCAAAAATACTTTCAAAACTTTCAAGATTTACAACTTCTTGAAGGTCATCATTTTGTAAAATTTCAATTGAAGGAGATCGATTTCGGCCATGTTCACTAGATGACATACTACTTATTAATGATATTGATGAAAGAGAATTCATTGGCGATAAACAATTTTCAGGTTCTGTTTGTGTGCAAACATCATTCTTTTCAACGGATGCAGTTTGAGGGCATTTTGAAAAGTTATCTTGGAAAAATGGTTGCAGATTAACTTCTGTTCCATCAAATAATGGCGGAGACATGGTATCATTTTGTCCTCCGGTTCGATCATTTGGATCGTCAAATAATTCCGTCAATAATGGCTCCAAATTAGATCTTTGACCAAAAACTTGACAGAATTGCATATTTTCGCACATAACTCCTGATAACGTCTAAAATAAAAGAAGAAGGAATTAAAATGGGCAAATGTGGGGCTGATATGATATGATATGAGAAATATGATGATGCAATTGTTATATTGAACTTACAGTTATTGTTGGAAGCAGAAGAAGTAAATTGCCAAAACGTGATGATGGATTATATATTGGATGATGTAATTCTTTAACAACTTGAAAAAGCATATCTTGAATTTTATTTCGAAGTTCAAAAACTTGTTCTTGAGCTTGTGGAGATAAACCTTTTGCAGCTAAATATGATAAATTTTTTCGATTTCTATATAACTCTATTTAAAAAGATACTTACTATTATTTAAAATTATTATTGCCTTGAGGGGTACAACTTCTTCCTCTCGAAGATTAAGTTTTCGAAGAGGTGCAACAAGTTCATTCAATGTTCGATCAATAAGGTTATTAGACAAATGACTAAAAATTATCATAGGCTTTAATTTAATCCTCTTTTTTTAAAGTTTTAGTTGCATACTTGGTTCCATTAAATTCAGGAGGTAATTTTCTCGGCACATATGAATATGAGCAAAGGCAAAGAATATCAGGATTTTTGGTATTTTGTGCAGTTCTTGCCGAAAAATTAAATATCGTCAATGGTGCATAGCATGCTTTAACAAGTGATATTTTATCTTCGGTATCTGCGAAATCTCCAATTTCTGCTAAACTGTCAACCCAGTCAACAGCAGCAATGGCACCTCGATGTGCAATTTTTGAAAGTTCTTCGGATCGAGCCATACGATATGGTTCATATCGCATCTGAAAGAATAATTTTGAATTTGAATTCATTTATGATTTTTTGTTAATCTACCTCAGTTCTTCGACCACTAAGATTAGGTTTTTGTTCAAATAATTCTCGAAGTGAAATATTTTTATTATTAACATGTTTTTCTCCTTGTATACTGTTATTTTGATCACCCTTTGATACTTTTGACTCAATATTCAGTAATTGCATTAATAAAACTTTTGCATCAACAGGTATCTTTCGTGACCAATCGTCACCTTGAAGACGCATCTAAAACAATACAATTTTTCTGTAAAGTATTGTTACCACTAAATTTTATCTTCTTACCATATGATTGATTAATTCATCATCAATTGCTCGCTTTCTGACTCTTGGAACTTTTTGTTTGCCTGTCAAATCACGATCTGGACGAACTGCTTTAGGATCCATTCCAACTTCCAAACAACGATTAAATCGACAGTATCGACAACTATTTCGTTGGACTAAAACACAGAGAAATTTAAAATAGAAAAATTATAATTATAATTAATTAAAAAGTATTTTTCAAAAAAACATACACTTGTCAACAACACAATTATTCCCAAATCGACAAACATAACGATATTTTCCAGTAAGTGTTCGACGAAAAAATCCTTTACACCCTGAAAATAGCATAAATAAATTTATACAGTACACTATCTTTTAGACATACCGTAACATGCTAAGACACCGTAATGTAATTTAGCACATCCATCACCGCATACCGCACATGTTGCTTCACCAGTTGGAGTGGAAGCGGATGTACTACTTTGTGGTGGATTACTTGGACGTTCTCGGATACTAAATGATGCTGTTGATGCACCATTTGACATCCTACAAAAAGTAATCTTGATCAAATACAATTAACTCTTAATTGTAGTTGTTATTTTTATTGATTGAATGATGAAAACAGACTAATCAGCATTTTTTCTTGTGATAAGAGAAAAAAAACATAAAAATGTGAAATGCTTTAATTTAAATTAGGATTGATAAGTGCAAAATAAAAAGAGAGACAAAACGAAAAAAAAAACAACAAAACAATAAAGAAATTCAATTTAAGCCCAATAAATGCTACAAATTGTTATAAAAAAATGGTTTCATTCAAAAATTTGACATATGAAAAATGAAAGTCTCATAAAATTTAATTGTAAATGATTTATGATTATGGTCAAATAAAAAGTAGAATTTCCCTTTTTCACAAGTCCCCCCTCGTTATCATCATACAAAAAAAGCAATCAATAACATTTTTTTGAACAGTTTTTAAAAAAAGGGTTTACTTTCAACAAACCGCTTAGGCGTGGTAAATCAATTGCAAAATTAAAAATGCAATAAAAATGTAATTTTGCGGTTATCTGTTTTCAAACAATGAGAACGGAAGCTTGACCATATTCGACTTTTGATCTTTTCTATTGACATTAATACCCCCAAAAATAAGTATCACTTCAAAAAAGGTATTAACTCCTTAGAAAAAGAAACAAATAAAAACCTGTTTTAAAAAAACAATGAGACAGAAGATGGAAAGGGTAGCAGCAGCAGACGTTTAAAAACAAAAATGTATTTTGGAGGCAGAGAGAAAAAAATCTTACAAAAGAAGAAATCTTTTAAAAATGTTTACCTTCCAACTTTGTAATATTTTGGATGAGTGTCAACCATCTGATGTTGAATTGGTTGTACAACAGTAATTTGTCCAGAAGGTCGGGTACGCTGTAAACAATGCTCCTCTTCAATATCATAGTCAGTCATAATTGTACCATTTAAGCTGCTATCAGAATATTCCATTTTATCATCCCAATATTCGTATTCTCCGGATGGTTGAGAATCTAATTGATCTTCAGGTAATGATTGTGGTGAACTATCATGCGCAGAATACGGTGAGTAATAAAAAACCTGCTCGGATGCATTTCCAATTGGAGTTGTTGAAGTCGTTGATGGAGCGGACGGTGGTTGGGATTGTATTGAAAGTTGTGATTGCTTCGATGAATGATGGATTTGTGAATTTTGAGGAAGTTGTTGTTGTTGTTGCTGTTGTTGCGGAGGGTGTTGCTGCTGCTGTTGTTGAGATGTGTGCTGTGGTAATTGCATTCGACGAACAACACGCGACTGCTGCGACGACGAGGCCGCCGGAACTAAGTAAAATGTGCGCGTCAGTTTGCCTGTAAATAAAAAAAGTTTTTAGTGTTTTTTTTTCTTTCCTCCCTTGATATCTTTTTCTTTCTTCCTTTGATCTTGAACTGAGATTGTGATCACAGAAAAAAAGAAGATAAATATCAAGTAGTATTTTTTTTAAAATCTTAATGATTTAACGTCAAATATAATTTAAATTGGATTCACGCCAATATAAAAGATAACCCTCTTAAAAACAATATTAAAAAGGGCAAAAAAACTGAAAAGCAATAAAAAGAAAAATTTAAAGAATTGAGAAATAAGCGATTGGAAAGTTTGTGAGGAATAATGATGAGTTTTTACAATGATCGTATATGCATGCAAAAACAACAAAAAATACTTTTAATTCAAACAAAGGATTATGGAATTGATCGTGGATGAGAAAACACATCAAAATAAATTGGGATGAAAGGGGGGACACGTATAAAATAGAGTTTAACTGATCGATATAAAAAAAGAACTTAACTTGGTTCTTAATTACAACAACCAAAAAATCTCTCTTCTTTGTTGCGCAAAGTAAATAGTTTATGATTAAAAGGTTAAAAAAAGAATTTGAGACCCTATGTTTTTTTTTCTTTTTTAAACTATTAAACCCTTTTAAATTATGTCTATCATTTCTCCACCCCCAATCAAAATAATTATCGACAACATTTTGCTCCAAGTTTTTATGGCTTTTGAATCCAATTATTCTTCATTATTTCATTTTTTTTTTCACCTTTGTCTTGGTTTTGAACAAAAAATTTACTTATCAAACTAATTACCGGATGTCGTCATTATCAGCAAAAATATTTTTGCTTTCAATAGAAGTCTCTTTCTTATTACAAGAAAAAATGTATGAAGAAAAAAAGACAGCAAAAAAGACACTGATATATTTTTATTCTTTATCACTGTTAATTAGCTGCATCTCAAATAATAGAACCATCAGAGGGACATGTGTAATCGTACTTTATGTACCTGGACCGCATGCCTTTTTTTTAAAAGTGTTAAATCAATGCATATCTCTTTTTTTCTATATTGATAGGTAAAACTGCAAATATAATTGCAATAAAAAAATTTTATGCAAAAAAGGAATTTAAAAAATTCTTTTAAAATTGCAAAAACCATTTTGCTGTGGGAAAAGATAATACAAAGTTTGTGTTTCAAAAAAGAACCCCCTATTTATTCCTCATTTATTTATTTTTTTGACAAATATCGTGTTGTATCTGCGAAATAAAATTCACAAAACATTTTGCACGTTTTTATTTCGCTCAAAACACAGTTGTCACAAACATGAATGCAAAAAAAACAAAAAAGGAAGGAACTTTTAGTATCGCGAAATTCTCAAAAAAAAGGAATTTCTCTTGTTTTAAACGAACAATTAGAAACAACAAAAAAACCCTCCTGAAACATTTTTTAACATCAACGAAGCATCACGCATTTAAAAAAATACATAAACATTACCCCATTTTTATGATATGATTTCTTTTTGCAAACGTTCAAACATTCTGAAACATCATGACCTGAACCTCTACGTTTTTTTTCTCTCTCTCTCTTCCTCTTCCTTATTATGCGTCTGACATGCATAAATTTGCAACATAGACACCCCAGAAGACGAAGAAGAAAAGATGAAGACAAAAATGATGCACTCAATTTTTTTATTTTTAAAAAAGAGTTTTAAAAACAATTACGATTATTATTACAAGCGATTGATGAGATGACCCTTTTTTTCTAACACGTTTTTTTGATGTTTTTACTGATAGTTTTGTTTTTCGAAGGGAGTGGAATAAATAAAAAAAGGGAAAAAAATCCAAATAAAAATGCATCAGCTGAGAGACATTGAGCAGGGAGGGAGGAAATAAAGATGAAATCACAAAACAGCTAAGAGGTTTTTTTTATTATCACAAAAACAAATAACGAAATTTTTAACATGGAAAAATAACCTGAGAATAATATTTTAGCAGCTTCTTCTTCGATATTTTTTTGGTCATATTTCAGAAGAGCGAAAAGACATATCAAAGGTACCATGCTAATTTAGCTTCTAAAATTAGTGAAGACTGCCTTTAAAATTGTATGCATTTTTCTTCTCTATATTTTTGGTTCAGCATTTTTCCTAATGAAGACAACGACAACGACGACAACATTGTTTCCTCAAAAAAGGCTTCCTGTTAAAGGGCGTCTTATAATCGCGTTATCAGTGCCGGTGTCGCGATATTTGAAGATTTGTTAGGAAAAGGAGGAAAAAAGAGGGAGCTGAAGTTCTACAACACCCCTCTTTAACTGTCTCATAATTAGACGATATGGGAAAAAAATGAATTTTAAGAAAACAAGAAAGCGTGGATCCTGTGACCAATTATTTTGATTGTAAAAAAAAGAAATCTTTTTGTTTAAATAAATAAATTTCTTTTTTCAAATTAAATGAAAACAGCAGGAAAAAAACAAGCAAAACTTTTTTTTGTAAAATCATTGTAAACTTTTAAGCTGTTTTTAATTTCAATAATCATATTTTCAAATAAATTTTTTTTGTTTAGTATCAGAAAACAAAGTTAATAAAGCGGTGACTGGGGTGTTGCTTCTATTTTGTAAACAATCATCATCGAAGATCACAAGAAGCTCAAAGCTTACGATGATGACTCTCTCTCTCTCCCCGATAATAATCTTGTTATTTTTTACAAAGTAAAAACAAAAAGACACAGATAGAAACATAGAGAAAGGGGAAAGAAAGAATTAACAGTTTAAAATAAAACCTAATTTTTTTGTTTAAGCTCAAATAGAAATCACTGACAAAAAAAAAGATTGATGAGCACAAAGGCCATCATCATCCGTCTATATTATTATTATTATTATAGTTTTTTTGATATGTTTAAAATAATGACAAAATCAAAGAAACTATATTCGCGGTAAAAATTGAAGAGTGAGAGAAAGAAACGATGAGACATACATAAAAATTGTATACGATTTTTTTAATACATGAAAATTATTTTGCATAAGCTGATCGATGATGATGTACACCAGCAGCAGCAACAACAGTATAAAGATTCAAAAAGACAAAAAAACCTGATTTTTGCTAGAATCAACGAGAACATATTAAAATATAATTTTAAATTATTTCAAAAAAAAGAAAAAAGTGAAAGTGATGTCTGATTTAAAATTGTTACACATCTGTTCAAACTAAAAAACCTAGGTATTTTCATTAGAGGCATCAGACTACATGATTGATAATAAATTGATAGGAGGTTGTTATATTATTATTGTATTAAAAAGAAATAAAATTCAACATAAAAAGAAAGAAATTAGAACAGGGAATATTTCTAACCTGGGTAGGTTTTTGTCGATCTTTCTGATGTCTCATTTCATTCCTTCCTTCACATTCTTCTTTCTCTCTCTCTTTTTTTGCTGTCTTTTTTCTCTCGAGTTTTATGATGATGATAATAATATTTGTGAATAATCGGCGTTAGAGCATTTATGATTAATGGTTCAACCACTATGAATGTGTTTCAAATTTTTCCTTCTTAATTGTGTAAATTGATCTTTTAATCAGAAAAAACAACAACACAAAAGAAAAAGTTATACTTAAAATTTAAAATAAAATTCGTTAAACTTTTGCACTTCATTTTAAAGTTAGAATCTTATATTTTTGCAATTACTGATGCTCCATCTAAAACGGCAGTCTCTCACGGTTCTATGACGTAAAATTTCTTCTATTCATTATAAAGATTTTTTTGCAACATAAACAATTAATGAGACTGTCAAAAAAATTAGAAGGGAAGAAAGGAATAAAAATATGGAAGTACAAAAGTGGAACGTGATCTAAATGCTATATTGACCAGACAAAAAAAAAGTTATGAATAAAGATGTCAAAACTCTTTTTGGGGAGAGACTTCTATTTTTAATATTTTTAAAAAAGGGCTTAAAATAGCTTTGTCGCAAACGTTTGAAAGATCAAAAACGGGAATGTTAAAAATTTTTAACGATTAGCTGGCGAGTATATAGATTCAAATTCACTGATAAAAAATAATTTTTAAAGGTGAGCTTTTATATGCACAAAAAATGTTGCATTCTTTTTCACTTTTTTTGTTCATAGAACAGTGAGTGAATTTAAAGCAAGACTGATTGCCAACTTTTTTTTATCAACGATAAGAAAGCGGATTGTAATCATTTTTTTGGCAAAAAATAGCTTCTTGCACGTTTTTAGGGATCTAAGTTCACAGACTGGAAAAAATCTGCTAAAGCAAATTAAAATATTATGATTTTTTATCAGTTAATTCAAGTCCTGAACAATGATGATGGCGTAGTTAATACGTCGAATGTTAAAAAGACGGGGAAGAAAAGAAGAGGAGCAATTGATTACTATCAATAAATTGATGCTGCTGCTGCATTCATTTTTGACCACAATGCTTAATCAAAATAAAGTGTATTAGGTATGCTTGGAAGCAATGGAAAGGGAAATGATTACTTTTGAATGTCACAAAAGCACATCATTTTGAGTTTTATTACGGATATGAATGGAAAGGAAAAGCTGTGTTTTGTTTAAATAAAAAAATCATTACTTCCAAATTTGTAATAAAAGGGAAAATGTATAAATATATAGAAACTTTTACTTGCTGAACTTGAAAAAAATGACCTTTTTTGTCTATCAAATTTCAAAAAAGAGAAAAATCTTGATTAAGTTAAAAAATACAATTAAATTTAGTGATTACCACATTAAAAGAGGGGGTAATGATTTACGAATTAATTATTGTTTCCGGTGCAGATAAGAAAAAAGAAATATTTCACGAAAAATAAATTGTGAGAAAATATTTAAAAAAAGTTAGGCTGCAAAAACAAAAATTTGAATGAAGACACCCAAAATGATGTTTATAAAAAGCATGAGCCTCTTTGATAAGATCAAAATTTCTCAGAATCTTTTTTTTCACTCTTTATATTTTGTTCATACATAAAATATTCCAAAAACATATAAAGTTTAGAGAAAAACCGGAAATTGAAAAATGTTTTGGAAAAACATGAAAAACGTAAAAAAAAGAGAGAAAGGGTTTTGGATCAAGAAGGATTTAATGCTTGAACGATATGGTTTTTATTGAAAAAGATGAAAAAAAGACCGATTCTTACATATAAATTTTTTTAAATGCTTCAAAGAACCAATAAAAGGTCAAATAATGGGGAGAGCTTTCGTCATCAGATCCTTTTGGAATCAAAGTTGAATTTGATGAACAACAAGTCTCATCTTTTTCGAGAGGACGGGAAAAACATTATCCAATTTCGGAATAAAATCATGGAAAAATTACGAGAAATTAGTGCAAAAAACGACAAAAAAAGATGTAAAACGATTTTCACATGGTCAAAAAATGCTAATGATGACTAAATTTTTATTGCTAATAATAGCAGTAGTTAGTAGCAGCAGTAGTTAGTAACAGCAGACTCTCACTGATTATAGTGCTCCTCTTCTTTTTCTCTGTTTTCCCCTCACTAGGTTTTTTTGTTACTGAAAACAACAATAAACACCTTCACCTTTTTTTACATGATTCATATTCGTCTAACACAATTTTATACAAAATTTAACCGGAAAAAGCATATACACATATTTAGAATTATAACTATTCCATGCGATTTCACTTCCTCATGCAATAAAATAGTATCGAAAAAAAATGAGGGGTGAAAATGCATTATTGTAGATAGCCACTACCACCATCCATCAGCATCACAAAAATAAAGCAAAAAGAAAAAAAGAACAATGAAACCTTCCCTCACTTCCAACAACTCGTTTGTTGTTGTCCTCCCCAGATGAAGATAATACCAAATATCTCGCCAAAAAAATACATATTTTTAAGTTAACAAAACTTTTTTTTATGACGACAATAAAGTGTTTTTTCTGTCGTTGTTACTCATCAAAACGGGCTCATTAAAAACTTTTTTTGATGATGATATATGTTCAAGCCAAAATAATAGACAAAAAAATAAACAATCGAAAAATAATATTAAATCTTTTTGTTTTCACTTTTTTTATTCCTTTTATTTCAATGAATGAAATTTTGGAGTGAAAATTTTTTAGGTGACAATATATTCATCGTGTTATGGTTTTTTTTGGAGATATATCTCGTTTCAAATAATTTTGGTTGTACTCAGTCATAAAAAGTTGTGATAGTTATATGTTTTTCCTTTCAACTCTCCTACTACTTCGTTTTTTCGGCTCTGAGGACATTAGGGATCAATGACACAAAATGTAATTGCTCACCCAAAAAATAATTATTCTTTTTTTTTCATATAACCGGGCCGGTATTACAAAAATGTAAAATTGTTGAAGCATATCACTTTCGATCTTTTTTCTTTCCTTTTTTTACGTAACCTGACAGACATTATTCATAGTTGGTGAACATAAATAACAAAAAAACAAATGTGTTGTCGAAATTAAGAAAGCAATCTTCTTTCATATGTTTTTTGCAGTAAAATTTATAGTGTTGAAATTTATCAAGGCATTGTTTTGATTTGTTTTTAAACTTTTATCAATTAAATTTTTTGTCACCTTGATTTTGAGAAAACCGATCACTGCTCGGTCAAATCAACAACAATCTCTAATTCGCTCATTGACTAATTTCAAACAAAAGTCCATTTCGCTGTGATTCAAAAAAATAAGTTAAATTTAAACCCTTTGCAAAAGACATTTTTTTCCACGTGAACGTAAGTGCAAGAAAGAAAAAGATCAGCAATTCAAAAACTTTTTTTTAAAACAATGTGTAATCATGTCATTTTTTGCTACCTTTTTTTCACAATGAAAAAAGCAATTACAAAAATTAAAACTAGAAAAAAGTGTTGAATGAAATATAACAACATGCATTTCTTCTTTTTGTCCTTTTGTGCTTTTAATCAAAGTTAACAAACAATAAAAACAGGAGCATTTTTGGCAATTTGAAACTTTTTTCATTGTTTGCAAAAATAAAATAAAAACAAATGTTTTGTTTTTCGTTCTTTGTGTCATTTCGTTTCGTAAAAATTTATTTATTTATAAAAAAGTGATAATAAATAATGCATATGAATTATGATTGTGTGTACGTTTCAACAGTATTATTATTGGGATGTAATCCAGTAGTCCTGAAAAAAAGTATAAATTTTCCGTTTTACGTCAGAACCTTTTTCGTTAATAGGTTTAATAACTTACTCATGCTTATCTTCTGATGAACCCGATTGCCGAGTACGAATTGATGATTGAATTCTTCGAAGGGCACCAGTTGCGCGTTTTTGGCCCCGACTAAAAATATGTAAAAATTTTTATTATTAATTCTTAAAAATTATTTTTGCTTAAAATAAATTTATATATAAATATTTTAAAATTTTCACCTGATTAATGCATAACTTCCTGTTGAAGAAAATTTTTGTACCCAAAGTGGTAAGCATCGCATAAATGTATGAAATATATCAGTAAATTCATGACGAAAGTTTGTGTTTAAAAATCCATATAAAAATGGATTTACACATATTGAAAGGATTGAGATCAATTTACATGCTTGGTCAATACGCTCAATAAGCTCTGCTTTATTTTCCTATAACGGGAAGGAAAAAAGGTAAGATTAGAAGTTGAACTCTTTAAGTAAAAGAAAAAATAAATTTAAACTATGAAGCACAAATTCTTTATTTCTCTCTCAAATCTGCTGCAAAAAAGCAGCGGTTTAATTTTTTTTTGAAATGTCATTTCAAATTCTTTAATGCATTTTTGCAAAAAATGTGTTAACACAATTTGTAAAAAGAAAGTTTAAAAATCCCATGTACGGTGGGACACAAAAAAATAGTTTTTTTTGTGCTTTTTTTAAAAATATATTTTAAATGTGCAAGAATCGAAAAAAGATAAACAAAGAGATCTTTGCAAATTTTGTTCAAAGTTTACTGTAACATTTGCAGAAAAAATCCTTTTTTTACGAAACAAAAAAAAAGTTAAAAAAAGACTTACAGCATCCAAAATGTTGAGATCAATTAAAAATGAAACAAGTGTAAAAGGTAACCATAGAAAACCATATGCCATGGCCATTGCAATTAATAATGCAGTCGTTCGACTTCGGCGTCTTTCAGATGCTCGCTCCGCAGGACTGGCTTCTGTATTTTGTACAACAATATGACGAGGCTACAAATATAATGCAAACAATATATATTTTTTTTTATCCCTCTTTACTTTTTCCTTCCAAAAATAGATATGTTTGAAATAAAAGAAAAACATACAGATTTAGTTTCAGAATGTTCTGCCATAATATATGAATCGTTTACGGGAAGGGCGAATGACGTTCTCCTGACTGACAAAGAGCTTGTTCCGCGTGCACGATTGACTTGTTTTGCATTTGACTTTAGAAATCTTGTCAATTTTACGTTAAATATAGATAAAACAATTAAAGGGATCACATATAAAAATAACACTTGAAGAAATGACATTGCAAGCTAAACGAGAAAAAAAATTTGTATACGGTAATAAAAAAAAGACAGGGAAAGATTAAAAAGTACTTTAATTTAGTTTTCTTTTCTTTTTTTTCCTTCCTTACCTGAATTGTACGTGTTTCATTAAAGCCGCCACCTCCATTATCCTCTGATTCATCCAAATTCTTAGATGGCTCAAGTCTGCATTGTCGCCAGCCATAACTTTTGAGACTTGTAATATTTTTGATTTCGTCATAAACCCATACATCCTATAATTTATTCAAATTGTAATGACCTTATAATACCTCATTTTTTTCAATGATGATGATGTATTTCCTGCTTTTATATGGCTTACCTTAAATACATAAAGCATACTTGTATTATAATAGACAAGTAAAGGAAAGCTTAGCAAAAATGATAAAATCCAAATTATTATTGAAATAATAATTGCACGAAGGCATTGCTTTCTGTCTGTTCCAATGCTCATGTTTTTGACAGAATAATATCTTAAAAGAATTATTGAAACATTAGTAATGTTGCCTTCGGGGTCAAGACTTAAAAAATCAACCTGTCAATTGCCATAACGGATATTGTTAAAGTTGAACAATAAATATTGCTACCAGGTAAAGCATTTGCAAATTTACAAAAAAAATTTGAATATGGAAAATCAAATGACATTGACGGTAACCACAAAAATGGGATTGTCGTTAATGCCAGCATAAGATTGGATAATGCAAGATTAACAATTAATACATTTCGATTTGTTCTCATATCCTTTTTTCTTATTACTGCAAGTATTACGACACCATTACCAACTAATGCAAAAATTGAAATTATTGCATATATTGTCGTGTATAATGTTGATTCCCATTCCGAAAATGGACGTAAGTGAATATTCATTTCATTAAAAAAATTCTAAAAATAATTTATACAAATTCAACGGAAAAAAGGTGTGTGTGTGTTTTCGTTTTTGCTTGTTCAAAAACATAAAAAAAAATTTTTCTGAGAAATGATAAAAATATCCACATACTTGAAGGCATTTGTCGCTAAATGGTTCATTTTCCCAAGCTTCTTTAGTAATATTTGATTTAAGGCCACGTGAACATCGTTTATCAATTTCTTTCAAATCCATGAACATTACCTAAAAATATAAAAAACTTTGACACTTTTTCATGCAGAACGTTCACACAAAAAGAAGGATGAATGATAATGTTTTACTTTAAAATGGAACGACAAATGACGATGTAATTATAAAATGAGAAGCTATTTGATGGATGAACTTTTAAGGGGGCTTCGGCAAAAAAACATATTTGAAAATTAAAACCCAAGAGTAAAAAAAAGTGCATGACATAAACTTTTTTTTATCAACCACTTTAATAAGGAAATAAACCATGACCTTTTTTTGAAAGAAGAAAAGCAAAATGGTGGTAATGTCCAGTTATTTTTAGGATATTTTTGTTCTAAATAAAAGACAATATAAACAAGTATGTTTTTAATACATTTTATAGTAAGTGTTCTGAGTATTTATCTAGCAGCAAGAGCAATAATATTAGTAGTAGTACATTTCTTATACGACGACGATGTAAAAAATGTTCCTTAAATCCTTTCCTATTTTTTCTTTGTTAACTACTTTATGATAAATATGAAAAAGAAAAAAAACATATGATTTCTGTTTTTTTTGCACAGGTATTCCATAATTTTATTAAAAGAGTTAAATAAATTTTTTTAAAAAGAGGAAATATATTTTTTTGAAAAAAAACAGAACACATAATAGAATGATTTTTAATGTACACGAATTTTTACGACAACTTTGCTCAAACTATAATTGTCGGGAACCAAAAACATTCTTTTTTAAACTCTTGAAAAAAAAGTGTTGCCATAATAATAATTAAAGGTTAGAAAAAAAGGTGAAAGAAGAAGAAAACGTGACGAAAATCTTTGAGCTGTTACTTCATTTTCATATCTTTTTCAATGGCAAAAAAATGAATTCAATGTTATGACATATATATCTCTAAACTCTTTTATTTTCAGATTAAAGTTTTTTTTCTCTCTCCAATAATCTTTCTAAAACTATTCTCCCCCCTTTTTTGCATGCACCCACTCGGAGATCATAAATTAACACTTTGATTTCCAGAAATCGAGGATACATAAAATAAAGTTGCAAAGCCCAAAATAAGACACCGAAAAAAATAAAGAGAAAAAGGAAAAGTAAGAAAACACGAAGAAAAAAAGAGAAGACAGAAGTTGTTTAGGAACACATCAAATGAGACAATGCAAAAAAAAATAGTTGTCCTCTGGATTTAATAAAACAGCTTGACGGCACAATGTCAATGTTTTAACCGAAAAAAAGGAATGAATAAAAAAAATTTATATTTAAAAAAGAAAGTTTTCAAACGTAAATAAGTGTTTTTGTTTAAAAATAAAAGAGTAAAATAAAATTTTAAAAAAAACAAGCTTTTTACAAACTTTATTCTTTTTTTATCGTAAATGAGCATTAAAGGCGGTCCAGTTTATTTCGGTTATATGAGCACAAAACAAAATAGAATTCCTCGTTTTTTCCGCATGTTTTTATCCTTGGAAGACGAAAATTAACTAAAAGAAAAATAAACCAAAGAAAAACAGTATTAAAAAAAAGTTTTGGACTTTTCTGAAGCGGAGGAGAAATTTGACACTATTTATCAGCTTCAAATAACTGTTTAGTGTTAAATCGAGTAATTTCTGTTTTTTTCTCAAGTTTTTGAATAATGGTTGTCAGACATTTTTTTCCATATTTCTTTCATTCTTGAATAAAAAAAAAGTACAACAAAAAGTTTATACTTTCCAATAAAAAAAGTACAAACTGGGCTTGATACTATACTTTATTTTTATATTTTAATTTTCTCATGAGATTTTATTGTTAAGATACACTTAAAACATGCAAAGACAAAAGTAAATTGAAGTTATATGGAATGACCTTTTTTGTTGGAAAAAAGGGGAACAATCAAATGTGGTGGTGGATGACAAATAAATACATTAAACCCCCCAGCTGTAATAACAGCCTTTTTAAAAGCATAAAAAGAGATAGTCTCTTTTGACAAGTCAGGATGTTGGAGGAGGGGAATAAAAGATTTTAGGTCATGCGTTTGTTCAAAAACTTTTAAGCACCTGTCTTGAAGTATAAAAATGTTTTGGTACTTTTTAAAGTTTTAAAAATCTTTACATATTTTAATATGTACATCACAGTACACAAATAAAAAAGTGAGCAACATTTCATTTTTTGCACAAAAAAACTGGGTGATATAATTTGATCAGCGCTGTTGCGTTTGCTAAATGCTCTCATGGGATCAATTATAAAGTCGCAGATAAAATTTCCCAATTGGGGTTAATAAAAGCAATTTGGAAAAGACCCAGAGCTTTCATAACTCTTGACTTTTGCAGATTTTTGCACAGGCAATCAAATAAGAGTGAAACGGTTTTTTTTGTTATGTTTTTTTATAAATATCTGGGATTACTGAAATTCCGACTTTCATCAACCACTTACTGTAACTTTAAACAAGCCACAAAAGGAAAGAACAAAAAAACACTTAAAAATAGAAAAATGTGCAGAGACCTTCAAGGCAATAAGTAAGTACCGTGATCTTTTCAAATTCAAAACTTCAATTGTAGCTTTTGCCACCGCCCCTCTTTTTTTATTTAACAACAATAAACTTGATCTTTTCACGATTTTTTTTCTCATAACGTCATCAAAAATTTAAACCAAAATAAACAAAAAAATTAATGCCGTTTTTATTTTTTTTTATATTTTGGATAAAAAAGAACACAGTTTACGTTCATTGAAGCACAAAAAATAAAGAGAATGAAACGAAAAAAAAGAGGGGCAAAAAGTTAAACAGATGAAACATTTTGACAGTTAAATGCTTAGTTTTTTATATGAAATAAAGAAAAAACAAAGTCAAAATGAAGAAAACTTTCGTCGTTTTTCTTTGCTTTTTATATATGTGAAATTTATATAAAGTTGAAAAGTCAAATATTTCAAAATTAATTAGAATGCAAAAGAAAAGTAGCTGTAGAATAAAATAAATGGTATATGGTAGGATAAAATGATTTATATATGTACGTTTTTCAAGCAGGTGGTAATATTCTTTTATAAATTATTAAACAAATTTTTTACGTTCTTTTCAAAAAAGAATGATAAAAATAGTTTCAGCTTTACTTTTAATTAAAAAAAAGGTTATGACTTAATACCTCACATTTTTTTGCGTAAACTTTGGACAATTTCTTTATTTTTTCTGATAAATTTGATAATATTACATTCTTTCAATTATGAGAATGATCAACGTCAAGGATAATTTATCACTTTCTTTATTGAGAGTTAAAGATAAAAAAGAAAAGACCTTTTTACGCTAAACAAATTCTTAAAAGTTAAATTTGATTACATTTACTATTACCCTGGAAAGACTTGAATAAAACAACGATGGCATATATGTCTGCTCAAAAAAAAAGTGATGCAAAGCAAAATGAAAAAAAGTAACCCTGTTTTTTTCATGGGGGATAAGGAAATAAATCTAGGACTTTTTATGGGGGAGAACATTATCTACGTTTAGTTTCCTCCCAAAAACAACTTAACTTGTCAAAACTTTCGTTTTTTTATATATTTATGGTACTTTCTTTCTATCTCTGGTATAGTAACGGATGCCATTTTTAAAAGCATTCCAAAAAAGAATGCTTTTAAAAAAAGAAGAAAAAAAGAATTTTTCCAGCTTTTTTGTTAAAACAATCATTGTTTGGATGGAATACAAAATTGAGTAGAAAAAGAAAAGTAAAACAAAAAAGAGATGGAGAAACACACAGAAAAAAAGTTGTAATTCTAACCTGGTCACTCACGGTGTTTGGTTCGTGGAACAATAACGATAACAACATCTTCATTTTCTATTCCTCTTTTTGTTTCCTGTTTCCTGAAAAAAAGTAAAAAAAAAAGTGAATATGAATTTTTTGTTGCACGGATATTTTAAGCTAAACAAAAAAAAGCTAAATTCTGACATTTTTACAGTTTTTTGGTTTTAACGTTTTTTTGCAAAAATTTCTGGAAAAAAATATACATAAATAACAAAAATAATGCATTTTTACCAAACAAAAATATAAAAAAAATAGGGAAAAGCTTATTAAAACTTTCGTAAGAAAGAAAAACACAGTGAAATGTATTTTTTTTGTCTTCATCAGAAAAAATTGTAACAATGAAAAAAATATTATTAATTATTAAAAAAATTTTCTACTTATTCTTAACAATATTTTTTAAAAGATATCAAAGGTTCTAATGCTTTTTGAGCAGTAGACTCAAGGCAGCAAAGGAGGCAACAACGGCATATATTTTCATGGATAGGCTTTAAAGAAGTTAGCTGCTAAAATTCCATCATACTTTTTTAACTTAATAAATATAATGAAGTTGAGATAAAAGAAAGAAATCTATCTTTTTAGGCTTATTTCATTCTTTCTCTCAGTCTTTTTTGTGAAGTCCAAAAAGGAAATAACATATTTTAGGTTTAAAGTTTGTGTTTTCTCACAACTTTCTTCTTTGAAAACAATTATCTCACAATAAAAAAGATATTAGTAAAGGTTTAAAAAACGGAAAGAAGAAAAGTAAAAGTAAAGTTTTTTAACTCCATTTTAAAAAAGGCGGTAGCGTGCCATATCTCACCCCAGAAAATATAATAATGGTTTCATTAGGGGAAGAAAAGTTACCACACAAAAACCAATTTACTTGACTTCTGATAGGTTCCTTTCTTTTCTTTTTCTTCTTCTTCTTTAACTTTCCTCATTTTGCAAGTTAACGTAATTTAGGTTTCTTGTTCAGCTTTATTTTTTGCACAAAAAGAAAAAAGATGAAAATTAAAAGCATTAAACTTTTTTTTAAAAAAAAGATAGCTTTTTGGGGCCACACAAAAGTTACTTTCCAAGTGTAAACGAAATAATGAGAAAAGAAGAAAAAAACGTGTTTAAAATTGCAAATGAGTTAAATTTTTTAAAAAACACTTGAGAAAAAAAAATGCCTGAAAAATTCAAGAACAATTTGTCCTTCAAGTTCTTGGAGGAGTTGTTCCTTCCGTCTTTTCTTTCCCTCACTCTCCTGTTCATTTTTGGATTAAATTAAATTTCAATAAAAAAATTGAATACAAATATATGCTTTTTATGGGGTTGCGTTTCATGAACGTCGTTGTCGCCTTCTCAAATGTAAAGTTAATAATAAAATGTTCGACGGTGAAAAATAGAACTGAAATGAAATTATTGTTTATATGAGCCCCCAAAAAATATTATGCAAAGAAATGCTTTTTTGCCTTTTAATTAAACTCTTTTTTTTATTTGCAAAGTTTACTTCCTGAAAAACAAACGGGTTACGATATCACAGAATTTTTATTCTTTGAGAAAAAAATATGGTGAATTTTTTTAAAGATAAAAAAATACAAAAATGCATCCATTTTTAGGAGACTTTTTTAAAAAGTTAACAATAATTTGTATTTTGTTAAATAAGAAATAAATCTCAAAAAAAGACAGATAAATCACATCATTTTTTTACTGATTTAACTTGACTACTGTGTGGAATGGGATAAGACAAAGCTGCCTACCGCCCCATGAGTTTTTAATACATCACTTTTTTTAAAGAACAGAAAAAAGGGTAAAAAAGAAATGAAAATACTAATTTCCTAAAAATGTACAAAGGGGTATTAAATTCCGTATCGGCTTGAAGGGATCACAAAAGCAGCTTATCAAACGGCAAAGAAAGGGAAAGAAAAAGGTGACGAAAATGGGTATAAGAAGTCGAAATTTTCTGTTTTTACCTTTTACTTTTAAAAATTCGAAAGAATAGTTACGAGTGACTAAAAAAGTCGGCCTCGTGAAAAAAATATTCAAATTTTTATTTTCAAAAGCTATGATTTTAACTGCTTTAATTTGTTCAATTCTTCTTATTCAATCTGTAACTGGTTGCTATCTTAATTCATGTCCCTATCGAAGATACGGAAGAAATGTTCGATGTGCTAAATGTGGTAAGTTGAAAAAAAACTTATGTTTATTTTTAAAATAAAAAACAACATAGTATTTTAAATGGTTGTCAATGTCAATGACGTGTGATCGCGTTCTCTTTTTCTCAAAAATTAGCTAAATTTAAAAGACTTTTACTCTATTTTTCGTTATTGTTTGTTTTGCTGCTAAATTGACTGTTCAGCTCCTTTTTTTGGACTTTGAAGCTTTTTTTAAACTTTTTTTTTATTTAAAAAAACGTTTTTTCTACTTTTTCACATTAAACATAACAATGTCGGAAAAAACTGCTCTATTTTTTATTCGACGTTTAAGATGCTGTTTATCACGTTTACGTCGCTTTTTGACATTTTGAATAACCAAAATTTCACAAAAAAGGGTTTTTTGAACTCTACAAAAAAAGAAAATAATAATAGTAACAAGAAAATGCTTTGTTTGTTACGTTATGTTATATATCCCTCTCAATATTTTTTTTCAGGACCAAATGGAGAAGGTGTCTGTGCAACCGATGGAGTTTGTTGTACTTCAAAAGCATGCGTAAGTAGCCTTTCATGTGTTGGAACTCCAGCATGCTCACCTCGTTCATGTGAAGTGGGAACATCTGCAGGTTTTTGTGTTTCAGCAGTAATGTGCTGCTCACAAGGTAAAATACATTTTTTTTAATTAAAGAAAGAATTTCTTCACATAAATACTAAGCCGCTTTTTTTCTTTGATTTCAGAATTCTGCCAACAAAATATGAAATGTCTTATTGGATCAGCACAAGGAAGTATGCTCTAATAAATACATATATTAAAACAATCCCCTTTTCCCCGGATATTTCTCATTTTCATTTTTGAAGCTCAAACATAAACCAAAATGTGGAAGCAACATTTTTTCAAGAAATCTACAATTATTTCTTTTCTTTCTTACTTCTCTAATTTCATTTCTCTTAAACAAAGAACAACTTTTTATGTAATATTTTAAAATTTTGTTTATTGTTTATTGAACCACTTTTGAGTTTTTTTATATGAACAAATGTGCGTTGTTTTCTCAGTTTTTAAACATAACAAAAACAATTAAGAATCAACACAACAAAAGGAAGAGAAAATGACCCGGAAAAAGACAAAGCTGGCAATGATAAGTAGCTTCAAAATAAAAAAAACTGTTTTTAATTTTTTTAAGAATGAAGCTTAAGCGTAAACATATATATTTTTTAACAAGTAAAAACATAGAGAGAAGAAAGAATGAATGAAAAACAACAATTAATTGATTTAATAAAATATGAAACGCCAATCTCGTTGCGCCAAAGTAAAAGAAAAACTGAGGTTTTGCATGGCAAATATTAAATCAGATACATATAATAATAACACATAACAGATGAAGAAACATTGTTAAAAAATGAAACTTTAATATAAAAAAAAGTTAAACACGCTCATTTCATTTTTTGCCCGAAATATCAGATTGTTGAAGTACCCATTGATGAGTACGAAAATCTGATGGATTTGTCGTTGAAACTGGAGGAAGCGGTGGTGGTGGTTGATTTGTTGCACCATTTTGGGGAGTAGGCCCAGAAGGAATAAGTGAGCGTCGACGCTTTTTATGTTGTTTATGAGAAGAAACAGCAGCTGAAGGCTGTTGCAGCCTTGTGGAAGTAATTTCCGGGCCACTTGGAATAATTGAAACGGAATTCGCTGCATTTACACGTAAAGGGGATGTACTAACAGCCCGGCGTTTATGCCGTTTTTGTTGTTCTTTTTTTGATGTTTCATCAACTGATTTTTTTGGTAAGCTTGTATTTATTATTGGTGGGGGTCCGGATGGAATGGTTGAAGTTGGAGGAGGAATTGGATGTTGTTGTTGCTGTTGTTCAATGGCACGAGTTTGCTTCTTTTCAATGTGCTGAAGACGTTGTCTTTCACGATTTTGACGCCGTTTAAATTGTCGTTCTTCTCGATCAAGTAAATATTTTTGATAATCTATTTGACGGGCAAGTAAATGTGAAAGGCAAACAGAAAAACACTGAAAAATACCTTGATTAAAATCTAGATATTTTTTAAAAAAAATTAAAATTTCTTACCACAGGGATAATAAAGACAGCTACGATTGCGCCAAGATGTACGGCATGACTTTCAAATAATGTTCGAACAGGTTGTAAGCATCCACGAACATAAATATCTGTTTCCAAATCCTGTGTTCGTTTTGTTTGAGCATTTTGCCAACATTGTAACGATCGCATTGCAGGAACAAGTGGATTCAGAGATCCTGCTGCCTCTGATATTACAGATCTTCGACAACAGCTATATGGAACACCACATTTCTCTGGATATGGATTTGATGCATTGCAATTATATTGTTCATTGAGCTGCCAATCTCGAAATCCTTGTGACATTGAGCTTACTCCACAACATTCAAGCTACAAAAAATTGAAAATGTTTTTTTGCAAAAAAATATAAAAATAAGGCTTACTTGTTCTTGCAAATAATCCACAAAATCAGCAAGATTTCTATTTGTATGATATTTCTTTATTGAATACAGTAATATACTGTGAGCGGATATACCTTCCGAAGTGTCGGAATAAAAAAGAATAAAGAGGAAGAAAGTAGATAATACCAGTAAAATGTAAAAAAAGAAAACGCAAAGCGCAAACTATAAAATTTTAATCATGGTTTTAAGATGGTAAAAAAAGAGAAAATAAATTTGCATACCATTTTTAGCAAATGAACATTATCTCGTAAAGCTCCAAATAATCCCATCAATGAGATGAAACATACTGAAAGGCCAACAATGATAAGTAAGATTGCTGGATTCAGAATAAAATCAGCCCATTCTTGAATTGGACGTGGATCCTTTACACATAAATAAATTCCCAATGCTAATGCTGTTACACCCGCAAGCTGAAAATATTCTTTTTTATATCAAATGTTTTTAAAATGTATTTTCAAAAAATTTTTGAAAAATTTTTAATTTAAAATTTTAATTCAAATTTTTTTAAATGTTTGACACCATTTTTAAAAAAGTATAAACAAGGAAATTATATTGTTATCTTTTGATAAAATTTGAATGCATCGTTAAGTTCTTCAGTTTACAGTATCGTTTTCATGCATTTATCCTTTCTTAAATGATTTCTCTTTTTTTTCACTTTCATGCTTTCGATCCTTCTTTTTTACCCAAAATCGTGGAATCAGAGAAAGGGATTTCATTTCCGATATGCGCCAATTACAGTTCAGTAAAACCATCAAGCTCTTCAACAAAAAAAATGGGTCGAGTTACGACGACATCAGCCGGATTCCGATTCGTATGATTATACGCTTCAATGCACAAATAACGATCGAAAAAAATGCTTGATTAGCGCCATCTTCCTTTTTATTTCTTCCGTATTATTTCGAAAAAAAATTAAAATTTGCAACATCTTTTTGAAATACGAATTTAAAACGAGAATAATTTAAAAATCATTCAAAAATTAACACACACACAAAAAAATATTTTTAATATTTCTTTGGGTTTTTAATTTAATTGACCCTTTTTTTAAAAATTAAAAAATGCAGGAAATCGTTAATATTAAAAATAAAAAAGCACTTCGTTTCTCGAAACCTTCCCTAAAAACAATCATCAAAGATGCAAATTTTTTGCAACTAAATGCCACTCAAAAAAGAATTATTTTTATGAAAATAAAAAAGCAAAGCGGTCAGTCAATTCTTTGTTTTTGTTGTCCCTCTTTTTTCGTCCGCTTGAGTGAAAAGCTAAAGCACACAAGAGAAAAAGCGCAGCTGAAGGAACATCGGCAAGCTTTTTAAAGTTATTTAAATTTTGACAAACAATAATAATAAAAATAACTTTTTCAGAACGCCTTTTTTATTGTGACTTTTAAAAAAAATATATTTTAACTTTTTTTAAAAAAAGTAAACTTGTTTGAACGTCTTTTTTAAAGCAAAAAGTAATAAAATCAAAAAATTGACTATGACAATGATTTTTTGTGGAAAAAACTAGTTAGCGTCAATACAAAAAAACTTTGCTTTGAAAATTTTAGAAATGTCGGAATATTATTGACATATGACTGCGCAGATTTTGTGACCTTTTAACCGAAGGCCATTTTTGGTAATTAAACAAGCTGATGCTCAAAAAGTTTTTTTTTTCTTTTTGAAATGATTCTTCCGTTTTTTCTTCAACAAAGCCAATATTGATTTATTCATTGTTTCTTCCGTTGAAGGACATCTTCAAAAAAAGAAACGCAACAGGAAATGAAAAGCCCGTTTTGATCATTAAAATATTTTTTGTCTTTTTTTGGCCTTTTTATTCATTGCTTCTTCAAGAATAAATAAAAAAAATGACCTCGATGGGAAGTTTTAGTGTCAGCTGGTTGCCAGCATTCCAAGTATCTCAAAAGAAAATGATAGCATTGTTCTTTTTGCCGCTGCTTTCAATTTCTTTTTTGTAACATGGATGGTTAGTTTCATTAAAAAAATTAACCATCCATGAAGACAAAAGAGATTAAAAAATTGTTTCAAAAATTTTGAAAATGTTTGAAAAAAGAAGATAAAACTCACAAATACAATAAAATTAATAATAAAACAGAGCCATTTAAGTGGGGCACAAATTTCTTGTCTTGGCTTTTCGGGTTTTTTCTTGTCATACCGAAATCTGGGTAATGTCATTGATTCAAATCGACCATATTCGATGCGTGCCATCGTCGGCAAAAGACGGCGCCGCTCGTGCCAGTCTGAATCGACGACGATGGCGCCAGTTTCCTGCCTGTAAGTTCTGAAAAAAGGACTAAAATGATAAAAATTGTATAAAATTAATGTTAATAAGAGATATAACAAAAAAGATAAAAATACATATAATAAGTAAGTGCAAAAACAGTCGTTAAAAATTAAATAAAAAATAAATAAATCAAATGAAAACAATTATTCGAGACAGTTATAAGACAAGGATTAGAAAAGGGTTTCAAAAAATCTTTCGTTGTTTTTCCAAGGACACGTTAAACGACGTCCTCTTCTTCTTCTTTTTCTCTTTAATTTTTTTTTTGATTTGAGATTAACAAATTTGATGGTACTTTTTTCATACCCTAAAATTAGCTGCAGAGCTGTTTTTGAAGAAAACAAATATATTTATTTATTAAAAGAGGGGCCACCCTTGCAAGAGCAACAGCAGCAGCAGGCTTTTTGACCAATGAGACTTGTGTCCGATCAATGTCCCTCAAAATGAAGATTGCGCTTTCAGTCACTTTTTTCTCATTGATTTGGCAGCTTCTTCTTCTTGCTGTTGAAGATTTTAATGGTTACCAAAATAATATAATGAAACAATTGAAAAGTCACGTTAATGTATAAAAAAAGGCTAGCAGTTAAGTGCGCAAAAAAGGAGATAGTTTTTCAAAGGTTTTTCTTCTTCTTCTTTGAGTTTGCGATAAATGAAAAAATTATTGAAGCTGAGAAAAGAGATCTTTCTTACAAAGGTTAAAGTTTAGTCAGATATCAAAGAAAAAAAATTAGACTTGTTATCTTTAAGAATATCACCTACCGATTAGATTTGACCTCACTTAATATTGGCATCACTTTATGTAGTTTAATTTTAACGACGCATTTGATGATCTCAATTTGAAGAAAGAAAATATATATCTCGTTTGATGAATGCCAAATATCAACAGATATTATATTTTAAATTTTTTTCTTTTTTTGAAACAAATGTTCAAGATAAAATTTCAAAAATGACCATAAAAATTTTCTTTTTTTGTTAAGTAACAATATAACCTGCCACACAACAGGAGGGGGGTTTTAGGTTTTTGTCAGCCGGCTGACTGCAATCTTTTTTCTTTTTTTAGTCCTCTCCTTTCTTTTTTTGGCGAGACTCTCTTTTTTCTCCTTTTGCGGCGCGGCTCTTACGGTCGCACAATAGATGGATTTTTGAAAAAAAATAGAAGAAGAAGACGAAAAAATAGGGGGGCTAAAGGTTTTTTTATGCGCCAGTTAGTTACCATTCAAGACTAAATAACGAACCGATGGGAGTTGCTACTAACAAAGTCAGTGGTCATTTTTTAGTGAATTGTAAGTATTGTTGTTGCTGCTGCTGCTGTTGGATGGTAAAAAAAGAAACAGCGTATTTTTAAATAGCAATAGTTAATCCCAAAGAAATTGAATAGCCAGATGAGTAGCCTTCTCTACTCCAAAACATTGAATCTTACAATTTTTTTTGATCAGTGACAAAGACCGGAAGAAGGCGAAATCCTGGTAAATATTTGTTCGAAAAGAAAAATAGAAGGAAAGGTGACCATTGTTTCGGTTGTGGACAAGCAGGAAACGAATAAATATAATATCGAAAAAGAAATAAAACATGGGAACATCAATACGGAATCAGATTGCAACGGTATACATTGAAAAATAACTAGTTAGGTATTAAATTTTTTTACTTCAGGTGACAAAAAGATTCGCACTTCAACAAAGGTGCAATTTTATCCTTGTTCACTTTTCATACCAGAAACCAGAACAATGAATAACATGGAAGAAAAAAGTAGAAAGGCTTCTATTTTCTCCGGGAAAAAGGGGGGATATAAAAACCCATCAATGAGTGAAACTTTCAGCCAAAAAAGAGATAAAACATTTTTAGATGTTTTATCTTAAAAAAAAACGATTTGTCCATAGAAAACGAGGGTGCTCTTGAAAAGAAAACCAGAAACCCTTTAACCCTTAAAAACAATCCTCAAAGCTAACCACAAAAATTTAGGCCAAAATAATGAAATGATTTGTTGTTAAAGAGATAAAAGTAAACTTTAGGGTCGGGAAAGAAATGGGTCAAACTAAAAGAAAACCAAAGTGGATAGTCGAAAAAAAAGTTTGACAATTAAAAAAATTTGGGAAAAAACACGCTCAAAAAATGAAACGAAAGAAAAAAGACAATGAAGGAAAAGGGTGGTGGTGGAAAAGGGGGGAGAAGAGGAGGATAGAGCATGATGATCATCAAAAAATGATGCTCTCACTCATACATTTCATTCGGGGTCGCATGCGGCGAAATGCCGACTGCCGGTATATTTTTCCTTCGCCAGAGGCAAACTGACTGTTATGACACCGATCTGTGCAACGAACACAAGATGAAGAAAGGGAAAAAACGAATTGTTGTAAAACAGAACATGATAAATAACATAAAAAAAAACAGAGCATTATTTGATTTCACTTAATTCTCATAAAAATAAAACATGTGATTCAGCAGCAGGATGGCACCCGGTTTTTATTTCAAAATTTAAAAAAAAATCTTTCACATTAATTATCCTACTGTAAAACCATTAATCATCATCGAAATGAAGTGTTGATCATTTTTAAGCTTTTGCAAAAAGAAGAGAAAAAGGAGGATGTTCTTTTTGCACAATGTTTTGACAAAAAGTCATTCAATAATAATAATAGCATAAATCTATAACAACACTCTCTCATACACTGCGCAAAAAAAGCTTGATGAAAAACCGTTCGAAAAAGAGAGAGAGAGAGGAGGGCTTTGTATTGTGTCCTTGCAACAACAGTAACCGGCATTACACATTGACCAGCTGTAGACAAAACAAAAATTAGCATATAAACTCATTCTATGCATAAAAACAATTCTTTTGATGATAGTTCTTTCCATTCTTTTTTTTCTTTCAAGGATATAAAAAATTAACTAATGAATGATATTCAGTTATAAAATCTCAAAATTTCTTATGACCTTGGTTTAATTATGTTTTTTTAAATTTTTGTTTCGTTGAAATTTTGAAAAAAAACGAACGAAAGATAATCATTTATATCAAAGTCAAAAATGGTTTTTGAACAAAAAAAAGTATTCGCGCATCTGTTTCTACTATTAAAGTGCCCTAAAGAAAAATTGACAATAGGATTCAAAAAAAGAATTGAAAGGAAAACAGCATCTGCAAAGCCACAAATTTTTTTTGGTTTTTGGAGTGGACATCCGAAGACAAGATAACGCTTTTCCAAGGACGTGTGTCACCCTTTTCAATCTTTTTTGAATAATAAATAAAATATAAAATATAGAATCATTGTCGATTAAGGTTTTTTGTCAATCCGATTTCTTTTTTGTTTGATGAGCTTAAAAAGGCTCCCGATTCTATGTATTTTATTAACAAAAAAAATGGAGTTGAATATCGTATCGGAAACGATCAGAAAGGTTTAGCCTCAATGTTATCCCTGAAAATATAAAAAGTGAAGAGGGAGAGCAAAAAAAGAGACAAAAGGTAAAAAGGGTAAAAGAAGAAAAGGTATCGTTCCAATATAATATTTTTTTGGTAATTTATTGAGGCGATGCTTTTTAATGTTCCTGATGCTACTCCTTTCTTCCAATATGAAAAAAAGAGAGATGTTTTAGAAGTTGACCTCGACGCATTTTCGTCTTCAATTTCGTCTTGTAATTGCCATCAAAATATGCGCAAATGCACACAAAAAACGCACTTTCTTCCCTCAAAATAGAAGATTGGTGTTGCGCACCTTTTCATTTTCTAATATTATTCAATCAATTCCATTCTTCTTTTTTTCTGAAGTCTAACTTTTTTGTTACATTTTGAGGAAAAGAAAATAAGGAAGATTCCTTCCGTCAAGAATTTAAAAAAACCTTGAAAGTGAAAAAAAGAACTATGAATGTTGAAGATTTCTTTTTTCCTTTCTAATAACCGAAGAATGGAGAAAGAAACTTTGAAAAAAAATATATTAAAGAAAACAGAGAAGCAATTGAAAGCAAGCTTATTTAACGCGGTGAAGCGCAAAAATGCTTCTTATATATATGGTAGCTTTGCCGTCACAGCTGGCCCTTTTTCAGTTTTATAGCAAAAAGTCTTAGCTAAATTTGGCATTACTGACCATTCCCTTCCCGATAAGAAAATATACCACACATAAAAAGTTGAAAGAGGCTTTAAATTTAAAAAGAAGGAAAAGAGGGAAAGCCAAGAAACTAAAAATGGCGCAGTTTTTTTTGCCGAAAACACAAGAAAAGAAAACAAATGCCGTCTGCTCTCATTTCAGCAGACGTCCAAGAAGAAATTGAAAAACAATCAACATAACAGCAGAAAACTAAAATAAATGTTTGACAAATGCTGCTTGAAACTCATAGATGGGCTATCATTCAAAAGAATGGGTTTTGACTAAAAATAGAGAACCAAAAAAATGTAATAGTAAAGTCTTCGTTCCAATACATAAATCGTGAAAGTGTTTAAAAAAAAGGAAACGGTATGGCAATACTTAAAGAATCTCATTTTCTTAACCTTGGAATTAAAAAAGCTTCACTTTTTTTTCCAATTTTTTGACCTCAAAAATTGCACAACAAAAGCTTAAGAAAATTTCTTGCATTGTCCAAAATGAAAATAAATTTTATTTTCGAAAAAAAAATTATTTGACTTTGAGTGAAATGAAAGCAACTAATATTCATGATGACTGCGCACGTTAGAAATTATGCGTTAAAGAAAACGGACAACTGAAGATTGCATAAATAAGATTACGCATGAGTCCAGTATTCCCAAAAAAAAGAAGATGGTCCAAATTTGTCAAAGAAAGGAAAAGCGGAAAGTGTTGTATTTTGCGCAGTCGGAAACAATTTTGGTTATTCAAATTTTTTTTAAAATTTGAAAGAAAAATTGAGTAAAAAAGGGGGTTTTTTTATATTATAAAAGAAGCACAGTTGAAAATGAACCAAAAAACTGTAACGTGTTTTATGATTTTATAACAAACAAGTTTGACTATTTTTTGATCGTAAAAAAAGTATTGAAAGGTGAACTAAAAACATTGTAATTAACTTCTTTGTTCTATCAGAGTTTAAGTAAAAAAAAATAACAAAAGTTTTTTTTATTTTGAAAGAAAATAATTTAATATCTTTTTTTAAAAAAACAGGCTTTTATCATCCTTAATTTTCTATTATTTTTTACGAAAGAGAATTACCGTTGATGACGACTCCCGAAATTCCTCCACCACAAAATATGCAGGCGTTTTTATGCATTTAGTCATTAAAAATGATAGCAAAATTGCCGCAGGGACAAATAAAAAATTAAGGTCTCTTTTATCCTTAGTTTTCTGGATCGAACGAAAGAATTACAGTAAGACTCAGGATATTTGTAAGGGTTTTTTGTTATATATATTTATGAGGTGCCTTTTGAGTAATGCAATCCATCTATTTCTTTGTTTAACACTAATTTTATGGTCAAAAAGTTATGCAAAAATTGATTTAATACATCAAAAACATATAACAACCTTACATATATCACATATTTGCAAACTCACGAGGCTGTATTCTTATGCAATACTTGAACGACTTTTTTAAATATGAAATTATGCCAGCATGTAAACAATACTTCTTGAAGTGATCGATCTCACGATTCAAATATATATTTTTTACAATCTTTTTTGTATATTCAATATATAAGAGTCAAGGCGCGTTCACAAATAATAAAATGCAAATATTTTCTTTTTTTTAATATGTTGCGGCTGATGTAATTTAAATGACAAAAAAAGAAACATAAATAAACAATTTCTTGCTGACTCCTACCGTAATGAAATAAAAGCAACACTAAAAAAGACAATAAAAACCATATAAAAAACGTCTCGGTTTTAATTCCACAAAAAAAGAAATATTTCAATGTTGACTTATGCTATCCTCCAAGGACAATGAAAAACCAATCACTTTGTTCAAAACGTGATTATGAAAAACGGTGCGTCGCGCTCAATTATTCAATAAACAAAACTTGTAATTTTTTTCAAAAAAAAATGATTTAATAGGCAAAGTTGCCTTTAGGCAATCTTCCCTTAAAGGATGAGTTCTTTTTTTTGCAGTCAACAAAAGTGGCAAATTTTTAAGTAGTAACAATTACGACATTTTGAAAGCGAACACATTTTTGCAAAAAAATATTGCTTAATTTTTATTTTCAATGATTATTTTATTTGTTTTAATTAAAGAGAAGTGTAAAATGTTGATATGATTTCTCGTGCAAATATAGAATGTACCAAGGTTATTCTTTTCAAAGGACATAACCCCTCATTATCAATTCATTACAGTAGTATTATAAGCCAACAAAATTATGTGTTTTTTCAGATTTGTTTTTCAAACTTCTACAGCATCACTGCGATATTGAGCTTTTAAAAAGATAAATTTTTAAAATTTCATTTCGTAAAAGTCAGTAATAATTTTTTGTTAATAAAAGTTTTTTAAAAAAGATTTTGAAAATTTTGAAATTAAACAAGATAAAAATTTTTCATCAGTTAAAAATTATCAAATTAACGTATTTGAGGTCATTTGTGATATCGTAATATTAAGACGCACAGTTGTTTTGGATTTTGAAGGTTACTACTGACGTTCACAGTTCAAAAGTTTAAATTGTATTTCGATTGCGATGAAAATTTATTTTTAAGATCAATATTAAATGTGGATCTTTCGTTCTGATAATCAAATTTACATGACAACGTGTGTCATAAATTTTACAAAAAAAACTCTTTTTTGACAGACTTTTGTTTATTTTAAAATAATACAGTAATCACAGTGTATTGTTAGGTAGGTTCAAACAATGATTACTTTTGCAAAGCAAAATTTTGCATCATTCCTAAGCAATCTTTATTCTTTGTAGATGCTAATAAAAATGTTCCAATTAAATTTTTTCCAAGCGTAATTGCTTTTTGATTATTATAAAAAAAAGGAATCAAAGAGCAGACAAGGGTGTTGCAGTGATGATACAATTTTATTATCAGTTTTTTTTCTTCCTAAAATTGTCTCTTTCTTTGTCATTTTTTAGGGTAACCTTGAGTTTTTAAGAAGCTTTTTTCTCGATTGTCATAGTGATACATAAAATCGATTGATTTTTTTGTGAGTTAACTAAACGGAAAAAAAAAGTTTTAAGATTATGTCGCTTGAATGTCGTCGTCTAGCAATAAGCAGCACATGCAATGGTTAAAAGGTTCTACGTCTAAAGACAAATAATCTTGAAACACTACGGGGTTTTTTTCCTTTTTCTCAAACAGTTGACTTATAATGTGCTATTTTTCCCCAAAAAAATCAAGCGTCACAACAATTGTGTTAACCCTTAAATTTACTTTTTCTCTTCTCCTTCTTCAAATTTTGCTTCCTTGGCAACGTTTCTCTTCAAATTTTATGACTGCATAACACATGAAATGCATACACACATTATTGATCGCGTCATTGTCGTCAGAAGAAGACAAAAAACCGATAAGAAAAAAAAACAAAAGAGTATTTGCTTGGAGTTTTTTTCGTATCTTCATTTTTTAACGCCAACTGTTATAATAACTCTTGGTATGTGTAACAGAAGGGTTGGAAAGGATTTCCTGTTGACTATTAACATATTAACATGCATTTTAAAAAAAACTTATCAAAATATAATATTTAGCTTTATCGCGTCACAAACTATCACATACTACCACATCCCTTCAACAATAATAATATAAAAAGAAAGAAAGAAGAAAGATCCTATGAAAGAATACAGCGCATGTTGTAAGCATGCGCGCGATACAGAGAGAAAAAGGAAACAGAGAACACAGGAAATACTCCTAATTGGAAACTGCCACACTACAATATACCAGACAATTTATTAAATTCAAAGAGTGATCATAGCCGGGGATAACAATAAAAGATGACAAAATGATTGTTGGCTTAGAGATATTTCTGGATTTCATCGTAAATGGCAAGTACAAGAGCACCACCAGTACCACGAATAACATTGGATCCAGCACCTTTGAACATAGCTCGCATACCTTCATTTTTGATAATTTTGAGGGCACAATCAAGAGTGTTCTTGTAAAGAATATCTTTACGTCCAGATTGCATCATCATACGACGACGAACGGTATCCCAAGGATATGACAAAATACCTATAATTTAAAAGCCTTATATATTTTGATTTTGTAAATCATTATTTTTTACCTGAGCCAATGGTGACAACTTGTGCAATACCCCATGCAGCGAAGAAGTTAAGTTTGTTACCTCCTTGTGTTGCTAAATGTTTAGCAGTATCGAACATACCAAAGTATGCAGCACGGTAGATGATAATACCTTGTACGGATACAAAGAAACCACTAAAAAAAGTTTTTTTTAATGAGGCTGTCCCTTAAAGGGAGCGTACCAGATAGAATAAGTTTTATTTTTTCAACACACGTCCTCCCACCCCGAAAGCTCTCTACTAATTGAGTAAAAAAATTTTTTCAGCCGCAACTTTTCAAAATTTTACTCGATTAGTAGAGAGCTTTCGGGGTGGGAGGACGTGTGTTAAAAAAAATAAACTTATTCTATCTGGTACGCGCCCTTTAAGATTGCAAGATTGAGCATACCGGTAAAGACCAATTGGGCCATCTGATTTAGCAATCTTGATTAAACAATCTGCAAGACCTTTGAATTCACGAGTTGCGCCTTTTCCAACATCTGCAGCAAGACGGGTACGAGCAAAATCAAGGGGATAGACGAAGCAAAGTGATGTAGCACCAGCAGCACCACCGGAAGCCAAGTTACCAACAAAGAAACGCCAGAATTGCTTATTCTTGTCAACACTACAAAAAGATTTTATGTTAAGATACTGCGTTTATGATATCCTTATTCAGGCTTACTTATTCAAGAACATCTTTTTGTAAGTATCTTTGAATGCAAAATTAAGAGCTTGGGTTGGGAAATACCGGATAACATTGGCTAAATTTCCTCGCCAGAAGGCTGCAAACCCTTGTTCTTTTGGAATACGAACAAGAACATCCATGATTCCTTTGTACCGTTTATCTTTTGCAATTGAAGATGAGGCATCTTGAACCTATATTTACAAAATATTATATATTTTTATTACAAAATTTTCTTTAAAAAACTCACTTGAAGTAAAAGCTTGACACGTTCAATTGGAGCTACGGCAGTTTTGGAAACTGCAGCGGCAGTACCGCCAGAAGCAAGATCAATAAGGAATTTTCTTGTATCAAAACCTTTTTCTCCCATTTTTTAGTTTTCTACCCGGTCAGGACCAGTGGCGCTCAGAAAGTAAATCTTTTGGCGCAAGAACAACAAGGGTTAGGCAGCTGGGACCAAGATCTTTGTTCGCAGTGAGCCATTCTCCGCCTCTTTGAATAGAAACCTGCACATCAATGTATACGGTCTTTTTTAAAAACTATAGGCCATGAACAAGAGAGAGAGAGAAATAAAAGAAGAAGGAAGCATGCGTAACGCAGAAAAAAATAGAAAGAAAAAAATGCTTCAAAGTGCATTTGTTGAAAGGCAGAAGAGACACACGTTAATAAGCTTGTATAGAGAAAAGAAGAAAAAAACGAAAAGTAAAGGAAATCGCTTTTTCGCTTAGGGGAAAGCTTACTTACTTTTTCAAGGAAAAAATATTAAAGATTAACCTTTTTTTGTTGTTTCTTGAGTCAATAAAGATAATAAAAAACAAAATGCATAAAACTATAAATATAAATAGCAAATATCCTCCAATATTAAAAACTATTACCCAAAAAATTTTTGAAAATATCGGTTTTGAAAACAGGTTTTAAAATGCACAGATTAGCATAAAAATTTTTACAATAACTTGATCAAAAAAGTGTTTACTGTAGTTTAATCAAAATATATGTGTAATAATTAAATTAATTTATAATGCTTATCAGAAAATTTTAAAAATAAAAAACTCCTTAACTTTGAATGGTTCATCATTAAAAAGAAAAATTTAAACGGTAATAAATTTTCAAATTCCACAAAATGTTTTTGGTTCGCAGTCAAATTCTTTAAACAAGTTAAAGATATTACCGTACCCGTCGTTTGTAATAGAAATTGAATTTGTTGAAATTTTTAGATTTTGTATTACCTAAAAATTGCATTATTTAATACAAACAAGTGTAGAAGAAAGAAAAAAAGAAAATTAATTATTGAATTCGTCTACCGTAACCTAAGATGGTATTAAGGAAAAAAGGTTTGATTAAAAACTTTAAATTTAATTTATTGTTAAACAAAAATTTTGATTATTCTAATTATAATTATTCAACAATAATTTTGCAATGTTGTACAATTTTGTTAAGAGTAATTTTTCCAAATTTTTGTAGGTATGCTTGCATTTTGTTTGTTATGATATTGTTTATTTGTTTTTGCATTTCGAAATTGTAATTTTATTTAAAATGATAACTCTAATTATTAAAGAAACGTTATTTCACCTTTTAAAACATAGAAATATGTCATCCAGAAGTACAGGGTGATTCAAGAAAAAGTCCGATTGTAAAATCCTTATAACTTTTTAAATTTTTAAGTTAAGAAAAAATTGATAGTACCATTGGACTCAGTATTGGTTACCATTTATAATTATCTAAAAAAATTGAAAAAATAAAAACTTTTTTTTTCGAATTTCACGTACTCCCCTCTGTGGAAAAAAATCATTTTTAGATCTGTTCCCCCTTTTTTCACTTTTTTTTCATTCAGTATGTTTTAACAATAGGAAATTTTGCATATTCTTTGTTTTCGAAGAGAGTGAATGAAAAAAAAGTGAAAAAAGGGGGAACAGATCTAAAAATGATTTTTTTCCACAGAGGGGAGTACGTGAAATTCGAAAAAAAAAGTTTTTATTTTTTCAATTTTTTTAGATAATTATAAATGGTAACCAATACTGAGTCCAATGGTACTATCAATTTTTTCTTAACTTAAAAATTTAAAAAGTTATAAGGATTTTACAATCGGACTTTTTCTTGAATCACCCTGTATAATACGGTATGTTTCATAGTCAAATTGTGCAAAAATATGACATATCGGAAGAAAGAAATATTGGATAAATTTAAAAGTGATAAAAGCATAAATAAAAGAGGTTATTGCTAAAACAGTACATGAATATTAATCACTCTGATAAATGTGTTAAAAATAACAATCTTTATAGTAAAACCTTTGTACACATAAATATAAATAACTATGTGCAATGCGCTTTCTCAACCCAAATACAACTGTTTCCCGCTTTTTTTAGTTCTACATTCTTTTTGTTATGTTCCAATAAATATTGTAAATTTTCTCTTGTGTGTTCACAATAGGAACATCTGTTAGGTTCATGAGTGACATTTTTTCTTTCTTGGCGGTCAAAAAAAGAGAAAAATTGAGAGTTTGAATTTTCTTCACGTTTGGCTTCATGTGAACAAATGTTGACAATCTTTCCGCGAAAATACTAAAAACCCTCTGCTGTCTAGCTTTTTGAAGGTTGTTGAGATTTCACCATCCACTTTTGTGTTTTATCAAAAATATTGTCTAGACAATTATTGTGATATTTATATTGATAATTGTTTTTTTTAATAATTAGAAACTAGTTGATTTTTAGGTAATACATATAAAAGATGTCTGCTAAACAAAAACGGGCTGCAGCAAAGAAAGGAGGAAAGAAGCCTACAACCTCTAAAGTTGCTGAAACAAATGGCACAGCAGACATCGATCTTGAAATTGATGCTGCAGCCGCTGTTTTACAAAAAATTGAATTGGAAAATGCTCAAGCTCGTTCAGTTGCAGCTGTGTTAGCATCTCAGCCAAAATCAAGAGATTTGAAAGTTGAACAACTAACTATTACTTTCCATGGTCGTGAAATTGTTACAGATACAACTCTTGAAATTAATCAAGGTCGTCGGTATGGTTTAATTGGGCTTAATGGAAGTGGTATGTGCCAGTAACTTTGTTAGAGCTTTGAAGGATACATAATTTTTAGGGAAATCTACTTTGCTGCAAGCGATTTATAATCGTGAAATGCCTGTACCTGAACACTTTGACATGTTTTTGGTTTCTCGTGAAATGGCTGCCACTGAAATGTCTGCTTTAAAAGCTGTTTATGATGTTGACAAAGAAAGAAAACAGCTTGAAGCACAAGCTGAAGAACTTGCTTCTTGTGAAGATGATGGTTCGTTGTTAAATTACTTTTTACAACTGATTATAATTTTCTTTTTAGAAAGTCAAGCTCAGCTTATGGATATTTATGATCGTCTTGATGAAATGGAAGCCGATAAAGCTGAAGTTAAAGCCGCTGAATTGTTATATGGTTTAGGATTTTCTCGTCAAATGATGCTTAAGAAGTGCAAAGATTTCTCCGGTGGTTGGCGTATGCGTATTGCTCTTGCTCGAGCATTATATTTGAAGCCAACAATTTTGTTACTTGATGAACCTACTAATCACTTGGATTTGGATGCTTGTGTATGGCTTGAAACTGAACTTGCTCAGTATAAACGTTGTCTGCTAATTGTTTCGCATTCTCAAGATTTTATGAACAATGTTTGTACCAATGTTATTCATCTTTTCCAAAAGAAGCTTGTTTATTATACTGTATGTTTAATCGCCATAGGGATCAATTGTAAGAACAATTTTTTAGGGTGGTTATGATACGTTCATTAAAACTCGGGAAGAACTCTTGGAAAATCAAGCAAAACGGTACAAGTGGGAACAAGATCAGCTTGCTAATATGAAGGTATGTTAAATTCTTATGGTTTATTCTGTACCGTAACTGTCAACTTGCAGGATTATATTGCTCGTTTCGGTCATGGTAGTGCAAAGCTTGCTCGTCAAGCTCAGAGTAAAGAAAAAACTATGGCAAAGATGATTGCTGGTGGTCTCACTGAAAGAGTTCAAACTGAAACTGTTAAGCAGTTTTATTTCTTTGATGCTGGTGACATTCCTCCTCCGGTTATTATGATTCAACACGTTTCTTTCAAATATAGTGAAAGCGGGGTAAGACTTTATTTAATGTTACTTCTATGTGGGCTTTTCTATGCTTAATCTTTTAGCCTTATATTTATAAAGATCTTGATTTTGGTATTGATCTTGATACTCGTGTTGCATTGGTGGGTCCAAATGGTGCTGGAAAATCAACGTTGCTTAAACTTTTGGCTGGTGATTGTCAACCCACTGAAGGTATGATTCGTCGGCATGCTCATTGTAAACTTGGTCGCTATCATCAGCATCTTCATGAAGAATTACCTATTGAACTTTCTGCTCTTGAATTCATGATGAAGTCATATCCTGATGTAAAAGAAATTGAAGAAATGCGTAAAATTATTGGACGATATGGTCTTAGTGGCCGTGAACAAGTAAGATTACTGTAATAATAAAAACTTTTCATCTCTTTAATTCAGGTATGTCCTATGAAACAACTTTCTGATGGTCAACGTTGTCGTGTTTCATTTGCTTGGCTTGCATGGCAACAGCCTCATTTGTTATTACTTGACGAACCTACTAATCATTTGGATATGGAAAGTATTGATGCATTAGCTGAAGCAATTAACAGCTTTAAAGGTGGTCTTATTCTTGTTTCCCACGATTTCCGTCTTGTTCAACAAGTTACTGAAGAAATTTGGATTTGTGATGATCAAAAAATTACTAAATGGCAAGGTGATATCTTCTCATACAAAGAAATGCTTCGTGTAAAGATTGCAAAAAATATTAAACAAGCCATTGAACGCTAATATCTTTTTGTTTGTTCTTATATGTTGGTTTTAAAAACTATATTGTTGTAGTTTTGGTGTGCGTTTTCTATTCCTTTTTTTCGTTGGTGGGCGAACTTTTGTTTTCGTGATCACCGTTGTTAATGAATAAAAAAAACAATAAGGTTTATTGGAATGTTTGTTTTTTAAAAAGAAGTACAATTATACTAGGGACAACCGACGAAAAAAAAATTAGTAGCTTTGGGGTATGTGAAATGTCTTTTAGGATACTTTCAGATATGGAGAATTCAAAAATAAAAATAAAAATAAAAAAATAATAAGTTAGAAGCTTATATTTTGTTATCAGAAGTTGACATCTAAAAGAAAAAGTGATTCGAAAAAAATGCTTCATTTTTTCTCTTGCACTTTTTTTTGCATGTTGCTTGCAACATTCCTTCGACAAACGAAAAAGAAAAAACTTTTTTTCTTCTCAAATTTAAAAAAACCGCTTTTGCCTTCGGTGTTCTTAACACGAAAAATTCAAACCTTGTCTGAAAAATCTGGAAAAAAACAAATCACTTTTTTTCTTTGGCAAACTGTTTTGAACCATCAATGATGGTCTCTAAATTATACATAAGCTTGAAAGTATGGATGTCGCATTGCGGCTTCAGCACTGAGGCGATTTACAGGATTACATACTATTAATTTCTGAAAAAATTTAAAGTAAAACAAAAATTGATACAGTATTTTCTTTCATACCTGAATGAGATCACGACCATTAGCACATAGAGATGGGATTAATTGACGAAAGCTTGTAATGGGATTATAATATGGAAAAGGTTTATAGTCTGGAAGAGAAGAAATTCCTGGCCATGTTTCATCCGAAGGTGTTCCAAGAACTTTAAAAATTCGCTTCAATTGATCATCAACATCTGCGCCAGGAAAAAGTGGTTTACCAGAATTTGCAATTTCTATAATAAAAAAATGCATTACTGTAAGTCGGACATTTAAAATTTATAGAATTAATACCTCCAAAGATGCAACCAGCTGACCACATATCGATAGCAGTATTGTAAAGCTTTGCTCCAAACAAAACGTCTGGTGGGCGGTACCATAGTGTTACAACTTCTGCGGAATAGCATCGAACCGGGATTCCAAATGCTCGAGCTAATCCAAAATCTGCGAGTTTCAATTGTGGAGCTGAATGTCCATGAGTATTGATAAGTAGATTTTGTGGTTTTAAATCACGATGCATTACATTATTCGCATGACAGTATGCAAGACCAGACAGTAATTGATGCATCAAACTTCGAACGGTCACACCATCAATTTCTCCTCCAACATTATCAAAGTATTTCTTCAAATCCAAATCACAGTATTCAAATACAAGAACAAGAGATCCAGATGAATGTACAACATCATATAATGATACCACATTTGGATGTTTTAATTGTTTAAGTAAAGAAATTTCACGTAATGCTGATGATGGAACTCCCTAAATTTTAGATCTTAGAAAGAAATTAATTTGAAAAGGTTTCGGCTTTACTTCATCTTCATCATCCAATCGAACAAGTTTTAAAGCAATGGAATCCAATGAATCCCTGATTACACCTCGATAAACAGTTCCATAAGTACCTGAAAAGATATCCGCTCAACAATAAATAATAAATCTTTCTTTTTCTCTTCATTTGTCAAATGCTTAAGCAGTGACTCACTCACCTTCGCCAATTTTTCCCAATTTTTGATATTTTTCCATTCTATCTTTGTCACTTCATAGGAATTCTGAATAATTGAAAAGTTTGTTGTTGATGTTTATTGAGCTGCTTAAATTTTTTTCCTTTATTGGCTTTTAAAAAATTCGTTCGTTTTAAGATTTTTGCGCATTCTTTGTATTGTTTTTATCTCCTCGTGCAAAGTACAACAATTGTCACAGTATCCTTTTTTGAAAAAACTTTTTTGAGTTTGTAAAAATGCCGTTTCAGAATTTTCAGATTTTAAATAACCAAAGAACAACAGAGAATCATAAAAGAAGGAAAAAGGTAGTAGTTTTTTACTCATGTTTTGCGGTAGAAATTGACTCATCATTTTTTTTCTTCCCTTTCGTTGTTGTTGCGACGGTTTTTTTTACAAAGTATTTTTTTCTTCTTTCTCTTTCACAACGGCGGACCAACGCTCTGACCGAATCTGAGAAACGAAAAAAAAGAAAGAGAAGGACGATCGTTTCAACCTGTGTGTTTGTGCTGGACAAAAGTGAGTTGAATCAGCTTCACAAAATTGTTTTTCTATTTATTATTAGGAGGTCAGTTGAATGCTTTTTGATTTTGTTATCAAAAATTTTTTGCTGGTGATTTAATATTTGTCTAAAAAGAAGAAATCGTTTCTAAATGTCGAAAACAAAGGAAGTTTATGAAACAATTAAACGTCAAATTTCAACAACTACCAGTGGATTAATTCCAAATACCTTACGACGATCATCAAGTAGTCATTCCACTTTAAAAGATTCTCAAGCACGATGGATTCATCCTTCATGTAATTTTTTTTAATGAATCTTTAATTTAAATAATTTATATTTTTCTTTAGCTGCCCTTACTCGTGGAACCGTTGAATATGGTGTAAAAATGTTGGGATATACTGAAGTTTCGGAAGCAAAGGGGGCTCATATTATCCGGGATGCAATTCATGCAATTAGATTCCAATTTCAAGTTAGTGGAATGTCACAAACTGTTCCAAAAAAGGCCCAAAAAGTTGAACTTCATATCAATACTCATGGGGTTCAAATTGTTGAAATTAAATCAAAGAAAATCTTGCATTCTCATCCATTACATAAAATTTCTTTTTGTGCTGATGATAAACAAGTAAGTGATCAATTGTTTATGACTCATACATTTTGGGTATTCTTAGGATAAGCGAGTTTTTGCTTATATTGCCAATGATGAACGAAATAAGCATATTTGTTACTTATTTTTGAGTGAAAAAAATGCTGAACAAATCACTTTAACTATTGGTGAAGCCTTTGATCTTGCCTTTCAAGTAAGCTTAGTTTATAAATTCACAAAAGAAGTAAAAATTATCTTTTTAGGAATACATTGATAAGGAATCAACAAAAATTTTGCCACTTTCTGCTGGTGATGAAATGGCAAAATTAAAACAACGAGTTGAAGAACTTGAATCAGAAGTTCATGCATTAAAAATTGAAAATAATTATTTTCGAAATAAGTATGAACCGATCCGTAGTCAATCAGCATGCCCCCCATTGCCTGATTCACCCATTCCAAAACCCCCTCTTGGCTTTGATGCTTCTGGATCTCCATTTCCTTCGCAACCTACAGTATCACCACTTTTACCACCACCTTCAGCTGGTCGCCGTAATCCTTTGCCACACGATCCTGCTAATCCTCTTCTTGGTCTTGATTTAAGCGGTCCTGAAGTTGGTCGAAAACTTGAGAATTTGCATATTGATAAATTGGATAATGTCTTTGATGATTCATTCGATCCACGTGCTGGTGAAAAGAAAGAAATTGATTGTATGATACGTTTTTGTATTTTGTTAATAATAATTTTTGATCATTGATTATAGCTCATGATGCTTTAATGAAACAAGACAGCGATCCAAAGAGTGACGAAGCTGAAGACTTGCAAGCTATGCTTGAAAAATGTGACTCACGGTATGTGGTTTTTTGTTGCAACTAAAAGATTTATGAACAAATACTAAAGTATCTTATTCTATCTATTTAATTTTTCATTCAAAGTATAATATGAAGGGCGATTAAATAACAACCTTAGTTTTTTTTGTAACGCAAACGGGCCTTTTTTTAAATATGAATCTTCGCTTTTCATATTTAAAAAGGGGGTTTCTTAAAATTGTGAATCTACTGTTAAAGTCACAGCTTAATTTTTCAATGATGTTGCCAGTGAGTTCTGTGCTCATTGAATTTGCGGTAGAAAAAAAATAAAAGATTGTAAAATTTTAAAAAATGTGTTAAAATTTTTTTACGGTTGTATAGACCTTAGGGTAAAAATAAAAATTTTAAGATTCATTCTATTAAAAAGGAGAGCCTTAAAACCTTAATCGAGATGTCTCTACATCTTAATCAAACTTGCGACACTATTTTTCTACACAATAGTTACTTTTCTAAACACATTCTTATTTCATTCACGTAATTTTTTTTACAATTCTTGAAAAAAATTCTAGTTTTTTTCTCTGTCAGAACTAATTTAATTACTTTGACCGAAGTTTAAGTTTTTTTCAGAAAAAACTTTATCGCTTTTTTTTCAGAATCAATGAAATGGGCGGATTCACAAATCCCCGTTTAGAATTTGGTAATATGGGTGATACAAGCGTTGGTGATGAATATTCTATGCCTTCAACAAGTCAAAAACGTGTAAATGGCAATAAATAAATGAATTTATTTTTCTCATCTTTCTTTCACTTGTTTTTATATAAGAAAAATCTATTTGACATATTTATATATGTATATTGATGTATTTTTTATGTAGAAGTTAATGCCTTTTTATAACTTTTTCTGTTTTTAACAATAAATATTTTTATATTGTATTTTTGGAAAAAACATATTGATATTTATAAAAATATGTTGAATTTTTGTAAATCAACGAATAACTAAAAGAAAAAAGTTTTTTGTTTTGTGAAGGTTATCATGTCATACAATCTGGTAAGCAGGGAGCAAGGTTATCTTCAAAAAAATGATTTTAAACCTGATAGTTGCGCACAATTAAATTAGTTTAAATTAAAGAAGAAAAAAACAGTGAATGAAAGTAGACTCCTGTCGATGTTTTATGGCAGAATAGGGAAATACATTTTGATGTATTGACAAAGTGAAGAACTTCTTTCATCGTTCTCTTTTTTGACAAACCTTTTTTTTTCAAGTTTTTCACATTTTCCATGTCCATTTTTAAAAGTTATGTTTTATTTTTTTACCCTAAGTTTATATAAGAGTGTACCTGAAAGTTTTTATTTTGTAACTTTTAATTCCCGTGGAAATCATATTATCATCCCGTACCCTTAGAATCAATGGAAAAAAATTTTCGCCTTTTTAACCTTTACTTTCAAAATAACAAAAGAAGTAGAAAAAGAAACCCGCCCAAAAATTAAAACTGAAAAACTCGTGTTTCATTTATCAATTTTGAACGATCTTAACGTGTTTTAAATTTGGCTACTTTTAGTTTTTTGTATAGTTTGTCTCATTGAACTTCGGTTGAAGTTTACCTTTTGATTGAAAAGGAGTTCATTTTTAATTTTTGTTGGAAAACATCTGTTTTGATGTTAAAAAATGGATGGAATTCTTTCACCACTTATCCCATCAGATATGTTGACGGAGCCAACATTGCCGACTTTGCCCACACCAATTAGTTCACCATATATGACTCAAATGAATCAACAATTTTATGTTGATACACGAAATGATGAACCAATGAAAGCTCTTATCCATTCAAATCATGTATACTTTTTGAACCGTAATTTTAAAGATTTTGAACATAATTTTTTTTAGCAATGCAGCACAATTTTTAATCAACTAACATCTGCAAAGCATGAAATTCCTGGAAGATGTGAAGAGCTTAAACAGCTTAATAAAAAATTTGAAGGTTGAAATTTCTTTAATTGACATAGTTTGTTTGATAACACGATATTACAGAACGTGCTATTCGAGGTGCTTTAATGACACCAGAAGTTCAGCAAATTCATGACTATGCTCAACAATTACAAAATTATGTTTTTGGACTTGAAAGTAAAATTGGAAAGCTTAAATTGGTAGGCTTTAAAAAATCGAAATTACTTCGCATTAATAATTTTTAGCAATTAATGTCACAAATTGAGACATCCCAAAATTTAATGGGACGAGCCATGCAAATTTTAGTTGCTGAAAAACTTGTTGATTGGCTTATCAAGCAAAAAGAGATTAGTTGTGGCCCCCGTGCAGCTATCAAAAAACATTATGATCTCCTTGATTTAATGGATCATGAATTTGAAGAATGCGGACAACAAATTTCAATTTTGTTAAATATTGTTAGTCAACTTCATAACATTATTGACAATACAACTCCAGATTTATTTGGAAGATTACATAAATCTAGAAATGATTTAATTCAAAATACTCGGCAATTTGTTTGGCAATCATTGGTTGTTGCAATTCAACCTCCTGTTGTACTTGTAAAATGCCGTGGCAGTGACAGGTAAAATGTCTTAGTTATTCAAAAGAAAACATGGAAATTTACGAGTTTGGAACAAAAATATAACACCTAATATAATTTTAGCCATCGAAGTACCAGATTTCCATGTAAAACCGAATTACGGTTACTTGGTGGTGAAGCACTTGGTGTCCGTCAACAGTGTTCAAACGTTCGAGTTGAGATTATCAATGAAGAAATGGCAAGAAAAATTCAACAAGATCCTTGCCAATCTGCTTCCATTGAACAATCTTTTCATCTCATCTATAATGAAGCCAAATTTCAAGTTGATCCTCCAAATGGTTTACAGTTAGCTCCCGTTTGTAGAGCTTCATTTGATCGCATTGTAAGTTTAGTAGGGATTACGGTAAATTAATAATCGATACATTTTAAGAGATTAGTTGAAAATGCAGTTGCAACTAAGCGAGCTGCAACAGAAAATGGATACGAAGAAAAAAAAGGAACTCGTCGATCCAAAGTTTCTTCTCTTCGATATTATCTTGCATATCAAGTAAGTATACTGTAAACAAATTATTTGAAAAACAGAAAATTGCTATATTACTATCGTCCTGAGTTAGTATTTTTTCTTTGTTTTGAAAGTTTTTGCAAATGTTGTCTGACCAAAAAAAAACACTTCTATGAAGAAATTTGTTTTTAGATTGAACTGACAGGTCATCATTATATTGAAGTAAGCGGATATAAACTTTCACTTCCTGTTGCCGCTCTTGTTCATTCTTCACTTGAAGCAGAAGCTTCACTATTTTGGAATCGATCTTTTGCTGAAGGAGTAAGGAGGACATTTTCTTTGCAATTGTTATAACTTTCGGTTCTTTTTTTTCTTCCAGACTGGTATACTTTCTGTTGTCCCTGACAACGTATCATGGGAAAGAGTTCGAAATGCTCTTAATCTTAAATTTATGTCACTTATTCAAGAGCCACAAGATGTAAAAGAGTTAACAGTTGATCCACCAGAACCTAGAGCATTATCAGAAGAAAATCTTGAACATCTTGCACGTCGACTTTGTGTTGTCGATGGAATGGTGCATAAAAGAAATTTCTTTAACAAAACAGTCGCACATAAAGAGAACAAAGTTCAAGATGGAAGTCCTGTTGCGTGCGTTTTTTATGAATGGTTTTATAAATGTGCATCAATGGTTAACAAATATATGCAAGAACAATGGAATGATGGGTATGAAGCACTACACAAAAAATAATAATAAAAACGTTCAATATATAAAATGACAATGTTTTTTATAGACTTATAACAGGTTTTTGTTCAAAGGAAGACTCTGAACGGAATTTGCGATCAGTTGTGCAGCCAACAATGCTTATAAGATTTTCGGATATGGTAATTGGATACCTTAAAATTAGCTGTAAATTACCCGATCATCGAGTTGTACATTATGAAACGGAAGCAGAAAAAATGCCTATTGGAACTTCAATAGCAGATGCAATTCGATGTAATCCAACATTTGCATTTATCCAAAATATATTTCCTAATAGGGTAAGCCTTTGAGTATTTGAGGGAATGGGATAACCGAAGACCATGAGTTTTAAAAATTTCATTAAATGAATTTTGAAAGGTTTTGAAATCTAAAAAGAATGAAACACAATATTGAAAACATTTTTGAAGGTCAGGTCATATTTTTACACTTTTTGTGTACCCAAAAAACGACATAACTTTTTTAATCCAAAGTTGTTATGAAAAATTTATGTTAAAACATTGAAATTAGCCTAAATAAGAAAGTATTATTTATTTTATTTAAAAACACGATTGAAAATATCACGAAAGCAAAAAAATTGTTTACAAAAAATTATCTTTTCAGCGTGTGTCACTTCTTTGGCAAGATCGTGAACGTGTTGAAGAAACACGTGGGGAAAATTGGAATTCAGCAATGCCACCTGGGTATTTTGATACCGTATACTCCCTTGAAAGCAAACCGGTTGCTGCTATTGATTCCTCGTAATTATTTGTTTTTTATTATCGAAGTGTGTTTTTGATTAGTGATAGAATTTAAAAAATTTCTTTTTTTTACAAAAATTTATTAACAGCACTGTAAATTTTTTTGCATTTTATTTTTTAATCGTTTTTTACTTTTCCTTTTATTTCATAAAAACTCAAAACATAAAATTGCCAATTTAAAAAAAAATTAGATTCTTATCAAAGCACAGCTTTTTTTTGGTAGCCACTTTTTTCCAAACAGTAACTATCCTTTTGATGACTGATGAATTCAGACAAACAATGGCAGATGTGAAGAAGAAAACATGAAGAAGAAGAAGAAAGATAGGAGTTGTTAAAACATAAAAAGACAAAAAGAGAGAAGGAAAAGAAAGGGAAAGAAGAAAGTGTATGTAAGCGCAACGACTGTGGTTATGCGTTACAATTCATATAAATACAATGTTTAAAATAACAATAATATAAAAAAGTTACCAATTTTACAAAGAAAAGTCCATTTGCAAAAAAAGAAATAAGGCACAGCTTATTTATAAAAATTACAATTTTTGCTTCAAATTATAAACCCAGAAATTAGAGAAAACAGGACAAAAAATGAAAAAAAACTCAAAAAATCCAGCTTAATAAAATAGTCGCGTAAATCAATATTTTTACAAGCAGTTATAAATAATTACCAGATAAAAGGATAAGACACAAGCAAAGTATTAAAAAATTTGAAGAAAAATAGAATAACCAGAAATAACACAATAATAGGTGTTAAGGAAGGCTCGTATGTTTAAATAAAGATTATTACTTTTTCGATTAACAAAAAAAGTAATGATTCTCAACGACAAGAAAGTATTAGTTAAACTCTTAAATATGAACAATAAATTTTATACTATAATTATCAGCGGGAAAAGGAATAATGTTACACCCTTACAAAAGAATAAAATAATAAAAATCGTTTGCAAAAAAAGAACGACGCAAACATAAGTGTTAAAAAATATCTGTCAAGCAGATAATGAATTAGTAAACAACCATTAAAAAGACGATATTAACAATAAATTTGAGCATTAAAACGAATCAAGGCTGAATGAAAAGAAAAATGTTATAAAAAAGATAAAAAGAAATTCAAAAATGAAGGTTTGCTTCAGTAAAAAAAGTTGAGACATGAGACGATATTTATGTACAGAAATTTGAAAAAATGTCATAGATTCTTTTGCGTATAAACAGAATTAAAAAAGATAAAATACAAAGAAAATTTGAGAAACTTCGTAAGTGCGTTTACAAAAAAAAGAAAGCACTTGAAAAATATGAAAACTTTAAAAATTATTATTGATCAGTTGTTCCAGGATCTTTGTGTTCATTATCCAGTTTTGCAGAATTTCCAGATGAAGTAGTTGTGCCAGGTGATGGAAAATTACCATCTTGCGCTTCATCAATTTGTGCACTCCCTTCTTCATTAACTTCTTGAACACCACCCATAGATTGCATTTGATAAATTTGAGCTTGAGAAACATTTACAGGGATATAAGCAGGTTGTTGACCAGTATACATCTAAAAATTAAGAAATTTATAAAATATCAACATAGATAACAACAAACCTCAGAATTCATAAATTGACCCTGAGAGACATAAGGGTTGGAAATATATTGACCATCCATTTGCTATAACGATTGTTAATTTTAAAGAAGTTTAGTTCAAATAAATACTTACAGGAACATATTGTTGAATGTAATGTCCATATGGCATTGCAAACGATATTGGTTGTCCATTATGCTGAATATTATTACCAGATTCTCCAGATGATTGCAAATTATTTGTTGCTCCATTTGAAAGAACTGGATTAAGTGTCAAAGCATTTTGAAATTGATTTGTAATATTATTAATATCATTATTTTGATAATTTGGAGTTGATGTCATTAATGGTGGAGGAGGTCCACTATGAATATATTGCGGAAATTGCGCATTGATTGGAACATATGAAAGATGTCCATTTAATCCATTGTGAGGGAAAGCAAAAAGATTTTGATTCAAAGTAGCAGGATCAATTTGTCGATTGCCATACTGTAAGAAATTTTTATGAAAAATGTTTCGAAAAAATTCAAAATTACCTCATAATTTCGATGAAGACTGTAATAACCCAATCCGCTTCCGGTGCTACTTCTTGGTTTCGTTTTTCGTGCACTATCCGCAAATTTTACCAAAAGTGGGTCAATGTTTTCTTCCAATTGTTTCCCATTAAATTTCTAAAAAAAACACAATCTTTTTCGGGTTTCATTTTTCTTTCACAAACCGCAATGATTTTATCGCAGCATTCTTTACTATCCATTCGAGCAAAACCAACACCACGACTTGATCCATCAGAATTTCTTAATATTCGAGTACTAATGACATCACCTTCAGATTGAAGTAATTCTTCAAGTTTATTTTCTGTATAACTTAATGGAAGATTTGCAATATACAAATTTGTGGGATCTTGTTCTTGTTGCTGAAATAACTTAAATTTACAATATAATATTATTCAAACGTGGAAAAAGAAATCACTTACTTTTGCCATTTGTGCTTGAATTCCTTTTTCGGTCAAAGCTTTAACAGCATTTTGTGCAGCATCAGCAGTTTCAAAATCAACAAACCCATATCCCTTGCATTGATTGGTAGTTTTGTCCATTATAGCTTTTGTTGAAACAATTTTACCATAAGGTTCACATATTTCTCGTAATTGATCATCAGTGATTTCAGGATCAAGCCCACGAATATAGAGATTTGTATCACTGAGTTGAGATGCATCATGTTTTGATGTTCGCTCAGTATGATATGAGCTTACAGAACCACTGTAGCTGCTATGTCGATCACCACGTGGGGGCCGATCACTTCGAGATCCGTAACTATTCATACTGTTATTACCGTAAGACGATGAATAATTCGATGAACAACGTTGACGATGCCCATTAGAAGAAATTGACTAAAATTCACAGTTTCGAACCATTATTAAAAAATTAAAAATAAAACTTACACTTGGTTGAGAAAAAATAGCCGTTTGATCAGAGCAACCGTTTTGTGGAATGTGTATAAAAGTTGTTGAGGAGGTGGCTTGATTGTTGACACCGGGTGCAAAAGTTTCTGAAACTGCTGACTCAGCCATCGACATTGTACTGATAGGTAAAAAATATATATTTTGCAGAAGAGGAAAAAGGTGTAGAATCAAAAGTTGAAAATAAAAAAATTGATGAAAAAAGATTAAAAGTATAATCAATCTTGTTGCAAGTTAAACATTAGAATTTGATTCATAAATCAAACAGAATAATTCAGCTATCAGTTGCCTTTGAAATACCAAAAATGGATATTCAAAAAAATCAGTTAAAAGAATAATAAAGTCAACGAGATGCTCGCGACAAACGTCGCTCACAAATCACCACAAAGAAGCTCCAATTTCGGTTAACTCTAAAAAAGAAGAATTGAACATTGATTTAAGAGGACAAAAAGAAAAAAGAAAATAAAACAGTGAATAAAAAACACATGATTCGAGTTAAAAGCGCGCGCTAAACAGCTGACTTCACACGTTCTTCTCCATGTTTATTATTCGGAACATTTTAAAAGTAAAAAACAAAAAAAAGCAACAAAACAAAATGGACTTTGGCCAAAATGTAAAAGGTTAAAAAAATGTATAAAAAAGAAAAAAATAGAGAAGGGAATTGATTACATTTCAATAAAGGCAAAATTTTAAAAGGACAAAAGCATATTAAAAACTATTTTATGAGCATACACAATTGTATTGTGTCCACGTTTAGTTAGTATCCGCACAAACACTCACATGTGTCAACCGGTGTTATGCGACTGCGCACAAACTTTTGGATCAATCATTGCATTCCATTTTTTTCTTTTGCGAGAAAAGGGGGTTCACATCTTCTTCTTCTTCCTTTCATTCATTCTGAGCACAGCTGATGGATACAACAAGTGTGGTTCATCATTCCGAAAAGGAAAAAAAGAAGAAGAAAAAACATTTAGATATATGATAGTTGGGCAATGAAAAAAAAAACTTTCCACACGCAGAAAATGCCGAAAAGGAGTTGAGTCAAGCTTGGTTGACACGCATTCCAAATTTTTTTACTTACACGATCACACAAAAAACTTTTGCATCGCGCGCCATACTTTTTTGTCAGTTTCATTTCATTCTTTTACGCTACCAAACAAAAACTTGGGCAAGCAGGCAGTTATTCAGCGCCGGCGTGTTTGTGCCTGTTTGTTTGGGGGCAAAAAGCGATGCGATGTTGGCGGTACAGCATATGAAAAAAAAAACACACACGAGGCATCAACTGATGGCGAAGTTGTGAGCGAACATCAGCTGAAAGCTCCCAAATAAAATGCAGTCAGTCGTTGGGTCCGATGATGATGCGCCATATTCATTGCTGAGCGGGAAAAAATGAAGGAACAACAGCGCGTTGCAATTGCGCGCAAAAAAAACGCACGCTTGCCTTGTTGTTTTTTTCTTTTTCAAAATAAAAGTGAGCTTTTCGCTACCAACACCGACGTTGCTGTGAACGTTAGATGACTGACTACTGCGGACTGCTTGTTTTTGCTGCTTTGAAATGTACTGCTAAATTATGTTTTTAAAAAAAGAAAAGAAGAAAAAAACTCTACAAATATTTTGAAGAAAGAAAAAAGAGCTATCTGGTGTGTGCGACAAAAACAATGATCGTCAGCTGGAAAAACACAAAAGCAAAACTGATTAAGCAAGTGACAGGAAGATGCTTGTTTTAAACATTGTGTAAATGGTTGTTGACTAATTTAAGAAGAGAGAGAAAAAGAAGAAAAAAAGGCCTTTTATGACTGCCTCCTTTTAGTCGTTTAAAATGATTAAAAGTGAAATATCATGTTAAGAAGATTTAAAATGCAGAAATTCAATTTTCTTCATAAAATAAATGAAGTAATGTCATAAATTTAATAATAGTTTTTTACGTAATTTGGCAAACAAAAAATATTATTGGAAAGTAAGCTTTAAAAGGACAATCAAATATCCCAAGGAGATTCAAATTATTGCCGATAACAAAAAAAGTGAACAATTATGTTACATCTTTGTAAAAAAAGAAAGAGAGAGTGAAACGCCCTTTTAACAAAAAGTTGAGCGAAACAAAAAAGTGAAAGAGATGACCGCTGCAAGTGCCTGGCTTCGTGCCAAGGTTGCAAAAAACGGTGCACTTTTTCATTTTTTCGTTGACATTATTCTTTCAAAAAAGTGTTTGCTTTATGATAAGCGCGCATGATTGGTGATGATGTTTTTACTTAAACCGGATTTAATTAAAAAAGCCTATTTTTGGAATGATGAGTGCAAATTGCATAATGAAAAGAAAAAAAGGTTAAATCTGCAAAATGATAAACAAAACAAGCCTCAATGAAAAATTGTAATGGTCTTTCAAACATTATTTATAATGACTTTTTAATTCGTTTTAAATTACTATTATTTACACTATCAATGAGGCATTATTAACATTGTTGCTTGCGTCAGCAGAATGAAACTTACTCGAATATGTATACGTACATTCCAATCTCCAAAATCGTTCAACAAAACAGGATACGATTCGCAAAAAATGGAAGAATAATTTTCAAAAAAAGGAATGTCATTTAAAGAATTACACAAAAGTGTAAATTGCGCAAAAATAAAGTGAAAAATCGGAGAATTTTTTTATATTTGGATTAATCGATCCTAAAGGAAGAATAAAGGTGGTCAACATTCACGCGCAATTTAAAAAAAGAAAGAAATTTAGTTGAAAACTATATTTTTTTCAAATGATATTTTTCTTCTTTTAAAAATACTGCACAAAGTTTTTTGCAAAAAAATGAAGGACGAAGAGAAAAAAGATTGAAAAAATGACTTTTATTGCACGTGATTTCTTCTTTCAAATAAATTTTCAATTCTGTTTCAAAAAAACATATTTTATAAAAGCATAAATTAAATTGATATATATTTTCTGATAAAGGATATTGAGGTTTTTCTGGATTGTATTTAAAGAATCGTTGTTTAAGAAATAAATTTTTAAAAAAATAAACTACATAAAACGTCTTGGCCTCATTGAGGGTGAAACTGGATAAGGGATCATTGAAGGTGGAGGCGGGGCATGTGGATAGCGTTGTGAATTACTAACAAAATATTGTCGCCATGGTGGAATTTCCATTTCTCCGCGATCATACCGAAAATATTCATCTCTTGCAAGGCCGCGATGATATGAAGGATAGGAAGGACTTGATAAATGATGATGACTACTGTGGTGATGAGAGTAATCTCGAATCGGAAGGGGCATTGGAGGTCGTGGAAGGGGAGTCTGTATAAAAAGGATTATTATTCGTTGACAAAAAAAGGACTTTTTTACCGGTGATTCAGGTTCTTCATAAATTTGTTCTTGTTCTGTGACATCTGATCCTCGACGACGATTAAGGGTTCGACGATCATTTCGAGGAGTTTGATGCCGTGATGACATTGCCGTTGAACGATTTCCTCCTCGTCTTGAATCAAGTGACTGAAAAAAGCATTTGAAAATTTTTTCATATCATTTTTTGTAATCATTTTTTTACTTTTATATCACAATTATTATCGATTGATTCGTTAATAGCATAACGGTCAATCCGTTGTTGACTTCTTGAAAGTGTTGGAATTTCATGATGAGGAGCCATAATCATTCGCTGTGAATTCATTGTATGCGTATATCCGATTGCTTTTGGAGCCGTATTAATTCCAGATGGAATGAAGAAAATACTTTCTGCAGATTGCTCTGTAATCGGGCAACTGGATTCACCAAAATATTTTTTGCATACTGTATTGAAAAATGCAAAAAGTGAAGTTAATAGATGCATCATTCTAAAAATAGAAAAACTATACAAAATTTACCAAAACATTTGTAATACCCTGGAAGAAAAATTAAAAGATTAATAATAGTTGCAGCAGCAACAAGACAGAAAATTTTAAATGTTTCATTCAAAACTGGAACATTCAATGGTAACAATGGAACAAATAATGCAATCAACGATGTACATGCCCAGAAGATTGGCATGAATGAACACTGTAATAATATGATTTACAAAAGTTTTAAAATTTGTTAAATAAAACATACTTGAAAAGCATACTGTACTCTAAGAGAATTGGTATTTTGCTTTGCACCAGCGCTACAGTATGAATAAGCAAAATGTACTGCAGCAGCAACCGTTAAAAAGTTTCCAGTCATTGCTGCTGTTAATGTTAAAATATTTAGTTTTATTCCCAAATAAATGCAGGCATCAAAGACCATTAAATTAGCAACAATACTGGAAAATAATTGGGTGAATGCAATTGCAGGATTGCTTGAAAAAATGATAATAATCAGAGTTGCAGTTATTTCAAAAACAAGATATGCTGAAATTACTTTGAAAAATGCCTACAAAATATTGTTAAACAGGTGCAAAAAATTAGACCGAAGCAAACCTCCATGTCATGTTGAGTAGAAAATAAAAATGGAGCTTTTACAGTAACCCGAAGATTCATATCCTGGGCAATATCAAGTAAGCCTTTAATCAATTTATTTCTAAAATCATTCCAGAATTATTAATGTCATTTATTTCACAATTATTCTTACCTTTCAGTGATTCCTTTGTCGTTTAATTCCAAATACATTCTTGATCGAATAATTTGTGAGTGATACTTATCAAAATTGATATCACTCGAATATTTTTTAAATTCATCAGAAGCCAAAAATATATATTTAATGACTGGAATTGCAGTTTGCTAAAAATTTTAAATCTCTAAAATTAAATATTATGAACATCAAAATTTTACAGGTGTGACATCATAAATGGTATCTTTTTGGAATCTATCGTAATCTGCCAACCAGCTGATGCTTCGAGTTGCATATTTTTCATTTTTTGCCCAATCCATAAATTTCAAAATATCCGAACGTCGATGCTCATCATAATAATCCAATGGTTCTTCAAAACGAATTTCAAGAATCTTTTCTGAATTTGGATATCCTTTGTGAAAAGCGTTCATATAAGCGCTGGATGCACTATTTGATGCAACGAAGTCATTTTCGGTAATTGTGATTCTAAAAGAGAAATTTAAAAATCGCAAAAACGATATTCAAAAACAAACTGTGCTTGTGGATATGCAAGAGCAGTTAAAATTACGCAAAAGATAAGAATGGCACTGCTAAAGCTAGATACTCCGGATCGAGAAAGAAAAGCTCCAACTTTTCGAATAAATTGTGGCTTTAAATCTGTTAATTTTTCATGCAAAATTTCTGCAGCAGTTTCTTCAAAATCTGGGACACTTTTATCTAAAACAATGAATTGTAGTCAAACTTTTTTTTCTGAAAAAAACAAACTTGTAAAAGTTTTGTCTCCCTCCCGACAACATTGAAACCATTTTAAACCTTCTGCCTCTTTCTTTCCGGATCTATAAATTGCAACTGTGAAGTAAAGAGCTCCAAAAATGAGTAAAGTTGTAAAAGATGCAGAACAAATTAAGAGTGAATAAGTGATGTAAGAGTTTTCACATATAACTGCTGAGATTACTGTAAAAAATAAAAACAAACTTTTTATTAAAAGTGTAAGCAAAACATACGAGTTGCAGCAATTAACGAAGCAAAACTTAAAATTATGCAAGGTCCATCCCAACTTGCAATAAATGCAATTTTTTCAATGGGATGAAGTGCAGTCATTGAATATCGGGACCATGAAGTTTGATAGCCATTGAAAAATAGAATTCCGATTGCGGAAATAACAAAGATTACGGGGAATGCAGCAGAATTAAAATCTGTGTATCCAATGAATAAAATGGAATATCCGGAAAGAATGGCAAGACCACAGATAAATGAAATTTCAATTCCAATGAATGGTCGACTCTGAAAAACTTGAAATATGAAAGGAAAGTGATATTCTTAATCTTACTTGATAGCTATCACATTTTGAACAGATAAAAAGACAAAATGCTACTAAAATCAATGCAGAAAAAACTAGAGCAAAATGAGTTTCTGTTAATGCAGCGACTGTGTCATCTTCAAATTGTTGCAAACTCCAAAATTGGATCACAATTTCCGATCCTGCTGGAGATACGGTAATATTGTTAACCTAAAGTTTATAGATTAACTAAATATTTTTTTCGTTTCCCAATTACCATGTTTCTAAGTTGCCGTTCATAATCTTCATAAATCTTTTTTCCCAGATTTTTCTTTAATTTAATTTTTCCGATAATGCTTCCAGCTTTATGAACGACACTATCAGCATCCAAAACACAATCACCTAATAAATTTCCCAAATAAAATCGTGAAATATTATATTTTTCAATTGCTTCATTTTTTACAACAGCTTCAGGATATTTCAGAATTAAGTCATCACTTTGTAAAAGTTCAACAGCATGTTTTGGTTCATCACACATTTCTCGACATGCTTGCTTCCATTTTATTGGTGCCGGTAGAGCTTTTTTAGCTTCTTCAAAAATTGCATAATAAATATTTAAAATTTCATTATCCAATACACTGTCATAATTACTTCTATAAAAAAGGATTGTTTCTTTTTTGTTGCAAAAATATGTATAAACGAAGAAGAAAAAGGATATCTCCGTTAAAAAGAAAGAAAAAATAACCTTGGAGAAATGATAAAAGCAAATTCCGTTTGTGATGACCTTTCTAATGTGTCATAGACAGGATTTGATGAATTAAAAATAGCCGAGCTCATTAATGATCGTAAACCAATTGGAGATTTGGAAGTTGTTGGAGGATTTAAGGGTGTTGTAAAAGATGTAAAGGGGGAATTAATATCAAATTTATCACGAAATAAAAAGCATGCCGATAATGAAATTGCAACCATTATAAACGGGACTGCCTAAAAGAAAAATTTTTGCAGGTATAAATTGTGTTAATAAAAATTACCATATAAAGCATTCCATTAACTTGCGCAGTTTTTCCAATATGAAAAAGCACACGCTTAATTCCAATTTCCAAAAATCGAAAAGTTCCAACTTTGTAAATTTGATTCTTTTTCATTGCTAAAAATATGTAAATTTTTATTTCGAATGGACTTTTCTCCCACATACCTTTATTTCGTCTCAAAAAGCTATCAGTTGTATAAATTACTGGTGCCACCTTGTTATCACCTCCGCTAACATAATGACAAACTTTTAAATTCTTATTTCTATCAATTGTCCCTACGGCACATTTGTCTTTATCATCCAAAGTATATCCATCAGAATTTTCTGCTGGATCATCTGGTTCAATTTTTTCTTGCTTTTTTTCATCCTAAACTTTCATAAAAAAACGTTTGAAAAAAGCGATAAAATTAAACATAAACTAACGCCATTAAGTTTATCTATTGATTTATACTTTACAGAAGTTGTTCCTTCTGGAGATGATTGATGCTAAAATAATTGTTTTTTTACATTAATAAAACTTTGGAAAACGTCGTCCTACATTATTATCATTTGAAACAGAATCTTCAGGCTGGGGGTCAGGAACTTCTACGGTTGAGGTCATTATTGTTACCCCTTAAATTTTTAATTCAATATAAAAAAAACAATGAAGTGAAGAAAAAAAAACGTTTAAAAAAATGTTATCGCAAAAAACCGGATTTGTTTTTTCTTTAAATTAACAAAAAAAAATTTAGTGGTCAGTTATCTTTATCATTTTGAAAGAAGAATGAATATGAAAAAAATTATTTTTGAACATAAACTTATTTAGTATCAACTGAATTTAAACGATACCAGCAATAATAATAAATAGTAATAAATATATATCCTATCTATATTGTTTTTGAAACCGCAAAAAGAAATGTGCGAAATTTTTTTATATTTTATTCAAAATTTTTCTTTTTTGTTTGTGACAATCACATATTAAGGCATTCCGATGGTCTTGAAAAAGGAAAAAAAAGTTAAGGTCTCGATGATGAAAATTGACAGACGGTCGAACAATTACGGCGGCCGCGCCGTTCCGTTTCGTGACCTGATTATCTTTTTCTTCTTTAACCCAATGTCTTAGTGACAGTTAAAAACTCTTCTCTCCTTCTTCTTCATTTTTCTTTTCCGCATGGACATTAAAAACAACAAATAATAAAATTATGGCAAAATAAAATTTATAAACTTTTTAAAACAAATATTTTCAAAATATCATATTTTTAGGGTTAAAATGAAATAAAAAATTAATAATTTTAAAAAGGTATACAAATTTAAATCTTCAAAAAACACGTCTATTACAATGGTTTATTCAAATTGTTCAGTAGTGTATACGAGCCAATAAATGATATTGAAAATTGTGAACAAAAGGGGAAACATGACTCCTAAAAATTAAGAATAAAAATTATTATAATCAATTTTGTTGTTTAAAGATACTTGAAGCTCTATCAACGACACGAGCATCTCGTCGAATGGCATTACGAATGTGATCAATGACAGGAATTTTATTTGCAGGTACATGAATCTTTTCGTCATTTCCATTATTATCATGCTAATAATATTACATTTGCAAAACAAACAAAATCCTAAAACCTTACCAGTAATTGTTGATGTTCATGTGATTTTGGTCTATTTTTTGCCAATTGATTCGTATACAAATATGTTACAATTGCAAATTCAATTAAAGATGCCAAAATAAATGTAGCGCAACCTAAAATATACTGTAACTTCGTGTTTAAAGATTTCATATTTACCAAAAATCCAAACGTCTATCGCTTTAACGTAAGACACTGGAGGTAAAATTGAATTTACTCCAGATGACAATGCATGGAAAGTCAGAAGAACTGTGACACCTAGAAATTCGTGTTTTTATAAACTAAAATCTTTAATGATTTTCATTGACAAACCAAGAGTAACTCTTCCGGGAACACTGGTTGGATCAATAAAGAATGATACCCAACTGACAGCAACTAATGCCATTGATGGAATAAAAAGGTGAAGCAAAAAGAATCCAAATTCACGATTTAATTCAAGTCCAAGCGTAAGACAAGAATATGTTCCCGTTGATGTTAAACTGCTGCATTCATTCGTTGAATGATTTGTTACTTTAAATTGTGGTAAAGAATTGAGTAAACCGGGTTTGATTTGAACTGGATTAATTTTTTTCCATTTGTAAACTAAAACTATTAAGGTCTTTACCATTTTTTTAAATAAATTAAACTACTGATATCATCCGTTGTATACGCATATGAAGCAAATTTTAGTTCACACTCCTAAAATATAATTTTTTATTTTATTTTTAGCGTTGCTACGGTACCTGAACATCCATTGGATAATACTTGAAATTCATTGGACAAGATAATGTCATTGTTAATCGAACACTGTAAAGTACAGAACCATCATGATGAACACGGACCATAATATTTGGTTTATCAATATTATGACGGTGAGCATTCTTTTCATTCTATAAAATAAATTTTTTGAATTAATTTATACCCTTAACAGTTTTTTTTATATAAATGATACTGATTTTTTAAGCCAATTAATAAACTTTTTAAAATTATCTATTGAGAAATTCCATCAACGTTTTCTTTATATTATAGTAATCCTGTTGTAATAATATCTACCTGGAAAAATGTGTCAGGAATCCAAATTTTTTGGTCTGAATTTAAGATAACATATGGATGATGATATTCATCTGTAAGATTACTCCAAGCTAATCTTGAATCTTTCCATGTTTGACGATAAGTAATTTGTAGCTGATATTCCATATTTACTTCACTTACATGCGAAATTGATCGCAAATAAATATTTACATCAACTTCAACGGGTTTAGCTTTGCCTAAAAGAATGTGTCATTCAACTAGATTAGAACACTGGATTACCATTATCATCAAATTCTACGGGACGAAAGCGACGAATGTTTTCATTAGAGTTCAAAATCTCAAGCAATCGTAAATCGCCAGTTCTAAATTATAAATTTTATTTGTTTTTAAAAAGAATCCTTTAAAGCTCTCACCGGAAATTTTTAAGATTTTCATTTCCAAAACATGCCACAATAAATAAACTGAAATTTAAAATATTACGGTTATCATTAAAACAGAATAAACTCAAACCTTAAAACAAAAATCACCATTTTCTAAAAACTTTTTTACAATAAACTGGTTTTATTTTTCCAAAGACATAGGTAAGATTTGATTCTAACAAATAGTGAGAGTTAGTTCCTAATTGAAAAAAAACACATGTGACAACAATGCGCAAAACATTACTACCCGATAACTTGTGATTAATACTTTAAAAGTTTGGGAAATAATTGTTTGCTTTGCAAGGGCACAAAATGTTCAAATAAACAAATTACAAATATTTTAAGACTACAGTAATAATTTCATGTAACAATCACGAAATAAAAAATGGATAATTTTGTTAAATATATTTTACTTTTATTCAACTACATTCTGTAACGCTTATCCAGAAACATTTTTAATTGTTACAAACAAAAACCTAAAATTTTCCTGCAGAACTTTAAGTTTTTAACTGTATAAAAGTCTAATATTTTAAGCAGTGAGCCGCTAATATCCACATTCAAAATGTCGAACGAAACCCACAGCGACTCCAAAACCATGTTTGATAAAAAAAATAGTTTGAACATTTTTGATGATTCCCTTGTTAGTCATAAAAAAGCTTGTAAATATCATAATACCCCCAAAAAGTAACCACATTTTTTAAAAATGTTTTTCAGAAAAACATGTAAGAAAATACAAAATCATGTAATATTTTTATCAAAAAATTTTTTACCCATCCGACTGGGCTTTCTTAAAACTGTAAATTTAATTTAAATTTAATTTTTATAAAACTGGAGTTTGGTGTTCGGTAGAACAACCAAGTAAAACTGTGAATCTTTCATTGATTCTTCATGACCCCTCCAATAAACCTAGTGGGAGTCGAACTTTTAAAGGAAAAGTAAACATCTGGAAAACTAACCACTAGGCCATTGAAGAGGCTGTGATGGCGGTGATAAAAGGCGCTCATAAAAAATACCTGTTGTCAAAAGCGACATTTTGACAGTGTTAAAAATAGACACAAACAAAGTTCTTTAACTTTCTATAATAACATTATTATCAATTAAATATTGTAAATAATAATTCTAGGATTTGAAAATTTTTTTATTACGAATCTCCTGATGCATCATCAGCTGATGTATATCAAGTTTCTGGCTTGTTTTTTTTCAAATTAAGTGTTTGTTGTTGTGATACATAAAAACTAGGAATTTCAAGCATATCATTGGTAAAATCAAAAAACAGAATTAAATTTTAACATTGCAAGGCCTACAAAATGAGTGTGTAAAAAAGATCTGCTCGGAAAAATTTTTAAAACCTTGAATCATTAAAATTCAAAAAACCTTACAGTTAAAAGTAAACAAAATAAAAGAGTTGCATTATCAATTCAATCAGTTTTTTTAATGATACGGACAATTTATTTTCTACTATTATCAAAAACTGCTGTAATAATTTATTCATAATCAAGTTTGCAGATGATAAATTGTTTTCAACGTTGTTTATTTGTTTCATGCTCTAATCTTTGTTTTCGTTTAAATTTTAAATCTTATTTGTTTGGTATTTTTTCGTAATCGACTCTCGAGTTCAGTATTCAAAGTTTTAAATTTCAAAAAGTGTCGAACAGAACGCCAACAATGTTTTTTGAAAATCCCGCGATTGCAGGAAAAAAAAACATGCGCGAGCATTTTTTCTACGCGCATCTTTTTTTCTTTTTTGACTCGTATCATTGTACGAAAAATTTTGAGGCTGCTGCTGCTTGCTGTTGCTGTCATCAATTGCAATTTCGATGCCAAAAATGGATACAAATGAAATCAGCATTAACAATACTAACAATAATGAAGTGAATAAAGATCACCAACATGAATTTACTTCACCAATTCAGAATAATATTTCATCAGAAGAAGCGACATTGGATACATCATATCCTTCATATGATGAACAAGTTCTTGATCGAATGACAGAAATAAAAATGGGTGAATCTCTTAAAGAAGATGATAAAGTGGATGCAAGTCAATTTGAATTGCTCAAAGTATTGGGGCAAGGCTCATTTGGAAAAGTATTTTTGGTTCGAAAGGTTCAAGGGCATGACTCCGATAAACTTTATGCAATGAAAGTCTTGAAGAAAGCTACCCTCAAAGTTCGGGATCGGATTCGAACAAAAACTGAACGAAATATTCTTGCTCAAATTAGTCATCCATTTATTGTTCGACTTCATTACGGTAAGTTTTTTGGAATTAATTAATGATGATCTGATGAATAATACTTTTTAGCTTTCCAAACAGAAGAAAAAGTATATCTAATTCTTGATTTTTTACGTGGAGGAGATTTATTTACTCGTCTTTCGAAGGAAGTCACATTCGATGAAGAAAATGTTAGATTTTATCTTGCTGAATTGGCACTTGCCCTCGGACATTTGCATACCTTAGGCATTGTCTACCGTGATTTGAAGCCAGAGAAGTAAGTTTCTTAAAGATGAGAACAAAGCTTAACCAATCTTATTTCAGCATTTTGTTGGATTCTGATGGACATATCACTGTTGCAGATTTTGGTCTTAGTAAAGAATCAGTCGATAATGAAAGAAAAACCTACAGCTTTTGTGGAACTGTTGAGTAAGTGTTTTTAATTAAGGGAAGTTTGAATCAAATTGGAAACTAAAAGATTCACAGTTGTTGTTTTGCCGCAAGCGATAAAACATCAATGGTGACAGACCCCGAATTCAGCCTCCCCCTACAGCCTTAACTGTTTTGGTATGCAATTCTTTAAACCCTTCATACGAATTTCCTTTTCAGGTATATGGCTCCAGAAGTTGTAAACAGAAAAGGTCATTCAACTGCTGCAGATTGGTGGTCCCTTGGAGTTTTGATGTATGAAATGTTAACGGGAAATCTTCCTTTTCAAGGTGAAAATAGAAGAGAAACAATGTCTCAAATTTTAAAGTAAATTTTTTTCAAATTTATTAGAATACAAATTATATTTTTTTGAATTTCAGTGCTAAACTTCGGATGCCTGGATTTTTGTCTCCAGGAGCTCAATCACTGCTTCGTTCTCTCTTCAGACGAACTCCTCAAAGTCGTCTTGGTTATGGTCCACATGGAATTCAGCAAATTAAGAATCATGTCTTCTTTGCAGATATTGATTGGCTTCGTTTATTCAAACGTCAGATACCTCCTCCATTCAAGCCTGCTGTAAATGAATCCGATGAAACTGAGCATTTCGATAGTGAATTCACGAAGAAGACTGCTCGAGATTCTCTTGCTTTGCCGCCATCTGCCGCAGCACATGAACTTTTCCGTGGTTTTTCATTTGTCGCCCCTCACATGTACGAACAAATGCCAAAAAATGAAGTCAAGATAGCAGCAAAAATTTCTGTAGTTCATGGAATTCCACAAGCAAAAAGAACTCGATTTGCAGATGATTATGAAATTAACGAAGATATTGGAATTGGAAGTTATTCAATTTGTAAACGATGCGTTCATAAAATTAGCCGAGCTGAATATGCTGTGAAAATGATTCAAAAATCAAGACGAGATGCCACTGAAGAAATTGATGTCCTTCTTCGGCACGGTCATCATCCAAATATTATTCGAGTTTTTGATGTCTATGAAGATGATGAAACTGTATATCTCGTTATGGAGCTTTGCAAGGGCGGTGAATTACTTGATAGAATTCTTTCAAAGAATGCAATCACTGAAAAAGAAGCTTCAGCAATTATGGCAAAAGTTGTTAGCGTTGTTCGATATATGCATCAAAGTCAAGTTGTTCATCGTGATCTTAAACCTTCAAATATTATGTTTCTTAATTCTTCTTCTGAAATAGATGGCGTTAGAATTATTGATTTTGGATTTGCAAAACAACTTCGAGCAAAAAATGGCATGTTAATGACCCCATGCTACACGGCACAATTTGTTGCACCTGAAGTTTTAAAGAAGCAGGAATATGATATGGCTTGCGATATTTGGTCCCTTGGAGTATTACTGTACACATTATTATCTGGTGAAACCCCATTTGGTCAAGGAATCAATGATTCTCCGCAACAAATTATTGATCGAATTGGACAAGGCTCTTTCAAATTATCTGGTGGAAATTGGGATGGAATTTCAACAATGGCAAAAGATTTGGTTAAGAAAATGTTGCATGTTGATCCTGCACAACGTATTACTGCTGCTGGAATTCTCTCACATCCATGGATAAGTTCAAGAAAAGATTTACCTGATGATTCATTGACATACAAAAATGACCTTGAAGCTGATAAGGTAAAAATTATTTGATAATAATCTTAGATATGTCATTTAATCAGTTTACCTTTCAGGGTTCTTCAACCTATAGATGCTTTGAATCTTCAAATTCTCCATCACCATTACGCCCCGTAAATGCTTCGGCACTTGCTCAACGTCGAAATAAGGGACGTAGAAATTCGCAATCAGAATCTTCAATGGCTGCTGTTATCGCATAATAATTACTGTATATATACTAATGTTTAAATCTTGTTAACTGTTCTCTATTTTTCGTTTTACATGTTTAAAACGGGGTATTAATCTTTTTTTGCAAAAGTCCTTTTCATTGTTTTTTAACTGACTTTTTCTTTGTAATAAATTTTCCAGTTTTGTGGATGCTTTAATTTTGGATCCATGTAAAACTTTCTCTCTTAGTATTTTATTATAATTATCTTTTCTTTCAGATCTTACTTAGATATGAATTCAATTTTAGTTAGCAATATTAGCTTAACCTAAATTATACAGTTTAATGAGTAAAAATTGCTGGAACTACGCTTTTTTGGGAAAAAAGTCTTCAAATCGCGCTTAATATTTAATATTAATCACAAAATAGCAAGCAAAAGAAATTAAATGTAGTTTTTATTCAAATTAAGGGAAGATGAATAAAAAAAGGATATTGTTTTACTAGAAGATGGGATACCAAATATCAAAAAATGTACAGAAAATAAGAAAAACGTAAAACTGCCAATAAAAATTTGTGATTGAAACAAGGAAGTGAAATGTTTTTTATAATAAAGGAAATAAAAGAAAATTAGCTTTGATTCTTGATTTAATCAAAAATAAATAAAAAGCGATATCCGTTAAATTTTATTAACAGTTGATGGCAGAAAATAAAAAAATTTTACTCGCTATTATTTTCTTTTATGTTCTATTTTCATCATTTTTTGGTTCGAAAGAAAACAATAAAATGCTTCACTTAAAGTCACTTGAATGAATAATTAAAGTCAGTTGTTTACAACTATTTAAAAAAGAGAATGCCAAAAAAGAATAATTAAAAATGTTAAATTTAGAAAGAAAATGAATTGGTAATTACGATAAAGAAGGAAATAACATCTTTTTTCAAATTATGAGCATACTGTAGAACTGTAGTTTAATGGAAAATAAAGCCGCTATTTTATTAAAGAAACTAATAATGAACTCTTAAAATCTTAACAAAAATTTTAAGTGCAAAGATTCAGAAAATAATTTCACAATTGTCAATTCTTTTTTTTCTAATAATGACAAAAATGTGTTTTGAAATGGTTTCTATGCATTTTATATTTGGTATCCATTAGCATGTTTATTTCCGCATAAAATATAATAACATATTTGATGTGTGTGTGTGTCTTGGTTGCTTCTAATATAATAAAATTCATGCTCGTATTAATCGATGTTCAAAATATGAAAAAATCGCAAAAATAAATTAATTACACGCAAAAATGTCTTTTATTTTATAATTAAAAAACAAAATTTACAGTATCATTTGTTGTTTACTTAGACAAATACAAATCTTATATTATTTAAAAATTTGAGATGTCATATTTCCCTGTATTGCTTTTTTTCTAAAAAATTTCGTGGATTTATATTTATAAATAAATATTGGGAATGCGTAAAAGTTGTTCGTTAATTAGGTGAAGGTCATGTTTTAAGAAGAAGATACATTCGAGAGCGGGAAATGAAAGAGGAAGGTAAAGATTGATTCCGTTAACTGGTAAACCAGGGGGTATGCCTTTTGTTTATCGACTTTAAATTTTTTTATGTTCTTTTTTGAAAACGTGAAATCTCTTTTCTTTTTTTTGTAAAAATACAAAATTTTTTATTTTTTTGGGTTGAATCTAAAAATCAGTTAAATCTTCAGCTGTTTTTAGGGTTCTTTACTCAAACATGAAAGAAGATGAAAGTTATAAATATTTAGAAAATCTTGCAGATTTAAAGTATGAAATTTGTTTTTAAGCGTTTTTAACAGCTTTTTTTATTTTTCAGGAATGGTAATGCAATATTAGAAGCTGTGGAAGGAAGATATCACAACAGTAAAATTTATGTCAGTTGGTTTTTCAGTTTCCTATTTGTTATTTAATGTAAAAATTTAGACATTTGTTGGAAATACGCTTCTTGCATTGAATCCAAATCGACAGTTTGATATCTATGATTATCCGATTGTTGAACAATACCTCAAAAATGGGCCATTTGCAAATGAAACTCATATCTTTTCTGTTGCAAATCAAGCACTTCGAAATGTTAACAATGGCTCTTCACAAGAAACATTACTTTTTAGGTTTTATTTTTGAATTCAAATCATTTACTTATAATATCTTTATTTAAGTGGAAGTTCGGGATCTGGAAAAACAACGAATGCATTTCATGCAATGCAATTTTTAGCTGCAGCTTCAAACAAGAAAAAAGTTACTTGTGATCATGTAAAATTTAATTCTTTTTAAGTTAATTATAGCTTTTAAACATTTAGATTAACGCTCTACAAATTATCCTTGATCGAATTGGTAGTGCAAAAACATTAAAGAATGACTCTGCGACTCGATTCGGATACAGCATAGATTTTCTTTATCAAAAGTAATAGTTTTAATTGCAATATATTTTTTATTATAAATATTGTTTAAGGAAGGAATTACAAGGCTTAAAAATTTCACAAATTTTGCCTCTTGAACTTAGCAGATTAGTTCTTCAGAAAAAGGGAGAACATTCCTTTGCAGCTTTGTATCAGCTCTGCGCGGGTTTGGATTTTAATCAAAAAGAAAAATATGGTATTAAATCAGTTCGAGATTATTTTTATCTCAATCAAGTTTGTGATTTATTGTTTTTTATCTATTTGGAACATTCAATGTTTAATTACAGGGAAGAAATCGAAGCAATACAGATTCTGATAAGCAAGCATTTAATGCCTTTCAGTCAGCATTGAAAATTATTGGATTCTCTGAAAATCAACGTGAACTGATTTTTAAACTTTTATCAGTTATTTTGCATGTTGGAAATGTTTATTTTCAAAATCAAATTGTAAGTACATATTTTTGTACAAGTGATTCATACAAATTAACACACACAAATTACAAGCCGTTTTTCAATTCTAATTTTAATTTAAAAGAATTTAAAAAATTGCAAACATTTTTTTTTGTTTTTTTAGACTTCCGATGGCATTGAAATTGTTGAAATTGCAAATGAAAGTGAATTGAAATGGATTTCACATTTACTTGAAATTGATTTGAAAGATTTAAAAAAAGTATTTTTAACAACTTCTCAGCCGTCAAAAGTTGATATCAATGACCTTGAAGGAAAACCTTCATTAACTTTTCAAGCAGTAAAGTCAATCGACAAAGCACTTGACATTCGGTTTGTTTGATAATTAATTTTTTTAAATAATTAGAACTTTTATTTATCGATCATTTAAGCGATTCATTTGCAAAGACACTGTACAATGAACTTTTTAAATGGATTCTAAATCACATTTCATTATTTTTTCAATGCTCAAATGCAGACGCAACAATATCAATTATTGATTTATTCGGATTTGAAGTAATAGAAACAAACCAAAAAAAATTAAAACAATGCAATCAAATTTAATTTCAGAAATATAATAATAACACATTTGAAGAATTTTGTATTAATTCAATCAACGAAAAACTGGAACACTTTTTTATCCAGAAAAATTTTAAAAACTTTCAAAATGATTACGAAGATGAAGGGATTGCCTGTGAATATCGAATGCCATCAAATCTTGACAATGAGCGTGTTGTTAATATGATATTTAATCGTCCATTTGGAATTTTACCATTATTAATGGATGAAAGCCGTTTTCCCAAAGGTTCTGATGAAGCATTCTTTCAACGTTCTAACATAAATCACTTGGACAAAAGTATTTACTGTAAGCCAAGAACAAAAGAAAAATTTGAATTTGGTATTCGACATTTTGCTGGTATTACGTATTATAATGTTGAAGGGTTTTTGGCTAATAATCGATGGACAGAATTATCTACAATATTCAATTTGTTGAGCACGTCTGAAAATCCATCATTGGCATTTTTAGTTCCAAAACCTGGGAATTCTAGCAAAAACAGAACTATTTATGTTGCAGATGAATATTCAAAAGCCATTTCACAACTTTTTGATAGACTTAATAAGTATGTTATAATTTTTAAAAACGTATTTGTGTTCCTGTTTGTTTTTTTTGAGTTTCCTTTTAAGGTAATTTTCAAGCCAATTTTTATGCTTATCTTTTTCAGAGAAAATGTTCATTTTATTCGGTGTATTAAAGTAAACACTGATAGAACAAGCACAAAATTTGATGCCGAAGTTATTGGTCGTCAGATGAAAGCTCTATCAATTCAAGAAGTTTACCGTATGAATGTTCTTGGTTATTCACACAAAATAAACATGCAAACATTTAACAAAACTTTTCGATGTTTGCTTCCAATTGAAGTAATCTCCCATGAAGGAGCTGAAAAAATTGCTGAAGATATTTTAAATGCCCAAGGAACAAGATATTTTGGTGATTATGCAATTGGAAGTCATAGCGTTTTTCTTAAAGACAGACTTTTGCAACAGCTTGAAGATTCGAAACATGCTTTAAGAGATTCATCAGCAATTTTGATTCAACGAAATATTCGAAAATTCTCTGCCGAAAAAGCATTTGAAAAGAAGAAACAATCTGCAGTAAAAATTCAATCCGCTTTTCGGGGATGGAATGCACGGTATTCAGAATATTTAAATAGCTATTTTAAAACACAAAAAAATTTAGAAAAAAGGCGGAAAACTTAAAAGAAGAAGAGCTTCGACAAGTTGAAGAACAACACGCAGAAAGTCCAATTTTACAAGAATCTGTCATTGCCGCCGACAAACAAATCGATATCTTTGTAACTGAAAAAATTGCACCTTCTGCTCCTGTTCAGTGGTATGAATTACCAGAAGAAATTAATACAGTGTTAAATCAGGAAGCAATTAATCTTCCAAAGGTTAAAACAATCACAAATTATTTGCCTCTAAAATTACAAGCTGATATTCCAACGGTTGAAGCTTTAACAATTGAAGAATTTGCTGAACTTAATTTAAAAGTAAAAAGTGAAATTTTTTGAAATTTTTTAAGCAATTTGGTAATTTTAGAATCACATTCTTGAAGCTCGTCGTGAACCTATTTTAACTCCTTTTTTGCCAAAAGAAAGGGAAAAAGATTTTAAACTCTCATGTGATATATTCAAATTAATTTTGCGATACATGAATGATACAACGATGACGCCTGGGCAGCGTTCAATTTTAGCCAAATACATTATTCAACAAGGTATTGAAGTTCCCTCACAACGAGATGAAATTTTTATGCAACTTTGTAATCAAACATACAATAATCGAAACCCTGAAAATTCAAAAACTGCTTGGAATTTAATTTTAATGGCAGTGAATAGTTTTCCGCCAGGAATTCTAATCTTTCCAATGATTAAAGAGTATGACTTTGTTTTTGTTGCAATTATTTAGCCTTATTTTTAAGCTATTTTGAAAAACAACCTGAGCCATTAAGCACCCATCTCCTTAATGGACTTTTCCGTTCTCTTCGACACAATGATACTAATCGAAAACGTACATTTGCATCAACAACTCTTGAACAACAAGCTTATCACCGACGTCAAACTCCTGTTGTACAAGTCATTCTTCCAGATGGCGATTCAATTGACATTGAAGTTGATGCCTGGAGCACCATTGAAGAAATTGTTGAGCGTGTGCTTCGTTTGCGGGGTTTAATCGATTCCGAAGGTTGGGGCCTAACAATTGATAATGGCGAAATCAATAGTGTTGTGCATGGTCAAAGTTTTTTCTTTGATGCAATTTCGCAATTTGAGATACCATCCGTCCCACCTGAAGATTCACCATTCTTAAATTTTCGAACAATTTCAAAATCAAAATCTCAGCATAAAAGTAGGTCAACACCGGAAGAAGAAACAAATAGTAAGTTAATGATCTTCACACTTCATCTTCTTTTTGGATAAAGCTTGAGAAAATCCAGTTATTCTCCCCCTTTTTGCTTTTTTTCATGTTTAATCGAAATCAATTGGCTTTGTCTCTCTCTCTCTCTTTCTCCTTCCCATCTTAAGTGGTTTTCGCACACCACTAAATTCAATAAGACAAAAAAGTGGTCTTGCTGAAGTTTCTTTTTGGAAACAAATCAAGCTTAATGATAGCATTTCAGTGAGAAACGCTCCGAGCGTTATGGAATCTCCGAGTCCTAAACCAAATAATGGCATTTTGGTAAGTTAATTTGAGGGGAAATAATTTTTTTTAAAAAAAACTTGATTACTGTATTTTTAGAAATCAACCAGTAAACAACGATTAACCCCAGAAGAATATGCTAATATGAGTGTTGCCAGCAGAATTCGAAACATGAAAATACCTGGAAATAATGGGGATGTCAATAAGTTTTTGGATGAAGTTTTTGATCAAGTAAAAAAATTTTCCCTTTATCCAAAAGGTTACAAATATATTTAGGCATTACCTTCAAATGAGGATCATTCAACAAATTTAATTGCTGCCAGTATTAAAGGGGGCGCAGGTCCAGATCCTTATTATCAAGGTCGGCCAACTGAAATTTATCGACGTGCTCCTGCATCTCCTCGATATAATGGTGCTGTATCAGATGTTTCAGGTACCACTGCTTTGACAATGATAACACAAACTTAATTTTAATATATTTCAGATAGACGACATGTCCCATCTGGTCTTTCATCTAGCATTAATCTATCAGCAGATGATGGTCGAGATTCGCGATTTTCGGGCTCTTTACCTCCATCTCGTCAATTATTTTCGCCTCCTCGAGTGAGTAAAACACAAAAATGAAAAAAATGTAAACAAAGTAAAAGCAATATTTTTAAGAGCAATAACATGTATCTTCCTGAAACACCTTCACCTCCACCAACTAATGAACGAATTTCAAGGTAAATGTTATAATCCATCAACTTTTTTGATAACACTTTTTTCGTCACTTTATCAAACTTTAAGTTAAGCTAAAAAACAGTGTTTTTTATTTTTGTTTAAAAGGAAACATGTTTGATGAATGTTAGAAAAGTTGCAAAAAAGTGCTAAAATTATATGGTTTTTTTAGGACATTAATGAATGACGACAGAATTTCAAAGGAAAATCAAGAGGTAAGCCTTTCGTTTTTTCCCTATTTCTTTACAAAGCTTTTCAATCATTTTTTAGGACATTTATCTTTCAAGGCCTTCCACAACCATGCAAATCGTAAAACATTTGTATAATTTTTCAATGTTTATTTAATTTTATTTTAGCGTACAAATGATCGCGCTCGTACTCCAACAAATATGATGGAGAATTCACGCCTTGGACAAATTCAACCAACTTCACAACATGCTCGATTTGTTGGAAATGGTAATAATGGTGTTTCAACGATTAATAATAATCGACAAAATGGACATCAGCCTTCATTTGGACGTCGAAGATTTGAATCCCCTGCAGCGGAAAGACGGGCTCGAGCATTAAGCAATCGATCGAAAAGTACTCCACGAGGATTTACAAATGGCGACTATCCTGCACCAGTTCTTCCGCCACCTGATTATGACCTGAATGATACATATACAATTAAAAGAGGACCCCGACAATTGCCAAATAATAATTATCCCCGATCTGTTTCATCAACCCCAAGAGCTGCAAGAAATGGATTTGTTAAGACAGAAGAATCACCAAGATTTGCTCGACAACAATCATATGATTTAGGTTCACCTCATTACTTGACAGGTGATGCAAGAAGAAGTCCATCAAAGCATTCCCCGCATTTCTTGGAAAATATTGATCTTCAACCACGAAGTCCAATTCATTCATACAGAAATGATACAATTAATCGTAGTCGGGCATCTGCAGAACCAACGTATTTTGAAAATCGAACTTTATCCAGAAATGGAGGTGCTAATGGAACATTGGCACGAAAAACACCAGATTCCATTTTATCGAATGGTCATCATCAGATGAATGAAAGTAATGGAATTTATTCTCGTGATATGAATAAAAGTTATCATGAACCGTCAATTTCTGGACCACCAAAATCAGCAATGTCATTGATAAGTGCAAAAAGTCAAAGTAGTTCAAATATTCCGGCAACATGTTTTATCAGTGAACCTTGGAAACTTATTATTCGTCGGGAAGTCTTTTTCCCCGGGGAAACCTTGGATGACATTGACTCAATTGACCTTGTTTTTTCACAAATTATTTCGGATTGTCGAAAAAATAAGCCTCATAGAATTCGTCATTTTGAGCGTGATCGAATTAATTCAATATTAAGTTAGTTTACCCTTAGGGGGTTTGGGTTATTAGGTGTGTAAAAAATGTATAACTTTTAGACAAATATCGTGTACCCGTTGAATCGTTGGATAAACCAAATGAAGTATCCATTGAAGTAAAACAAGATATTATCAGTGAAGCTCGAAAATGGCCTTTATATTTTTCTCGAATGTATCCAGTTATTGAAGAACGAAATAATGAAAGAGTTTTCATGATTTTGGGTATCAGTGAAAATGGTATCAGGCTTATGACAAGAAATGTCGAAAATGTTAATGATCCAATGGTACCACAAGCCCATTTTGAGTTTGTTATTTTTGTTTTCATTTTTACTCCATTTGTTGAAAAACAAATTGTTTTCAGTTTTGTAAACATTTTTGATATTCATTTTGAACCCCCAACCACGATTAAAATTCTTACGAAACAAAAAGGTGTTACACTTTTAACGTGTAACATTGCCCGACAAGCTGTTGAATTTATTCATCGCTTTTTGGATTCCACTCCCAAAGTTTGTTTTTTTAATTGCTTTTAGTAATGAATTTTCATTTTTAATTAATTTTTTAGCAAAAAACATTTGTTATTTCAATTGCTGATTATCGAATTAATCAAAACAATCATTTAAGTTTCCATAATGGTGATATAATTCAAGTTATTAAAATTCCAAATAATGAAAACCCACCAGGAGCAGGAAATTGGCTTTATGGAAAAATTGGAAACCGTTTTGGATGGTTCCCTGCTGAGTATGTGCAACCGACATCAATGGAAAACGATGTATGCAAAATTGATACACTAGTTTTTTATACATAACTTAAAAATAAAACTTCTTTTTAGTATGCCTCAGAAATTTATGCCCCTCCTTCAGCTATAAATAACAGTACTTTTACAATGCCCCCACCACTGCCAGCATCATCTCAGCCAATGCATTATCGAAACAATAGTGCTATAATCTATGGCACCTTAAATGGTGGACCAGAAAATGTTGGTTTAATTTTTTTGCTTAAACTTTCAACAAAAAAATTGCAAAAGAATTTCAAAAATTTTATATAGTTTTCTTTCTTTCGTTTTTGATAACGCCTTCAGGAAAGTAATTAAATGGTCAACCTATAAGGTGAAATTAATGATACCCTTTTTCTTTTTCCTTTCTTTCCTTCTGCTCAATTTGCAATTTAACGTGTTTTTTTCTTCTTTGCAGTGAATCGGATACTCGTGCATCAGAAGTTTGATATAAGAATTTGTCCGTTTTTATTATTACAGTGAAGGGAAAGAAAGTGTTACGACGATACTGATTATGATGCACCACCCATCAGATTCTGACACTCGTATTCTTTCTTATAACGGACTCTAGAAATGGAAGATGAAGAAGAAGAAAGAGACAGAGAGAAGTGTGAGAGAGAGAGTACAAAGCTGTTTGTTGAATGTCAACAATGAGGCCACAATCAGACGTTTATTCGTTTCATCTTCTTCTTCTTATTCTTTTTCCGTCTTCGTATTCTTATTATTTCTGTATATAGAAGGGGTCTTCCATCAAACCTGTTTCTAACAAGGCCGATCATCGATGTTGTCTTCTTCTTTCGGCAAAAAAACCAAAATCAGCTCCCTCTCAATTTTTAAACAACTTTTTTTTCTTCGTAAATACTATCGAGCGCTCCTTCATTTCTTTTTTTTTTTGCAAATGGCTACTGCCTTTTTAGAAAAAAAATGAAAGTTAAAAAGCAGTATTTGCCGCACAAATTTTGGTTGATTGGAATTTCATTTCCTAGGGTAATAACGTTTTTGATTTCTTGTTTTTTCCGCTCGCACATTTTTTTGTTTACAACTTTCTTGTTTAAGGTTAAATGAAAACCCTTTTTATTTCTCTTTCTATCAATAATTTGATATCGCGTCTTTGTTGAACTTCTTCTTTTTTTAAATTATTACTTTTACACCTATTTTAGTTCACCTTTAATATAAATCTTTTGAACGAAGTTTATTGTTGAAAACTTTGGGAGTTTGTGGTCAAAGGGAATATGGATTCCTCGTATCGTCGATCACGTTCACAATCACGCTTTCCCCCAATTGATGAACATCCTGGAGGTTATCCTACTGGACAACCGTTGGATAATTCACATCGCTCAAAATCGTTGGATAATCGACGAGACTTTGTACCTGAAGATGATTATGATCCATATAGATCGATTGAAAGAAACTCAACTTTTCATGCTTCACTAGGTGGTCATCGACAACCTCGTCGCGATCAATATGATAATCAAAATCAACGTGGTGGTGGAGATTTTTTTAATGAAACAATTACAATTCCATCAGCCCATGCAAAAACAAATTCTAAATTTGATAGCCGACAAAGAGATGAAGGAGCAGATGATGACTGGACAAGTTATGATCGACAAGTTCGATATCACACTGAACGAACAGCATACCCTAGTAGAGCCCCTCAGCCACTTTATTACGATAATTATGGATATCGTAATCAAATTCAAGCTCCACCACAAGAACTTTCGCCACGTTCTGCAATTTCAAGATATCCTGAATCGGATCTTTATGACAGACGATATGATCGAAATTATCAACAACAACAAACGCATGATTACCGTAACGAAAATGAAGGAAGACTTCGAGCACATGGACATTTTGCTGCAGATGGATATGGTGAAGAAGAAGAATATTTAACAAAAGAAAGACAAAGTAATATTGGTGGAATTAATAGAGGGGCTATGAATGAAAGTGCAGGAGCAGCTGCAGCAGTCGCCGCCAGTGGTCGCAGTGCTGCAGGAGGCGGTGGTGGCGGAGGTCATTATCGTCATCATCACGAATCATATTCTTACGGTGGTGGTGGTGCTGGTGGTGGCGCCAGTGGTGGTAAAGCACATTATGGCCAAACAAATGGATATTCACAAAATGCATTTTCACAATTTCGTGAAAAGCGTTCTGGTGGCGGCTTCTTTGGAGGTGGCCGTTCAAGAAAAAGTGGTCCAGGTGGTGTTGAGCCAAGAGAAAGAGTGTATCATCGAATTCATTGTTGTTGTTTCTCATTTAAATGGCCTCCATTTGCATATGAAGAATGTGAACCTCCTCGGCCAATGTACTTGTCACCCCCGCCAAAGGGTTCACCAATGCCTTCTCGTCATACACTTCCCCCACCTCCTCCTCCACAATATTAAAATTTTATCTAATAAAAACTACAGCTTTCAATCATCAGCTTGCTCAAAAACATTTCAAAATTTATTTCTTTTGCAACTTTTATTCATCTATTTTAAAGACACATTTAAATCTCTCTTTTTTATTGTAATTTTGTCTGTGATTTTTTTTATCAAAAATTTATTATAAAAATTTATCGACACATTTAATTGACATAATTAAACTTTCATTTAAAAAAATAAATAATACCTTCAGGTTTATTCAAATTGGGAAGATCAAAATTTATATGGTGCTGGATTAAATAATGAACGGCTTACAATGACTGAATTTGCAATGAGATATTTTCGACAACCTAAAACCTCTGATTTTGGTTCATTAACTTTGAATCGAAAACGAAAAGAATGGACTTGGCAAGAATTAACAGATAAAGTAAAATACACAAATAAGCCAATTTCTCATTCATTAATTCGACTTGAAAATAATGAAATTGATAAATTAGCTGTTGATATGTTTGCTTGTAAGATTAAATTGATTTAATTTAAAAGATTTTCACAAATATGGAAATCTCTTTTTTAGCTGTATTGAGATATATGGGTGATTTGACATTAAAACGCGGTCAAACAATGACTGATTGCGTTTATGAAATTTTATCAGCTTGTCATAATTATCCTGCTCTAATTGACGAAATTTATTGTCAAGTAATTAAACAAACAACAACAAATAAAAGTTCAAAAGCAGAAAGTCTTTTACTTGGTTGGCGGCTTTTTACGATTTTAACCGCCTATTTTGCGTCATCCCCAACATTACAACCATATTTAATTAAATATTTAAATGAAATTGCCAATGACCCACGACGTCCTTTCAATGGAACAGCAAGCCTGTGTTTGCTCAATTATCAACAAACATTGAAATATGGAGGACGCAAATTTATTCTAACTGCAGCTGAAGTGGAAGCAATTACGGTAGTTCTTTAAAAGTTGAAGCAATCGTTAAAAATGAAACTTTTTATAGAGTGGTAAAAATGTTAAGCGTCAAGCATTTGAACTTCCAGGTGGACAAAAGCGGTTTATCAGTACTAAAACAATTACGGTTGCAGAAGAAGTGATTAAAGAATTGTGCACAGAAATGAATGTTTGGAGTGATGCAGAACAACATGAATTTGCCCTTTGCTATATTTTAGAGAAAGGTATAAAATTAGAATGTTTAATGTTTAATTAGAAAAATATACATTGCAGACAGCACTCTTCGAGTACTTAGCAATGATGAATACATTCTTGACATAACTTCTGAATTAGAAACGCGTAATGAAAAGTTTATTCTAATTTTAACCCGAACTGTTTGGATTCATCCAATGCGGGAAGACAATGACCTTTATATTGATGTATTATTTTTCCAAGTTGTTCCGAATTATATGGCTGGATTATTAACAATTATGCCAATAAACAAAAGCAATCAATTATCTGCTAAAACTTTAGTACACATTTTTATTCGTTTACCGTAACAATCTAAAGTTGCTTTCTTCAGGATGATGCCGCTGCTTTGGCTGCGTTATTGTTTATGGCAAGTACGAATGATCCAGAAAGTTTCAATGAAACATTGGTGCCAACAATTGTTCCTCGAAGTGTCCTTGAAAGGGCAAACTTATCTGCGTCAAATTGGTTTGACAGAATTAAACAAAAGCTGGCCGTTTATCCAAAACATTATTATGGCAATATTGCAAGATTGGAGTTTTTGAGTAATTTATTTAAAAAAATTAAGCTTGATTTAACCGAAAATTTAGAATTTATTGAAAAATGGCCTTTATATGGTTCATCATTCTACTTTGTAAACAAGTGCAAATATGCCGAAAAAACCTTCAAAAATCCAGTTGTTGCTATTAACAAAGATGGTGTTAAAATCCTTGCATCCACAACAATGGAAACTATATGGAGTTGCAAATTAAATGATGTATGCCTCATTTTTGACAGGAGTGTTTGTTTAATAATAACATTGTAAAATTACAGATTCGTTCATCTCGAAAATATACAATTAATGGAAACGGTATTTTGGATGTCAACATTGTTCAAGAATATGATAAGAAGACCCCTGAATCCAAATTAAGCATTGACACAGATTCGGTTTGTTTTGTAATTTTAGTATTTTTAGGTAATTACAAAAATTTTAGGGATCAGAAATTGCTCGAGTTATTGGACAATATGTTTATTTGAATAATCAAAAAGCACAGTATATTGTAAATTCTCGAAATTCTAAACAAGCATAATCCTATTTTTTTAAAAATGCTTTTGAAATTTTTTTATGTAATTGATTAACATTCCTTTTTTACCACAGAGTATTTGTCCTTTCTATATATTAATAATTTAAAAAAGAGAGAGTATTAATAAATTATTAATTAAAAACCCAAAAAAATACAGGTGCAACACTTTACATTGACACTTAATGTCTTTAGACGAAAATGTTTACATAGCAACAGCAATAACGACCGGTTAAAAATTTGACAAAAAGTCAAAAACTTTTTTTTGATATAATTCTTTAAATTAAAAGTTTTTGTATAGGAATGAGTAGTAGTAGTAATATACAGAAGCGATTAATTATTGCTCGACATGGTGAAAGAGTTGATTTCTGTTTCAATGATCATTCACATTGGACTACAAAGGTCGTTGATTCAAGTGGAAGATACCGTCCATTCAATTTAAATATACCAAGGAATTTACCAAAACGTGCAAATGGTGTTGCAGGATTTCGAACAGATACACCTTTAACAGAAATCGGATATTTACAATCAAAATTAATTGGTTATTAATTTTTGTTTATTTTTTTGTAACAATTTATTTGATTTGTTTCAGGACGAGCATTTCGCGATAAAAATATTAAATTTGATATTGTATTTGTTTCACCTGCTTTGCGATGTATTCAAACAGCAATTGGAATTTTGAAAGGTAAATAATAATAAAAAAATAAATAGAATTTAGCACTTTTACAATAAAAAAATGTGATTATAGGAATGAATGCAAATCTAAAGTTAAACATTGAACCAGGATTATTTGAATGGTTACAACTTTGCCGGAATGTACTTCCAAGTTGGATGACAAGCGACGAACTCATTGAAGCAGGTTATCCAATTACATCGGATTATAATCCAGTTTTTAAAGTTTCTGATTTGAATTTATCAGAAAGTTTAAGTGAATATTATGAAAGATCATACAAAATAACTAAAACTTTATTTGAAAAATCTCGTCATCGTAAATTTTTCTCGTTAAATCTGTAATCAAAAATTTCAAAATTATAATTTTTCAGAAACAATTTTGTTTGTTGGACATGGTTCTTCGCTTGATGCTTGTACAAGATTGATAACAGGTGGACAAAGTCGTAATACGAATGACTTTTATGATATCCTTCAAAGAACTCCATATCTTTCAACAATTCAATTAAATGATAACGAAAAGAAATATGAAATTGCTGGGTCTCCAATTCCACCTTTGAAGCATTCTGTAAATAATGAATATGATTTTAAAATTGTTCACAAATATGCATGATGAGCAATAATGTAGCAAGCAATTATGAGAAGAGAAAAACATATGGATATTCTTTCATTTTATATTTTACGGATTTTAATGTTTAAAACACTTACAAACAGTATTTAAATATGCAAAAAAGATGTTTGTGCTTTCTGAGATTTCGTCTAGAATTTATGATACAAAAAAGATATAAATAATTTCAAACTATATTTTGTTTAAATGATACAGCACATTTTTGAGATTTTTATTTGAACTTCATGAGTATCAGTTTGTCAATAACAAAATAACAAAAGAAAATGAATAAATAAAATAATTTGATTTTAATTTGGATTCCGATTTGGTGTTGAAACAAGGACGACTGAATCACCACGAATAAAAAGGAGTGGAATTTCACGAGTTGTAGTTTTGACAATTTCTTCTGTACTATCTGGATCAGTTTCAGTTGTGGTAATTGTTTCGACGACATCACTCAATACCATATTTAAATGCTGATCAAAACTTTGAAGAATTCCAGTTAAATGACGTTCTGTACGCATTTTGACCATAACATGTTCATTCAAAGCAAATCGAATAAAATCTATTGGTTCTTCAATATTGGTAGTCTAAATTCAAAAATTTTATTAAAATCATTTTAAAAATATTACTCACCAAATCACCAAGAGCTTCTCCGTTATCATAACTCATCTTGGAATTCAGAGAACGTGCTAAAAAAGGAAGTTTAAAATACAGTGATAATGCTGTTATAAAAAGAATTGCATATGTTTTCACGAATAATAGATTTTTAAATAATGCTCAACGAAAATATAATCGTTAGTTAGTTCCGGAACTAAGTGTCGCTGCGACACTTAGTTCCCGACTGTTAGTTCCGTCATATATATAAAAATATCAGTCTTAACCTAATAAATTTTCGAAAAAAATACCAAAATTTTATTATTATTTAAAGTTTTAACAACCTTGTTTATAATAAAACAAATTTGAATTTTTTTTGATTAATAAATTGAAATTTTGGTTCAGGAAATTAGAGATGGTTTTTTTGAGAAGTGATATATTTATGATAAATGATAATAAAATCGCTAAACAAAATTCTATTTAGACAAAAATTTAAGCGCTAAATCCATCCTTTTTTCATTTAGAGGAAAATCACAATCATTGTATTTTTTTGCTCAAAAGATGAGACAACGAGAAATCAAATTAATATCTTATTAAAAAAATATTGATATTTTTACATATATTATTAAACGGAGCAAACAGTCGGGGGACTAAGTGTCATCATTTTTCCATGCTCAACGGCACATTAACGACCAGCAAGAAAATTTAGTTTTAAATTAACGAAAAAAGATACAAGAAACGAGATAAATTAAATGTGAAAGAGTATGAGCATTGGCAAAATGATCATTTTATACTTTATAGTTTCATCTACAAATGATAAAATAAAAGATACACTCAGAAAAGAAGGGGATTCCATAACTCGCCCATACAGCGCCGCAACTTGGGGGAAATTGAGGAGGGGGAAAACCGAAAAATCGACGTATAGCTACCTGTGGAACTTTGTCATTCGTCACATTTTGCCAAAAAATCGAAAAAATCCGAAAAATCAACGTATAGCTATACGTCGAATTTTTTTCGACTTTCGCCTGAGAGGGGGGGGAAATTCCCCCTTTTCCCCCCCCCCCAAGTTGCGGCCCTGCGCCCATAACTAGGGGTGTGCACATAAATAATTTTAAGTTTTTATAATATCCCGGTGCATACAATTTATTTTTACACAAATTATATCTTAAATCATAGCTTTTTACATTCTTTACCACCTCCAAAAAAGAAAATAAAAAAACATGAAAATTACTTGGAGAAATCAAAATTAAAAAATCGTTTTCTTTTCCTTATAAAAATCGTTGATGACGTTAATTAGACTTCTCAGGGCATCTGAGTTACGCTGAGTTACATATGTTATTCTCCATAAAAAACTACATCGTTTAAAAAAAGAAAGAACTTATCCAAAAATAATGCCACAACAATGAATGAAGAAAAAGCAAATACGTTTATAAAAGGATATGCACACCCCTACCCATAACTCTTCCGTAAAAATTCCAAAGAGTTATGGAATAGTTACAGGAGAGTTATGAAATGCCTTTTCGTGGCGGTACCATTTTTTTACACAGACCTCGAAATATGAAAGTTTTTTTAATTTATTTTTTTTAAATTTCACTGATAATTATCAGCTACCGCCAAAATTTAAATATGCAAGCTTTTTTTAAAGCTTGGATATCATGCAAGTCCGCCCGAAGGCTGATTTGCATAAAGCAAACATAATCCAAAATTTAGTAATTCAGCGAGGCAAAGAAAAAATACACACAGCAACCCAGACTTTTAAAAAAACCTGAGAAAAAGAAAAAAAATGCATGCTTTTGTACTCACTTGCCATTGGAGATACATTACGAAGATTACCTTTACCAAAAATTTGTGCAGAAGTAGTTGGAGGACGTTTATCATTTGATGAACCCAATTGATTAGGGTTAAGTAATTTTTGGGAAGTTGTAAACTGCATAATAGCTGGTTCAGATTCATCATCTGTTTGTTGCCTTGGAAATTCAAATGGATCCTGAAATTAATATATTTAAAAAATCTACTTTAGTTCGATTCTATTTTAAATTGACTAACCAATGCTGAATTTATTAATACTTGTTTTTGTCCTTTGATCAAATTCTTTGGCAAGCCTGCATTTTTATCGGATGTTACAGTATCTTCTCCTTCAATAGAATTCTCATAAGCGGCAATATGAAGGGATAAAGTGCTGCTGGTTTTTGGTGCTTTAGAAGAATCATTTTTCCACCTCTTTGTTTTAGCATTCTCTTCAGCTTCATCAAATGCAGTAAAAGATTTAAATGGTTTTGGATGTAAATTATTCGATGATGATTTATTCCATTGACATTTTCCATCATTAAGAATTTGTGAATCTATTTTTAATGTTGCTGCAGTTCTTCGATAACTTTTGAGATAATCTCCAATTTTAAAACTTCACTAGCCAAAAATTCTTCTTTACTGTACAGTAATTTTTACAACTTGAACTACGAATTTATTGTTTTTAAAGAACTGCAGCATTTATTTTTTACCAAATTCTTTGCTTTTACTGATTGATTTGCTATTTGAATGAACAAGCGAAACATTGAAACATTTATGATTTTGATTCAAATTGAAACTTGAAAATTGATTCTTTCCATTAACATTTTGAAGAATTGATTGTTCCACAAACTTATCTTTTGTTGTCATGTTCTAAATCTTTTTTTTACAAAACCGTTTAATTCAGTATAAATCAGTAGCAAACGAAAAGAAATAACGATATTTATAAATTCAATGTTTTAAAAGATTTTATAAAAACTTCTTTTGCAGAATGATTGCGAAGAAATACAAAAAAGGACTCGTCAATAGTCTAGAATGATGCAATATTAATATTTTTTATTCAGAGAAAAATACACATTGCCTTTCCCAATAAACATTTTTTTATGAAAAAAAAATTTATAAAAAAATTGCAAGTCAGAGAAATTTAAAAAACCAGAAATAAAACAGTTCAACTTTATTATATTACAGACAAAAAAAAGAGAACAACTCAAAATCCCATATTTGTAAGTTCTTGGTAAAGGCTTTTATCCAATTCATCTTCACGGAATTCTTTTCTTGGTAGACGCATTGCAGGATCCGTAACGGTTTTGGGATTATTTTTTTGGTTCACAGCATTTAAATTTTGTTCAGTTGTATCACTTTGTATTTTTACAAGATTAGATTTTCGAAGTTGCTCAATATCATGCTTTGATAATGGTCTTTTATCTTCATTCGGTAACGTTTCCTTTGGAAGTTCAGAAACTTTGCATGGAAAATATTGGAAGCGAAGTTTTCGAAAATCTGATGTAGTTAAAGGAATTGAATTTTTTTCAGCATTTTGAATCATATTTTGTAATTCGGTAATATATTTGACAGTTAATAACGGAGAAGTATAATATCCATCTCGTTGAGCATTATTAATCGCATTCCGACGAATTTTTCTTAAAATTTGTTCATTTCTTGAAATTGGTTTTCTAACAACTTTTTTCACCATTTTGGGCTTCTTTAATGCATTTTCAGACATTATTCTCGAAGCTTTCTTCTTTGCTTTTTCATCTTCATAGAATTTAAAGATATTCATTCTTTCAGTTGGTTCAGTTTTCTTCTTTTCTCTTGCTTTTTTCTTAGCTTCTTCTTTTTGTTTTTCTTGACGAGCTTGAATTTTTGCCAATCTTTTTAATGCTTTTCTGAGCTTATATTGTTTGGAATCTTTAACATTTGGTTTCGAAGTACCTTTTGAAGGATTTTCTTTCTTCTTTGCTTCACCAGGTTTTTCATTTTTCTTGGAAGCTTTTTTCTTAAACATTTTTCTTAAATCTTTCCATGTCTTTGATTTATTTTCTTCAACAGTTTTAACCTTTTCTTCTTCAATCTTCTTTTCTGGCACTTCTGCATTTTGATTTTCCTTTTCTTCAACCTGCTTTGGTTTCGGTTCTTCTTGTGCTCCAGGCGGCTTTTTTAAAGCAGATTTTAACGGTTCTTCTGGATTTTTTGGAGGTTCCTTTTTGTGCACCATCTCCCTTGGTCTTCCAAAGGTAACTACAGATTTGATTGGAGGTTCCGGGTGACGTAGTTTTTTTCCCAGTAGTGGCATAATTTTAACGACTGGTGGAGATCGCGGTCGTTGAAACTTTTCAGTTTCCATTTCTTCACCAAGTTGGCCTTCATTTGTTGTTGATGGTTGTTTCTCCTTCTTCTGATCGTTTTTATCATCTTCTTTCTGCAATTTGTCTTTGGTTGGTTCATTTGGTTTAGGTTTATCCTTTGCAGATTTCTCTTTTTCTGGATGATCTTTTGAAGGTTGTTGATCCTTTTGTGAAGACTGGGAAGGCTTAGGTTGTTCAGATGGTTTAGAAGGCTTTGAAGGTTTTGGGGAAGGCTTTGGTTTTTGTGAATGTTCTTTAACAACTTTTTGTTTTTCCTTTTTGACTGGTTTTGAAGATAGTTTAGGGATTGCACCAACAATTTTAGGAAGATCATCCGGATTCATCTTTGCAATGGCATCTCTGACTTCTGCTTTCTTTCTTTTATCTTCAGCTATTTTTTCTTTCAACTTCTGAATTTTTGCAGGATCAACAAGCCGTTTTTCAATTGGAGGTTTCTTTTTAGACTTTGAAATTGGAATATTTTCAGCAATTTTCAATGAAATCTTCTTTGATTCCACTTTTTCGGAATCTTTGGTCGGCTTTGAAGGAATTGGTTTCGCTGACGACTTTGATTTCTCTTTAATTTTATCTTTCTTTTTCTTTTTATCCTTTTTCTTGTCTTGGCTTTTATCCTTTGATTTAGCTTTTGAGCCAGGCTTCTTCTTTTTTGCTTTTGATTTATCTTTCTTTTTCTTTTTATCTTTCTTAACTTTTGGCTTTTCTTCTGATTTTTGTGGCTTCTTTTCAACGGGAATGGGAACATCTTCAACTAAAACATATGACAGTCATATATCATTTATCTATGAAAAGTTAATAACACTTACTCTCACTTTTAATTAAAGGGGGTCCAATTAATTTATCCAAAAATTCATCTTTCATTTGAATCTGTTGTAATAGATCGCCGATTCGTTGTTGTTGCTCTTCACGAATATCATTAATTTTTGGTAACTTTTTAAATTCGGTTTTAAAACCTTTTAAAGTATCTTTCAAGTCTTTAATAGTTTCAACCATTTCACCATTTACACTGTCTTCCGAACATCTAAAAGTTTAATTGTGATATTTCTATGGGGACAAGTATTTTACCTTTGTAACAAATTATGTACATTTTTTCTCAATTTTAAAAATTGCAGAGCAATAGGTTTTAATGATACTTCTTCCAAGGGTATTGCAGGTTTTTTTACAGGTCCAGCAGCACGGCGTCCAAATCGAGTTTTGGTTTCCTGTCGTGGTTCTGGTGGGGGAGGTGATGTTGGTGCCACTAATGGCATTTTAGCATCTGTTGCCATCTTTTATTAACTAATAATAAAGCAATAAGACAATTTGTTCATTGAAAGAAAAATGCATAAAATTTTCTGGCAAATTTGATTCGTTTTGTTTTGGCATTGGGTACCGTTTTGAAAAAAGTCATTAACAAAGTCGTTATTTTGATATAGCCAATAATAGTATTTTTCCCTGGATTATTTTATTCGATATCTAGATCACTAATTTTTTTTAAAAATTTATCAGTATATACATGTAGATCAATGAAGTAACTTCAATGTTTCTCTTTCTAACAATGTGTTATTGATAATAAAACTACAAGAGTTGTTTTTTGTTTAACGATTTTACAGTAACTTAATGTGTGCTTAAAATAAAAATATCACCCTCGGACTTTAAATTATTATTACAAGATCTTTAAAAAGTCATTTTGTGGTTACTGTATCGGTCACAATAAAAAAATAATCTTTTATTTAAAAATTTTAAACAACTTTGAATGTCAAGAAAACCCTTTGGTAAAAATAAGCACGTTATACACAAATAATTCACTAACACAAACAGAATAATTTATGGAGCAATTCTGCGACGTCGATGATGTCCACCGTAAGTGCCAGAAGGATCATAATCTTGTGCTTTTTCAATTGCAGTATCAAAGAATTTCGTAATTGTCATTCGTTCAGTTGATCCTGCTAAAAGATTTTGTCTGCAATCAAGATTGATAATGAATGTTCGCATTTGACTTTTTAATTTTGTAAGTTTTGTATCATTTCGAGCACGATTGTGATGACTATCATAATGACTGCCTAAAACCCTTAAGTTACACGTGTTTTTTAGACAATAAAGCTCACCAACAATAAGCGTAGGAAGTTGTTGATTGTGTTCATAATCGGTTATAAAAGTTACAGGTTGAGTTGGACGCGATATTTCTTTTTTTGCATATGGATTATCATAAAATAAATTAACCCATTGCATTAAATTTTCTTCACTTTTAGAATTTGATAAATCATGTACAAGAATTAATCCAATCGCATCATCCATAAAAATTTCACGTGCAGTTCGGCGATGTATTGATGCACCTCCAACATCCCACAATTCAATAACTTCTGTGCATTCATATGGTGTCCCAGCAGCAAAAGTATAACTGAATAATTCAATATTGCAACCAATTGTACTTTTATTTGGATGACCAGAATTTCCACAAAGAGTTGAAACAAAAGTAGATTTTCCAACACCAGTATCACCGAGCACAAGAATTTTATTTGCAGAATTCATAGACGACGAATAGATAGGTTTGGGACGCAGGTGACGAAGATTACGATTTTCAGTGCATCGAATATTCTAAAAAGAATTAAAAATATTATTTAAATTAAGCACATGATTAAAGATAAAATGAGACAAATTTATGCGAAAGTTATAATAAGAGCACAAAAGAAAAAAAGGCTCTGTTGCGGCTTCACTTATTTTGTTAAAAATTTGGCTTTTTATGGAAACTGAATACCACCCGAATCGCAATTTCGTTGCGAGATAGTTTCGGATTTACAAAAAATCTTGTCCACTACCGTATATTGCCTCAGACAGGAAGATTTCTACAGACAGCACAAGTGAATTTGAACATTTTTCTGGTTTCCTATCACCTTAAACAAGGCACCATGTTTCTGGTGCATTGACTTGATCTAATCGATTCAGGATGATAAAAATTTTTTTGTCTTATATTTTTTTGTTAAATTCCTTGTTTATTTTAACTAGACAATCAATATTGTTTAACTCAAGGTTTTAATTTACATCCATTTAATAAATAGTTGCAGTGTTGAAATATGGCATTAGCAAGGTTTTGATACGAGGGTATAAAAAGAGGCGATCGATGTAAAAAAGCATATGATATCAATCAAGCATTTTATTAAAGAAGGAAAGGAACAAATTCATATGAAAGACATAATAAAACCAAATTTTTATTTATCATTCTTTTATCACCTAAAATATTCTGTAATATTAAGTGCAAAAAACTTTATTAAGAGTACCTTAAGTTTAACAGAGCAACTTAGACAATCAAAAAGACCAAAATCAACGATTCTATTTAAATCTTCCAATTCAATAACATAATTATCACCACAACACCGACAAATTGGAATATCTTCCAAAGCGTCTTCAGCATTAGGACATGTGCTCAAGCACCAATGAAAATCGTCAATAATTCCAAATGCATCGTTAACACGTAAATTTTGTTCTTTCAACCACGAATCGTAAATTTTCTTTTGATTTGGATCTCTAAAAAAATTGAAAAATAAAAAACTGCGCCAAAAAAGTAATTTGAATTACCGTAAGACTTCGTATGCCTTTTGAAGAAGATTAAATTTTTCGAAATCTTTTGCACCTTTATCAGGATGATGAATTCTTAAGCATGCAAAATATGCTTGTTTCAATTCCTCATTCGTGGCAGATGTTGTTGTATTTAATAAATCATAATAGGATTTCATTTTCGATAAACTGAGAATCTAAAAAAACATTCATGCGGGTGACTTTTTAATTTTCAGCCTACTTTTTACTTGTGTTTTTAATTTGTTTCTTAAATAAATAAATTATTTTTTTGTTTTTTTTAGTTCAAACACTAACCAAATTGAGATAACTTTTCTTTTAATTAAAATTTGCTGAAATATACAACAAAATCTCCGAGAATTTACATTTAAAGAAAAGTTATCCAAGAAGTTTCAACTAACATGGAACAACCTCATTCATCTAATCCTGAACAAACACTTCATCCTGAATCAACCCATCTTCAAACTCAACATTATGCCGCACCTCATCAACAAAACCAATGTGCTGTTTTTCAAGTTAATGTTCCTGGTGTCGAAAATCCAAAAAAGCGCTTCTTCTCTCAAGCTGTAAAGTATAAAAGTCTTGAGCCTAATAATCCAAATGCTACAGTTGTCCTATCTTACTGTACTAGACTAAAAAAATTTCAAATAATTTCAATTCGTCGACGAAGAATGGAGGCATTTGATTTTATTTTTTCTCCTGTTCTATAAAAAAAACTTTCTTGAGTACTCGTTTGGTTCTTATTTGATGAACCCAATTGCTGAGGGTTAAGTAACTGTTGGGATGCTCTAAATTGCATTATAGCAGGATCAGTTACGTCATTTGTTTGTTGCCGTGGTAATTCATATGGATTCTGTAAAAGTTTGATGTAAAAAAATATTTAATATTTTGTTAAAAATTGCTTGAATAACTGATGTTGAATCATTGAATAGCTTTTTCCATCTTTCAACCAATATTTTTGATTCATCTCCACCAGGTAATTTATTATCATCACCATCAATTGAATTTTCATATGCCGCAATATGAAGGGATAAGGTGCTGCTGCGGCTTGTATTATTTAAAATGCTGTTATCTTTATTTGACTTCTTTTTAGAGTTTTCTCTTTCGTTTTCAACAAATGCAGGTTTATTGAAAGTTGTTTTATTCCGAGTTAATTGTAAATTTGTTTTTCCTCCACGTTTTTCATCAAAAAATGATACTGTTTTTTAAGTATTTTTGCAGTCCCTCAATATTTTTTATTCGGGCTTCTTTAGGATATTCTGTTAAAATATAAAAACTAGCTCTTTTAAATATTGAACAGAATAAAATTGTTAATATTCCGTTAGGACTGCAGATTTCTACCAGGATTTTTGGTATTATAAGGTGATTTGCTTTTCGAATGCACAACTGATGATAAATTCACACACTTTTGATTTAGATTTAAATTGAGATTTGAATATTGATGATCTTTATTATCTGAATGAGATTTCACAAAAAGCTGCTTCTTTTCATTCAAAAGCACATCTTTCGTTGCCATCTGAATTTTGTATTTTCAAATATTCTCAATCAAGCTCATTATATAAAATTAAAAAATGGATTCATATGTTTAAAAAACTAAATAGTAATCCGAGCATAACACGATTAAAATAATATGACTATATTAGAGCTCACAAAATAAATAAATAAAAAATTCAAAATGTTATTTGCAAAGAAGTTAAAAAATTCGAATTTCCCGCACTTTTTTCGGATTTGTTCCGATCGTGCTTAACTGAAATATACGAGTGCAAAGAAGGATTTAATGTTTCAAAAAATTAAGAATATGATATCAATCAAGCATTTTATTAAAGAAGGAAAGGAACAAATTCATATGAAAGACATAATAAAACCAAATTTTTATTTATCATTCTTTTATCACCTAAAATATTCTGTAATATTAAGTGCAAAAAACTTTATTAAGAGTACCTTAAGTTTAACAGAGCAACTTAGACAATCAAAAAGACCAAAATCAACGATTCTATTTAAATCTTCCAATTCAATAACATAATTATCACCACAACACCGACAAATTGGAATATCTTCCAAAGCGTCTTCAGCATTAGGACATGTGCTCAAGCACCAATGAAAATCGTCAATAATTCCAAATGCATCGTTAACACGTAAATTTTGTTCTTTCAACCACGAATCGTAAATTTTCTTTTGATTTGGATCTCTAAAAAAATTGAAAAATAAAAAACTGCGCCAAAAAAGTAATTTGAATTACCGTAAGACTTCGTATGCCTTTTGAAGAAGATTAAATTTTTCGAAATCTTTTGCACCTTTATCAGGATGATGAATTCTTAAGCATGCAAAATATGCTTGTTTCAATTCCTCATTTGTGGCTGATGTTGTTGTATTTAACAAATCATAATAGGATTTCATTTTCGATAATAAACTGATTTAAAAAACTAATATGTGCATTACAAAAATATAAACAAATATAATATACGGTAATCCAACAAAGTTAAAAACAATCAAAACATTTCAAATGACTAATTTGTTTTATTCAAAATAAATTAAAAAATATAGTTTTAAAGCAAAATTATGATAAGTTTTGTAACATTGATTTAATCGGGAGCTTCTATTGAACACAAATGAGAAGATGAAACTTTTTTACATGTGACAATTGTTCGGTCATTTGTATGTAACATGTAAACCTGTTCAGAAGTTGATGAAGGTGATGGTGATTGATTTACATGGGATGAAGCATTTATCTGGCCAGATGATCGTGGACGAGGGGGAGGAACATTTGAATCTGTTGCGTCTTCGCCAAATTTATAACTTATGTTTGCATATTGTTGCAAGCAAGTGAATGATTCAAATATATAATTGCAAAATGGTTTCCGCATACCGTACCACCAATAATTCCCTGATCTACTTCCAAATGATAGTAAAAGAGAAAAGAAGAGAGACATGAATAGCGGTGAAAATACCACAATAAATGGGACCTGCTCATCAGGATAATCATCAATAAGCTCAATTGCATCAAGCTTATTAGCTAACATAACAAAGAAAATTAGCAATGGAACTGTTAAAATAAAATGTGAAAGAGCATTAAATAGATGTGAACGCCGATGGGTATTAAGAAATTGTGAATGACGACCAAGAAATATTGCCAAAATAAGGGAATAAAATGTTCCAATAAAGCATAAAGTAAATAAAACCCAGCTTGGAACAAAAACAATTGTCCAACTCCAATTAAGGGCACTATCCAGTTTAAATGACACAAATACAAACTGAATTATACTTATCGAAAACAGCAATTCAAACTGAAATTCGGGGATATTTTACTATTACTAATACAAAGATGTGAACTGTACCTCAAATGTTTTATCATGCCGAATTGACCAAACTGATATCACCATTGACACAAAACTTAAAATAAATAAAGGAGTAAATACTACAAACCAGGATAATTGTTTTCCTTCAAACGAATCGCCCAAATCGAGCTTATATGAACATAATAACAAAAAACCGGTCAATATACAGTGTTCCATGAAAGAAAATACCATTGCGAAAAAATCATTTCGTGAAGTAAAATCTGTTCTGGGAGGGGGTCGAATAATAAAACTTAGAAAGCCGATGAAAAATCCACAAAAAACTATAAGCTCGCAAATCCATAATGGAACAAATGTGATAAAAAATGAAAAATTGACTAGATAATCTAACCGAAATGCTAAACAAACTGTAAATGATAATAAACAGGCATATAATACAAATTTCCTAAAAGTAGAAAACTCAAAAAATTATTAATAAACGGGACAATCACATACGACGCATTAAACTCGCTTAAACACGAGCGGCAATTAATTTCAATCATAAATGATGCATTTATGTTATCTGAAGCTCAAATATTATGCTAAAATTTTGTTTACAAAACAGTACAACCGGTATCAAAGGGATATCCCAAAGAATAATATTAAGATTTTTAAAAAATAAAAGATTATAAATATTGTTTATAATACTCGTATACAAAATCAAGGCACACAAGAGATCATTGCAAAAATGTTACAAAGTTTAAAAATACACAACAGAATCAAGTTCAAAGTTCATCATCTTCAAGTCGAATTCTCATAAATATTTCACTGAACTTTCTCATAACCCATGGAAAAGCAATATCAGCATATACCAGAATAGCGACAATACCAAGTGACATGAATGTTATAAACTAAAAAATAGAAAAATAAAAACGTTATGCATAAAAGTTAAAAACTTACTTTAATAGAATATGTTATAAATGAAATAAAAGTCCATACAGTAGGAGTTAAAATTAAAAGTGACCGGAAAAATCCTAAGATTCCAAAAGCAGGAAAAAGAGCAATCAAAACCACAGAAAAGATTAAAGAAATTGCCAACTTTGGTGGAAATAAGCGTGGAAGAAATGCCATTTTCTTGCTGAGTTAGTACTAAAAAATATGATTTAAAAGATATAAAACAATTGAATACAATAACCAAAAGCACGTCAAAAACATATAAAATAGACAAGCGATAAAGGCAAAAACAGCTGTTCGGAAACAACTGTGCCGGATTATTATTGTTAAAAACTTTATAACTCCAAATATTTAAAAAGTGGCATTAACCTGGGTTACTCTTATAATTTAATGAATCGTAAAACACAGAAATGTTGCTAGCAACTGCATGAAGCTTTGTTGAAGAAAACATATTATGTTTTTGAAGCGTCTCTCCGTTTTTAAACCTCCGACTTTCGTGTTCAGAGTTCTTAGACAGTTTTTTGAAACAGAATCTTTACAGTAACAACCATCAATAAAATTAGTCAGATTTTTTAAATTTATCAAATGTATCGGAAATTTTTGCGATAACACGTTTGTTGAAAAGTAACAATACTGCATCGTATAAAAATCATGTTAAAGAGGAAAATATTTTTGCCACTGTTTTTATCTATGATTTTTTAGATACATAATAGACTTATTTGGTTACCATCTTATCTTATTAACAAGCGTTTATTACAAGAGAATATTTTTTTATAAATGTTTAAGTATAATTTACGCATTTTTATTTAACATAAATTGATTTTTATCGACAAATATCATTTTATGAACTAACAAAATTTTGTTTCTTGTAATTAACTCATTCATCGGTAAATTAAAAAACTATCAAAAAATTTAGTTAATAAAAATAAAAATTAAACAAAAAGTTGCAAACACAAGAATGTACAAATTTTAGTGTGACAAAAAGCAGATGTGTTTTGAAACCCGCAGCGGGTGCACAAAATGATAATGACGTTATGCACAAATTTCATCATCAAGCAAAGGTGAAAGAAGAAGAAGAAAAAAAAAACTGATGGGCTTGAGTTACTTCAAACATGAAATATTTTTTAAACTCTAGGCATTAGTCTGCTGATATAAAAAAGTTTTAATTTTTTGTTTGCATGCTTTTTTTTCTCTCTATTAAAAATATTCATGGGTTTTGCTTCTTTTTAGGACCAAATCCGGCAAAACCAATTTTTTTTTATTGTTCGAACATTTTGTGCGTGCTTAACTCAGCAAAACAAGTGCCATTCTTTTTTGTATATTTAAAATTGTCGTATTTTTTTGTAGAAACCTGCCAATGGAATCTTTGATTCCAATCATCAGTAAACTTCAAGATGTTTTTGCAACTATCGGATATCGTGAAAATGAAGTTCAACTTCCTCAAATTGTTGTTGTAGGTTCTCAAGTAAGCGTTTAATTACTTTAACTTTGTTTACATTTAATATGTTTAGTCTGCTGGGAAAAGTTCAGTTATTGAAGGAATTGTTGGAAGAGATTTTTTGCCACGAGGAACTGGAATTGTTACTCGAAGGCCTCTTTTACTTCATTTGATTCATATGCCAATGGATGATTCAAAGAGACGCCAAGATGCTAGTATGTTTTAAGCTTTTCTCTACCCATAATCACTAACGTTTTAAGGATTTGCAAATGGTGATTGGGCCACTTTTGAACATTTGCCAGATGAAGTATTTACCGATTTTGAAAAAGTACGGGAAGAAATCGAAAAAGAAACAAACCGATTGTCTGGTACAAATAAGGTATTCTTATAGTGTTTTTTATTTATTCCTAACTATAAATAAAAAACATGTTTGCAGGGCATTTCTGTTATTCCTATTAATCTTAAAATATACTCTGCAAAGGTTGTAAATTTATCGTTAATTGATCTCCCTGGTATTACGAAAGTTCCTGTTGGTGATCAACCACCAGATATTGAAGTTTGTGTTTATTTATTTTTCATTATTAAACATTGGGATTTTAGATTCTCATTCGTGATATGGTAATGTCATATATTTCAAACCCAAATTCTCTTATTCTTGCTGTGACTCCTGCAAATCAAGATTTTGCTACTTCTGAACCATTGAAGCTTGCTCGGGATGTTGACAAAGATGGCAACAGAACTTTATGTGTTTTAACAAAACTTGATTTAATGGATCATGGCACAGATGCGATGGATGTTTTAATGGGAAAATTAGTTCCTGTAAAGCTTGGTATTATTGGTGTAGTAAATCGATCACAAGCTGATATTAATACCAAAAAACCAATTGAAGAATGTTTAAAAGATGAAGTTACTTTTTTGCATAAGAAATATCCTACACTTGCTTCAAAAAATGGCATTCAATTCTTGGCAAAAACTTTAAATAGAGTATGCTTTTTTATAGGTTTCCAAGTGTAATTAAAACGTAGTTTTTAGCTTCTTATGCACCATATTCGAGAATGCTTACCGCAATTAAAACTTCGTGTTGCAACAATGACTGCTCAATGTCAATCATTGTTATATTCATATGGTGAACCAATTAGTGATAAAAATAAAACCCTTTTACAAATTATAACTCATTTTTCGACTGCTTATACTTCAACAATTGATGGAAATGCTAAGAATATTGAAACTTCTGAATTGTAAAATAGATTTTATGCAACTTTATTCTAAACACAATTTTTTAGATGTGGTGGTGCTCGTATTGGTTACATCTTCCATGATACTTTTCGTAATACTGTAGAAAAAATTGATCCTATGGGAGGTTTAACTCCAATTGAAATTTTAACTGCCATTCGTAATGCTACGGTAATTTTTCAAATTTTACTTAATTTTATATTCAGTATATTTACTTTAGGGTCCAAGACCAGCTTTGTTCGTTCCGGAAGTGAGCTTTGAACTTCTCGTTAAAAGGCAAATACGTCGTTTGGAAGAACCTAGTCTTAACTGTGTTGATTTGGTTTACGAAGAACTTTTACGTATTGTTCAACATTGTGGGTTTGAAATTCAACAAGAAATGCAACGCTTTCCTCGACTTTACGAACGTATTAATGAAGTTGTTTCGGCGCTTCTCAGTTCAAGAATTACTCCAACAAAAGATTTTGTTGGAAATCTTGTTGGAATTCAACTTGCATACATCAATACCAAACATCCTGAATTTACTGATTCCGCCCTTGTAAATATGTTTAAAGAAATAGATTTCCCAGCAGAAGAAAGGAAAAGAGCTTCATCTTTTAAATCTCAAGTAGTAAAAGATGGTAGTGTTACAGCCCAGTCTTCAGTATCTTCAACGGCAGCTGGTGATGCTTCTAAAGAAAGTAATGGTTGGTTAGGTTTTGGCAAATCCAAAGATTTAACTCCTATTGAAACGGATCCAGTTGATACTCCTGGTGCTGTTACAACAGAAGCTGTGCAACAATTTCGACATAGAGAATTAACTTTCCGTGAAAAACGTGACTCTGGAATTGTTGGTAGGTCACCTTTTGATTATTTGATTACGATATTTTTAAAACCTTTTATTTAGAACGTTTAATTCGTGGATATTTTCTTATTGTTCGCAAGTCTATTCAAGATATGGTTCCTAAAGCAGTTATGAAATTTCTCGTAAATAATGTTCGTGACAATCTTCAAAGTGAACTTGTTCGAGTTCTTTATAATTCTGAAAATATGGATGATTTGCTTGTTGAAAGCGATTTAATGGCTCAACGTCGGAAAGATGCTTCTGAAATGCTGGATGCACTCAACAAAGCTAATAACGTTATAAGCGAAATTCGTGAAACTCACATTTGGTAATTAACAATTTATATTTCTTTTTCTAGTCTTAGTTGAATTTTATTTTGTGTATTTAAACGGCTTTCTCTGCTTTTGTTTTATTTTTTTCAATTACTTTTTTACGTTTCGTGTGGTCTCAATAGTATTTCGAACATAAACCATTACTGTATATTTATAATATTTATTATGCAAATGACTAGAAAATTAACAGATGGAATGTCTGGTAAGTAAGTTATTAGAACAAGTGAAAGAAGCAGTGTTAAAAACAGAATAGCGATAAAAGTTTTTTAAGATGCAACTTGACCAATAGATTTTTAAAAAAATAATAGTTAGAGATCAACCAATAAAAGTTCAGCTTCTGCGGAACGGAATTGCTGAAGCATTTCTGGTTCAATTTCAACTCCCTTTTGTTTTATTTCAGAGGATTCTGATGTACTTTGTGTAAGCCATTCAGATGGAATTAATTCGTTGGATAAATCAGATTCCTCTTTTTCGTTACTCCAATTTATTGGCCACAATGGCTCTGCAATAGCCGATGCCTCTTCAAAGTCAAGATCCACCAAAGTTCCTTCAACAACTTTTGTTTCTCGATTATTAGAAGCTTTATCATATTGGGCTTTATTATCATCTTCATCTCCATTATCCTCAATATCCAAGGCATCCATGCCAATTTCATCTGGTGGCCAAGTTGCTCGAATTCGATTATCTTTCCAATGATTTATATTTATTACTTTTTTTTTCTTCCTTTTTTCTCCTTCTTCAACAGCCGATTGATCTTCAGATGTTTCAATTGTTGTCTCTTCTTCATTCGCGGCTGATAACATTGGTCGCTTATCAGCATCAATTCCGAGATGTCGCATAATTCCATAAATTTCATTATCAATTTTAGTTTTATCCACTTCTATTTCATAATCAAAAGCGCTTCGTAAAACATTCCGACAATTATTACTGACATCCTTCATGGCGCCAATAATATTTCGCATTTGTTGTGGTAAATCATTTACTAAAAGTTTTTTTGGGGGTTAATCATTTTTTCAAAAATTGATAAAAGCTTGATAATCAATTTTTAGAGATGTGTAAATTTTTAAATAAAAATTCTAAAGAATAAAAGAAATTTGTCCGAAAATAAGTGATATTTTAAAAGTTTCATGTAATTCTTTGAAAATTACCTTGTTTTTCATCAAGCATTTGGATTTTAATTTGTACATGATTCCTCATGTCAATAAATTTTGTTCTACTTGTTTCACGACATTTTAACATTACTCGATATTCGTAATTGCCAGTTTCCATTCGGGCTGGATATTCGTCATATTCGGCCATTTCAACTTCTTCATCTTCTAACTCTTTAATTTTTAAACAATATGATAAATATTCAAATTTGGCATTCATATATTTACTTAATGAAAATCGAACATCAGGAATGGCATTTTTTACATGACTTTGAATACTGTCAATTAACTTTTCAATCTAATTTTTTCGATCATTATTTTTTGGAATAATTGAAAAAATAAAAGCTTACATTTGATATAAATTGTGTATTTTCTTTATGCAAAGAACTTTGAATATCCGCGTATTGAGTAAATAAATTTACGCAATTTGGTGAAAGTTCACGAACTGCAATTTGTCCCATCAAAGAACCTATTTCTAAAATGAAGCATTTCAAATTTTGATATTTAAAAGGTTAAATTGAAACATTTTTTAAAATTGTATTGAAAAAATATGTTACAGTAATTTATTAATTATTTACCGTTATGAATAGAACTTGTTGCGGAATGACATCTTAAAAGTCTCTGCAATTTTAAATGTAATTGTTTGTAAAATTTTTCATTTGAATCCAATCTCTCAAGTAGCTTTTGTAGCATATCATTACATAATACGGCTCTTGAAAGCCCTAATGCATCAGCTGTTTTGGGTTCAATAGATTCAACGACCCAATGTTTTATCTTTTTAAATAAAATATCCAATGTTTTTCCACGTTCTGGATCAACTTGAATTCGATTAAATGAAATTCGAATCGGGCCTTAATTATCATTTTTTTTAAATTTAATTTGAATTATTTTCTCACTTTCTGATTTTCGAATCAACTCAGCTACGGTAGCTTTTTCTGAACCCCGAACATTTACACCATTGACCGCAATAATTTCATCACCCACTCCAATTTTGCCGTCTGTAGCACATGGAGAATTTTCAAAAACTTGAACAACATAGATGCAATTACAGGTTGGAGCTCCGCCTGAAAAAAGAAAACAAATTATCTCACCCCCATATAAATCATTGGAAGACATACCGCCAATTGCGACTCCCACTTTATTGCCATCTTTTTGAAGTTCAGTGGAGTCGGGAATAAGACGAACACCTTCCAAGGCATTCATTTTTTTGTTGTTCTGCAAAGTTGTTATCGCATTTTTTTCAAAACAAAAGAAACAGCATTTTTTCAAAATCGATTATCCTACTTCTACTATAAATGGCATTTTGACTCGAAAAATGGACAACACGAAAAAAGAAGTATGGGACATGACAGCTATTTGTTAAAAAAAACGATAAATATTGTTAAAACATTAATTTGAAAAGGAAAACATTATTGAAATTTTTCAACAACCTTTTTTGGCATTTCTATATTAGCATTTTCAGATGCCATAGGCGTTAGCATTTATCGTTGTAAGAAAAATTAATGCATGTCGAACTCAGATAAAAAATCTTTACTGCACTACAGCAATATTTGGATTTATATTTTTAAAGTTTTACGTGTTCATTACCTTTTTTTAAGTTTCCTTTTTTAAATACAAATAATACTTTTATAGAAATGCAAATTCAACGTAATATCAAAAGGTTTTTTGAATCACCACCCAGAAATATTAATAGAAGAGTTTTACTCGCTCTTGTTGTAGTTATAATTTTTATTTTATATTTCTTTTTGGCATCACTTTCAACACCTCCATCAACTCCAACTGAAGTATGTGTTATTGATCATTTTGATAAGCATGCTGGAAAGCAAGTTGATCCAACAAAAACTATGGTCTCATTTATTGGTAATGGACATATTGGAATGGATGTTTCGGCTAAAAGTGAATTAATGCTTATTTCAAATGATACTATGTTTGAATCTCTGAAAGGATTAAAACCATTGGTAAATTTGATTTTACCATTTGATAATGATGCTGTTTTACACTTTGAACCTGATCCTGTGGATGGAATGTCAAAAGCTGTACATTGCTCAATTGTGGTAAATTCTTGATTTATTTTTGTTTTTTCCTGGCTAATTAAAATCAACTTTCAGGAAGGAAAGTGTGTCTGCGTTTATGAATATGTATACGCTCATCGAACAAAATCAAACTTGCTTGTTCAAGACATAAAAATTACAAATCCCTCAGTAAGTTCTGTAAAGTTTTGATCGCAAAAATTGGTTTTTCTTCAGCTTTCTGCTTTGAGTATTAAATTTGGGCGTGCTATTTCTGATGATTGGGAAAAGCAAGAAATGTAAGTAACCTTTTTTGGCTTACCAGTTTATTTTTAAAAAATCTTTTAGGTCCACTGTACCTGTATATTACCGTACACTCGATGTTCAAAATCAGAAAATTGGAGTTGCTGTTATTTGTTCTTCACTTCCCAATGATATTGTTGTTCATCAAAAGCGGTGCGTTCACAGGAGATTTTAAAGCTTTCTTTATCGAAACATCATTTCAGCGAAGAAAGCTTCCGATTTATGTGTATTGTGGAACACGGTCTTGTTTCAGCAGATTCATTTGCAACAAAGCGTCAACTTTCTACTAAAGCCATTCAAGAATTCACTGAAATTAATGCTCTTCATTGGAATCAAGTTGATACAGAACATAAGGATGCATGGAAAGATGTACGAAATGTTTTAAATTGGTATAAAATTTAATTTCACCTTTTAGTTAAATCGAGCTTCTTTCGATATTTCTTATTCAAAAGCACCAAATGCTCTTAATGCAGATATTATTGGACTTACCAAATTTGCAATATTGAGTTCTGTTCGTGCACCGTTGCTTGAAAAAACAACTACTCAAAATACCAAAGACGTAAACGCTTTTTTTTTATTTTTACAGGACCTGTATTTTCTTTTTTTAGCATTACAAAGAATTAATGTCAAAGAATGAACTCTGCTATCAAGGGCATTCAACATTGCTTACACCATCAAAATTATGGCAAAATTGGTCGACCTTAGATGATGTTCAAAATACAATAAAAATATGGATGCTGACTTTAAAACATCGTGGTTGTATGCATCTTGTTGAAAGTGGTGCACATGGAATTGTTCAAGCATTTTTGCTTTCATTATCTGCAGCAACATTTACCCATCATCATCTTGAATTTTCTCTTGATCCAGCAGATGATCTTCATCGTGAATTACATGTTGATGGCCTTGAATTTTCACCCAATTCATTTGTTAATATTACTTTTGATATGGATACTGATTATCGACCATTGGTTCGACTTTCCGCTTCTTCTGCAGCTGTATTGTATGCATGCTCTGGGGGCTGCTTAGATGGATCAAAAAAGCTTTCATCAACTCCAATTGAATTTCCTCTTAAAATAACAAAGCCACCATCACCAATTTTATTTATTTCTGATGACAGCCAAAAACTTGATCATATCAAAGATACTTTGCATGTTATTGATGTTGCTGATGCACCAAAGCATTTGCCCGAAACAATTGCTCTTCATAAACATGGTGAAAACAATGGATTACCAACCGTTTTTTGGGTTATTCTCATTTTTATGCTTATTAGTTTTCACTTATTTTTGGTTAAATTGCTTTATTCTGAATGGAAGAACAGTAGCTCTGTGCCTTATTCAAAGTTTTCCAAAAAGATTTTGCTTCGACAATAATTTACTAATACTATTATTTTTTTGTTATTAATTTATGCGGGTGCTTTTTATTATGCCTATGATGCAAGAATGTTGATATATTTAAGCGCCTTAGCTATAGCATCCTTTCCCAATTATTTATTGTTAATGATAATTTACTAATTTCGATTCTTCATTACGTGTAAATTTAATGTATACATTTTTTAAGCTTTTTTTGTTGATATATACATTAATGATGTTGTTTTCCTTGATTCAATAAAAATTCTGCAACCTTTAATTATATAAAGCTTGTTTTAAAAATGCGCATCTTCAAACAGGATGAGTCAGAAGATAAAATGTATATCCCCCGCCATTCATGGAAATAAATATATATCGTTTTTGACCGATCGATAGCATCAGAGAAATGACCACGGACAAAAAATGAGGCCGCCTTCAGTGTCGCAAAAAAGGGGGAGAAAAAAAGATGTCAGAAGAAGAAAAAAAGAAAATCTGCTCTTCGAAGTAATCAATTGAATATTTTTTGCGCGAATGTTAAAATGAAAAACATATTTCACGTTGTTTTGTATAATCTTTTTTATCTTTCATTTTTAATACAAATTTGTTTTGGTGCTTTTAGTCCATGCAGTGGTAAGAAATTTGATATTACAGTATTTTTCTTTTGAAAAAAAATTTGCATTTGTTTTAAGGTAAAGCAAAATTAAATGAAGAATGTGATCGTGACAGTGATTGCGAAAATAAGGGATCTATTTGTTTAAGAGGAGCATGTCATTGTCACCCATTTTATGTGAAGATGGCTTCCGAAAAAGGTGGCCTTCCACGATGTATTCGACGTAAGCAATTCAAGTTTTTCTTTTTGTCCAACATTTTTTTATCCAAATGCTTTTTTTGATATTTTGAACAAAAAGACATCTATTTGTATTTTTGAAAAAAAACATTAAAAAAATTTAAATATTAGAAATTTTTTACAGTGCCTGCTAAAATTGGTGCTGATTGTTCAACAAAATGTCGTGAACCACTATTTTGTCGAAATGGTAAATGTCAATGTGTTCAACGAGGGTCAACTTCAATTCTCAATGGTGAATGTGTATCAAGTAATTGTTATCTTTTATTTATTCTTTTTATGTGTATTGTTTACTTATTTACAGTATCAAAGGTTGGAGATCGTTGTTCTCGACATTACGATTGTACATCACCATTTTCTGCATGTGTTGCACATACATGTGTTTGTATTTCGGGTACTGTACAACAAGGCTCAAAATGTGTTGCAACTTCAAATTGCCCATTTGGGGGTCAACCAACTAGTACATGCATTAGAAGAGCTTCAATGGCACATATTCCAAATTTTGTTGAACGTGCCGATAATTGTCCTGATGGGTCAATGTGTATTACAACTCCAGATTCCCCAATTGGGCACTGTTGTCCAAAAGTTTGCCCACTTGGTACTGTAATTGATAATAACTATACTTGTATGCCTGGTAGTACACATTCATCGGGCAGCTCAATTGGAAATCTTACACGACTTGGAATTTTGCGTCGATGTCCTTCTGATACACATTTCTGTCATTATCTTTCTGGTGATAGTTTTGCACAGGTATTTAAATTATAAAAAAGGTGACAACAGTTAATCATTGATTTATAAGGCAGCATGTTGTAAACGTCCATGTAATGCGATGGCACCTGAAGCGCTCTACTTAAATGGAGAATGTGTTGCTCGAGGGCAATTAGGTGCTGAATGTCATAAACATGAACAATGTGGAGCTGCAGAAGGAATGGAATGTCACAAAAATATTTGTCGATGTGCATCCGGATTTAAGCCCGAAACAGATGAAACTACAAATCCAATGACAAATCCCAGTCAGAAATGTGTTAGAAGCTGTGAAGCCGGTAGTTTTACGCGGGATACAACTTGCTTAGTTAAAAGTGTTCTTGGAGGACCATGTTTTGTACAAGCTCAATGCCCTGAAAATGCTGGTTGTTATCGAGGAAGATGCTTATGCAAATGTGATCATAAAAAAGCTTCCAACAATAAATGTATTAAAGTTGAAGTTCCAACAACCCCTCCTCCACAACCTGGACCACGTAAGGCTTTATTTACAGTGCTCTTTTTTAAAGTTATATTTTTAACATTTTTAGTTCCTGTTGTACCTGGAATTGGAAGTTCAAATGGACAAGATTTTTTTAATATTATTGGAAATATTGGAAATTTATTTGGGGCAAATAACAGGGCTCCCCCTTTACCAATTATTATTCAACAATAGATTTAATAAAAGTTTTCAATAAATCGTTTTTCAACAAAGTTTTTTTTACAAATATGCCAAAAAAAAATCATATAAACGTGAAAAATTTTCTAAGATTTATCAAAAATGATTCAAAGAACTAAAGCTCCCGTATCTCAAAAACTGTCAATAATGAACCATATAAAAATTTCGTCAAAATTATGCATTTTATATATTTTATTATATTCATAAATAAATTCGTAGATAAACAATAAAAAATTCTGTTGTTTTTACCCGGAACCAGGTAAAAATTCATAAAGCAAATGAAAAATCAATTTTAAATTAGTTACAAATAAGAAATACAACGTTGAAAGAAACAAAAAAGGCAACGTTCAACAAAGGCTTTAACGAGGATAACGATTATCAGCACTTCGATCATAATATTGATTTGCGGTATTGCGGTTATCATATTGATTAACACCAGCACTTCGTTCACCATATTGATTAACACCATTATTGCGGTCACCATATTGATTAAAACCAGCACTACGTTCAACATATTGATTAGCGCTATCATATTCATTAGCAGCATTACGATCAGCATATTGAGGATTTCGATAATCATTATTTGGGGTTGGAGAATATTGATTATTATGGCCATTTGAAAAATTGCCATATCGACGACGAGTATCATCACCAAATTGTACTAAACGTGCATGTTCGGCATTGACAGCATCTCGACCATGTTGACGATTTCGATCATTCCGATTTTCATGACCACCATTATGATGAACATATTGACTTGGGCTTTCTCGACGATCATCAGATAAAGGAAAAAGCGTTTCAATTCTTTCACTAACTTTCAAATAATTAATGCCAAGAACCTTTCGCTTTTTATGAAGGAAAAAAAGATATTCCATAACATCCTTATTCTCACCATTAATCATTTCAAAAATACAAAAAGCATCTTTTTGAATTGTATCAAGCGTGAAACAAATTGCCATTAATGTCTTATCACTCATGATAGAAGCATGATCTCGTCGCCTAAAATTATAGAGATGGATTTGATAATTAAAAAATAATTTTAAAAATTACCATGGTGGCCATTTATCAAAGTAAGCATCACGAAATTGATTGAATTTATGTTGGACAGCACCAAAGAGAATGTTAAAGAGATCATGAACATAATATTCTGCATCTTCAAAAACGAATTGTCTACGTCCACGCAATTCATTTTCAATATAAGCACGTACAAGACAACTAATCACAAAAATATGTTGACAATCAAAAATGACTTAAAAGAAGTACATTATAAAAACGATTTTTGGTTTAAACAACAAAGACTTACAGTTTGAATCCATATTCATGAAACTACTCATTGGTACCAAGAAAGATTTATCAATGTAAGAACAAATCTTGAAAACGAAACGTTCGAAATTTCGATCAAAAACAACTTTTTGATAATTCTTTAAATTATTCAATGCAGACATAATTGATTGTGCTACCGTATCCATAATACTTGGAGGCGAAGGATATGCAAGCCAAAGATCTACATAAGAATATTTTTTAAGAATTTTAAAAGTAACAAAAACAAACTTTTGTAAAGATCTTCAGAAATGTTGGAACCGACGGTAAAGAATAATTCAAAGATACTGGTAAGAGCTTGATCAATCGTTTCTTCAGTTTGCATATGTGGCACAGGAACATATTTTTCAAGACAATTTGCAGGTAAAGCTTTGTATAATGCAGCAGGGATTGCTTGTTTGAAGTTAGTAATTCCTAATTCACTACCAATAAAATAAGCTGTTAACCAATCGAAATTAGGAACTTCTTCAAAACTGTAAAGATCAATTGGAGCACGGAAGTCTAAAAATGAGGGGAAAAATGTTAAACAATGGTAACAAATTTCTTAAAATATGATAATAAACTTTCGATTAAAAACTTACAAGCAACAGATTCCTTGAAAATTTTGAAGACATCAAACAGTTTTTCATTGAGTTCAACTGAGTTTTCACGATGAAAGAGTTGAATAAAACCCAATACGAATGTAGAAGGTTTATCGAAGCCGGTATTGTCATCTCTCCATTTGATAATGCTTGTAAAATTATCTAAGGGATGAAATAGATTTTGTAATGCGGTGATCCATAATGGAAAGAATTCATTATTCTTTTCAAGATTTTCCATGATTTCATTAAGAACATATTTGGTATTAATCAATGACCAACAACAAGCTCCTTAAAATAATTAACATTTTTATGGATTTCTGATTTTAAAAAGTTACCTCGAGGTACCCATGCAACACTAACCAACAAGGAAAGTGCAGTTTCGTAATGCCGTTTATTGAATTGCACTTCTGGATCGTTAAGAACATCACGAACATAAAGGAGGAAGACTGGAAGTTCTTTGCCCTCAACATCAACCATAAATTCTCCAAGGCATGACATACGACGCAAAATCTATGAAAAGTTTATAGCTCCCAAAGATTTAAAATAGAAATGTGAACTTACACAAAAATGGAAAATAATCACATAATGTCGGTATACACACTTATCAAAAATAGATTTCATCGTAGCATCGAGATCAAGGAAGAGAGACCAAGCAAACTTAAATAAACAATTGAAAATAAATATTTTACATTTAGAAGGGATTACTCAGTGTTTGTGTTTTTGGTCAAACACCGCCGCCGCCGGGCAAAAATTGATTTAACGCCGCCGACGCCAGCGGCATCCTTTGATCTTCGACAAATATCTTTGAACTTTTTGGATTACCGCCGCCGACGACGCCAAGCTCCCGGCGGTGACGGCGTGAAAACACTGGGATTACTTACCTCGACACTTTTAACACCAAGAAAAGGAGGAGCATTATGAGTAGAACTGACACCATCGTAATCAAAATAAACTTGACCATTAGAAAACGAATATCCGATTGGATTGATTCCACGAAGCTTAAGTTCCATCCAATATTGCAAAATGAATTTATTGTAATCCAATCCTTCAAAAACTTTATTAATGAAGGCCAAAGTATCATTGTAAACAGCCCGATTTTCAACATCTCTAATTTTGAAAAGGATTTCAAAGATACTAAAAAATTGCAACAGATAAAAAGAAAGTTAAGTTGTCAAAAAAATGAGCTTACAGATGGTATTGAGATGGAAGAAGTCGATAATTTCTTGGAGTTCTTAATGTAAAGCTCCGAATTTCATAAGCACTCAAATCTTTAGCATCGGTTTCCAAAAATGTTTTAACATAATTTTCGAAAACTTCGTCAAAACTTTGAGGTGTCGAAGCGACGTTATTTGTCCGAGTTCCTGTAGGTGAAATGAGAGATGACGGCCCACCAGTATTTAGACGATTATCATTGGTTGTTTGAAGTGAAGAAACAGATGGAAGATTTTGAGGAAGATTTTCCGTTGGATTCAGAGGAAGACTTTCTGTGGAGCTATGATGATGATTTTCAATGACGCCATCAATGATGCCTTGCATGACAGAATTACAAACATGCTGATCATCAGATGATTCAGTTGTTGACAAAAGATTTTCTTGATTAAATTCAGGTTCAACATTGATTGTACCAGTATCATCATTGCTATCAACTTGATGTAGAGTTGTTACGCTTTGTTCTTGGTCATTGATAACAGGATTTTCAACAACTTCCAAAGAAGTGGTGTCATTGACAGGTTCACCTTGTTGAATTAATTGATGTTCAACACTTTCATTTTGAGAAGATAATTTGTCACCAGTAGGAGGTGGATCCGGGTCCATCTAAAATAAATATAAATTTAAAAAATGAACATTTTAGCAAGCAAGAATCATTGAAATTTTTTGAAAGAACCTAACAGAATCAAGCTAAAAACGATTAAAAACATTTTTATTTGAAATTTAGTTACACCTAAATACGTTTAACAAGCAAAAGTTAATAAAAATAAAGACTATGCATTTTTTTAAACTATTTTTATTAGTGAAAACTGCATTTACAAAATCGCGAAAAATACTTTGCAAAAAAAGAAATGATTTACGAAGAAAAAGAAAACAAAAGCGTGCCGTCTGCAGAACACGATAGAATCCTTTAGAACGATAAGAAATGTTTTATAATGTTTAGGCCATTTTTTATCGCAATAAAAGCATCAATTCAAATGCAAAAAAAGTATAAGAAAAATGTGCGCAAGCTGTGTTAGAGAAAGGACAAAAAGTTTGGTTTAAATTTTTGTGCCAGAAATATCTGACCTTTAAAAGAGAAAATGCGCAAGATCAAAAGAAGAAAATTCATAGAAATGAAAAACAAAAAAAACGAAGAAGTGCGCAACTTTTTTGGACGTGCCTCGGATGGGGATGATCAAACCTGGATCGCTTTGTATTTTATGATTATTTATGTATGAATAAATTGGGATTTACTTTTTTCGGATGCAAGACCATAGACTGTCAATTCAAGGACACAGGTTTTTTGGTCGGCTAATTTTTTATGAGGATACTTATATGAAGAATTCGGGATTAACTAAAAACTTACATCGACAATGGGTTTTCTATTTTGATATAAATATATTGTATTGTTAAATTTATCATGATGATCAATGGATGCAAGATTTCAGAAAAAAGAATTTGAAATAATTAATTTAAGATTAAGATATTTAGATGACCAATTTCGGGACGCAAAGTTCGTGAAAAAGATTTGGGGATGATGATTTGGGGATGTGGATTGCGGGATAAACTATTTCGGGACGTGGATATTTGGGTGGCAATTTCGGGATAGGGATTTGGTGACGGCAACTTCAGAATGGGAATTTGAGGATGCCAGAAATAGGGATGGTAAATTTGGGATGGCCATTTCGGGATGGTAATTTTGGGACGGGGGTTTCGGGATGCCAGATTTAGGGATGGCAATTTTGGGATGCCAGCTTTCAGAATGGCAATTTGGGGATGTCAGATTTCGGGACGGCAATTTTGGGATGCCAGATTTCGGGATGGCAATTTTGGGACAGCCATTTCGGGATGCCAGATTTCGGGACGGCCACAAAATAAATTTTTCAGAAAAAAATTTTTTCTTCTGAAAAAATTTTTTTATTTGCAAACTAGCCCAAAGGCTAATTTGCAAAACGCAATTTTTCCAAAAATTTTTTTGGCCGTCTAACAACCAAAAATATTATTTTAAAAAATAATTTGAAAAAAATGTCTAAGTTTTGGAAATAAATAGAAAAGAGAATCAGAGAGCGCGCGCACGGTTGACTTCGGCGTCAGAGAAACAAAGAAATGCGTGTTCTTTTTGTTCTCTCTCTTTCCTTTTGATTTTTTGCAAGAGAGAGAACATAAGTTCTTTGTTTCTCTGACGCCGAAGTCAACCGTGCGCGCGCTCTCTGATTCTCTTTTCTATTTATTTCCAAAACTTAGAAATTTTTTTCAAATTATTTTTTAAAATAATATTTTTGGTTGTTAGATGGCCAAAAAAATTTTTGGAAAAATTGCGTTTTGCAAATTAGCCTTTGGGCTAGTTTGCAATAAAAAAAAATTTTTTCAGAAGAAAAAATTTTTTTCTGAAAAATTTATTTTGTGGCCGTCCCGAAATGGCCATCCCGAAATCCGGCATCTCAAAATTGCCGTCCCGAAATCTGGCATCCCGAAATGGCTGTCCCAAAATTGCCATCCCTAAATCTGACATCCCAAAATTGCCGTCCCGAAATCTGACATCCCCAAATTGCCATTCTGAAAGCTGGCATCCCAAAATTTCCATCCCTAAATCTGGCATCCCGAAACCCCCGTCCCAATATTACCATCTTAAAATGGCCATCCCGAAATCTTCATCCTGATATCCCCATGCAGAAATCAGGCATCTGAAAATCTCCATACTAGAATCCCCATCCTGAAATTAACATCCCAAAATCTTGCATCCTGAAATCCTCATCCTGAGATCTCCCTCCCAATATCACCATTCCAGAATAAGCATTCTTTTGTCTTGCATCCGTTGACAATCATTCTAAATATTTGATTTAAAAATAATTATCTAAGAATATTAAAATTGTAATGGATGTACTGAAGTCTATGATCCTAATATAATTTATCCCAATATATATGTCCCTTAGCTTTTAAACAGTTTTTCACGTATTTTTTTTGAGGATCAGATGTCACCATATTAGTATCCTCATAAAAAATACGAAGACCAAAAACTATGTGTCCTTGAATTGAAAGTCTATGGTCTTGCATCCGAAAAAAGTAAATCCCAATTTATTCATACATAAATAATCATAAAATACAAAGCGATCCAGGTTTGATCATCCCCATCCGAGGCACGTCCACTTTTTTCATTAAAAAACTCCAGCATGGTTTATAAAAAAGTTAAAAAAAGCAAGAATTGCAGTACCAAAACTTTGCAATGGTCTCTTTTAAATGCTTTAAACAGAAATTTTTTGAAAATTTCAGTCAAGCAAAAGGTGAAATTTTGACAAGGAAAAAGGAAGAACACCGATAAAAACTGAACTCTGAAAGATAGAAATAGAAAGGTTTTATCCAGAAATCACGTGACCATTAATTAGGGAGGAGGTAAGTTAAATGGTCATGCGGTTTGATGTTGTCGGAAAAAAAACTTTGATCTTTAAGCATGGAAGGGATCTGAAAATTACGATTTTGTGGTCACGTGATTTCTGGACACTTCCTTAATGGCCTTGTTGTATTCCGAAATTCGGTTCATCAATTGGAAATACTATGTTAACTATGGAATAAATCACTGACAGAAAATGGAAAGCTAATTAAGCTTACAGATAAAAATAAGTGTTCCAAATGATCGATACACAAACAAAAAAACTTAGTAGTTCGAGCAAAACTTTTTTTTGTACAATAAATTACAATTATATTTACAAAATTAATTTAATTATCCGTTCATTTTTTTTATTAAACGCTCTTCACGGATTGCCAAAAAACAAACCACTTTCAAAAAATGCATACAGAGACAAAAAAAATGATGGTTTTTAAAGGCGCTGTCGCAGCCAGTGTAAAAAAGTGTTGCCTGATTTAGGCAAAAGTGGTTTTAACACAAAAGTTAAGTAACAAAACAATGAATTTATTACAAATAACACGGTACAAAAACGCATAAATTCAAAAAGTTAACAATGTCAAGAAATTTAAATAAAATCATTTTCCTGAGTAGTGGATGAAGGAACATGTCCACTTTTTTGCATAGCTTGAATCATTTTTGCATGGAAAACAGTCATCTTTCGAACCGCTTTACGAAATTTTACACCAGCTTTATATTGAATCTTACGAGACGCTTCATTCTAAAAAAGAAAAAGGTCAAAATAGTTCTTTTTCGGAAAAAATAAAAGGCTTACTTGATGTTCAAATGTAGGGATATAAGGAAGGTGATGAACAAATCCAGTTGCAATTCTAACCTTCATTCCAGGTTTGAGTTTACTTTCATCACCATCAAAAACATGAATTTCATCATTACGTTGAGAAGGTTGAGAAAGACGTGAAGGCAATGCTGATTCAGAAAGACGTGCACGATGAGCTTCACCAACTCGGGAAGAACCAGATACAGCAGCAGCAGCAGATGCATCCTAAAAAAACATGATACTTCTCCTATCACTACTTCTTCAAATCGAATACAATAAATCTAAAAACTTACATTACGACCAGCAGAATCCTTTTCATCCAAAGGTCGAATAACCAAATCATCATTTTCATCAATTTCAAAACCAAGGTATTCCATTAAATCCAAGCCAGAACGTCTCTTGGTAGCTATAGCAAGCTTTTCAATATTAGTTCCATATGTACTAAACAAACCAAATACAAATTAATGAAAAAATCTTAACCCACAAATAAAGATAGATACTTACGTTTCTAAAGCATTAGCAAATTGTTCGTAGGAAATTTTTCTTTGTCCAATTCCATAACAGACGCTAAAGATATTATCAGCTTGAGATTTGAAATTTTCAATTTCATCAGCAGACATTGTTGCAGTTAATCAGATAGTTAGTGTATGTATATTAGTATATCAAAGTCTGAAAAGGTATACAATCATAAGTACGGTATAAAAACACGAATATCAAAATTAATGAAATTCTAGAAAAAAAACACGCTTAATGAAAAACGAGAGAAGCAATGAAAATTTGAAGCAAAATTTGAAGCAGAAAACAATGTGAAAAAATAATGAAATCGTCTCGCGGTAAATTACTTTTCTTTCTGAGATAATTGAACCCGGGCTTTTGAATTTTCTTTAGGAATTTTCGAGAACATTTTCATTTTTTGTTTTTTTAGGCTTTTATAGAATTTCGTGAATTCGTGAAAAACGTTTTCGCGTCGAGCCTTTTTGCACAAATTCGTGAAAACTTTAAAAGTTTGTGAAAAGCTTTAAACTTTTTTTATTTATTATTTTCGACATAAATTAATTTAAAAAACTCTAAAAAAATAACTTTTTTAAATTTTTTTATGAAAAATAATTAGCTAATGCTTTATTTAACTCGTATTTATATAAATTTGTGCGATTATTTTAAGCAATAAATGTGCAATAACACTTAATACTTAAAAAATGTTTAATTGTAATTTAGTTTATGAAATAAAAGCTTTTTAGTTATCTTTTTAAGCACTAGCTTCACCTTCATTACTACATTTTGTTAATCATAAACATTGGTAAACATGTTTAAAAGTGCTTAGTGTTCGAGTTGTACATTTCTTTTGCTGATACTTAATTTGAGTTAAACTAAAAAGCTTAAATCTTTAAAATTAATCTTTCGTAGTATTTTTTAAGTAATAATAATTATGTGCAAAAGTTTTAAATAATCAACAGAGTTGTTGTAGTATAAAAGAGATGTTAATTCTTCAACTGTTTATCGTCAGCAACATTTTATATGTTTTTATTAACAATAACCTTTTTATAAATTTCTAATTTACTTTTTTTCATGTATCGCAATGTTGTGTAGTATTTCTCTGTATTTGACATGCTTGAAATAGACCAATACATCACACAATATTATAGTCGTTAGCAATTTGTCTTATTGTGGGGGTCAATTGTGTTTAGAGCAATTTGAATTTTTCAAAAGGTCTCATTTCAATATCTCTATTTAATATGTTAATAAAACTTTGTCAAAGATTGTATTGGCATGCGTTAAACAAGTAAATAGGTATTTTACTTGCTGAACCATTTTAAAAGTTGTTCATATTAGAAGCAAAAGGAAAAGTCACACCTGCGGAAGTTGCTCTCAAACAAACATTTACCTCAATAATTTGTTTGGTCGAACACATGGATGAATTAAGTATTTTAGAAGACCAAAAACCAGCAACATTTTGGTATTTTAATAAAAAAAGAGATTTGTTTTATTTAGTTTCAAAAAGTATAGTGATGTTGCTGAGACAAAAGTTTTTATTAATTGAATTTTTCTGATTCATCAGAATATACGATTTGTTGGTCGTGGAGTTCGAGAAAGATTCTGAATTGAAATCAAATACTTAGCAGCTGTCTTTCTTTCGTTTTCTTTTGAATCGAATTGTTATCATTGATTATCAGCAACAGAATTTTTGCGTTTCTTTTTCAAAGCATTTAAATCTTCAGAAGAATTCTTTAACTTTGATCCAAATCTTTGTTTCGTATATTTTAGAAAGCAGCTTTGGGAGTCGCAACTTTCTTTAAAAAATTATCAAGTAATTTTTCAGCAATTGCTTACATCAATTAAACAAATTACGGTATTATTAACCTGCAATATGAATATTACAGAAATAATTCTTTTTGGGTTTTATCAGCGGTTCCATAATTTAGATTTCTGAAATTGTTGTAATATTATTTAAAACAAATGCCAAAAAAGATTTATATAATATATATAAAATAATCAACAGAGTTGTTGTAGTATAAAAGAGATGTTAATTCTTCAACAGTTCGAATCAGATATTCTCGTACTTTTAGAAGAATTGAAGGTTATGCCACAATTAGTTTTCGTAACTTTTAATGATTAGGGGAAGAATTATTAAATTCTAGGATGGTGAAAGATATAGTTGTACCAGCAGATTTTATATCTGCAGAATTCTTTTAAGAATGAAGCTGAACCTGGTATATTACTACGTTAGAATTCAGATAGTGTTAAAGTAAAGTAAATAATTAATTTTAAATATTGCTTTCACTACCCAAATTAAAAATATCTGTAGTTTATTGTGACGTTTAAAAGAAGCTTCTTGCTTTGCTGCATTCTCGCCTTTTTGGAAGTATTCTTATTTTGTTTCTATTTTTGTTGTTTACACAAAATTTTTGCAGCAGAATACGAATCTCATAACTTGTTCAGTTTTATCTACAATTTTGCATTTCTAGGTTCTTTTGGAGATAAATCAGTTTTCTTCTTTAAGATAATTCTAAAGTATAAGTTAAAAAATTCTTCTCTGTTGCTCGAGGTCCATTTTCTAAAAAATTTTGATGAGTTGAAGTTTCGTTGTCAAAATAACATGACAAATGAGTTGACCGATTACAAATTTAAAAGTCGTTTTAAACCATCTTACACATCCAAAATTAAAGGAAAGTTTTTATCTATAACTAAAATATTTTTAGTGAAACATTTCAAATTGCACTGGAACATTTGATTTGTTTTTAATTAATACGTTGCATAAAAAACATACCGTAAATTTTTTTAGCAAATCAGGGGTACGTTAGAATATTGCAAAACATTGTTTTACGAGGTTATTAACAATGACAAATCAATGTAATAGTTGCCTTTATTTTGTTGCAAATTAAGTATGACGTTATCCTTTTATAACATTGTCCAAAATATTTTATATTGTCTAATCTTTCTGTTAACTCATGCAACAACATAAATTATAGAATCAGGGTTTTTATGAATCTTTACAGAATCTCATCAAAATAATATCAGTTACCTTAACAAAGAACGTGGAATGTCGCCGATTTGCCTTTATGATTATTTGCATTTGACATTTTTATTTTTATAAAATGACTCTTTTTTTAACTGCTGATCAACAATTTATTATAATTTATTTTAGGTAAAAGTTTTTAAATCCATTTTTAATCAATGAAATATCAGGTCGTTCCATAAGTTTCTGCGTTTTTTACACTTGGCAGAGTGTTCTTCCCTATAAAAAAATGCAGAAACTTATGGAACGACCTGATAACTTTATAAGAAGAAACAAGAAATGTTGAAGAACAAACCCCAGATATTGCTCCATTGCTCCACTTAAAGTTTGAACAAAAGAAACATCTCAGCCATTACAAGATCAAAAGCCTAAAAAAAAACCAAAAACCCCACTTCAACCAACAATTCAAATTCCAAAAATTATTCCCACTTCGAAAGCTGCGGTCCTAAAAGCCTCAACTCCAAAAAAAAGAAGATTTATAACTAACAATTTCCCCAAAAGCCATTTTAACGACTCCATCAATAACTGAAAAATCATTCCCATAACCGACTTCACCAGCAACATCTTTAAAAAAATTTAAAAGTCATCGAATCGTATGGCTTCGATTGCAGCAACTGCTTTAAAAATTCCATTAAACAGTTCAACTGAATTAAAATTTCTGCCATTAGGAAAATCTTTTTTGGCATTTGTTTTAAATAATATTACAACAATTTCAGAAATCTAAATTATGGAACCGCTGATAAAACCCAAAAAGAATTATTTCTGTAATATTCATATTGCAGGTTAATAATACCGTAATTTGTTTAATTGATGTAAGCAATTGCTGAAAAATTACTTGATAATTTTTTAAAGAAAGTTGCGACTCCCAAAGCTGCTTTCTAAAATATACGAAACAAAGATTTGGATCAAAGTTAAAGAATTCTTCTGAAGATTTAAATGCTTTGAAAAAGAAACGCAAAAATTCTGTTGCTGATAATCAATGATAACAATTCGATTCAAAAGAAAACGAAAGAAAGACAGCTGCTAAGTATTTGATTTCAATTCAGAATCTTTCTCGAACTCCACGACCAACAAATCGTATATTCTGATGAATCAGAAAAATTCAATTAATAAAAACTTTTGTCTCAGCAACATCACTATACTTTTTGAAACTAAATAAAACAAATCTCTTTTTTTATTAAAATACCAAAATGTTGCTGGTTTTTGGTCTTCTAAAATACTTAATTCATCCATGTGTTCGACCAAACAAATTATTGAGGTAAATGTTTGTTTGAGAGCAACTTCCGCAGGTGTGACTTTTCCTTTTGCTTCTAATATGAACAACTTTTAAAATGGTTCAGCAAGTAAAATACCTATTTACTTGTTTAACGCATGCCAATACAATCTTTGACAAAGTTTTATTAACATATTAAATAGAGATATTGAAATGAGACCTTTTGAAAAATTCAAATTGCTCTAAACACAATTGACCCCCACAATAAGACAAATTGCTAACGACTATAATATTGTGTGATGTATTGGTCTATTTCAAGCATGTCAAATACAGAGAAATACTACACAACATTGCGATACATGAAAAAAAGTAAATTAGAAATTTATAAAAAGGTTATTGTTAATAAAAACATATAAAATGTTGCTGACGATAAACAGTTGAAGAATTAACATCTCTTTTATACTACAACAACTCTGTTGATTATTTAAAACTTTTGCACATAATTATTATTACTTAAAAAATACTACGAAAGATTAATTTTAAAGATTTAAGCTTTTTAGTTTAACTCAAATTAAGTATCAGCAAAAGAAATGTACAACTCGAACACTAAGCACTTTTAAACATGTTTACCAATGTTTATGATTAACAAAATGTAGTAATGAAGGTGAAGCTAGTGCTTAAAAAGATAACTAAAAAGCTTTTATTTCATAAACTAAATTACAATTAAACATTTTTTAAGTATTAAGTGTTATTGCACATTTATTGCTTAAAATAATCGCACAAATTTATATAAATACGAGTTAAATAAAGCATTAGCTAATTATTTTTCATAAAAAAATTTAAAAAAGTTATTTTTTTAGAGTTTTTTAAATTAATTTATGTCGAAAATAATAAATAAAAAAAGTTTAAAGCTTTTCACAAACTTTTAAAGTTTTCACGAATTTGTGCAAAAAGGCTCGACGCGAAAACGTTTTTCACGAATTCACGAAATTCTATAAAAGCCTAAAAAAACAAAAAATGAAAATGTTCTCGAAAATTCCTAAAGAAAATTCAAAAGCCCGGGTTCAATTATCTCAGAAAGAAAAGTAATTTACCGCGAGACGATTTCATTATTTTTTCACATTGTTTTCTGCTTCAAATTTTGCTTCAAATTTTCATTGCTTCTCTCGTTTTTCATTAAGCGTGTTTTTTTTCTAGAATTTCATTAATTTTGATATTCGTGTTTTTATACCGTACTTATGATTGTATACCTTTTCAGACTTTGATATACTAATATACATACACTAACTATCTGATTAACTGCAACAATGTCTGCTGATGAAATTGAAAATTTCAAATCTCAAGCTGATAATATCTTTAGCGTCTGTTATGGAATTGGACAAAGAAAAATTTCCTACGAACAATTTGCTAATGCTTTAGAAACGTAAGTATCTATCTTTATTTGTGGGTTAAGATTTTTTCATTAATTTGTATTTGGTTTGTTTAGTACATATGGAACTAATATTGAAAAGCTTGCTATAGCTACCAAGAGACGTTCTGGCTTGGATTTAATGGAATACCTTGGTTTTGAAATTGATGAAAATGATGATTTGGTTATTCGACCTTTGGATGAAAAGGATTCTGCTGGTCGTAATGTAAGTTTTTAGATTTATTGTATTCGATTTGAAGAAGTAGTGATAGGAGAAGTATCATGTTTTTTTAGGATGCATCTGCTGCTGCTGCTGTATCTGGTTCTTCCCGAGTTGGTGAAGCTCATCGTGCACGTCTTTCTGAATCAGCATTGCCTTCACGTCTTTCTCAACCTTCTCAACGTAATGATGAAATTCATGTTTTTGATGGTGATGAAAGTAAACTCAAACCTGGAATGAAGGTTAGAATTGCAACTGGATTTGTTCATCACCTTCCTTATATCCCTACATTTGAACATCAAGTAAGCCTTTTATTTTTTCCGAAAAAGAACTATTTTGACCTTTTTCTTTTTTAGAATGAAGCGTCTCGTAAGATTCAATATAAAGCTGGTGTAAAATTTCGTAAAGCGGTTCGAAAGATGACTGTTTTCCATGCAAAAATGATTCAAGCTATGCAAAAAAGTGGACATGTTCCTTCATCCACTACTCAGGAAAATGATTTTATTTAAATTTCTTGACATTGTTAACTTTTTGAATTTATGCGTTTTTGTACCGTGTTATTTGTAATAAATTCATTGTTTTGTTACTTAACTTTTGTGTTAAAACCACTTTTGCCTAAATCAGGCAACACTTTTTTACACTGGCTGCGACAGCGCCTTTAACTTTTATATAAAGGGTTGTCCAGAAATCACGTAACCATTAGGGAAGTGGTAAGTTAAATGGTCATGCGCTTTGATGTTGTTGGAAAAAAGCTTTGATCCGGATAATCTTTTATCAATTATAGAGAAGTTAAGGGGAAATTACTGAAAACCATCCTGTTTTTTTAAACATGCAACTGCCGCCTTAGTTGAAACAAAGAAAAAAAAACAAAAAACGTTAACATGTCAATGAACAGGATTTATTTATACGTTGTACCGAATTTTGAGAAACTTAGAACAACAATATAAATTATTAGAAAACATGTTGTTGTTCCAAAGAAATTTGGTTTTGATGATTCTGGAACGGAAAAAATGCCGCAGTATAAGATTATCAGGCCGGCATGGCCGCATTTCACTTCCATGCAGAAGGCTTTAAAAAGAAAATGAAGTAAAAACTTTAACAATTGTAAGACATTATTATTAAATAGTTTTTTTACCTTACAGACCGAAAAAATGCTATGATGGATAGAAAAGGTGTTGGAAAAATGAATTGCATCTTTTATGTGTACGATCTAAGAGATCCAAGAGGTACCTACTCGCATACCAATACCGGGGGCGATATACAAGAAAACATAAATGTCTGGGAACGGATAAAAGCTTTTTGCAGAGAAGCATAAACAACATGAAACAATGTATCATCAATTCATTTATAACTTTTCTTCGGATCATCATAATAAATTATTTAAAAAACAATAATAGAAACTAGCTCAAATTATTCAACAATTTTAATCTAAAAAGAAAAACAAAATTAAAACAAAAAAACACCCAATCAACTTGATCAGGAGACTTATAATAATATAAAAAAGACTTCCAATCACAAAAAAATTAATTTAATTATTGGTAATAATGTTATTATCATATTAAGAAAGTTAGTTTTGCTTGTGTTTATTTTAAACACTGTCAAAACGTCGCTTTTGACTACAGGTATTTTTATGAGCGCCTTTTATCGCAGCCATCACAGCCTCTTCAATGGCCTAGTGGTTAGTTTTTCAGATGTTTACTTTTCCTTTAAAAGTTCGACTCCCACTAGGTTTATTGGAGAGGCCATGAAAAAATAAACGAAAGATTTACAGTTTTACTAACGCTGGGTACTCCAGCAATGCGGTACCAGTTTTATAAAAATAAATTTAAATTAAATTTACAGTTTTAAATAAAAATCCCAATCGGATGGGTAAAAAAATTTTTTGATAAAAATAATTCATGATTTTGTAGTTACTTTCAAAAGAGTTGATGTTATTGGCAGGTTTACCTTAATAATAACCCCAAAATGTGGTTAAATTTTGGGGTATTATTTACAAGCTTTTTTATGACTAACAACGGGTGCCGTCAAACTTCTTCAGACTTTTTTTAATCAAATGTGATTTTCGAAGCCGCTGTGGGTCATATATGACGTTTTCTTCGACACTATGAATGTAGTTATTATCGGCTAACAGCTTAAATTATTAGACTTTTAAAATCATTAAAAAATGTTTCTAGATTAGTTTTACAGAATATTTCATTTGTAATTTTTTATCTTTGTTTCCTGATTGTTACCTCCAATTATTACTGTAGTCTAATAATATCATACTATAATCGGGTTTGGTTTCAGTCTTTTATGTCAATAACCACATTTTCAACGATTAAATACTGAAAAATAATTTCGTTAAAGAACATGAAATGATTGCCCCTTCTCATGTTTTGCTTTTTTAATATTTTAGAATAGGTAAAAAGAAACATTTTAAAAATGTCATTACTGTTTTGGCTTTTGAACTGATTGTAACATGTTGTTCCAAGACGCAAATGATTTTCAGAAGAAAAAAGAAAACAACTGTTGACAAAGTAAATTTTTATATATTTCTTTTCTCTTTTCGTTCTCAAATTTAAGTAATTTTTTTCACAACGCCAACCCGAAAGGCATTGATTAATGGACAACCTGCTTTTTTGAGCTTTTTTACTTTGTGATCAAAATGTATGGTAGTTTAGAGATATTCATTTTTATCTGATAGACACCGTTCTTGAAAAATGTTATCGATCAAAGTTGTATCAAATTTAAAACTTATAGATTTAGATTCTTTTAAGCTATCAAAAAAAAATAAAATTATGTAAGCATAAATGCATTAAAAAAGATTTTTGATTTTATTCAAATCGTCTTTCTTGCTCTTAAGTTAATCTCTTCCCCCTATCAATCAATTTTATGTCAATAACGTGCATAAATAATTGTAATTTTTTAAGGATAAAAAAGAAAAATTGCGACATTTGTTAGCCACGAATGAAATCTTTCTATATTTTTGAACAAAAGAAATGATTCAAAAAAAGAAAAAAGTTGAGAAAAACATCAGAAGCTTTGTTGTTTATCTTTTGAATTTTTTTTGAAACAATCTGTGCCATTTTGCAGAGAATGAATTGTAACGATAAACAGTGTTGTTGCTCTTGCTTGCTCGTTTTATTCTCGTTTTTTTTCTCATCCAAAAATGAAACTAAAAATATCAATGTTTTTGCCATCAGAGAGAAAACACACATATTTTGTTTTTTACAATGTTTTCAAAAAAATCTTCAAAAAAATTTTGACCAAAGATTAGCAATAAAAATGCAGATTTGTTTCTTCCACTTTATTATTATAAAATATTAATAAATATATAAGATTTTTCTTAGTTTATTTCAATGATTAATGACGACAAATGGTTTACGAACTTCCCTTTTTTATGACAGCCGCATTATTTCCTTTTTAAAAATTCCTTTTTATAAAAACAGAAAGCTGATCTTTTTTACTCTCGGTGCCTCTTAACTTTTAGTGTCATTTTGCACCTTTACAATGATAAATGGAATTCTGTTTCTTTCTTTTTTTGCCTAAAAAACTTAAAACGCATGTTTAATGAAAAAAACAAAGAAAAAAGCTTTTGTTTGATGATTTTTTTGCTATTTGGAATCATCTCACACATGAAAAAAATGACCATTCCAAAAATATTCTCATTTTATTTTGTTCAAGCTTATAGCTTCTTGTTATCTAAGTTTCAGTTATTGGTTGATCTCTTTCTTTCTCTCGCAATTTGCAATAAAAATATTGCACGTAAGACAGCTGCTGCTGCTATTGAAAAGGCGTTGATTCTTTTCTATTCCATCGACATATGCCAAAGAAGAAAAGAGATAGGAAGAGCATTTATGTTGCGGCTGTCTTTAATTCTACTTAGGAATGCATAAATCAAGTGAGAAAAAAAAATTTGAAATAAGACAAACAAGGAGGAGAAGTTGTAGAAAAAGCACGAAAAAAAGAACTTATTATAAGTAGGGTTGGGCTTGTTATGTGAAACGAAGTAAAAAAGGGGGGAAGAAAGAAAAGGCATTTCGAGGTGTTTGGTGATCGCTTGTGGCGTGTCGGCATTCATTTTCTTTACTTACAAGCTGCTAAAGCAACCAGACAATTTCTCTTTTTTCATCGAGAAATTTTAGTTTGGTGTAAAAATGAAGATCATTCCTATTGTACTTTGTCTTTGTTTAATTTTTGCAGTTTCATTTGCTGCTAAAAAGGTTTGTGGTTACTGTAAAAAATATAATTTGAATAAAAATAAGATATACTGTAGAAGGAAAAAAAAGTTGAAAAAGAAAATTGGGATGAACTTGAAAGCATTCTTGATGATATTGATGATTCCAAGAAAGAACGTGATGTTTCAGCCACCGATAAATCCGATAAAAAAGAAGTTGTAAAAACTCGTAAGATTTAGTTTGATTTGTTTATAATTTGCTTATTGAATATGGGATAATTTTAAGCTGAAGAAAATCCATGCAAAGATCTTGTCTGTGGATGGGGTAAGGAATGCATCATTGATAAAAAAGGTCGTCCAACTTGTGAATGCACAAGCAAATGCCCAGAAGTTGATGATCCAATGGATAAGGTAAAAAAAGGCTTGTTTTTCCTTAGAATCTGTCCTAATTCCCACCTCAAATTAAGGTTTGTGGAAGCAATAATGCCACTTTCCCATCCCTCTGTGAACTTTACCGTCAACGATGCGTTTGCAAACGACGTGGAAAGGAATGCCAAAATAATCAATTTGCAAAAGTTCATCTTGAATATCTTGGTGAATGTAAAAAACTTGATGAATGCACTGATGAACTCATGTCACAATTCCCTGAACGTATGTCTGATTGGCTTTTCCAAGTAATGAAAGAACTTAAAAAACGTCGTGAACTTCGTGATCTTGATTGGGAAGAACTTGTTGCTGAAGCAGAAAATGATGATGAAAAGAAGCATGTTTATCCAGTTATCTGGAAATTCTGTGATCTTGATATTAAACCCCATGACAAATCTGTTTCCCATCATGAACTTATCCCAATTACTGCCCCTGTTATCCCAATGGAATCTTGCATCAAGCCATTCCTTGAACAATGTGATGCCAATAAAGATGGTTCAATTACCATCAAAGAATGGGGAAAATGTCTTGGTCTTAAAGAAGGTAAAAACTTTTGTTCTTCATAATCAGCCAACATTTATGTAATAAATTTTTAGGAGAAATCCAAGAACGTTGTTAAATACAATTTTTCATTTATCTCTTTTACCACATAAACATTTTCGTTCAACGAAAATCACAAACAATGCATTGATCCACCAGTAAATAACTTACTCTTTTTTTATCTTTAAAAGATTTTATTTTTTAAATAATTATTTGTTTTTTCTTTGATTTATTTCTCCTTCTTTTTTTAAATAGCTCAGAATTACATCAAAATTATACTGCCTATATTTTTTATAAATATTATCGTAATCTTTAGTACACTTTCATATGAGTTTATATTTTTTTATTAAATAAAATATTTGTTATTGCATTTTCATTACAATTGAAACACCCCTTCATTGACGGCATACGGTAACGGAAAATTGACAATGAAAAAGAAAAATATTGTATAACCATAAAAAAGTTATAAAATTTAATCAAAACGCTTTTGGTAGACATTAATACAACGTTATTAAGATAAAAAAACCACTACATTTATTTAACATCCAACCCTTTTCTAAATACAAAATAAGGAAGAATATTTTTTTACTTCATCTGACAAAATTTGTAATGATCACTTTTTTTTACCTTTTTTGGAGAACCGTTCAAAAATCATATTACAAATTCAAATTGGCGCGCAGATAATTATCTTTTTTCCTTTATTTTTTTTGTGTTTTTCATTTACACAAAGCTTTGTTAAATTTTAACGGTTTTGTTGCAAAAAAATATTATGCATTTACAGCTTTTGATAAGAAGATTTTCTACTTTATTTTACTAAAAATAATTAATACCAGCGTATAATCTTTTTATGCTTTATTGTTATCCCCCAGCCGCCCGCAAATTTGCAAAGTCTTACTGTTGTTGTGATTCAAAAAAGCATAATTTCAAGCAGTATTATCATAAATTTTTCTTTTGAGATTGTTGATATTTGGGGGTTTGATAACCTCCGTGTTTTTTATGTCTTGCGAGTTATAAAGTTGAGACTACGGACTTTGAACTGTGTAGTAGCAGCAAAGTGGAATTTTGCTCATTCAAAATTTTTCCGTTCGTATTTTCTTTGTTGATGTTTTTTATACCGCGTTTATATTTTTTTAGTTTTGATACTGCTTCTTCAATATCATAATTTTCAGGATTTTGCCTTCTTTGTTGTATATACTTTTCAAAGTTGTTTAGCTGCAATGTCAAATACAAATTTTATTGAAAATTTTATTGCCGGTGGAGTTGGTGGCATGTGTACAGTGGTAAGAAGTTTAAATAGCCTATCTCTATCTACCTTGATTTATTATTTTTAGGCAGTAGGTCATCCATTTGATACTGTTAAAGTCCGTCTTCAAACAATGCCAAAACCACCACCTGGTGAAAAGCCATTATTTACTGGTGCTTTGGATTGTTTTAAACAAACAATAAAACGTGAAGGATTTTTTGTAAGTTATTCTTCTTAATAATATATCTATGAATGAATTTCTTAGGCTTTATATAAAGGCATGGCTGCTCCTATTGTTGGTGTTACTCCATTATTTGCTATCTTCTTTGGTGGATGTGCTGTTGGACGTTATCTTCAACAAAAGGAACCTGGTCAAGAACTTACATTTGTTCAAAATTTTAATGCTGGTGCGCTTGCTGGTGTTTTTACCACAATTGTTATGGTTCCTGGTGAACGTATAAAATGTATTTTACAAGTTCAATCAATGGGAAATTCTGCTGTTAAATATAATGGACCATTAGATCTTGTCAAACACCTTTACAAAGAAGGTGGAATTCGTAGTATTTATCGTGGAACTGCAGCCACTCTTCTTCGAGGTATGTATTTTTAGTTTTATTTGTTGTGAATTTTTTGAACTTGATGGGTTTAGATATTCCTGCAAGTGGAGCTTATCTTTCTGTTTATGAATTTTTGAAAAAGAAATTTGCTGGTGAAAATAAGGAAAGAACTTTATCTCCTTTGGCAACATTGGCAGCTGGTGGATTTGCTGGTATTGCAAATTGGTCAGTTTGTATTCCTGCAGATGTTGTAAAATCTCGTCTTCAAACTGCTCCTGAAGGTAAATATCCCGATGGAATGCGTGGTGTTGCTCGAGAAATTCTTCAACATGAAGGTCCAGCTGGTTTCTTCCGTGGCTTTGTTCCTGTAATGTTACGTGCTTTCCCTGCAAATGCTGCATGCTTCTTCGGTGTTGAACTTACTCTTAGTCTTATTCGTCAATTCCGAAGTTAATTTTATTTTGTTACTAATTATGATATCCTTCTGTGATGGATATTGTGCAAAATATTCTGATAGCATATTTCTCGGAGGGGTTTTCTATACTAACAGGTTTAAAATAGCTTAATTTTTTTATTGTCTTTTTATGTAATGACTAATTTATTTTTCATTTTATGTAATCTTATTTTCCTAGTTGTTTTAGGAAAAATAACGTTCAATTTATTGTATGTTTTTTGAAGCCAAAACTAAACAATATTTGATGAAAAGTATAACAATAAAAGAAGGCATATTTTTGTGTATTTTTTGTGACAGAGATCGAGCAATGACATTGGAAAAGGGTTTTTTTGGTTGGGTGAAAATTGTTATTAGTTTGCTTTGTTGACGACTTCGTCATAGACAGTCAACTAAAAAAATTATTAATTATTGCTTGCGGGAAAGGAAAGAAAGAAGAAATAATAAACAAACCAAAGCTTTAAGTTGTTCATTTTGTTCAATTGCAGATTCTTTGTATGGATTAATGTTACAAATGGTTACAGATGGAAAGACCATTTCATCCAAATCCATCTTAAATTTTTAGAATTTTTAAATTTTGGAATGACTTTGGGATATCACTTACTTGTAATTCAACCAATTTTTCAAATGATAAAAATTGTACAAGTGTATCAATAAAAAGGTATAAGAAAATTGAAAAGCAAACAACTAAAATGAAAATCCATACAATTACAGCCAAACATGAATGGGCTTGTGCCATGTGTGGAATTCCGTGACATGATGAAATTGAACCCCATTCAATTAAAGTTTCCTTGATGCGACGCCATTTAGTTTTGCTTTCCATTTCTTTACGCTTTTTCGCTTCTTCTTCAGCATCTTTAATTGCTTGCTGAACGTCCTGGTCATCTTGTAAAAATAAATCACTTGGGGCTTTTGTCTTAGGTGGAAGAGTTTGAGTCTAAAAAGTTACAGTAATTTATCAACACGCTGGGAAAAGTGTGGACAAAACATTTTTTTGAAGCGATGCTCCCATAGATTTCCCTCAAACTTTCACCATAACTTCTTTGAGGTGTCTAGCAGGCATGTACGGGAGGATTTTAAAAAATATGCATTAGTTCTGTTTTTACAGACCCAAATATGACCAAAATCGACAAAAAATGGGTAAAAACTTAAAAAACGTCATTTTTTAAATTCGAGATTTAGGGGAAAAGATCCCGTAAATTTCATCACCTATAGTAAAAGAGTGATTTCAGAAAAATTTCAATAGTATAAGATTAATAGTGGCTTCAAAAAAATAGCTTAAAGTTTAAAGATTACGGTAGCTCCTCTACTATTTTCGCGGTAAGAAACACGTTTTCCCAGCGTGTTATCAATGCATTACTATTAGTTGCTATTAAAAGTGTCTCTCCTAATTCCTTGACCTTTTTTATGCTGACGTGGATTTTTCTCTTATTTGACCATCTTTTTTTTTCTGCAGTAGCAAAAAATTAATGTCGGCACGCAAACGTAAGATACAGATTGTTTTTCGCGCACTTCTTTTTTATGAAAAAAGGAAGGGAAAAACTGGTTTTGTAATGCGTGAGGAATCCTCCTTTGGTCACAGATGTAGCAACAATTTGATAAAAATGCACGCAAAAGACTTTTCTAGAAGTCGTAGAAATTTGGTTATAAACTTGAAGCAAATCTTCATTTTTTCGCTTTTCTGAAAAGCCTGATCAAAAATCTGATTTTTGATTACTTACACAGAAAATTCTGGAGTTTTAAAGATAAAAAATAGAAAACGCTTAAAATTTACTTACCTCTGACATTCTTCTTTTTTGTGTTTCTTGAACAATAAAACAGATTTTTCCTTGTAGAAGAAAAAAAGAGATTGTTAACAGTTTTTTTAAGTTTTTTACAAACTTCAAAACTGCTTAGCAACATATTTTCTTTTGTTATTATGTGTTTTATTTCTGAATGCTTTTTGAATATTTTATGATGCCGTTATGATGCTTCCCACTTGACCTCATAGCGTACTGTAGAAAGAATAAACAAAAAAATTCATCAATAGGATTTCATTGAATAATATTCGTTCAAATTTTGAATGAACGTGTACTTCTTTAAATTTAAAAAAGAAATAAATTGAGCGACATTTAGGTCAAGTCTATCAAGAGATTGCCGATTTTCTAATAGCCTTTTTCTTCCTTTTTGCATATATCTCTTTACAATAAAAAAAAACAATTGAGTGAGTATAAAAACTTTTTGAAAATTCTTTTATTTTCATTTTATTTGATTTTAAAAACGGCTGTCTTTTACTGCAAGGTGTTTTTCCTTCAAATTTCTTTCTTTTTCTTGCTGTATCAAAGATGACTCAAAGTGAACGCATTTCTGGCAAAGAACAATGATGAAAATGTTCTTTTTTTAAAATTTTTTTCGTTCTTCAAGGTTCTTTTTTGGTTGTTTTTCGATGACGCCGACTAATGATTACATGAAGAGTGGTAAAAAAAGAAGAAGGAAACCTGAACTTGAACTGCGCAACAGCCCTTTTCGGACATTGATTCTTAGAGACAATTTGACCTAAATCATTTATTCTTATTTTTTCCCATTTGAAAAGTAAAATAATTTTTTTTTCATTTTCACGTAATTTTTCATCTTTTTTTCTCTAATTCCCGAAAGTTCCAAATTTGGTTAAAGAAACTCAATGTTTCGTTCCAGTGTCCGATCATCATTTTTTTCCATTCTTTTTTGGACTTTATTCAATTTTTTTCGTTTGAATAAACAATCGAGTTGTCCCCTTTTTTTTGCCGGAAGTCAAAAATTTTGAAAAACAAAAGAACCTCGGAGGACTTTCAAAATTCTTAATAAATTCAGGATATCGGATATTTCAGGCTATTATTACTAAATTTTTTTATCGTAAAGGCCTTTGGTTTATTCAAAAGTTTTTTGTACGTGGCGCCTCTTTTATTTTTCTTCTTCTAAAATTATTTTTTCAAATAGGATCGCCATTAAAAGAAAATAGAAAAAACGTGCAAAATTTTGGTTTGCGCGCAAAAAAGCAAATCTTTTTTTAAAAAATTGGAGGAGGAGAAATAAATTCTTTTTTGTTTAAAACGATCAGCTTCTTGTCATCACAAATCTTAAATGAAAAATATTTTTCAATTTTAAGAGGCAATATTGTTGCAAATCGCCAACCACAATCAATGGATGCATTGATTAATTACATTCTTCTTTTTTTGATCCTCTGTTAAAAATAGTAAGAGTATCCACTTAAAGGAATAAAAAATTTTTAGGTTTAAGCTTTCGTTAAAAAACTTTTTTTTCTCATGCTTTTTTTTGAAAAACACAGCCGCGTTTTTGACCGTTTAAAATTAAAGCAGGCATAAGTTTGTTTCTTTTGACAGATGATTGAAAACGTTTGGTCTAGACTTTTAAACGCGTTAAATGTTATTATTTTAAAAGGATAATAAAATTTTAATTAAAATGAAATAAATTTTAGAAATGAAATTAGCAGTAATTGTGCCACTGGCACTTTTTCTTGTATTTACAAATGCTGATGTTTTTACTGCGATGGTTGATTTAGAGAATTTACTTGTTAGTGAATCAGATGTGACGTCAACGGTTATTGATAGTTATATTACAGCTGAAAGGAATCGCCTCAACAGATTACAAAAGTATAAATTTAAAAAAAATGATTTTTAAAAATTTAGAAAATTTTTTAAGATTTGCTGACGAATATTTTTCACGTAATTCAGAATCTTTCGATAATGAAGTAAATTATGTTTCGAATCCCGTAAATGCCTATCTTCTTATTAAACGACTAACATCTGATTGGAAATATATTACACATTTAATGCGTTCAAATACAGCTGATTATTTTATTCAAAATGTTACAGAAGGACGTGTAAATAATGGTGTAAAATATCCTGATGAAGAAGATTTAGATGGAGCTGCAAATGCTCTTCTTCGACTTCAAGATACCTATAAGCTTTCAACCAAAGAATTATCTGAAGGCATTGTAGCTGGTGACAGTGTTGGAAAACCTTTAACTGCACAAGATTGCTTTGAAGTTGGCCGAGCTGCTTATAATGGAAAAGATTATTATCATACTCTTCAATGGATGGAAGAAGCATTAGAAAAACTCAAGACTGAAAATCCACCCACAAAGCAGGAGAGTGATATCTTGGAATATTATGCCTATGCGTTGTATAAACAAGGAAATGTCAAACATGCTTTAAAACTTACTAAGCGATTAGCCAAAATTGATCCAAAACATCCTCGTGCTGCAGGAAATGTTAAATGGTACGAAGATATGCTTGATGAAGAAACACGTCAAAATTTGGAAGACTTACCTCCAGTTAAAAATGAAAGAGATTTAAAATATGATATTACCGAACGTGAAGTATATGAAAAACTTTGCCGTGCAGAATTTACACCAAATATCACAATGGAATCAGAAACTTATTGTTATTTGAAGCAAGATCGTCCCTTCTTGAAATTAGCTCCAATTAAGGTTGAAATTCTTCGATACGAGCCATTGGTTGTTCTCTTCCATGAAGTCATCTCTGACTATGAAATCTCAGTCGTTAAAGAATTGGCAACACCCCGGGTAAGTTTGAAATATATTCAATTGAAAAAACAATGTTAAAAACATAAATTTTTAGTTAAAACGGGCTACAGTACAAAATGCAAAAACTGGTGAACTTGAAACAGCAAATTATCGGATTAGTAAAAGTGCATGGCTTAAAGGTCATGAACATCCTGTTATTGATCGAATCAATAGACGTATTGATCTTATGACCAACTTAAATCAAGACACATCCGAAGATCTTCAGGGTAAAAAATTTAAAAGTAATAAAATATTTAAAATAATAATTTATTTATTTTCAGTAGCTAATTATGGATTAGGTGGTCACTATGATCCACATTTTGATTATGCCAGGGTTTGTAAATTTTATATTTATTGTTGGCGATTTTAGGTTGCAAATTACGGTATTGCGGGGCATTATGAACCACATTATGACATGTCTTTGGTAAGTTGTTTTCATTAATTTAATAGACAAAAAACTAATCCATTTTTTTTTTCAGCGAGGTGAAACTGATCCATATGCTGACGGTACAGGCACGTATTCCCTGCTATCTAATTTGTTTGTTTTCAACGCTTTAAAAGGCTTTTTTATTTTTTTTAACTTCTTGAATTTCAAACAAAATCAAAAGCATTTTAAAGAGTTGAAAAAACAGACAAAAACACCGTAAATTTTGCAGGCAACAGAATCGCCACCATTTTATTTTATGTAAGTATAATAATAATAATTCTGTTAATATTTATAGAAAGAAGAAAAGAATGCTTTCAAAAAGCTCGGCACTGGTAATCGCATTGCAACTGTTTTGTTTTATGTATGGTTTTAATTCATGTTTTTAAATGCTGTTTTTGTTTGCAGTTTTGAGTTCATAATTGCGTTCGTGTTTTTTTTTGCACGTTTTTAAAATCCCTTTTTCTGTGACTAACACTATTAATGGCAATTTTAGTGTAGGTTTATTTAAAACATAAATCCCCGCGTGAACCTTAAAATGATTAAAATGATCTATAACTTTTAAATTCATATTTTTTTTTGTAAAGATGTTGTACACTGTTTATGTTTACGTCCAATGCAATGCCAAAAACATTTTCTAAAATGAGCGCCGCGCATAATTGACTCAAAATAGCGTTCAAAGACGCGTGTCTTCTCAGCTACAAGAAATTTAAAAATTCCATTTTAGATGTCTCAACCAGAGAAAGGCGGTGCAACCGTATACACTGAACTTGGAAGTGGTACATTCCCAAAACTTCATAGTGCACTCTTCTGGTATAATTTGAAACGTGATGGTGAAGGTGATATTCGCACACGACATGCGGCATGTCCAGTTTTGACGGGAGTTAAATGGGTTTCAAATAAATGGATTCATGAACGAGGCCAAGAATTTCGTCGTCCTTGTGCACTTACCCAAGATGTCAATGAACGATTCGTTGGAGATCTTCGTCCATTCTAAAGTTAATAGGGCTTTCAAAATATATCCTTGATAATTCATATTAGCGGGTTTTGAGCGTCTGTCGATACTGTAATAATCGAAAAAGAAGATTGGCGTGATTGCTTTGATTACTTTTTTTTGTTCTCTGTACATTTGACACGGCGTTTCTTCTTTTTTTATATGGTTAATTATTTGGTTTTAAGAAAAAATAAAGCTCATTCTTTTTTGTTGATGGCAAAAAAGGGACGAAACTTCAAGTTTCTAGTCTTAAAAACGATTGTTTATAAAAAACATAAACAATTTTGAACGGCAAAAATCAAAAAAATTGGAAAAAATGTCTAAAAAAATATGTCACGTTGTATTTCCGTCTTCGTCTTTTTTTCTACGCTTTCAACAAACATCAAAGGATTATTGCCGACACTTCAACAGTAATTTTTAAGGCTGGCAGTGCTAGTCCTTCCTTAAGGGATAAAATGAAAAATGTTTGGCAAGAAATAAGCTACCACCATTGGCAGAAAAAAAAAGAATTGAGAAGAAGTTGAAAAGGGAAAAAATATAGAAAACGATAATCCCCATCACTCATATTTCGTCAAAACTGAAGCAAGAGGAAAAGCAACAGTTGGTGTTCGTCGTCAACTTTTTTTTTTCATCAGGTTATGTTTTAAGCATCCGCCTTTTTTGTGTCAAATATCTGCCAATGTTTAAGTGAATCTGAGACATCCGCAGTAGTTGCTTTTTTTCTTTTTCAACAAAAAAACTTTTTTTATTGATCTTTAACTAATTTAAAAATATAAAAATTTTAATTGTTAATTGGAATGAAGCGGATAATAATATTATGGTATTTTATTTTTTCATCAATAGATTACTGTATTTCTTTTAAACAGCCCGCATATGTTAGTGATGCATGGTCAATGTTAAGTTCAGATAATTCTGCAGCAAATAAATGTGTTGATATCCCTAAAAATTTTCCATTATGTTACGGTATTCAGGTAATAAAATTATCTTCTTTTGTTAATTGTTTATTTAAATTCAAATTACAGTATAGCTCTATGAGATTACCAAATTTACTTGATCATGAAACACTCGATGAAATAATTGAACAATCTGCGGCATGGCAAAGCTTGGTACAACTTCATTGTAATCCAAATACACAGGTATAATAATATTAATCTATTAAAAATAGTTTTAACAATTAATATTTAGCTGTTTCTTTGTTCGGTTTTTGCGCCAGTTTGTCTTCCAAATCTTGATAAACCAATTAAGCCATGTAAATCTCTGTGTGAAGAAGTGCAAAATAATTGTGAAAGTCGAATGCAACAATATGGTTTTCCATGGCCAGAAATGCTAAAATGTGATAAATTTGAAGATAATGATATGTGTATTAAACCTCATAATGCACCTTCTGCAAGTAATGGTTCTCAAAACTTTGCTTTAAATTTAAAAGCACAAGTTTTAGGACTTAATCCTGCATGTAAATCTTGTTCACAAGCATCAACATTTGAAAATATTCTTGACAACTTTTGTCGTTCATCAGTTGGTAAGTTTTTTTAGTGCGATCCTTTTTTGTTTTAAAATTAACCTTTACCGTGTCAAATCCTTTTCTTTTTTTTCAAATGCTATCGGTTTCAAAGAAGCAAACTTTGCTTAAACGGATGCAAGTAAGAAATTGAAAAAGAGATCAAATTCTAGAGGGTTTCTCTTTCAAGAAAAAAGATTGTTTGAACAAATTATAAACAATTATTCTTTTTTTTAGTTTTAAGAGCTCGTGTTCGACCGCTCAATGAAACGCATATTATTATAAGAAAGGGGCGATCATTCAAAGGACCTTCATTTGATCGAAAAAGAACACCAACTCATGAAAGATTGGTTAGACTTTCGGATGTTCATGATGGAGCACACTGTCCTTGTCCAATAACAAAAGGAAACTTTTTACTGATGGCAAATGAAACTGATAATGGTCAATTCGTTGCAAAATTAATTATGCCATGGAAGCAAGATAAAGTAAAAAAAACCTTACACTTTTTAATAAAAATAAAAAATAAGTCATTTTAGAATTTCAAAAGCGCAATTCGAAGATTTCGGGCTGTTGATTGTACCACACTTGGTCGGGAAATTCGTGAATCTGTTTTAAGACAAAGCTTTAAAAGGAAAGTGCCAAAATATTATTAAATGAGCTTATTTTATTATCTTTTAATGTTATAAAAAATTACGCGGTGTAACGCTTATTAATATTTTTAATATTGTCGTTTAAATTAATAAAAACAAATTTTATTTTTGAACTTTTGATTGCTTAATTTTTTCACATTATGGGTTCTACCAGGGGTCGAAAATGCGGCCGGCTTGGTTTTTTTCGGCCATGGGCCGGATCATTTCAGTACAATTTTGTTAACAGTGTTGTTGCGACTCCGACTCCGGAGTCGGAGTCGATGGGTCGGAGTCGACTCCGACACAAAATTTTAAAAATTGCAAGAAAAGCAGTTTCTGTTGAATTTAATCGTTGTAAGCATTATTTACCGATATTATAAGCATATTAGATTATTAAATAAAGCTTTTAAATTAGTTTAAACAGACTTTTCGAAATTTTCAAAAAATTTTGAAAAAAGTGTGAAAATTTTTTTTGTTAACAAAAGTTGTTAAAAACCACCAGAAACTGTTAATATTTGAATTAGACATATTAAATAGTAATAATTAGCATTAAAAAAGCCTTTTTATAAGTTTTGCAAGATTTTTTTGAGTCGGAGTCGACTCCATTGACTCCGACTCCGACTCCGGAGTCGGAGTCGACCAAAAGTAAAAAGCACAACACTGTTTGTTAAACAAACAAATACCGTATACATATGCATATAATAACATTAAAATTTTTTTAAAAGTTGTAAGCTCTGAAAATTTGGCTTTATGAAACAATTGCCAAAAATTGCTGCTTTTTCTGTGTTTAAAGATTTAATTCATTAAACGCCTGTTAGGAAATTTGCAGTATTTAGTGAAGTAAGTATGGCAACTGGTTTATTAATGTTAAAAATAAAGCTTTTTCAGTTTGAAGTTATCTATCATCCAGTTATTAAACATTTAAATGGAAGTTATTGCTGATACAAAAGGACGCGGGCTCGAAGAACGTTTACGAGATGCATTACCAACACTGAATTCTGAAGCACGCGAAGGATTACAAAAATTCTTCCATGGTAATCTTTATCAAATAAAATTATCATTATTTTTTGGCATATATCTATGGCAAAAATCACTCAACAAAGGAAGTTTCTGCTTAGCAACAGAAGTTGTCTATGGCGAAAAATTCGATGACTTAATCATTATTACTAAAAGCGATGACGGTACAAATAAGATAAGTATTATGTTTCTTCAAGCAAAGCATATTATCGATGAAAAAAAGAATAAAATAACTATGAAAGATTTAAAGAAAGATAATAGCACTCAAAATCCCTTTGGTCTTATCAAATATTTTACATCCTATCAAGCAATTAAAAGAAATCCATTATTTAATGGCTATTATATCGAAAATTGTTATTTATGCACAAACTGTGAAGTCAATAAGAGTGTTGAAAAGATTACAACAGTAATAAAAGATGGCCATCCTTTCTTTCTTCAAGAATGTGGAGAACTGCGTAAAATAACTGCTGAACCAGGCACAGAAATTTATGAAAAATTGAAAAGTGCAAATGATTTTACTGTATTGTATGAAACTTTGGCTACTCATGCAAAAGATAATAAACAGCTGCAGTCATGGAATCCAATATATTCTATTTATCATGTTGCACTCATAAAAGAAAAGATTATTCAACCTTTTGGTGAATTTCACAAATTTTGTGATGAATTTTTGGACGACAAGCTTGAAGGAAATGCTTCAGTATTTCGAGCAGCATTCTTAAAAAAATATACTGATGATCAAAGTAATAGTTCTGAATACGAAGTTCTGAGCAAATTAAAAGAAATAAGATTTACAACATCATCATATTTCGGTAAAATATTTCGACGAAGAGCTGTTGAGGATCTTGAAATTGGCAATTTTATTAGCAAATTATTTGATTTAATCGTAAACGCTGATAATATTACTAAAATAAAATACGACAGAAGACAAGTGGGGAAGAAAGGAATAACTGGTTTCTATGAAATTGAACAATTAGCTGGACATGTTTTTGTATATGCTGAAAACAATAATCGAGTTAAATTCAGGAAATCATTTTTTGATGATTCTTTTGGCATTGATGATGGCTTTTCATATTATGGTCTGGAAAATAAAGAAGAAACGGCCAAAAATGTATTGAATTTTAAAAAAGCTTTACAACGAAAATTTCAAGAAACTTTTTTAAGTATTAAAAATGGATGTAAAACCTTTGAAGATCTTGAAAAATGTAGATTTGTAATTACAAAATATAATGGTTGCCCGGAAGACCATCCATCGCTAACATTGCCAATTAATGAAGAAGTTGATGAAAAAGAAATCAACGAGTTTTTTGATATTTTCCTTTTTGCAGTTAATCAACCAAATGAAGAACGGCTTACAGAATTAATTCACAAAGATTTAAGCGAAATTTTTAATATGTTGGATGCCACAGTTATTGTTCAATGTATGATTGAAAAAGCAATGAAATGGGCAAAAGATAAAAAAGGCGGCTATCTCGATGGCATTCAAATTGATTACTTTTTTCAAGAAGCTAAAGAAATAAGAGCAACACAGATGCAAGTTGTTCCGACGCAATCATACTGTAGGAAGCTGAAATATTTTGGAAATAACCATATTATTGAAGAACTAAAACATTTTTTGTCAACATCAGATAAAATACTATGGCTTTTAAATGATAAACCAGTATTAATTGCAACAAATGTTGAAGCAACTTTAAAAGAAACGCATGGACAATTCAAAAAGGATGATGGATTTGTATTTAACACTCTGTCGGGTATTATTCATTCAATGGAAGTTAGCTTGTTAGCATTTAATCGCACTACTGTAAATAAGAATGTTTTAATTATTGTTGCTGAATATAATGCGCACGAAGAAGAAATGGTAGAATTGAGCAGCAAACTTCTCAAAATTATTGAAGAAAGTGAAAACAAAAAATTGGTAATTATTTCCCAAAGAAAATAGTATTTTTGCTAATTCTTTCAAGACCCATGTTCGCAAAACTCATATTACCTTTAAAGATTTGATCAAAAGCCGCTCAAACAAAGTTATCACCTTTCAAGGCAAAAATATTACTGCTAAAGATTTATTCAAAGATGACGATGATGATGCTGATATCCATGATAATTTGGGATTTCTAATGTCTGACAAAAGAATTTGTATCGGAAAACCCATAAAACATAAAAAGAGAGAAGCCAAAGCCAGTCAAGAAAAAAGTTATGGTAATGAAAAAGTTTTCGTAGTGCCAGTGAAAGAAAAAACGGATTTAAAAATATTAATGAACAACAAAATGGCTGAAAGAAAAGATTTATTTCCTGCTATGTGGGTGGCTCAATATTCAGTAAAAACGATTTTGCAGAAACATAAACAGAAACCCAACTTATCATACAAAGAAATTCTGTTAAGTAGTATCAAAAACTCAAATTTCAAGAAAGTCTTTAATCATTTATTTGATATGAATAAAGTAATACTAGTCCTAAACGGTTTTGATAGAAAAACACCAAAAGATGGACAAGTGATTCTTGAAATAGTTAAAGCTATGAAAATATTTTCTCATGAACTTTGGATATTTACCAATGAAAAATTCGGACGACAATTAAATCATTCTTTGAGCAGAGCAATTTCGTGAAGTGCTATGATATTGGTCAATTTTTCATTTTTTTGATTTTTTAATTCGTATGTTATTTTTACAATTGTTGCAGTTTATATCTGTAATAAAAATGCAGCAATTATTATTTCCAATGTTTGATGACTCTATTGTTATTTGAAATTTTAACCAAATTAATGTAATAATAAAATTTTTATTTTCTTTTAATTTTTAAACAATTGAAAAAGAAAAACATATAGTTGCATAACATAACATTATTTTTGGCACTTAAATGAGAACAGATGTGTTTTTGAGACAAGAATATTTCGCACCTGTTACGACAAATTAATTAATTAATTAAATCACGCTAACAATCGGTCCATTGGTTCATATTCTAAGCCAGGATCAAATTGTTCCAATACATATACCTGTAAGAAGATCCTTATATTGTTAATGCTATACTTATACTTACATTATCACTCGAAAGTAATCTTAATTCTGCGGGTGGATTAGTTATGACATATCTTTTATTTGATTCTGGAGATGCTTGATCGTGTAAACGATAAAGGCCAATACAAAGTTGACCGTATTTTTTAAGAGCAATACTAAACATGTCACCATATGTTGATTGATTCTAAAAAATTTTGATATCTTGAAATGATGGATTTCGAAGCAGTATTCAAACCCCAATGCCATCATACGGTTGATCTTGAAGAGAAATTTGGGAAATTCGGCATCGATCTCGATTACCCAAAGTTTCACGAGTACTGTAACCCCCTCTTAAACCAGCACCTTCAGCAAGAATTAATTCAAGTTCTGGTGTTGCACCACCCGTAACAAGAGTTCGAATTAAAGTTAAAGCAGAATCATTGAAGTAAGTCTAAAAAATGAACCACAATAAAATATGAAAACTGAAAATTTTGTATAATCCTTACAGTACTCATAAGAGAATCTAATACGGATATTGCAAATGCTGTACCACATGCAAAAGGTTGAGTAAGATAAAGCTCAGTATCGGGATCATCGTCGTCATCTTGATCCAGAAATTGAACATTTGAATCATTTACTGTAATATAATTATTTACATATTACATTTGATTAATTAATTTTTTCTTACCGAGTTCGGTTATCATTGGGACATTTGTGCCACTTCTTGCTCCACGCTTTTGCATTGGACTGCCCAAGGGGGAAATACCACCCATATTAGATTTGCTTAAACCAAATCCAAGGGTATCATCAAACTAAATTTTAATTAGTTACTGCTAATTACAATCTTGCCATTTTTATTTACCTGCATTGCTTTGATATTTAATGAAGCCAAAATTGCTTCTTTATCTGCCAATGTCGGATCTTCATTGGGATTGGGAATTCTTGCAGAAACAATGACACACATGTCACATAAATTTATATTGACAGCTCTCAAATCAGCTCGTGACAATGGGTTGCCCTAAAAGAAATGTTCAATAAAAATGTCACTTGTTAATTAAAAATAAGTACATTTAAAATAGAAATTTTTGGCAAATTATGCAAGGTTTTCCATTCACGTTTAAGATAATCCACATCTCCAACAATAACAACGTGCTTCAATTCATGGTAATGAAAGTTTGATGCTCGTAAAGGCATAATAAAATTTCGTAATCCAATAAGCGGGCTATCTTTATCTGCAAAAAGACACACAACAACATGCCCATTTAGGACGGTCATTGCAGCTTGAGACCGATCAAGAATACATTCTTCAATGCTTCGACTTGGACACCAATGAAACATTCCTGTACTGTCATATTTCATATCCTGTTGTTCGAATTCACGTGATAGATCAACACTTCGGGGATCAAAATTAATAATTGTTGCATTTTTATTTGGAATATTGCTAAAAAAAGACAGATTTTTTTGATAGACTGATCAAAATTTCTTTTTACATGATATCTGGTTCATTTCTCCCTGGGAATCCATTGTTCGTTGGAATATTAATTATTGAAGCCTTTTGTCCGATACTACTTTGTAAAGCCGCGGCACTTCGTTTCAATAGTTGAACTTGTTTTCCACCTTTTCGGAAAAGCGATAGATTTTTGCATTTACATTTTTTAATTAATGAAACGTCAACAATATCTTCATGGCAATGTTTACACCAATAAAATGCACTAAAACAAGCTATTGAATTTGTTGTTGCTTTTTAGGTTCAAAAATAGCTACCGTTTTACTTCATCTGCAGATTGGGCAATAAAGAATCCCTGAGTTTGGGGTTGAATAATTGTATTTGGTCCAGGATTGATTGCAACATTGCATTCTTTCTTCTGTTCGTCTTTTAATTCAATTGCCAGCAGTAATAATCCCAAACGGGTAAACAATAACCTAAAAATGCAAATATGATTTTCTGTGTTTTTTTAACACACACCAATAAAATGCAATTTTTAGTTTTTCAAAAATAATTCAGCAATGTTATTATTTTGTTTAGCGTTAGAAAAGGCAGTAAAAAATAAGTTATAGTTTTTGTTAGCAAAAAAGTAGTAATGTTATTGTTTTGTTTATTTGTGTTTTTTTGCATGGCACACTATCTTACTGGCAAGCTTGTGGAAATGCCATTCCTACAAAACTATGTGATAATGTGTCCGTGTACATCTCCATTCCAGCTCCGCAAAGATATAAACTTAACCAATCTGGAGTATGCTTTGACTGAAAAATTTTTGCTTTTGTGTTTTTTTTTCATTTTTAAAACATAAATTTTTGCTTCACTGTTTTTGGACGCCACAGAAAGAAAAAACACGGAGTGTACATTTAGGATTTTTTGAAACTTACTCAGAAGCTTCTGGAAAAGTTAAGCCAACACATGATTGCGATAATGTTTCGGTGTACATTTCCATTCCAGCTCCACGAAGATATTCATTTAACCAGTCAGGTGTATGCGGGGCCTATAAAAGTAAACAAAAAAATGTGTACACATTTGGAACGGACAAAAATAGACATGGACAAGAAACTTCCGGGGACAAAAAAGTTTTTTAAAAAGTTAATATTTTTGCAAAATTTAAAAAAATTTACCGTTTTAAAAGATCTCATTGCAAAAAGATTTGCCATCATTGTTGAAAAACCAGGTGCCAAACAACTTTGTGCAATAAAACCAAGTTTAAGTTCGGCTAAACAGATAACATCATCACCACGTCGCCAATCCCAACTTGGAATATTTAAGAGGTATGCTTTGTTATGGTATTGCATTAATTGAACAATTACACGAATATCTGATGAATAATTTTTAATTGAAATAACTCGCATAATATTTGCGGCATCTTCGGCATCCGGATCACTACTGTATTTATTTGCTAATACAAGGCAAGCATCTGCTTCATCAACTTTTACACGTGAAAGATCTATGCTATCCATAACTGTTCCAGTAAAGAATTCAACTTTTGTGAAATGTCTTTTAAAAAGACCTTCTAATTCTAGATCAGGAACAACTCTGCAAGAAATGGTTTTTGCTATGTCAAGACAATGAATTACTGTAAATTTACCGATGAAGAAAAACTACTTCAACATCAACATCTTCTCTATCTTCATGTAAAAAATCTTGCAAGAAATGACTAACTGATTCATATGTAATATATCCACACACAACAATATGCCTTTTACCATGTTCCCCTTTATATTCTCCACCATATTTTTGCCGATTTCCAATTAAATCTGCAATTTCAGGTACGTAGCTGGCAAACATGGCCTAAATTTTTATATTATTTTTCTTTAACAGTATCTCTCTTATAACTAACCAAGCCACCAAGAATAAAGAATACCATAAACCCTTTTCCAAGTACCGTAGTACAATAAATATCACCATATCCAACAGTGGACATTGTAACCAGTAAAAAATATACACAATCTGGATATGATATTCGATGACTATTCATAAAATCTTTCCATGGGTCTCCACTATTTTCTAATAAATGTATTACACCAGCACCCGCTAAACATGTTGAAATAAAAATTGATAATAATTGTGTTAAACGAATTGAAGATGAAGTCTTCAAAATATTTAGATATTGTAAGATATCAGGCACTGTCATAAGGCGTAATGCTCGAAGAAAACGTAAACCAATCCAATTTCTTTCAAGATAAATTGCAACAAATGATGGTGGAATTGTAAAATAATCGACAAAGGAATAACGATCAAGTAAAAACCAAACTTTATCGGATGCGGCAATAAACTAAATTTTTTATGTTAATCTTTTTACAGTACCCAGACGTATTTAAATGCAAATATATCATTTTCAAACGATAAATGTATAATTTGAAAACTTACTCTTATAAAGAAATAAATAAGAAAGAATATATTAAATCCCAAATCAATTTGTTGTGTAGGACTTTCAGACCATGGAATGCAGGTTTCAACTTGAAAGCTATCTTTATATGTATCAATAAAGTAGATAATCAACGATCCGATTGATAAAAGAAAAACAAGTACAACCAAAATTCTTCCTGTCATACTTTGTCCAGAAATTAATTCTCCGGCCCAATCTTTTGCTTCTGTCATCCAACCAATTTGTACTTGCTCTTCTTTAACATTCAACCGATTTATATCTGTTTTATTTACGGTTGTACCAACGATTGTTGGAGATGTACTCCCTGGTAAAGCTTTAAAATTGATGTGATCAACTTCTGGTGGAATTATTTCTCTTTCAGTTCTTTGACAACATAAATGTGCAATTATCCTCCAAACAACCACCAATAACATTGATACACAAAATGTCACAATGCTAAAAAGTAATTTTCAATATACTTTTTTGATTAGTTTTTTTATATTATCTTGCAAGGAAAAATAATGACATTTTTGAAAAAAAAAGTTTTTTGTTTTTCATTGTTCTCAATTCTCTTTCTCTGTTTTCTTTTTTGGTTCCTTCTGCATAATTCATGCTTAAGTTGGCGTCATTTTTTACGCATTTTAAAATGGCTTTCTTTCGTGCAGTTTTTTGCTTGCCCAAAGAAGCGTTAAAAAGAAATAGGAAAAATTGTCATAAAAAAGCAAGCTGAAAAAAACCATGCTTTATCTGCTGTGGTTGCTATGAAGAAGATGAAAAAGGAACACATCTCAGTAAGAAATGCATTTCTTCTAAAAACTGCTACAACCAATTAGCATTTTTTTCCTTCTTCTTCTTCTTTTTCTTCCTCTTTTACGATCTTAAGCTCATCAATTCTTGTCATCTTTTCTTTTTTCCCCATTTCTGTTACTTCTTTTTTACTGCTCAATAAAAGGAAAAAAAGGGGGGAGAGAATAATGCCTTTGAAGCTTGTTAGTTGGTAGCAGAAATAAAAAAGAAAAATTAAGAAATTGCATCCATTCATTTTCATGTATTTTTGCTCCTCTTAGTTTAAAATGTTGCTGTAACATATTATTATTTTGTTGAAGGAAGAAGACAAAAAAGGCTTTGCCAAATCTCCCAGATTACATTCCCAATATTTATGCTCTTTCTCTTTTTTTGAAATCTGATGCTCAACACTTTTTTTTAACCGAAAACCATAAAAGCAATTTTTCTTCTTTTTTATTTTAAAAAAATATAAAGTATGGCAATAAAGAAAAAACAACAGAAGCATATAATTGTTGAAAAAAAAAAGATATTTATATTCGTTTTTGATGGAGAAGTTTTCTTAAACGCATTGTAAAAAAAATTTAAGGGTGTTTTTTAGAGGCGAAAAGATATAAAGCATCTGTCATTGAATAACTGCTGCAGGAGCAGCAGAGTTTTTAGTGCCAAAACAACCGCAAGTTAAAAATAAATTGAAATGATTCAACAAAAAAGAGAGAGATAAAAAAAACTTTTGCTTAAGAAGGGAAAAACACACTTAAGAAAGGAAAAGATGGCACCAACCTTGAAAGTAAAAAGCACCAATATTTTCGTTCTTCAAGACATTTCCGTTCTTCATCAGTTAAATCAATATAAGCTCGAGACATATTACATACATGACTATTTAGATGTCCATATGAACTTCCACCACCAGAATATCCTTTGCCTTGTGGCACATTTGGTTGATAATCTGCCATTGTTTTAAATTATTGTTGTTGTTGGTGCTGCTCGGATTCTTTGAATTCAATTGATATTATGTTTTTTGTGATCTTTTTGAATTATATCCGATGCTTTTACAGTAATAGATAACAATAATATCCCGCGCACCTGGCGGCCGTTGCTGCTTTACCAGCCGCCAGAGCGTAGACGACTTCTGCCGCCTCCGTTAATTTAAATTTACGTTTTTCTGCCACTGTTGATTTTGCAAGAAAATATATAAATAAATATAAAATTTCTTATTTATGCACTTTAATTTTTGTTGATATAATTTTCCAAATGGTGTAATTTTAAATAGTGGTCAGTTAGAGCTTTTTAAGCTAAAAAAATGTTGTAAAGAGATGGATAGAAAAAAGCGTGTATTTTAAATGAAATTAAATGTAATTACCAAGTTTTACAAACAACATGCGCAACTTTAGATAAATAAATAAATATGCACATACACGAAAAGATAAAAAGGGGGAAAAAGGAGTTAAAAGGCTAAAAGGGCAAATTGAATGACAACAAAAAAATATATATATGGTCTATGTACTGCTGCTTTTATTTTATCTACTCAGTTAGTTAGTTGAAAGCGGTACTTTAGAATAGCCAAATACGGATGCCCTTCGGCATTTACTGAAATGGTCATTTAGTGCCTAAAAGATACTGGACTTTGTTTGTCCGTGTCAAAAATGAGAAAAAGAAAAAAATGAAAATTCTTTTTCAAAGCTTTTTTTATTCAACCGCCGGTGCGACTGTCAATAAGAAAAGTTATGCTACGGCAGAAAAAAAATATATACGAGATCGATAGGCTTTGGCAAAAAAAGAGAAGAAAGGAGGAGGGCGGAAAAAAGACAAGACGGCAACAACAAGACTGGACTTTTGAAGACGGCGGTGGTGCTTTTTACTCGCTTGAAGGAAGAAAAAAAGAGGGAAATTCAAGGGAGGACCCCCTCAGTTGCACCAACAAAAAAAAATCCACGAGCCTAATTTCTTGGTCTTGGAGTAAAACGAACTAACTAAACGAGTGGTGGTTTTGCCCTCTCCTATATTACAACAATTTTTTTTTTCGGTTGCCAGCATCATCCAGGGAGGGCGAGTTATGTCGCAACACACAAGTCAAAATGCGGAAACGCGTCGTCACTATAGCTTTTGGAACAGACTTGACGCTTATATTATAAATATATTTTATACTTTTTTTAACTTTTCACTTAGAATTTGTTGGCTATCATTTTTCTTTTTAACTATTTGGATATTCAATAATCATCATTTTTTGTAAGCCGAGATGTTATGTCCGAAACGCTTGAGCACAATTTCAATCTGTCATTTTTTGTGGCCATTCAAAATTACCAAATAATTTTTTAAACCTATTGCTCAAAAACTTTTTTGTTATTTTTGAAAGCTTCAGTAATTTTGAAATTGACGCCAATTAACTGTCAAATAATTGCACACGTTACTTAAATGCACATCAATCTTCTTTTCTGACACCTGCAAATTTTTGTTTAATGAGAGAAAACGAGACGACAACAAAAAAAGAAAGAGGATAGGACAACGTTCATCAACTAAGATAAATGAAAAATCTCCTTTCATTTTGTTTTTAAAAATTACTATTATTGCAATAAATTCAAATGAATTGGCAAACAAGTGTATTCCCTGAAGGCACGGACAACAATGTAAACAAAAAAGAGTAAAGATGAAATAGTCCCAGCATTTAAAGTTTATAGATACAAAAAATTAATAACGGCAATTCAGTTAAACGATAATTGACCCAGTTGCCGTTAAAGTGACATCAAAATGAAACATATTGATGTCACTTTAATGATTTAAATATGCATCTTAAATATCCACAGTATACCTGAACTTAAAAATCAACATAAAAGAATATTCGGACATGTTTTATATTTGATGATTTTAATATGTTTTTTAAAACAACCAAATAAATTAATAATTTATTCACAGTATATCAAAACTTTTACATATAATATGTATATATTAACAACCAACTTAACAAAATGTTTCAAATCATTTTACTAATAACTTGAGCAGTGATAGGATGCATGTAAGGAACATTTTCTTGGAATTTGGCAATAGCAAGTTCACGCATTTCATCCCATTTGAAAAGTTTGCTAAATTTGTAAATATTAATAGCCATTTAATAAAAGTATAAACAAACTTACTTAAAAATAGGTTTAACATACTTAAGACGACCTTGACGAGTAACAAAATCAATCATGAAAGGAACCAACGGCTTGTATTTAGCTTTGAGAGCAATAAGTGATAAAGAGAAAATAACTTCACAATTTCCGCAGTGTTCCAAATCATATTTCTTAAAAAGCTTGAGGAAGCGTTCACCCGTAAATGCTTTTCCAGAAGTTTCAATACAATCAAGAACTTTAACCTTCATATCAGATGACAAATCTTTGAATACTTTGGGATCAAGGTTTTCAATTTCTTCATCAGTTCCATCAGTCCAAACTTTTGCAAGATGACGACAATCTTTCAAAGCTTCATCATCAAATTCAGGAGTATTCGGGGGAACACCAGCTGCTAGTAGCCAGCCATTCCAATTAATGCTATCCAAAACATCTTTTTTATCAGAATATTTAGCATACAAAAATTGTTTCCAATCATCCGTTACAACAGATTGACCAGCAAACTTATCAATGTAATCACGAAGAAATTGTTCAAAACGAGCAGAATCACCAAGTTTTTGTTCCAAAACTAAAAGCAAAGCAGAACCCTTTTCATATGGAATGGTTGAATAAGCATCATCAGGATCAATACCATCCAAACAAGGACATAGTTTTGTGAATTCATGCGTTGGATTAAAGGTTTCATTGATAACAGGTAACATACGATCTTCCCATCCACAGATATTTTCAAATTGACGAACACCTTCTCCATAAATTCGACCCATAATTTTACGTTCACAAAATACGGTAAATCCTTCATTGAGCCAAAAATGTTCCCAATTGGCATTGGTGACAAGATTACCCGTCCAACTATGTGCAATTTCATGGGCAATAACATTTGTTAATGAGCGATCACCAGCAATAATTGTGGGAGTAACAAATGTTAAGCAAGGATTTTCCATGCCCCCGAATGGGAAAAACGGTGGAAGAACAATCAAATCATACCTATAAAAGAAAATGCATTAACCAAATACTATTAAAACAAAATCATACCGTCCCCAACGATATTTACCAAGAAGTTCTTCTGCAGTTTTAAGCATAATTTCAGTATCTTCAAATTCCCATCGAGCTTTATCAACCATAGAAGCTTCAGCCCAAACGGCACATCGATCGCTGATGTCACGTTTTTCCAATTCACCAGCAACAATTGCAAAAAGATAACTTGGCATGCGTTGAGGTTGATGGAACAAGAAAGCGTCAAAATCATCATAAAAAATGTAATCAAGGCCATCTTTGTAACTTCCATTAACATGCCATTCTTTAACTTTGGCATCATTTTCACGATTATCTTTTCCAAAGCCAATGGCACTCATCAAACATGTAATACCCTTAGGAACTTGAACCTTAAACGATCATAAAACATTTTTAAGTAAACAATCAAACTACATACTCGTGCTTTGTACGTTTGTTTAATAGCAGGCGTGTCCATACAAGGAATAATTGAACGGGCATGAATAGCTTGACATTGACTAAAACTTGATCATTAAGACATAATACGATAAGCCAAACAAATCACCTGTATAGAAATGGTTGATTTTTGTCCGCTGTAAGCTCTTTGTCAACGAATTGAAGTGCAGAAGCAGTTGGACTTGTACGATAGTAAACGACAAGGTCACTAAAAATGTCCATTATGAGATAAGGAACTAATGCAACAATTGAAATGCAAAAAACATGATTAAAAAATTAACTACAATTTATAGAAGACATTAAAGATTAAAACTCACAATTTTTTACCGCTTTCAGTTTGTGGAATGTCAATATTGAGAGATTGACCCAAAACTCCATGATCAACAGATTTATAAGGCAAACTGCTACCATTAAGTTGAACATCTTTAATGCTTAAATCCCGAGAATCAAGGATAACCTTGTTGGTAGGTTTATGGCATTCCATACGAAGAACAGCATATCCATCGAGAATTTTTTTTTCAAAATCAACTTTCAAATCAAGATCAATATGATAAATGGAGACATCATTGAAGTTAGCAAAGGAAGCAGCATCTTTACGGATACCCATTCTATAATAATAATTAAAATTGTAAAAAAAGAAACTGACAAAAGAAAAAAAGCGACAAGGTCAATCACGATCACGAAAATATACTCAAAAATAACTGCCACGCATTGTCTGAATGCAGCTCGTTGATGACAATGAAAGTCTTAACATTAAGCTCACTTCCGTCTATCAAACATTTCACAAAATTATCACCAAAAAAGATAAAAATGAAGCAAGTCACGTCCCAGTTAAGCCTCTAAAATATCAATTTTAAGAAAAAAAACTGTTAAGAAGACAGTGGAAAGAAACAAAGAGGAACAGTCAAGTGATGTCTTTTTTTGTGCTTAGTATTATTGAGAAGCTTATGCTTCTTAGACGAGAAAAAATTCCACAGAAAGAAAAGAATTGACAAAGTACAAAAATCAGTTTTTATAAAATTTAATCAAAAAAAGCAGCAGAAAGCACCAAAACAATCGCAATTAATTTGTTTGAGCTCAAAAGTTAAATAAATGAATGGCGCAATTCAAAGTGAAAGAAATGGGAGAGTCAAAAAAGTTCAATCGACCAAAATTGGGAAAGAAACAAAAAGAAAAATCAAAAGAATATTCGATTTAAATATTTTCATTTTTTCGAATAAAATGGAATTCTATTTCGTGTTCAGAGTTTTTCTGCTCATTTTTTAGTTTTAAAAATGCAAAGGACAACCACTTTTGAATTCAAACAACAAAAAACAAAAATGTTTGCTTTGCTCTTTTAAAAAAATTTTAATGCAAAATTTCAAATTATCGCTATAATTTAATGGCTAAAATTCAAATGATAAAAATTTGTAAAACGAACCAAGTGATTAGAAATCAAATATACATCAGCTTTCCAAGATTTGATTTTTAAAAAAATTACAATTTGTCAGTGTAAATTATAAACAAAGAATAATTGAACCCTATAAATATAAAAACAAACACGACATAATGGAGAAAAACAAAGAAAACGAAAAGAAATGTTAGTAAGATTTGATTGCATATTCTAATGAGAGGATACGGTAGCAAGGCGAGAGATAAACAATAAGAGGAAGAGAGGAAAGTCGGGTTCATAGTTTTTGCCGTTTTTTTCTTTCATGTGAAAAAAACATAAAAGTTGTGGAACGAAAGTTACAGTAATAAAAATGGTATATATAAGAATTTATGCAACACGAACGTTTACTTCGAAGGACGCAAATGAACTATAATAATCAATGGACTTTTTAAGAACGTAAAATATGGGGTGGATTCACAACAACGATAAGAGAAATACAAATTGAAACAAACCAAAGAGAAACACAGTAACCCAAAATTTAAAAAAAAACGCTCTCATTAAAATTCGGTTTTGCAACTGTCCAAGTTTAAATAAGGGTCATTGCAACAAGAAAACCATAGTTCCAAATGTGTCACATCCTGGTATACGTGATCTGTTGCTTTTGCATCATCCCCTGGACATTGCAAGGATAAAATTTCATCATCTTAAGATGGTAAAAATGGCGCAGCACAAATTACCATTTAACATTTTAGCGGAGCATTTCGAAAGAAGAGAGAGAAAGAGAAAAGCAATGAATCATTGAAAAATGTAATTCAGTGGATCGTGGGAAAAAAAGATTACTCAGTAAGAAACAATACAAGGGAAGATTAAAACTAAACAAAAGACGTATAATTATTTCTACGGATACTGCAAGTTGATTACGTCATCCATATTGCAATGTCGAAAATATTTAGTTCAGCATAAAATATTATGTGAGGAAAACTAAAATAAGAAAAATGCAATGGCTTCAAAATGTGTTCGGTGAAAATGCAAAACCTGCTCAACCTTCATCAAAGGGCGCTAACATATCATATATCATACAAAGTCCATGAGTTCAACACAGGTAAACAAAACAAATTTAAGTTATAATACTTTTATTTTTATATCATAATTATAAGCATTTAAATAGTTTACAAAAGTGGCGGCAGGTTGACTATTGGTTAGTTAAACACGTTAGTAATAAATAAATATAAGACAAGACAAAAAAATCTTATACAAGGGCATATCCTAATTCAGCTGATACAGTTTCAATAATCTTCTTGCCAGATGAATATTTTAAAAGAGCTTGAGTATTTTGAACAATTCGTTGAGTTAATTGATTAAACCATTTAGCATCACCTTGACGTTTACCATGACGAATTTGAATTGCCATGTTAAGAAGACGTTGAATAACGTAATTACCATATTGATCGAATAACATTTGATCCAATGAATCACGACCATTCCTTAAAAAAGATAAAAGGTAAAAAGAAAAAAATTAAAGAAAAAAGTTACTTTGGATTAACTCTTCCACTGAAAACTTCTCGAGCCATTTCTTCAAGGAGTTTCTCAGGAGCGCATTCAAATGCTTGTTCAACAACATGTGATGAATACTTGGATTGTGAAAGTGAAAGAATATTACCAACTAGTGCTAATTTGATAATCCGATCACGGTAAAATGGAAGAGCAGCATGTTTAATGACATATTGAACAATATAATTAGCAAATTCATCTTGACAATAACGAAAAGCCTTTCGGGTAATCTTATCCATGAGCATACGAATAAGAACTGCTTCAATACTTCTAAAACGTTATATATTCATTATATGATTAGTACAAAGAATCTAAAAAACTTGCTCATCTTTCATGAGATCACCATTATTATTGCAAGATTTAGTAAGCTTTTCAAGGCAAAATTGTACAACACGACATCCAAATTTATTGCAAATCATTCTTTCCATATTCCCTGCAGAGCACATTTCTTCAACAACAAATCGATAATCCTTTGGTGGTACAGTATCAATAATCTTTTGAAGGACATGATTAGCACTTTGTTCAGTTCCCATTGCCAAAACATAACCACGAAAAGCTTGGAGCATTGGTTCAAGCATATCAGATGAGAAGGTATCAACTGCCTTTTGAATGACACGGCATGAGAAACGATTAAAAGCCATATCTGGTGCTTGAACAGATAGCATATTAAGCATTTTTTGCCCATACTCTTTACCAGCTTCGGTAATCATCTTCTAAAAATGCAAGCAAATTAGTGATCGAAAATACGTCGATGAAGACATACTTGAATAACAAAATTACCAAACATATCCATGGCAAGATTATAAACAGATTGAGAATCAAAGAGCATGTCATAGAGTTTACGACGAAGTGGACTATCTTCTGTAGGGAAATGATCTTGAATGAATCTAAAACCAGGCAGGTCAAATGTGAACTCCAGAAAGGGGAAAACTTACTGACTACCCTTTTTATCTCGAACACAAATGAAAAAGAGATCAAGTTCAACAATATCTTGAAGGGTAACGGTAAAATTACCTTCTTCATCAAAAAGCCATTCAGGCATTTGACCACGACCAGTTCCAGATAGAGTTAAACGATTCATTTGAGCCATCAAAGAGTTATATTCAAAATCTGAGAGCATTCCATTATGAAGTGCTGGCTGTAAAGCAGGATGATAAACACCTGGTGGATATGTTGCTGATATAGTGTAATATTCAGGATGGCTATATTCATGAGCATTCTAAAAGTACAGATATATTTGTCACTCAATGAAACGAAGAAAGGAAGATAAAGAAACTTACTGCAGCACAAGATAAAACAAGAGGATAAGCTCCATTCATGGCATTTGTTGGAATAAGCATATTTTCAGGCGTTGAAACAGTTGGTTAAACAAATAAAAATATTTGTTAAAGTTAATAAATAATATTACAATGAAGGATATATACAACCACACCGCTCACAATTGTATGATGACGATTGCAATGACAAATGTGGATTGCAAATGTTTTTTTGACAACGCTTCCCAAAAATTTGTTTTTCGCCAAGACAATGCCAAGGGAAGTCTCTCTCACTCTCCCTTTTTTGCATGATGAGAGTGCAAATTTTTTTATTCGTGTTTGAATATTTTTCTTACGTTTTTTTTGCAATTTTTTACAAAAATTTTTATGCAGATCCAGTGGAAAAAAATATGTGCTGCTAAAATTTCATTTTTGTAATTTTTTCGAGGGAACATTTTTTAAAGTTAAAAACGGTAAATATCTTTATGAAGCGTTGTACAAAAGATGGATTGTTAAAAATTTAATTTTTTCATTGTATATTTATAATGATCAAGGACACGTACTGTATAATCATTTTTTGTTTCTTATTAACTTTCCATGATAGACAAAAAAATTTTTCCGAAATATATCCCTTTTGAACAACGTTTAACACAGCTACCAGAAAGTGGTTGCTATTTGCAGCTCTCAGAAGAAAAATTTCAGCAACATAATTTCGTAAGGCTTATTATATGCAGTAATTTTTTAAAAAGGCTACTTAAGGATTAATTTTTCTTAATTGTTAAAATAATGTCAAAATTGAAAGCAGCAATTTCAGATGTATTTAAAATTTTGTTAATTACTGTATGAGTACAGTAATTAATATCTGTTTGATGTTTTATAATTGGTTGATGTTGCTTGAAAGTTATAGCTTTATTGTAAACCTTAATTTCATATCATTTTTTACAAAGATCTGCATAATGTTAAATTAAAAATACATTTTTTGTTGAAAAAAATAATAGCAAAAACTCGTAAAAAAATTATTGGCACACAAATATTATTTTTTAAGATTTTGAAGGCATTTTTGATTTTTCGGCTTTTTTGGCTTCTTTCTTGTGAATCTTTTCCCATTTTGCTGTCATTTTTGATGCATGATCAGCAGCCACTTGAATTTCTTCTTTTTCTTCTTCATGTTTCTCAGTTGATTCTTCTTCTGCTTTGAGTTCTTGTTGCATTTTTTCACGTTCTTCTGAAATTATTTAATTGTCATATGTTAAATCTACTTAATAACTTTATTGAATTTACCTTTGAGCCGTTTAAATTCTTCTGCAAGTTGTTTTCGCTTTTCTTCACTTTGTTCGGCATCTTCCAATTTATTTTTTTCTTCAAACTGTTTTCTGAGATTCTTTGCTTGCTGTCGAAGCATTTCTAATTCATCAAGATTGGCCTTTTCTTGTTTTCCACCATCAGAAGTTTGGATATTTTTGAATTTATTCATCAAATTTTTAACATCAAATGCACTTTCATCTTCTTCCTCGGAGGAGCTTTCTTCAACAGCTCGTCGATTAACAACTTCGGCGGATGCTTCTTTTTTAGTATCCCATTTACTTGGTTTTGATTGGGTTGTTTGTTTTGGGAGTGGAACAGAATTTGGATTTTGGGATTCAATATTCTTGAACTTTTCACGAGCTTTTCCTGCCATTTTAATTTCAACATCAAGATGTGGCTTTTCTTCATGTTCAACAGCATCTTCTTCACCTTGTTCTTCTTTGGCTTTTTTAGCTTGAATTTTTCGTGCAAGTTTATAACGAAGGAATTCAGCTTCAATTTCTTTCTTTTTACGCTCTGCTCGTTCTTCTGGTGTCATATCTTCTTCGTCAGCAGTGCCCTAGATTTTTTTATTTTGGTAATAGTTTGAAACTAAATATTTTTTTCTAACCTTTTGAATTGCTTCTTTGATGCTATTGAGCTGAATATCGAGATCAAGGATTTGTTTTTCACGACGACCAAGTTCTTCTTCACCTTTTTCAAATTTATCTTTAAACGCGTTGAGTCCTGTAATGAAATGGATTAGGGATAAACATGAGATAGTAAAGGGCGAAAAAATCGAAGGTTGCAAGCGGATAACAGTGGAGGAACGAAAAGGAATAACAGCTGCTGACTTTTTCTTCTTTTTTTATTTTGTTGATGCTTAAATCTTTTTTTTGTGTTTTTTTCAGGACTAGAACTTGCAATCCGCCCACAAAAATCGTTCATCTTGCTTATTCACAGCAACAAAAAAGTTTTTTTGGGATTTGTAAATAAAATTTTTAAAAAATGAACGCATACCCGTAAATTTGATATCTTGCAAATCGTTGGCGGTCTTTTCAACTGGACCTGATTGATATGCAAGACCTTCAAGGAAGGATTTGCGAGCTTCTGCAGCGCCTGTAAATTTTTTATAAAAATTAAATTTATGAAGCGCAATTTTTGTCCCGTACTGGATGTATCAAGTTCATTACGGTCGTAGGATTTTGAAACCGGTTCACCAGCAGCAGGTTCAAGACGTTCATTGAAGCGTTCACGAACTTTAATGCCACCTTTTCTAAGTTCTTCAAGTTCAGATTTAGCTTCAGCGTCACGTGTCTCAGCTTTTTCAACTTCACCAGTTTTCCATTTATTTTTGATATCACCTACTTGAGCCTTAATTGCTTCAAGATCCTTGGTCTTGTCATCCGAAGTTTCTTCCTCTTCGTCATCCTTTTCTCCACCAGCAATAATCCTGAACAATGCTTATGGTTATTATTCTGATCGACCAAACAAAATGGGCCATGACTTACTTGCTCATACGTTCTTTAACCTTTCCTGACATTTCTTCCAAAACTTCATCATTCCGTTTTTCAACATTTTCATGAGCCTTCAAAGAGCTTTGCCAGCTATCTTTTTTCTCTTTAAGGCTTCGAATTTGTTGTAATTCATCGCCAATGTTGGTTCCCGCTGAAAAAACCATAACGTAATAATTTTTTTCAATGATTTTTATGCTTTAACAAAAGCATCCTCTTAAATTAAACATACGCTTCACAACCATTTTTGAAGTGTTATTAAGGTTAAATGATTTATTATAAAAACTGCGCAAGAATATTCGTAAAACAAAAAGCGGCTCTTTAATAAAAAAATTTTTGTTCTTCCCAAAAAATGTGACTGTTTATTGAAGAGGAAAATAAAAGGGGGATGGGCGCAAAAAAGATGAAAAATGAACGGCGAACATTAAAGTTGTACGCCGAAAAAATATATGAAAGAGAAAGAGAATCAACAGTTAGGGTCATTGGCGAGCAATTTTTGTCGCATTATCCCGCATTTTTGCCAGTTGCAAAAATATAACAGAAATGAAAAAAGATAGAAAAATATGTATATTTTTATGTAGAGCAGAAACAAAAATGCATCAAAATGTTCCTTCATTTTCCTTTTGCTTGGTTTTAACTATGCATTGCCTAAAGACAGAAGAAAGAAAATTGAAAAGAAGAAGAAGACGAAAATGTATTGACTGACCAGTGGTCATTTTAGTGAAGGTTTAAAATATTAAAAAATTATGCGCAAAATGTATGCATCTATTTTTGTTTCAAAAAAAGGGGCAACTTGTCAAAAATAATAATTTAAAAATTATGTCAGATCTATGTTTTGTGAGATAAATGGAATCTCAAGATTATTGATAATTGACAAACCTCTAACAATATCGGAAGAAAGTTGTTTTGGTTTTGAAACAGTTGCAAATTCATCTTCTTCCTCGTCATCGGCACCTGCATCACCGGTATCATCTAAAAATCCAATAATTACAAAATAATAACATATTTGGAGGATTAAACCTGTTGTAACAGCATGTGTTCGATCAGGATGAAGAACTTCTTGATAATGCTGTTTACAGTATAATAATCCTTCATGGATATTATATTGGGTTGCACTAAAAAAATTAACAAAAAACGTTTTGGAATTATTGAAAAAAATTAACCTTAATTTCTTATTGCATGTTTTGCATCGGAAGCAATTATTATGATATAATTTTTTGTTTGCAAATAGTCGTTCAACTGGATAAACTGTTTTTCCGCAAAGTGCACAATCTTTTGGAATATCATCTTCATTTTTTGGCTTAAAATGGAATAGATTTGATCTGATTTTGCAAAAAAAATATCAAACTAACTCCAATAAATGCAGCCATAATTCGGCGTTTATCAGATTCTGAACAATCAAAATCAACACCTTTTCCATCTCTGACATCTTCGAGTGAAAGTTCACCTTTTTGAATTTTTTCAAATGTTTCTTTCATGTGTGACATGTTTTCTTTGCCAACACCTTCAAGTGCCATCGTCTTTAATCTATCATCAAGAGATTCTCCTTCACCACCTTCATTTTGATGGAACTTTTCAAATTTGGATTTGAAAGCGGAAAGAGTTTGCTAAAATTGGTCCCTTTTTTACTCAAGAATCATAGATTCTGCAAAAAATACCTTATCCAAACCAGATGGTTTTTCTTTATCTTCTGCTTTAACAGGTTCATCTTCGTCTGTGTGCTTTTGGATTTTTCCAGTTTCAAAATCCTTTTTCATTTGTTCCATTTCTGCAGCTTTGGCTTTTCTGAGTTCTTCAATCTCTTCCAATCTTTTTTCATCTTTTACAGTTTCATGCTTTTCAGTTTTTTCTGTAATTGCAGCTTTCTGAAATTATTTCACATGTATGAAATGGGTTTTTTTCAAAAAAGATGACATTGTTAAAGAATGAAAAAAGAGTAAATAAAAGTCAGCTGTTAGGTTGTAAAAAAATATTTTTTAGGTTCTTTTAATTTAAGCGTACCAAATCTTTAATATCTCCAGTTCGGCCTTCAATATTAATTTTTGGTGGAGGTTTTTTAAGTTGTTCTTCATCTTCAGAATCTGAACTAACTGCATATGGATCTTCTGTATCAGACATGATTTTTGAAGGACGAGATTAAAGCTAGATAAAAAATTAATATGAAAATATGTTGTTTTTTTAAAAACAAAGAAATACGCTTTTAAGTATTAATTGTACAAAGATAAGTATGAAATATCAAAGTTAATCCGGAAACTCGTGCACGCAAAAGTAGCCAGACAATCCGATCCAATCAAAAGGCAAAAAAAGGACGCCCACGAAGAAAAAACACAGAAAAGAAACAAAACAAAACTGGTATTCAAGCTTGAAGGTAGCAGCCGAAGTAATAGTCCGTCCCAAGGAGCTTACTGCTATCCCTCATCACTGCTTGATCCTCCCTTTTTTCATCATTTTTTTGTGCAACAACTTTAAACAGAGAGGAGATGTTTGTCGATCTCGCTTTCACTTTCACTCCTGTCTTGAAACTTGTCGTTCAACTGCACTTAAAAAAAGCGTAGAATAAAATATATAAAAAAAAGTTGAGGAACGTCGTTTGTCCTAATACCATCCTTTCTAACGTTACTACTAATTATGCTTTATTTTTTTCTTCTTTAACTTTTTACTCGCCTCCTGGCAATGACTTAAGAAATAAAGCGTGGGGGTTGACAAAGAAAGGAAACAAAAAAATATATAAGCTAAAAAATCTATGAATGACTCAGGGGGATAAGTTTGTTGATCTTGATCGGATGAAAGAAAAAAGGAAAAAAATAGAGAAAAGCTGTTTTCACACATCTCGGGATGTGAGACATTGTCGATTTTATTTTTAAAGATTGGCAAGATTGGAAGAAGTATATATCTGCCTATTGGCAGATTTTACACAGACGAACACTTTTTTTCTTCTTTTCGCTTTTTGAATTACAGCTGCTTCATTTTAAAATCAAGTCATTATCGGCATTTTTATAAGTTATTGGGCGGTCAGAGTTTAATGACCACTAACCAAAATTTTTTACCTCATTTTTGAAATAACTTTTTTGTCTTTGATTTTAAAAAAGGTTTCAAATTTCTTTGTGATCAAAATTTTTGAAAAGTTTTATTAATCGTTTTTATTTCAATTTGGCGAAAGATTTTTTTACATAAATGAGAGTTGATTTTAAACCCGTTTAATATGTTATTTAAAAAGAAAAACAAAAGGCTATGTTTTTAAACATAATGTTTTGTATCAGTAATTGTTGCCAAAGGAGCACGATTTTGTTCTGCACCCCTTGAATGCCGATGTTCTCTATCACGTGATTGTGAACGTCTCCTTAGAACATGCCCTTCTGCGGATGATTCTCGTATAAGTGATGATCTTTTACTTTGTTGTTCTTTATATGTTAAAGCTTGAGAATTTTGCCATTCAATAAATCGATTCCATAATGATTCGGTTATCCTTGAACAAATAATATTTCCTGCATGAACTGAAACCATTTTAAGTAGAAATACTCCATCAGGACGTAAAAACTGTTCAACAAATGGTGCCAATTCTGATGAAGGCTCAATCGATAATTCAAGATATTTTTCAACAAATGCTTGTCTGCATGATGGAACAGATAAAGTAAAAAGCCATATGGTTAGATTTACGATTGAAAGGATAATAAGAAAGACCATCCAAAGCCATAAAAATATAAATATTTTTTCCATAAACATATTTATTACGAGTACACATTGCACTGTATGTCTGTAAAAAATTAATGTGAAAAAATAAATAGATCAAAACAAATTTTAAAAAAATACCTGTGAATATTACCAAGAACTCGAATTTCAAAATCACAAAGTGTTACTCGAGGAAATTTGCCTGAATCTGGCCATTCTCTGTCCTAGAAAGAAAGATTACTGTAGATAATGGTCCATTAATAAATTATACCTGTAATAAATCATACAAAACATGTCCACCAAAAAGTGGATAATCAGCTGTTTCAAGAAAGACATTTAAAAAATAAAATTGTAAAATAACATTTGAAAGATGCAATAATTTTACAAACATATAGATTACGGTAACATAGGAGCCATAAACTTTTCCAATTCGAAGCAAAGAAAATAAAAAAACACTTTTTCTTTTTTGTCCAAATTCTCTTTGATACTGTAATACGTCATCAATATGACGAGAGAGGATATCTACAGTAGTATCTCGAACATGTGGATCGATATTTTGCTCTTGACATGCTGTTTGAAGAACAAGACTAACGTTAAGGCCTATAAAATTTATTATATTTTAAAAAAAGACATATTAATTAAATTATGGCATTAATAAAAACCTGATTGATTTGAAAGCATTCTCCAAACAGATGCAGGAAGATGAAACATAAGGGCCGAAATTGCTAAACCAAATGGAATCCATTGATAGTAACCAATTTGTTTTCGCTCTCGATCATCCAATCGATGAGGAATATGATCTTGAAATGGAATCCAATATGTTCTGTCAACATAGCAGTAACTTTCTGTATATTGCTCCATTGCGCGTGTAAATTGTGCTGGGACAAAACATTCTATTGGATGGCCTACTAGAAAACAAATTTGCATAATTAAATCAAAACATGACAAAGGTTTAAAACCAAAACAGAATTTAATGTAAATAACCATAAATTATATCAAATCGGAAAAAATGTGGAATAATAAAAATAACTATACATACCATATTGCTTTGCTGAAACAAGTAATGCAAACATGAGCAATAAAATTGAAGTATACAAATAATGTAATCTGTCAATAAAATCATCATCTGCTCGAGGTTCAAGCAAGCGTAAGGCTGATGTAAGAAAATGTAAACCCACTCTTGAACCGGCTACCATAATATTTACTATCTGTGGTAATTACAGTTATAACAAAATAGGCTTTTTCTCAACTATCTTATAAATTATTATTATTATTATTGTTACAACAAAAAAATACGTAATACGGCAGTTAAAAAAATATTGAAGTGAAATTTAGGACATAAGATGGACAAGAGACAGAGAGTTGTTGTCCTCCCTTCTTTCTTCGGTCGTATATAGTAAGATAGTTGTTGCCCGTACTTGTTTTAGTGTTCAAGCATTGCCATTGCCGTCGTTTTGACGCTGCCTAATAAAACAACTGTTATCGGCGTGATTTTCAATAATAAGTGAAGCAAGGGCTCTTCCCAAAATGTGGGAAAAGGAAGATGAGCCGTTTTTGCTTTCTTTTTTCTCCTTGCTCTGGCTTGCATTATTTTTTGCAATATTTCCGTGATTTTGGCCTGTGGCAATATGCGCTTCATTTTTCTTCTTCGTTTTCTTCAAATAACTAACTTTTTCTGTAATGCTCACGCCGTTCCAGTCAATGCAATAACAACTGCCCTCTAAATAATTTGACTTTTGTTGCGTGTACATAAAATTTTTGTTAATGTTTTCATTGTCGCCTTTATTTTTTTCACTCGAGAGATTTCCAAAAAAAGCATTTTCTTGGCAAAAAATAAAGAATTTCAAAAAAAATAATAAATTCAACTACACATTTTTGATATATTAGTTTTTTTAATGTTTTTTACACTGATCATGCAGTTTACACAATTAATTGATGAATGTATTTAAAAAAAGAACTTTAATAGAAAAAAGTAGCACAAATATGTATTGAATAGAATCAAAAAAAATAGGGGTGAAAAAGGGACATTTTGATTCAAGACCGCCTTTTCAGAACACCGCAACAATCGCAGCCAGCAATTTTCTTCTTTCGAATTTGTTGTTTTTTTTCTTCCTCTTTCAGCGCCACATTTTTTAAAAGCGTTTTGCTTTCATTTTGTTTGTTATTGTTGTTTTTTTTGTTGGTTGCTTTTTTATAAGTTTTTGAATTAAAAAAGTAAAGAAACAATATTATCATCAGGTGGATTAAATTGCGATGGAATCAAACAATGTTGTTCTAACTTCATCCAAAAATCAAATAGAAGAAAAGCCAAAAGTTGATACTACACAAAATGTATCAAATATCGATGTCATTCATGGTACCACACAACCACCAGAACAAGTTGAAGCTGCAATTAAAGCATTAGAAGATGGTGTAAATGTTCGACGAATCAAACGTACGAAAATTCATCGGCCAATGCCAATTTTGCTTCATGAAAGGAAATGGTTGAAATATCCAACATGGCCAACAGCATTCTTAAATATGTGTAAACCTGCTAAAGAACTCAAAGAAGGTTTGTTTGTTTGTTTGCTTTTCTTTGAAATTTATAATTTTTTACGGGGAAAAGATAAAAAAAACTTGAGTCACTTTTTTTATTATTCAGCATTTAAAAAATCAATCAAATAACTTTTCTTTTCCGTTAAAATATACCGCTGTTAAAATTGCTTCTGAAAAAACTAAATTGAACTTTGACTTCTTTTTATTTTTATTGCCTTTTTTACATTTTCTTTAACGGTATTTTCGGAAATAAAAACGAGCACTTTTACATTTTTAAAGTTGGAGTAAAAAACTTAACCTTGAAATTGAAATTAATACAAATTAACACCTCTTTTTTCAGTTGACATTGACGAATTAATTGAAGTACGACAAGGATATGGTACTGATGGACTTCATCGAGCATCAAAAAAATTTAAATTTCAAGTTGCTGCACCTGTAAGACTCACAACTACAGTACACAGATATCGTAAATCTCAAATGTTTAGGAATCTAGATGCTTTTCTATCGTATACCGACATCCAAGATATGTTTGTAAATCTGTTGATTTTGTTGCAGACAGTGAAGAACAAAAAGAATTTTGTGTTAAACTCTTGCATCAACTTATCAGTACACGAAAGCATACAATGAGTTTTGATGAAAAGCAATGGCTAATGCGAAATTTTCGTAAAGCTGATTTGGATAGAAATGGTTTGTGATAATATAATACTTATCTTCAAAGTGTTACAATTATTTAAAATATTATAGGACAAATTGCATTTGGTGAATTATGGAAACTTTTAAAGAAATTGAATTTGCAAATGAGCGTTGATTATGTTCGAAAACTTTATGATGTAAGATTTTTGAAGCAAAATATTTTTAAACTTACGTCTATCTATACTTTTAGCTGGCATTACGGGAAAGTGAAGCTCAAACGGGAAAGCAAAGACGAGCATTAAATGCAGAAGAATTTATGAAATTATTTCAAATATTAAGCGATTTACCTGAGTACCGTAATGCTTTGATAATTGCAAATGGAAATAGTGAAGAACATTTAAATGCTCAACAGCTTTTAAAATTTCTTACTGATGAACAAAAATTCGATAGTATTGATGTTAAAAAGGCTGAATCAATTATAGCATTTTGTGAACCAGCATCTGACTCTTCAAAAGGAACATTAACAATAAATGGTAAAAATTTGTTTAATATGGCTGTTTAATTAATTGCAAAGTTTAAGGTTTTCGTCGTTTACTTCAATCACGATGGGGAAATATTCTTAAACAAAATCATGAAAATATATTTATGGATATGACAAAGCCTTTATATGATTACTACATTAATTCAAGTCATAACACATACCTTACAGGATTACAAGTTCGAGGTGAAGCAACCGTTGAAGGGTATATTAGTGCATTAAGAAAAGGTGCTCGACTTTTGGAATGTAAGTTTTGTTAGAGTAAAACATTTATAATTAATTATCATAAAATTTTAGTGGATGTTTTTGATGGTGAATCGGAGCCCGTTATTACTCACAAGGTAATTATTTTATTGTTGGATACTGTAGTTTTTCATAATTTACTTTTTAGCGAACATTTATCTCTGCCATTACTCTTCGAAATGCTCTTCGATGCATTTCTAAATATGCATTTCAAACTAGCCCATTTCCTGTAATTTTAACAATTGAAAATCATGTTGGCTTGGTTCAACAAAAGATTATGGCAGATATTTTTGAGGAGGTAAAAAATAAGTAAGGAAAGTGAGATCTTATAACAATAATTTCAGATTCTTGGAGAACAACTCTATCATCCACCGGATAATGCTGCGACAACCCCACTTGCAAGTCCTGCTGAATTAAAGCATAAAATATTATTGCGTGGAAAGAATAGCGGAATCAATGATACACCTGTTGATGATGATATGGAAAGTCCATCTGGTCCTAACGATGCACAAAGTCCAACATCTCATAGATCCCCAGTTGATCCTGCATTTGGACGTTTGATTGCTTTGCCTTCTGTAAAAATTGGTGGAAATATTTATCAAGATATTCAAGATCACCCAATGAATGGTTCAGCATCTTTATCTGAGAGTAAAGTGAACGCGTATTTGCAAGCAAATGTTCCCATTGCTGCATACACTTCTTCCCGATTAATTAAAAGCTATCCCCGAGGTATTCGTCAAGATTCAAGTAATATGAATCCAATTCCATCATGGCTTTGTGGAATTCAATGTGTTGCTATGAATTTACAAACACCTGGGGAAGATATGGATATTAATAATGGAATGTTTGCAATTAACGGTCAATGTGGTTACATTTTAAAGCCAAAAGTATTAAGAGATGGTCTTGGTATGTTTTACTTCTGTAAAATATCTCTTTTCATTCATATATTTATATTAATTTTAAGATCCACGACAATGTAATGATGTTAAAGTCAATCTTCATGTTGCTGTTATTTGTGGACAGTATCTTCCAAAAGCAAATCCTCAAGGAAATGATATTATTGATCCATATGTCACTCTGGAATTGTTCGGAATTCCCGCTGATTTAAGCAAATCTCGTACTCGTGCTATCAAAAATAATGGTTTTAATCCGGTTTGGAATGAAAATTTCACTTTTCCTTTACGGTGTCCTGAAGTCGCTATACTTCGATTCTGTGTTAAAGATTTTGATTCAACCTCTTCGAATGATTTCATCGGGGAATATACTGTAGCAGTGCCAAGTATCCGCCCCGGTTACTCTCATATTCGATTGAATACAGGCTTTGATCATAGTCCCGATGATGCAGCTTCTTTATTTGTGCGTGTTTCAATTGACGAAAGTTAAATAAATTTTTATGTTGTTGAAAATTTTGTATACTGTAATTTTTGTTTCTTCATTTTAACACACCTTTTGAGAGCCTAAAAATAAATGTTAAATTCGAAATGGGAATTCGAATATCAAAAAATGATTGTTTCAAAAATGTTTGATTTGCAGAAGATCAAAAAACTCAGCTTTTCTGCCATGAATCCTAAACCCAAACTCCAAAAAACACACACAAGCATCGAAACTTGTATTAAAAAATTTGCACATAACAGTTAAAAAATAGTTTCCATATTTTAGAGAGCGAATTAAAAACACCTTGAAAAATTTGCATACAACAGTTAAAATACAGGGTGATTCAAGAAAAAGTCCGATTAAACAATAGAAAATTTTGCATATTCTTTGTTTTTGAAGCAAGTGAATAAAATTTATTGGACTCTTTCTTGAATCACCCTGTATAATTTCCATATTTTTTACCGTTCGTTTTTTCCAATTCAGAATTCTGTTTACAAAAATTTTATTTCCAATTTGAAAAACAAACCTGAAGAATGATTTGTGGTCTTGCCACGAAAACACAGTATAATATTTAGGCCCAAGGGTGAGTTTTATGGCATATTATGCCTGCTCCCAAGTTACAATAATTTGAAAATATACTTTGGTCACAAAAAGAAACTTTAAAGTCAGAACCCTAGTTTTCATAGTTTATGTTACGAAAAATTCTTGCTTCGCAAGGAACAGTAAAGCGCCGCCTTTTTCTTCTTTCTCATTTTGGCTGTGTCTTTTCTCTCTCTTCCCTTTTTTCTATAATTGCCACTTTCCCCCGATCGGTTGTATTTAAAAGATTATAAACAAGGATTATTATTTTGGCAAGAAGTAAATTTAAATAAATCTTAGCAATTAACCACGCGGAATCACATCACGTATTTTATTGGTGGACATCGTCTGTCACATGGGGGCTCTAGCCGTTGTTGACTAAACTTGGATTTTTACTCTCTGGATTATTTTATTAATTTTGTAGGTTACTTCTTGATAACGTTTTTAAAAAATTTCGGTATTCATATTTGAATAATTATTACAACTGCTTCCAAGTTGCACCTAATTGAAGATCAGCTAATACTGTATTAGATGAAAATAAAAATTTGCCAATCATCATTTAAAGAACTTTACAAATTACATTGTTCATTTATATGCCCAGAATTAGTTTCAACTTGAGTTTTATGGCATATTATGCCTGCTCCCAAGTTGCAATTAACTGAAAATATACTTTGGCCACAGTTTTTTTATAATAATAATAATAATTTATTTTCATGCTCTAAAAACTTTTTTGAGATTTTGCTTTCTGCTTTTAAAGATACGGTATCTGCAATTTTTAAGTTTTTGAAAATGTACTTTCCTAGATCGCCTCTGCTTAAATTAAAAATTGCAGATACCGTATCTTTCAAATCAAACACCGACTTCGTTCAAACGACGCGTTCGCAAGTGAAACGTTTTTTTGTCGCAGCCTGTTAAACAAGCATTCGCAGGTTCGAGTGCGCGCCAGGGCATCGATTTTTTTCATGTCTCCAAATTCACTGTGTCTTTTTGCCGATGGAAAAACGATATACATGAAAAACGTATTTTCGTGTCGAAACAATTTGATGAGTGTCATCCTTGTACAAAAAAATTTCTGTTTTATCAGATTTTTGCAGATCTCAGCATCGGCTTGATCAATTTTGATGATTTAAAAAACATTATTCTTCTTTAAAATAATTAAGAATAACAAGAATTATTAACAAGCTTAAAAAAAATGTTAGAAAAAAACGAAAAATTTTTCTCGAGTGGAAAATATCTCCTTCAAGTATATCGCATTCTCATCGGCAAAAAGAAGAACAAATTCCATAGTGAATTGGTTGATTTTTTGGGAGTATATGTAATCGACCATGGGGAATCTGATGGTGTAATCAGATTTTTTTAAAAAAAATTTTTAGTGCCGAAAACAGGGAAAATATGCAAAAAAAGTGGAGTCGGACTCACTTCTGATGCTGGCATATTTCAGAGGGATAGTTTTAAGAAACAAAACTTTTTTATCATTAAACTAGACATATTGGGCTATAAAAAAATCATGTTCCGGTCGCGTACTTTTTGGTTTACGGTATCGAAATTTGAGGTTAAAAAATCGAAATTTCGATTTCAGCACGAAAAAAATTTTTTCTCAAAAAACCGAAAGTGCCATTCGATTCCCCATAGTCGAAAACCTATACAGCCAGGAAATTATAAAAAACAAAGCAAAACTGGATTTTTTTCCCCACGGTCAAAGTTTCAGACTTCTGAATCGCAGAAATCCAGAATCCTGACACGAAAAAATCTGAAAAAATTATTTTTGGCATCCATGGACCTATGCCAACAACCTCTGAAAATTTGAAGCCCTAAATCGAAAATTTATTTTTTTCTGTTCCTGGCCTTTCAAATTTTTACGCAGACTGTCTCTTAAATGACATTATGATTTTTCTTTAAGTGTTCTGTAACTATCGAAATAGATAAAACACTGTTTAAAAAAACGAAAAAATAAATTAATGTGAAAGAATCCTGTAGTGAAAAGTCTCTACAATAAATCAAAAAAACTTATTTTATTTAGTCGAAACTTCTTCAATATCTGCAAACGTTTTAGCTCGGGCATCAACAACAACAAAATCTGCAACAACGGCTGCTGCAGGCGCATCAACACAACCATTATCAACGTCTGCTGCACCTTCTTCAACAATTCAACCTGCAGCTAATCAGCAATTCAAAAGAAGGGTTCCTCCACAAGGATCTACATCTGATAGTCCACGTGCATCCAATCCGAAAAGACGAGTTTTGGTTGATTATCGTGGATATTAGTGCTTTATCAGAAACAAAAACAGAATTTTTATTCTCTTTTATCTTCATAATTGTTTTTGATTTTTCTTTTAAAACATTACGCACAAATTAAACCATTTTTTATTATGATACCTATAAAATAATGCAATAAACAAATGAGCTTCATTTAAAGGAGGAGACGCATTGCGTATAAACTTTTTTTTACAAAAATCAGGGACTCATTGGAGCTGCTTTTTTAATTCTTTTTTGCAGCTGCAGTGAAGAAAAAAACAAGCTCCAATGAAAGGTATCGCATAGCCATGTTGTTGGCAGGGCTATGCGATACCAAAATCCACATTTTTTTAAACTGCTCTAGTTTTTAACCCATGATTTTTATGTATGAATTTCTTTTTCTACATAATGCTTAATACTTCAGAAAATAACTTTGCAGAAAAATTTCGGTCAACGCAATCCTAACATTTTGAAAGATGATGAAACAAGATTTAAAATTAAAAAGCTGGAATGAAGCATTCATTAAAATCATCTCGATGTTTTTTCATTCATGAAGAGGTTTCATATTGAGTCGCTTTGGATATGCTGATTCTCTGCCACGTAGAAATTAAATGCAAAGAATTCTTGCGACAAAAATTTTATTTAAACCACGAGTGGACGGCTTTGTAGTTTTACAGTATACTCATGTCACACAAAGGGTTAAGTTCCAAGTAGTGTTGTCGGTTATCGCAACCGGATTTCAGAAGAACGTAAAAACAAAAAGCCAAAAATAAAGGATGAAAAGATCGTTGCCAAATGCCATTCAATTCAATGCTTGTCCACTCTACAATAAATGAGGACATTTTTTAAAAAGAACAAACTTTTATCAACAGAATTCTGTTCAAAGTTAAATAAATTTTTATGTTGTTGATAGTTAAATGTAAAAGAAAACACAATAAAAATGGGATAATTTAATTTTTTATCATTAATTGCAGAAAGCTAACATCAGATCATCAAATAAAACACAGGGTTACAAGAGAAAAATAAAAGTTACTACTCTTTCATTTCCTAATAATAAAAAAATAAAAGAAAGTTACAGGATTACATACTATATTCTAAACCCAAACCAAATTTGTTGTTAGCAGTTTCAATTCCGCCAAGAAGAGAGAATGATGAAGTGAAAGTAATTTTAACACCATTGGTAAGATCATGAGTAGCAGCAACAGCAACATTTGATTTATTATCAAGCTTAGCACGAAGAATAAGATCTTTGCTAACATTGTATTTGGTAGCAAGACCAAATCGAGTTCCTTGATCAGCAACAACCCATCCAACTTGAGCTCCGAGTTCCAAGTTACGATGAACTTTATGGAAAAGACTTGCACCAAATTCACGTCCATCATTAGTATAGGAATGAAGAGCATATTCAGGAGTGACACGACCAAAAGCAACGCTAGTACCTTTAAGTTCATTGCTGGCAACATCAAATTTAGTTTGGACACCAAAAAGCCAATCTTGACGAACAGCAACACCAGAAAGTTGAAGGAGTGGACCACCTTGTAATGTCATGTTAGCATTAATCTGAAAAATGATATTATACCTAATTCTGTAAATCCGACAAGAATACCTTGAAAAGGTCATTGGCCCATTCAGTCTTGATAACACCGTCACGTTTAGCATTATGAGGAGTATAGCTTGAGTCAACAGTGACTTTAAGACCGCGAGCAAATTGATCATTAACTTCAAGAACAGTTGCAAGAACATTTTCGGTATTCCACTTTTCAGTAAGAACAATACCATATTCTGGGACTTTATATTGAACTTCCAAATTACCACCAAGTTTTTGAGAAGTAAGATTATGAGCAGCTCCAGTTTTGAATTGAAGTTCACCTTTTTGTCCAGAGACAGTGGTGGAATCAAATTTTAAGAAACCATGGTCTGAAAAAGAGGTAATCAATGACATAACAAACAGAAAATGGCGAACCAAGTTTCTTTTTTATTAATTTTCGCCAATATGCAACCTTATAGTTCTTTCGAGAAGGTCGCATATTTTTGATATCTTCAACAAAAGAATACAAAAGGGTTTAAGTAAAAATGACTTACTATATCCTTTATTAAAAAGGTCACGAGCTTGTTTGCCAAGATCTGCAAATGATGGAGGAGCCATTGCTGAGAAATGTAGAGAGTACTCTGCAAAATTTAACGATAAATTATTACATATATAGGCTTAATGAATAGTAACAATTATTTAAATTTAATAAAAGAAAGAACGATCACGTAAAATGCAACTGTTAAAACCAAAAGTCGAAGAGAAAAGAAGATAAAAAAAATTGAAACATGCAAAGCCGAGAAAAGAGAAGAAAAAAGAGTGCAATGTCAACCAACCTCCGTGGTTTTTTTGAATGAACGAGCGACACCAAAGTAAAGTAAGCAAAATTCGAGAAGCGCGCCAATTTAAAAAAAACTTGGCAATGAAACAAAAAAGAATTTACAATGGAAATTTTTTCCATGCAGTTTTTTTCGTGTTTCTCTTTTTTTTCAAACAGGTGTTTCAAATTCAAATAAAAATTTGATAAAAGAACACACAAATCAGCTTCTTCTTAAAATAACAAAATAAATGAAAACATTCTACAAAAATTTTCGTCATGAATTAATTCTTTAAAATGTGATTCAAATAGTTTATCTTTATCTTTTTTTATGTTAACTCAAATTCATTAGATAAACCGCTGAAATTTAAAAAAACATGTAACATTAATTAAGGAATAAATAAAAATACCACTAGCTGATTTTTCAATAAACTAGCTCAAAGTATTGCAAAGAATGCATTGTTTGAGTTGAGAGATACATATTTTAACACTAAATACCTTAAATATTTGGCACGAGTACCAATAAATGAATGTCTTAATGGTTGGAAATGTTATTAAAAACGAATTAATCTTATTCTTGCATGATTAATCCTTAATAGTGTCAACCATCGACAGTCACGGTTGTCGTAAGTTCAAGACTAACATGTCTGAAAAGTTATGCTGCAGTATTAGATTCATGTTTTAGACTTATGTATTATTTCAATTTTAATCTCATTTGACAATATCTGGTGTCTTACAAATTGTTAGTAACTCCTTTTCACATCATATTTTGTCAAGATTGGTTTAAATGTTTTATTTTTATTTCCCTGATTTATAAAAAAACAACAAAAGTAACATCACAGATAAATCAACGACTTTTTAATAAAAACAATCACCCATCAACATTAACCGTTAAGTAAACCTGGTTGAAGAGTAAAAAACACTTTCTTTTCATATTTTCTTAATATTTTCAGCATATTTTCTGCAGTCATCCAAGCAGTTTTCTTTGTAACAAATGGACTAAAAATGCAATGCAGCTCAAAACTTTCAGTAACCTAAAAGCATAAAATTTAATAATGGCCAAAATTTTTTAAGAATACGTACCCATGAAAATAAAGAAAAAGTTTCCAATTGATAAAAAAACATTTTCACACGATTATTAACCCTTCTTGCCATATCAGAAAATTTAAAGTACCCTCTAAAAACATATTCCAATTCTTCTACAGTAATATAAGGCTTCTCTGGAGAAGAACAACAAATTTGTGATAACTGCACATTTTTATACATAAAATGCCATAATTCATTGCAAGCCATCTAAAATCAAATCATTAATTGTTGTAGTTAATTTTTCAAACCTGTTTAATAAAAAATGGATCAGGTTGAGTGAGAGAATTTTTCAACACTGCGTAACGTTTATACTGTAACATCTTATCTTCAATATCTATTCGAATTTTTGATAAATCATAAAATGCTTGAGGTGAAGTTGAAAGTAGTAGAAGACATGGACCAGCTCCCTCCCATAAATACGATATATAAGCATGTAGATAACCACTAAAATAACGAAGGTATTAAATAGGAAAAGACAAAAAAAATAAGTAAAATACTTTTGATTAAAATTTGGTAAACAAATTGGCACAAATCTTTCACCATCTCTCAATGAGCTATGTGTTTCTATAAGATTAACTACAATATTGAAATCAGATGCCGTTAAATTACACTTTTTCATTCGGACAATAGCAATGAGTTGTCGATGAGCAACCAATATCGCAAAAGCCACATTCTAAAACGTTAAATACATTTTTCCTTTATAAGTATGTAATAATAAACTTACATTTAGATTTGCCTCATTGATGGAAGATGCCATTAAATTAACAATAAATTCTCGATCTCCACAATTCAAAGGTAAAATTCGAAACCCAGATGAAAAAACTACAGGATCTTCGTTGAAACCTTTAACACAAGCATTCACACGTTTATCAATTCCATCAAGCCATCGTCGGAGGTCAAAATGATCACCTTTCTTTTCATACACATCTTTTAAGGATTTTCTTGAAAGCATTGATAGAATTTGATTAAATACAATATCCAATTGCAGACCAAGATTAAAAGGATGTCTTGAAACAATGCAAAGAATCAAAGGAACTCGAAATGATATTTCAATATGAAGTCCAGACGTTTGAATACTTTTTAATCCATTTTCCCATGTTTCATATCGTTTAACAAGAACTTGAATCAAAGCAAAAAAGGAGGACATTTCATCTTCACGACCACAGCTGGAATATTATTTTATAAGCATTATACATAGAAAAAAAATTAATTAAACCTGGAAAAAATTGGTTTTCCATATTCTGATAATATCCAAATTTGATATGGTAATGCTGCTAAAAGTTCCCGTTGATCCTCTTCATTGTCTTCATCTGGTATCACAGTAGACATTACAGTTTTGTTTCAAATATGCAATTTTTTGCATTCATTTGTTTATATTATTATTGATGAAATTTAAGCTTCTCTCTTCTTGTTCTTCTTTAATTGCAATAGTTTACAAAAATTGCAAAAAAACTTTTTTTTAAACTTTTCTAAAAAAATCTCGAAGTGAATACCGTTGGCAATTGTCAACCACGGGAAAAAAAGACAAAAAAAAGAAAAACAGCAAAAAAATAAAAAGCGGTGGCTCTTTTTTCTTCTTCGTTGAAAATGTTTGTCCGGAATGAAATGGTATGTCCTTCTTGCACTGAAGTCACATGCCTGAGGTGCTTAGAGTTGAGTTTCGACCAACAACGACCGGCTGACTTGCTGCATTCATTCAGACATTCTATATTTGTTCGACGACCTTGTTTTTAAAAAGTATTTTTTATACGACATAAGGGTTATTCGTTCTCTTTCTCTCAGCTGTTTGTGCTATTATTGCAAGTGTAAAAGCATTTTTGTCCTTTTAATATCAGTGTATCTATTCAAATTTAAAATTTTAACTATCGAAGAAAACTAGTGAATAGCTTGTTTTTGTTTAATACCGGTGTAAAACATCTGATTCAAAATGTCATCCCCAAATGCGGGAAAACGACGTATGGATTCTGATGTTATTAAATTGTAAGTCATATGTCATCTAGAAAATCTTATAAGTTATGCTTATAGAATTGAAAGCAAACATGAGGTCACAATTACTGGCGGTCTTAATGAATTTTCAGTAAAATTTTATGGTCCAAAAGGAAGTAAGCATTAAAAAAAGATTTTTCATGTTCGAAAATGTTTAATCACAAACTTTATAGCTGCTTATGAAGGTGGTATATGGAAAGTTCGTGTTGATCTCCCCGATAAATATCCTTTTAAATCTCCATCTATTGGCTTTATGAATAGAATATTCCATCCAAATATTGATGAAGCTTCAGGAACTGTTTGTTTGGATGTAATTAATCAAGCTTGGACAGCTTTATACGGTAATAAAATAATGCGATGGTGTTAAATATGTTGTTTTTAAAAATTTAAGATTTAACAAACATTTTTGAATCATTCCTTCCACAACTTTTAACATACCCTAATCCCACTGATCCTCTCAATGGTGAAGCTGCTGCATTGTTTCTTCACAAACCTGAAGAATTCAAAATTAAATGTACAGGTAAAATGCTCCAAAAAATGTACAAATGTAAACTAAAATTTACCCCTTTTTAAGATTATGTAAAAAAGTTTGCGAGTGAAGCGGCAGTTGATCAACTTGGATCAGCCAAAACCACCACTGATGACGATGATGAATCATCCGATTCAACGATTTCAGATTTTTCTGAAGATGAAACACAAGGAATGGAATTATAACTTTGCCTTGTACATATTATGTTCTCACGAATTACCAAAATCACTCATCAAATTTATTGTTTGAAGGGTTAAATGTTACTTCTCTTTAAATATTGTCAATTTTCAGATAGATTAAACATATTTAATTTTGAACCACAGTTTAGCTTTTAAATTAATTATATGCTTTTATTCTTTTGTACATAAATAATGTCTCAATGTATAAACAATAAAAAAATATAAAAATACACGATTACCATCAATTTACAACATTTTTATTGGCAGCAGCTTTCAAGCGTTTTGTAAGTCCTGAAGATACATTTTCCTTATTTTGAGTTGTTCTATTCTCAGTTTCTTGGTTTGAAAAGGATTTCTTCAATTCTGCATATTCGCTACCGTAATCTTCTTTCCACTTTTTAAGTTCTTCCTTTTGAATTTGCAGATTTTGTGCATAATGTTCTTTATATTTTAGTTTTTCTTCATCAGGAAGTTCTTGATATTCTTTGCGAGCATCTTTTGAAACTTCATGAACACGTTCATTTTGTTTTTCAGCATATTCTTTGACAAACATTGACCAAGTATTCAGTGGACGAACAGGATAATTTGTATCTTGACGAAATTTTTTTAGAATTTGCTTCTGATGCTTTTTTTGAACCTTTAAATTTTTCTCTTTGTATGCTTCAATCATTTCAGTTTTCTGGGCATCAGAAGACACATTAAACATTTCTTGAGTTTCTCTTCTGCGTCGTCTTGATTCTTCCATGTATTTCTAAAAATATAATATTTCTAAAAATATAATATTTGTCAAAAGAAAAAACGCATTCAAAACAGTACCTCTTTTTCAATGAGAGACAGACCTTTCCATTGTAAAGCAAGAAGTTTCACGCGTTCTGGTATGGGAATATTTGGAATACTCTTAATATTTTCTTTAATATACAAGTTGAATGAATTCGGTGATTTCTGATCATTCGGAATACGGTTCTTTCGTGTTGAATAATGTGGAAAAAGATGCCGCGATGACCTAAGATATTAACTCCAGTTTTTATTTATATGAAAAACAACTTACATTATACTTAAACAACAGGACGAGCTAATTCTTAATTTATTAATATGAATCATAATGCTATTAATCATTTGAGAATATTACCGTTTTGAATTTAAATATTGCATTGAACTGATATAAATTTTCAGCGTTTTTGAATTTTGGTTTAAATATTTTTTTTTGGATTTGAAAAATTCCATGTGAGACTTTTTTTACGTTTTGACGTACGTACGATTTTTTGCAAAATATTTTTAAATAAAAATTTGTTATGCATGCCTTTTTTAAAATTTATTTTCATATACAGTACTTCAAGGTTATCTTTGCCCTTTGCTACCGATTTTTATGTTTCATTCTTATCGTATTTAAAAAAACACTTATGTAATTTTTAACTGTTCTGCTTTTTCAAAATTGTGTTAATTTAGAAATAACTGTGTATATTAAACATCTTTTCCGCATTTTTTGACATTTTTATCATAGTTACAACATTTTTCTTTTTCATAAGACAGTCAAATGCTAGCGTTAGCTGCTGCAAAAGGTAACAGGAATTATAGAAAAAAATTTCTCTATAATTCCTGTTACCTTATAGCCATTTTTTGCTGCTTCACTGCTTTTTTTGCGTCTTTCTTTTTTTATTTAGTTTTTACAATTAAGGTCTTTTATCGTAGAATGGAAAAAAGTCTAAATTGGCATGCGCTTCGTAGGCTCTTTTTTGCTTTCTTTTATGTTTTCTTTTTTAATGTTGAGTGCCACCATACAATCAATAGACTTATCTATTTTTAACGTGGACGTGTGAAGGTCACATTTTTTTCTGTATCTAATTTGAATAACATACACGAAGATTTAATATTTCTTTTTAGTGTAACCTCAATCATGGCAGACGTTAACATTTTTCTTTTCATTCCGAATCTAATTGGATATGCAAGGATAATTTTGGCTCTGATATCTTTCCTTTTGATGCCATCGCGTCCGATGGGTGCTTCAATATGTTACTTTTTGAGCGCATTTTTGGATGCATTTGATGGATATGCTGCAAGATTGTATAATCAAGGTTTGAATGAATTTTTAATCGACTGTGGCAATTTTTTTTTGTTTTAAGGAACGCGATTTGGAGCTATGCTGGATCAATTAACGGATCGGTTGGCATTTGTTGCATTGTTAATGACTCTTTGCACATTTTATCCTCGTTGTATATTCCTTTTTCAACTCGTTGTTATCATTGATATTGCATCACATTGGTTACATCTTCATGCTACCGATTTAACTGGAAAAGATACTCATAAAGAATCCAAAAATCCAATCCTTCATTATTACTATACTTCAAGGTAATTAAATACTTTTTGGTCTACTTAACAATTCTCATTGTGTTTCAGACCATTCTTATTCTTCATGTGTTTTGGCAACGAAGCTTTCTTCTCACTTTTGTATATCAATGCATTCTGGTCTGGACCATCACTTCTTGGAATTCATTTAATTCCTTTCCTTGCTTTCATATTCTTTTGGGTAGCATTTGTTAAGCAGCTAATCAGTATTGTTCATTTAATTGTTGCTAGTCAAACCGTTGCAGAATTTGATGTTGCTCGACATACCAACAAGAAACAATAAGCTCTTAAATATCGTTCCCCCTTTTTTGATCTCTAAATTTAAATGTTGTGCAGCTAATTAATTTTTTTTTAACACTCGGTAAATATTTAATAAATTTTTTATAATAAAGAAAATATTACAGAAATGTTAACTTCGCACATAATTAATACAAGAGAAAGGAAAAAAACATAAGCTAACATTTAAAAGAAATCTGTTACATAAAAATAATAAACAATTACCAGCCATAGACTTAATCATCCTTTTTATCAGTTGGTTCACCAATTTTAGCATGAAGTTCATCACTAACACGATTGTATTCTTTCTGCAAATTTTCAGCTTGCTCTTTCATTGCATCACGATCAGCTTCAGCGGTCTTCAATTTCTTTTGAAGATCTTCCATTTGAGATGTAAGTTCACCAACAATGGTATCAGGTCCTTCAGCTTCCATAAGACGTTTGGCAGTTTTATTTGCACTTTCGGCTTGACGAAGGGAAGCTTCAGCAGAAGCAGCAAGATGTGCGCTGCGAAGAATTAAACGGACAATACGAGCGATAACAAGGAAAAGAAGAAGAGTGAAACCACTGATGTAAAGATTTCTTTGAGCACGGAAGAGGCGCATATGAACAGTGGCATCAGTTTCAGCAACACGACGAATTTCCATGCTGGTATCAATATCAGAGTATTTACGGACTTCTCGGATGGCATCTAAAAAATGAACTAATTAATTGAAATTAGAAATTTTAACCTCACCAATGAAAAGAAGGAGGAGAACAACAATCGTCGAATACTGTGCAACATTTGTAAAATGATTTAGAGACTGTACCAGACGGCTATTAAAAATACGACGCCATCTAAAAAAGAAGCTCATCCATTAAGATTATTCTAAAGCTTACGCAAAAGAAACTTACACCCCAGGACGAATCCATGGTAATAACAAAAGAAGGGTTATAATAATTTCACCATAAAGGATAAAGGCGACAACGGTCCATTGAAGAGTCATTTTTCCTGTCTTAAAAACGTCCATTTTGATTAAAAAATTATTGTACTACTAAATGAAAATATAAAACCAAACACCAAAAGTAAATTTTCTACACGCTTCCAAAAAGAACAAAAAACAACGCGTATGTCGAAATAATTTTTGCGATAAACAACAACCCCAAAGCGAGTAACAAACAAACAACACATCAACAAAGGGCTGCATTTTTTTTGCTTTCTTACTGAACATGACCAATAAACAAAAATTTAACAGTGAGACGTGTATATCAAGAAGAGAACGACTTTCTACTACTACCTTTTGGAATAATTTAAAAAGCTAGGAAAGCAAAAAAAACTCCGCGGTATTGATTGCAAAAACAATGATAAACAATTTTGTTCAGTTGCTGAAAGAAAAAAAAGAAAAGTTGAAAATAACAAATTTCTAAAAAAAACAACAACCATTCAACGTTTTTGCAACGCGGCAACCTTTTTTTGCTCTCAAAAAAACACTCTTGCCAAGACGAATCTGTCAATTGTTTTTTTCGAAAAAGTTACAGGTAATTTTAAAAAAAAGAAATAAGCAAGTTTGGAAAGCCAACCGCTCTCAAATCTTATGGCACATACACACTAATTTTTTAAATGAAAGCGCTGCTTTAGCTTGCAAGTTGTTACCTCCCATTTTAATAGCTCAAACCACAAGGCAAAAAAAAATCTCAAAAACCTTTTTCATTTTTGTTTGACAAAAACAACAAATGCACTGCTGCAATGCACATATCAAACACAACAACTTTTGTTGGAAAAAAATAATATAAAATGTGTCATAGAACACGTAGATACGATAATCGTTCACAAAAACAACACAATTTTTTTAAAATTTTTATGCTTTGACCATAAGAAAAAACAACATAACAAGTAAATATTCTATCTATTAAATCTATTCGATGAAACTAATAAACAAAACGTTTATCAAAAAAGTTTATATGTGAAACTTTCCATAAATCAAGCGGGTTGAGGTGACGACAAACTCTATAAAACGTCATCTTTAAAAAACGAATATATCTTATAATTTCGAAAACGCCTACGTCACATTACAGAAGAGCGTGTCATCCTTGGCATTCTTCAAAGCTTTGTTGAGGCTAATTTGTTGAGTTGAATTTTGATCAATTATTGCAATGACTTTACCATAAAAACATAATACTTCTGGATCAACTGAAAATTATATTATACTATCACATTTAAGTATGTCACAAAAAAACTTACTGTTGAATGCTTCTTTAGGAGCAATAATAAGTGAATGAATAAAAGCATGTACAATATTATCTTCAGTAAACGATAAGCGTTTATGAAGAACTTCTTGAGGAATTAAAGACATCTTTTCACGAAGTTCATTTGAAAATTGTTTTAATGTAAGTTCATTCACTGCTTCAATGTCATTCTCTCTAATCACTTTTGCCATTTGTGTGATAGCCTAAAAAGATCGAAATCATCGTATCCAAAATATACAAAAAGCTTACCACTTTTGCACCATTTATAAATTTTTTATCTGAATAGTCACGTTCATAAAAGTAATATGTCATTTTATTTATAGCAGTTGAAAATGTTCGAACAAGTTCAAATGGTGGTGTTACTTCTTTGGGAATCGGAAAGAGATAAAACGGTTGATTCTTACTTTGAAATTTTAATGCATCAGTGTTTTCCTTAAATGTTTAATTATTAGTCGAATAACTTGAAAATGTAGTATTAGACTTACCTGTGAAACCGTTGTCATTGTTCGAATACAATTACTTATAACATGTTTTGGTATTCTTAACTTTACTGCTGACATTATTATATGATATTGTAAAGAAGCAGAAAGCTGTTAAAATTTATTGCAGCTTTACAGAAAGAATAAAAAATATTTAAATCTTATGCTAAAAACGGGGGACACTGTGTTATCTATGCATAATTCAATCATACAAAAATTTCCCTGTTTGAGTTCTTTGTCAGTGATCTCCGTTTTTTTGTTGCATTTAAATGTCTCATTCATATTTTTTAAATATGCTTAAAAAGAAACGTATTAAATTTTGTCTTCAATTAGCTGTACTTTTAGCTTTAATTTATGGAATTTTATATTTTTTTCTTAGTTCAAAAAATCGTATTATTGAAAAGCAAAGAGTAAAAGCTCGTAGCTTTTCATTGTATGAATGTCCAGAAAATAAAAACTTTGATGTAGATATTGTTAGAAATTATGCATATAATTCAATATGGCAGAATGAAACCAATTTACGGGTATTACTTATTATTAGGCAGGAATCTATTTATGCCAAAACGCTTGCCACATTTGTACATTTTTTGAAAATTCCTGTCCGAACTGAAGTTTTTGATGGCAGAGATTTGCTGTTGGAATTAAAAAAGGGCAGATTTTCGATAATTATCTTTGAAGATTATAATATTTATTCAACAATGGATCCAACAAACAAACAAGTGCTGCACAATTACTGTAGCAAAAATAAAATTGGAATTATTTCTTTTATGGCATTTGGAGGTGATAATCAAGCTTTTGAAAAAGAAACTGGAATCGAGATTGCATTTGATGAAGTAATCACGGATCTGCATTTTGCAAATAATTCAAGGATTCCATTTGTTGCAAAAAAGAATCGGAAACTTTCATTATCTGAAAAAGATGGCACGGGTTGGACAATTTTTTATCCTCAACAATCCTCTCCTTTTCTGCCCTTTATTGCTTGTGAAGATTCTGGGGGTATTGCTGCAGCTGTTGCAATTCATGATAATGGTTCATTGTCAAATGTAGAACATATAATTTTTGGACAAAATTTGAAACATTTCTTTATAAAAATTGCATTTTGGGATGCATTACTGTATATGTCAAGGGGATCATTTATTTGGTCTTTGGACACTTACATTCAAATTGATATTGATGATGTTTTTGTTGGACAAGTTGGAACAAGATTAGTCGCCGATGATATTTCGGCATTAATTGAATCACAAAATTTTCTTCGAAAACACATTGGAGGATTTAATTATACTCTTGGATTTTCTGGTCATTTCTTTCGAAGAGGAGATAAAGCTGAAAATGAAGCTGATGAAGTATTAGTTGGTTGGGTTTTCCCAAATTGAATGATTTCATTTCATTTAATTGTTTTAGCACAAGCTCATAACTTTTTGTGGTTTCCGCATATGTGGCATCATAATCATCCTCAAGAATATGAATTGACTTATCTTACAGCTTTAATGACACAAAATAAGCTTTTTGCTGAGGTATAATTTCATTATCGTCAATAATTTTAAAAAATTAAATTTTTAAGAATTTACATTTGCGAACTATTTTATCCTATGCAGTTTCCCCGCAACATTCTGGAGTATTTCCGATTCATGAGCCATTGTATGAAGCATGGAAAACGATTTGGAATATTCGTTTTACATCCACAGAAGAATATCCACATTTACGACCGGCATGGGATCGTCGAGCATTCATTCATAATAATATTACAGTATTGCCACGACAAACATGCGGTCTATTTACTCACACACATTTTTTTCATGCTTATCCAGAAGGAATTGATAATTTAAAAAGGAATATTTTTGGTGGAGAATTATTTTCAACTATTTTATTGAATCAAGTAAGCTCGGAGGATTACTGTAGCAAGAATAATTTTTTTACAATTGTTTATAGTTCTTGATATTTATGACACATCAACAAAATTATGGTCATGATCGATTAGCACAATATACATTTCATAATGAAGTCCTTTTTCTGCAATGTTGGACAAATCTAAAATTAAAATGGGTTGAACCAGAAAAGCTTTCGCAGTTATATTTTACTCGCTTTCCACAAGAACAAAATATGTTACATTTAAATCGATGTGCAGATGATAGGCATCGAAAAATGTTATCCGTGAATGTTACCTGTGAAAATATAAATCTTCCAAATCTTATTATTGTTGGCCCACAAAAAACTGGAACATCTGCATTATTATCATTTTTAAAATTGCATCCAAATGTAACTTCGAATATCAATGTTGAAGGTTCATTTGAAGAGCTGCAATTTTTTGGTGGAACAAATTATGGCAAAGGTTTTGAATGGTATCAAAGTAAATTTCAAGCAACAGAGGATCATCAAATTGTTGTTGAAAAAACTGCAAATTATTTCGATAACCCTGAAACACCTCATTTGCTTTCAAGTATGTTGAATCCAGATGGAAAGATTCGTGACACAAAAATAATTATTATGGTCACAGATCCAGTTGATAGAGCATATTCGTGGTATCAGGTATGAGATTATCGGGTATCAAACTACAGTATATCTATCACATGTACTGATTTTTAGCATATGCGTTCTCATGATGATTTAATTGCAAAAAAATATTCCCCTGAAAAATTATTCTCTATGCCTCCTGATGATCCAGAATATGAGAAAACGAATCGCTTACGTCAGCGTTGTTTAAAGCCAGGACATTATGCTGAACACTTGGATCGATGGCTTGATTATTTCCTTCCCTCACAGATAATTCTCATTGATGCAAAAGCTTTTCGACTTGATCCAACACAAATTATGGATCAACTTTTAATAGATTTAAATCTTCCAACTTCCGATTTTACTTATGCATCAAATCTCAAATACGTCCCAGAGAAAGGGTTCCATTGTACCCTTATGAATGGTAAAACAAAGTGCCTTGGAGCTAGTAAAGGACGGAAATATATTCCAATTTCGGATTCTTTACGAAGTCAACTTAATTCATATTATGCGGGTCATAATAGAGCATTGTTAAAATTGCTTAATCGTTATAAATTCAATGTTCCCGGGTGGTTATCAAATTTTTAAATTTCTCTTTTACTCTTTTCATTCATTATCTTGGTCTACTGTATGAATTTATTTAATTATAAATTGCAAATTTGCGTTGTGATAAATTGTACGACAAATATAAATACATATATAACAGAATTTTTTAAAGAATTATTTACAAAAATATGGAACTTTAAAACTACTTCTTTGAACTTTTTTCTTTCTTCAATGCATCGATGCATCGAGAACAATACCATTGTTCTTCTTGAGGTTCAGATACAAAACCAACACAACTCCTAAAAATGATCCACAATTAATTCTTTAAATTTAAAAAGGATTTTTCTTTCATACCAATGATACCAATAATGACAACGTTCACAATAAACCATATTATCACCATCAACGTATCGCATTCCACAATTTGGACACCATGAATAGATATCGTCTTCTTCGTCATTGGTTTTTTGTTCAGCTGTTTCAGCATTTGGTGCAGCAGGTTCTAATTTTGGTGGTGGTTCATTTGAAGGTAATGGAAGAGGGGGTGTAACTTGAGGTGGCAAAGAAGGAGGCGGTAAAGCAGAGGAAAGACTAAGATTTCCATTTTTACTTTTTCTTTCTCCAGATAATTTATCTTTTTCTTGTCTCTTCTTTTTTGCAACTCGTTGTTCATAGTTGTGACGATCAGATCGAGATGAGCTTGATGATGAAGGTACCATATTTGCAGTTTCCATTGATTCTTTCAATGCTTTTGACATTTGTTGCCTTTCACTCATTATCTTTGGTGCACCGAGAGAACTTTCAGTTGTACTGCTTCGATAACTGAAAAAATTCGTTATTAACAGAGATTGTGATATTTCATTGTCTGTTATACTCATTTTGATTTAAAGGCCTAAAATCTGATTCTTAAAAAACACTTACGTTTCATCACGATCTTTCCTTGAAGAATGATGTCGAGATGATGATGATTTACTGCTTGTTGAAGTTCTTTTAATTGATGAAGAAGGTTTTGAACTCGAGGATGCTTTCAATGCGGAATTCGGACGTGATAATTTTGATGGAAAATTTGAAAGAACTGGTTTTGAGACAGGTGGAAGAACAACAGGGGCAGGAGCTTTGTATACTGTTTCAACTTTGCTTGGTGGTAATGATGGAAATATTGGGGCTGGGATTGCTTGAGGAGGTGGTGCTGTTGCTGCACCTGAAGGTCTGATTGGTAATGAGATTTTAATTTTGAGAGGTCTATTCTCTGGTGGAGGGGGTAAAGGTTCTGAGATCTTTTGCTTTTTCTGTTCTGGTTCACCGGGAATGCTATCATTTGATGATTGATCAAGTTTCCGCTTTCGTTCTTCCTTTTCGCGTTTCTTTTTAAGCTTTTTCAGTCGTTTTCTTTCTTCACGTTCTTGTGGAGTTTCATTTGTTCGATCCTTTTCCTTCTTATCTTTGGCATGCTTCTTTTCCTTTTCATGCTTCGATATTTTATGCTCTTTTTCGCTATCATTTTTGCTGGATTCTTTGATATTCGGTACAGATGTTGCTGCAGGTTCATCTTTATGTTTCCTTTTCAAAGCTTTATTTTTATCCTTCTCCTTTTCTTTATCTCTTTCCTTCTCCTTTTCTTTTTCCTTCTCCTTTTCTCTTTCTTTTTCCTTTTCTCTTTCTCGATCTTTATTCTTTTTATGAAGACGACTTTCATTTCCAGATTTTTGAGAAGTTTGCTCTTTTACAGATCCTTTCGAAGATGAACTTGATCCAGAAAGATTCAAAGTATTTGATGGAGCAGAAGTTGAAGATTCTGTAAGCACAGGAGGATGTGATTGAAGTGGCTTCTTTTCATGTTGTGAAAAACGAAGTTTAAGAGATGCAGGAGGCTTTGATTTCTCCGCCGGTAAAATTTCTGGTTCTTTCAATGGCCGTAAATCCTTTTCCTTTTTATCTTTCTTCTTTTGTTCTTTCTCAGGTTTTTTGGTGGTGGAACCAGCATGAAGCAAAGGCTTAATTGGCGGTTGTGAAGAATTTTGTGAAAAAATAGAATTTGGATTTTTAGTATTAATATGTGCAGGTGGCAGCAGTTTACGAGGTTGTGGTGGCAAAAACAAAGGCGGATCTGAAATATTTTTATTATATTTCGATAAAACACTTTCGGAATTCTTACGTTCTTTTAATTTTTCACTATGTTTTCCTTTATCCTTTTCTTTCTCTTTTTCTCTTTCCTTATCCCTTTTCTTCTCTTTCTTCTTTTCTTTATGCTTTTCCTTCTTACTCTTTTTCTCTTCTTCATTTTGTCGTTCTTCATCTTTTTTCTTTTCCCTTTCACGCTTCTTTTCTTTGTGATGTTTATGCTTCTTCTTATGTTTATCTTTTTCAACATTTTTAATATCAGCATTTTGGATGAGATCATTAAGTGGGGTTGGTTGCACGGTAATAGGAGATAAAGGTTCAGAAATAACTTGACTAGGAATTTGTTTAAGTGGTGGAGGCTCTTGTGAATAACTAAAAAAATTCAAACTCCTAAATTATTCCAAAACGAAATATTTATACCTTTCAGGTGGTGGTGATGGACTTGGACTAACATACAAATCCTTTTCTAAAGCTGAGATCATAGGACTTTGCATCCTCAAAAATTCTTCTTTATCCTTTTCAGGTTTAGGAGTTTCAGGAATAAATTGCTTTGAAAATTCAACCATTTTTTGTTGCCGAGCCTTTAAAATCTTTTTTATTGCTATAATTTTAATATAGAAAAAACTTACATCTTCAAAATCAATCATAGGCTCATCAGGTTGTTGATAATATTGTGGCTGTTGATACTGTAGCTTTTCTTGCTCCAGAATCTTTTGTCTATGAGCTTCTTCTTCAAGTCTCATTTGTTCCTTAACTGCAGCGGTTGCAGCAGCAGCTTCTTGAGCAGCTGCAGAATTTCCAAGAAAATCAATTTCGTGCTCATATTTGATAGTATTAGGATCAAAATTGGTAAGAGATTCTGATAGGACAAGATTAAGTTTATCAAAGTCATCAACGTTTTTAGCTGCATGAGTAATTGGTTTACTAAAATTATTTAAATACTTATTTGTTTCTATAATCTGTATAAAATTACATGGCAGAACAAATTTTCATTGCAGCTAAAGTTAATTCATCAATATTTTCTTCTTCCTCTTCTGCAGGCTCTTCGGGAACTACTTCTTTAACTTTTGGCTTAAATCTTATCGATGGAGCAAATTTTGGAATATCTTTTTCTTCTCGTTCCTTCAATTCTTCATCGGAGAATGGACTTTCAGGTCGTTCAGGAAGAGGAACGGGATATTGTGGCAGCTATAATAAAGCTTATTATGTAAAAAACATATTTACAAATGTTTTACTCACTTCAGTAGAAGTTTTAATTGGTTCATTCCAAATCATATATTGATTAAGACTTTCAACATCAAGTCTGTTAGTTTTCGCAGCCAATAAAACATCCGAACTACATGCGGCAGATCTTCCAGCTAAATTGATAAAATTTAAAATGCAAATTATAGAAAAACAAATGCAAATTTACCAAGTTCAGAACAATTTTTTGTGTCTGTGGCTACTTGCTGCATATAATGAAATACTGCTGAAGTTAAACATTCTATTGCAGAAGTATCACAATGAGTAAAACCATAATTCTTAGCTAAATCAAGGACAGAACGTTGCACAGTTGCATACGTAAAATTATCTGCAGGTATCATTTGTAAAAAAATGGCGCTAAAAATAAGCAATATTGATTTATTCTACCTTGGTATTAGTTAAAAAACAAGATGTTATAATCGTAAACCTTTTTAAAAATTTTAATGGAATTTGTAAATCATAAATATCGAAACAAGCGCGATCAAAAAAAATTTAAGCAAATTTTTCTTCGTTAATAAATGCCCACTTTTCGTGAGAAGAGAAATTTCTAACGGGTAAATAAAAAGTTGATATTGATAAACAACCATATGGTTTGAATAATTCTTCAATTTTATTTTTATCCACAAAAAAAGGATTTAAAGTTTCTTTTTTTTATTAAAAAAATTCACAATTACATTACAGTGACATTCTGAGTGGTAAAGAACTAAAAAAATTTTTGATTAGCAAAGCCTAAATGTTGTAAACTTTTTACACAATTCTACTTTTGAAAAACATTTAACAAAATTTTTTGAAAACACTTGCAAATTATACATGTACATTTTTGTTGCATCATTCTTATTTTGGTGAAGTATGGTTTTTAAAGTGAGCGTCTCCTATTTTCTGATTCTGACGTACCATCCTACCGCTAAATTAAAATTTTTACAATTATGATAAATGCTAATCTACCCGGCCTTGCATGGGAGGGTTAAAAGAGACGAATTTGTGTATATAACACAGTAAAAAAAACACAAAAAAGTTTCTTTTGTTGCGGTATCCCTCTTTTATCCCTAGGCATTTGTGTTTTTGCAAGGCCGGTTAGAAGGTGTCTTAAAAATTGGAAATTTATTTCGTATTAGTTTTAAAAAATTAAAACCTGTATTATGTTATTCAAAATTGCAAAAAATGTGAAAAAGAAATCACGGTAATGTGATAGTAAAACCAAAACATATTTTTGGCAAAACTTTCATATAAAATTAAAAATTTGATTATATTTTGAAGCTCTTATTAAAATGTAATTATTTGACTGTTACTTATCTATGTAAGAAATTATAGTTTATTCCAAGAACATGTATATGTATAAAAGAAAATGACACAAAACTTTAGCTTCAAAAATAACTTTTCTTTACAGTCATAAATAATGATTGAAGAAAGAATCTGTTGCTAAAGTATCATAATTTCAGAGGCAACTACAGAACGTTCTTGCAACGAAAAAATAGCTTAAATTTTCAGTGTATGAAAAAAAAATTATCGTTTTTTGTACATTTGCTTTTGCACACATCATATAACTATGGATATAACTTGTATGATTAAAAAAAATATTTTTTAGATAAACTCTTATATTGTTAAAGCATCTGTGGTTTGTTTTACTTTTTTCGATTTCTAATACCAAACATAAGCATTTATGCTCAAAAAGGCATTTTCACATTTTAATCGTAAAAAACAGAGTGCCCGCGCTTTTTATTTTGCAGCCAAATGGAAAAAGAAAAATTGTTAGCTTATAGCTTTGCGCTGGTGTCATTCTCATTCACCGCACACAACAAAGCGCATTATTTGTTGCTTCTCGAGCTGTGTTTTACTTTTTTCGACAAAACGAAAAATTAAATAAAATTAAAGTAATTTAATACACTTTTTTGGCTTGAGATATATCGTGGTTTTAATTGTGATATGTTTATGTCGTATATGTTTACTTCACATAAATTATCAAAATTAATTAATTAACTTTTAGGTAATGGATCAAGCGGATTTGAGAAGAAAAGTTAAACGGCGATTTGATTTACAAAATCTTACATTAGGAGTGTACGTTGTGCAATTTTTATCATATATATTTTACATATATTTATGTTACAGGGATGCTTTAACTCAAATTGTGCAAATCGTAAAGAACAAAAGTGATGCTGAAATAGATGTTTATGTTAACAAACTTGTTAATATATTTGAAAAAGAACAAGGTTATTTTTATTATTATTAACTGTTGCCTTTCCTATAAATTTTTTGTTTAGATTTACATTATATATCTTTTTTCAGTTAATGATCAAGTAATTACAAAAGAAATTTTGGCCAACTGTTTACGGGTTACTTTTGGTAAAGATCTGGATACGTAAGAACCTTGTATGATTGTTCTTTGAATACAAAAAATTTATTTAGTGATAGAAGATTTAAATTGGTAAATGCAAACGATTGGAAGAAAGAAGTATATGATCCTTTAACAAAATCTTATAAAAATGATGAAAATATTTATGAACAAGCTGAAAATGCCCGCTATGATCTCATACGTGATCATGTTACAAATCACTCTTTACTTCGCATTGAATTACTTTATTCTCGTTCAAATGAAGCTGTCAGCGTTTTGGGGATGCTGCGTCGACATAAAGCCAATATCTATGCAATTGAAGATCCAACTGGTTATGTTAAGCTGACATTTAATGATTCAAAATTTGATAATGGATTATTTTTTGAAGGTGGAATTTATGAATTTTCTGGTATCTACAAAAATCATACTCTTATTGTTGATAACATTAGCTTACCAAAACTCAAACCTGAACCTCCACTTGCTAAACTTCGGAATCCATGGTCAGCTAGGGATTGTATTTTAATTGTTTCTGATGTATGGCTTGATGATCCAAATGTTTTGCGTAAATTTGATACAATTTTGGATGGAATTTCCGATGTTTATGCAGTTATATTATGCGGCGAATTTTTATCTCCGAATGTTCAAGATTCTGTTCCTTTAGCTCTTTCAAATGGATTCAAACATCTTAGTAATATTATTCAAAGATTTGACCAAAAATTTGACGAAACAAAATTTTTACTTGTTCCATCTTCTGAAGATTATCCAAAGATGCAAGTTTCACCTCGGTTAGTTACGTTTTTCTTTTTTTTGAAAGTAACCTTTTGTTTCAGTTCTACGATTGCACCATCTGTTATTAAAGATTTGAAAAATTTTCATCTTGCGACAAATCCTTGCAAATTACAATGCCGTGATCAAACTTTTATTATTTATCGAGACAATATTATACAAAAAGCTTGTCGTAATGCTGTTAAAGTGCCATCTGATATTTCAGATATTCATATCCGATTCTGTGAAACAATTATTAGTCAAAAGCATTACTCGCCATTGCCGTTGTATGTTTCACCTGTACTCCATGGAATGGATCATATTTTTAATTTAACAAATGCTCCTGATCTCTTAATTCTTGCCGATAATTATTCTCAATATCACTTTAAAGAAAATAACACCAAATATAATTTTGTAAATCCGGGTTCATTTGTAAAAAGCAATTTTGATTTTGCTTTATATTATCCTGCCAGTCGTAACATTGATTTATGTAAATGTTGATACCAAAAAAAATAAACATTTTTTCATTGATTTTTGATTTTTTTTAATAAAAAAGGTTAACCATTGGGCCTTTAAAATACTTATTTAAATCTTATTTTTTGAAAATTTCATTTGAGAATTTGTTTTCTCAGGAACTAACTATTTACTAACCATGGCCGTAAATAAAAGTATCCCAGCGGCTGCAACCGCTCCAAATATTAAACCTGAAAATGGCCCGATACTTATACTAACACCTTGTCATAATTCACATGAATTTATTGAAAGACGTTTCGTCGTACCAAGAAATGAAGAAAATGCAGTAAAAATTGGTCGTGCCGTGGGAAGAGTTCTTGCTGCACCGAATAATGCTATTTTTGATTGCAAAGTATATCTGCTTTTTTAAATTTAGGAGTGTTTTTTATTATTAAAATTTCAGGTTTTATCACGTAATCATGCAATAGTGTGGCAAGAAGATGAATCATTTTTTATTAAAGATACAAAAAGCAGCAACGGAACTTTTATTAATAACTCAAGACTATCTAACAGTGGTGATGAGTCTGCTCCAGCTCCGCTTGCCTCCGGCGATATTTTGCAATTAGGCGTTGAAATAGTTGATAATGCAAAGAAAGGTAAAAGTTTTGGAAATTATCATAAATGCATCTCATGCTAATTATTTATTTCAGTTGCTAGTGGATGTATTATTGCCATGGTTCGATTCGTTAATAGTCAAGGAGTTGAAGTCGCAACACGTCGTTCAGCTTCAAACACAAATTCATCAGATTCAATGATCACAGAACGAATTCCTAAGCATTGTTTGGTTGTTCCTGAAGAACAAATGTACCAGATGCAACAATATGTATATGAAGCAAAGCATCGTGAAGCGGTAAAATATGATTTTAAAATTTTTTTGCCTAACATTTAAAATTCTTTAGGCATTAGGCCAAAAATTATCAATATTACAAGAAGCTTTAAAAGAAGCCCATGAAGCTTCAGAAACCAATTGGCAAGCAATGATAAATGAAGAAAGATTACTCTCACGTATTGAAATATTGGAATCTCAACTTGCGCTTCTTACCACAAAAAATCTTACAAGCAGTGATCTACAACGCAAAATTGAAGAATTCTGTGCTGAAAAAGAAAAAGTCGAAACTTATACAAAAGATGTCCTACGGTAAGTCGGCCTCTTTTATTTGACATTTTTGTAATATAAATTTTTTTGTTTCAGGAAAACAACTGAAGAAGCTAGTGAAGCAAGACTACGGTTACAAGAAGCTGAACTTGCTTTAATGAATGTTGAAGAACAAAATAATTTTATAAGAGAAAAGTTTCATGAAACTGAAAAAGAACTTGCAGCTTCTAAATATGGTTATGAAAAATTGCATAGTAATTATGATATTGTTTGTCAAGAACTAGAAATTGCTCGCGCTGAAAATCAACATTTAGTTTTAACTGCCAAACAAGCTGAAAAAGAAGCTGCTCTATTAAATGATGCTGAGAAGCAAGAAGAAAAAAGTGAATTAATTAATGGTGATTTTGATGCTAAATCTGATATTGAAACTGTTATGGATGATGTAATACCACCGGCTCCTGCTCCGCCTTCAAAAGAATTTGCTGATATGGGTGTTCAAGTTGAAACAAAAGAATTGGATCCCCAATTACCTGTAAAAAGTAGGTTGCTCTAATAGATCGCATAATTTTTGGATAACTTGTTGTCAGATTTTTTTAACAACCTTCTATTTTTTTATCGTTTCTGTTTTCTAATAGTGATCTCTTTTCAGAAGATCTCATTAATTTGGATGAACTTTTGTCAGATAAAATTGACAATACTGTAATTGAAGCAAATAAAGAAAATCTTCATTTTTTGAGTGAAACGTTAAATTCAATTATTGATGATCCAAAATCTTCTGCCATTAATCCATTAACCCTTCAACAAGCTGTGACAAAAACTATTATTGCTGTTGCAAAGAAAACTCATGAAGTGGTAGAAACTGAACAAAAACTTTTGAGTGAAGAAAAAATCGCTAAAATAACTAACTCACTTTCAAATCATGAGAAAACTTCTGAAGAACAACTATTACCACAAAATTCTTCTTCTAGTCATAATTATACCACATCTTCCGTATCTTCTTCTTCAATTACTACTTCTGAAAGTTCTGAGGTTTGCATTTTTTAAAGAATTTCTTTCTCATGCGTATATCTTTATTATATTTTTTTAGGATATTATTTCTGTATTTCCATTATTCTCAATATTCGTATTATTAATGTATAAATTAATGCAAATTGTAAATAACGTTTGCAAAAGGGCAATTGGTAATCCGAATATCGATCAAAACACAAAAACGGGTGAAGATGAAAAGAATGTTAATGGATGAATAAAATGGATCCTGACAAATTCTTCAAGTAATTTATTATTAATTTTTTGCACCATATTTTCATTGCCTTTGTATTATTATTAGCTGTATTTCAAGTGTTTTTTGTAATAATAAATATTTAAAAAAAAAAAAAAATTTTTATTTCTTTAATAACATAAAAATAAAGCATTGTTAAACCCGCATTAAAAGTTTATTTATTAAAGTTAAGAAATTCATAGATCACCAAGCGGGGCGAATATTCCATTCATTTTCGCGCCTTTCCCGATCTCTAAATGGAGGATATTCATTTGAATTCATTACCGGAAGGCGATTAAAAGAAGCATTTTCAAGATGAATACATGCAAACGTAGATGGAACACATTCGAAAGTGAAGTATCCCCATCCGTTGTGGAGATTACAGTTGCACATTAAATATCCTAGAAAATGTTTCATTATTATTAAACACAAGTAAAAGATGAGGAACAGTGCTTTGTTGACAAAAATTTCAGCAAAACTAACCCCATTGATACCTGAAAAATTACTGTAATTAAACATCAAATTTGAAAAAGGATTACCCTGGAAACCAAGTATTTTCTTCAGTTCCGGTGACAATTTGTCTGCTTTCAACAGTTATACAATTGAAATAAAAGCCAGCAGGATTAACAAATAATTGACAAACACCAGCATGAGAAATAAATTTTATATCTTCAGGTTTAATAAGAAGACAATTATGGCCATTACAAGTTATACTGACAAATCGGTACAGCAGATTATTAAAGCAGTAATAAATACGTGATTCAACACTTTCCAAAAAAAGGTCTTGTTTTTCTTTTAAAGTCATTGGAACATTTGAAATTAAATAATAGCTTACGAATGCAGGATCCTAAATTATAACAGTTAGATGAAATTTTTTTGAACAAAATAATAGATCCACAAACTTCTTCTAATTTTTCTTTTGCGAAAGCTTCATCCATTCCAATTGCACGATAATAATTTAACATTTCTGCTTTAATCGTATTCTAAATTTGATAATATTAAAGAAAGAACCAAAAACTATTGCACGAACCCAATTATTATACCGTAAATACCGAAGATACAGTCGAGGAATTTCAAATGTCAGACTTTTTTGATAAAGCCAATTTGGATCGCAAGCATCACGAGTTAAATGGCAAAGTTCTTCTTTTACAGCTTCTCCAACCACTTTCAAATTGAATAAAAAAACTTCAACCGAATAAGTTCCAAGACGAATTTCTCGAAAAATGAAAATTTGAAGAGCTTTAAACTTTGCAATAACATTGTCATCTTCCGTTCGGTAATGAGTTAATTGAAGAAGAACACCGTAACGATTTTCATCATTTTCATCTTTATGGGAAAGATGAAAACAAAACCCATTTTCAGAAGCTCGAACTTGTTCAATAACATTAATTGCATCTCCATCATCAGAAAAAAATGGAAAAATCTCGCCCGGATATAAGCAAAATTTTGATGCAAGAAGAGGACATTCAATTTTTGATTTACTTGGTAATAAAGTATACGGTGGAAAATTTAAAGCATGTTCATCGGTCAGACCGAGATAAGAGTGATTACCAGGTAAGCGGCCATCAAACTAAAAATTAAAAGTCTAAAAATTTTAAGAACGTCTATATAAAAAAAGAGATTACCGCTGGGGGAACAATAACAGCCATTAAACATCGATCTGAAAGATTTATAAATAATCGTATAAAAAACTTTACAACAAAAAACACAACACCGTTTATCGAAAAAAATTACGAAAAAATGATTGCCTTTTTTAAAATGTTAAAAATTAACACACCGACAAAATTTTTACTTTTAAAATTTTCTTACCAATCGGTTGGTCATTATGAGAAACATATGTGTTTAAGAGAGAAAAAACAATAAATAAATGAAAACATCAAGTCAGGTTTTTACAGCGAAAATCTTTGACCCTCGTGCTATTTTTTTCTGACTGTCCGTCTTCCTTCGCCAACAACATATTATAACTTCTTTCGTCTTCTTTCCTCCGGCTGACTGGTGGGGTTGAAAAAATTCTGCTTTTTGCCATCATGGTTTTGCCTTTTTTCATTGATCATATTTATTTTTTGGTAACTATAAATTTTATAAATATTTCATAAATTTGTTAATGACTGCGCATCTTTGCATCGAAATATCAACGTTCGCTTTTTTTTCTCATTGCATTGGTAATTAAATGATTGTTATTTATTTAAAAAAATCATGTGAATTCCTTGTTTGTTACAAAGTTTTACTAAGTCCCAGCAATAACAAAATTTGAAGATATCATAATTTAAAATGGTTTTTCTATTTTTCAGTGTTTTTTAAAGAATTCTTGTGCATTATACAATGCACAGGAATCACCCGTAAAAATTGCGTAAATAAAACCGTTTTAATTTATTCTTTTATTAAACAAAAAAAATCGTATATAAATAACATATTGACGTCTTGTAAAATTTTGCTGTGAACGCTTGTTTTTTTATGAAATGCGCACAAGTGATTTATTGCGTTCGAGGAAAATGGCTGTGGTTGCTGCCATTTTTTTCTTTTATGCGTGGTTTTTTTTGGTTATAATAGTTTTTTTGGGCTTACACTTACAAAAAATATAAATTTTATCTCTTTTAGCAATACGTTGTTAAATGCGGGGAGAAACTGTGGCACCTGTAACGTCAGCAACGTTTTTGGTAAGCTTTTATAAATGTCATCAAAAATATGATTACATTCAATGATGATAACCTTTTTAGGTGCCAGAATGTCAAAACTTTATTGAAAAATGTTGTCGTGCAAAATCCGATAAAGAATTTTGTGATTTATTGGATTCAGTAAAAGTTTGGTTTCATTCAACTCGCACAGAGCTTGTTAAATGGACAGATATTATCACAAGATGTGACAAAATTTTAGCCCATTGTAGTTTTCGTTTAAGCTTAAAAGATCCTATGAGAGTTGATTATGACAAAGAATATGCTTTGCATGTTGGTTCAGTTCTCAGATTTTCAAGTTTATTATTTGAAAATACATTTTCTCGATCAATATTTCCTTCAACAGAGGTAAGTCGACCACATTCTTTGTGACTTAAAAATGCTTTTAAAGTATTTTTGAAGATTAAAATTAAAAAATTTGTTTTTTCTAGAAAGTCTTACGATTACTTGAAACAACAAATCTTGATGTATTACTTTGTGTTCTTCGATTTTTATTTGTTGTATCAAAGCATTCGGATTTCCTTGATCGATACTCTCGCAAATATGATATAAGCCCTTTACGTGTATACATAAAATCAATTGTTGAAGCATGGGATTCATTTGATATGGCTGCTTCGTTTCATCAACTTTGCCTTGATTGTTCTCTTCCTGCCCCTGATAGCTTTGTAACATATTTGGGATCGGACAGAATTTCTGTTTCTGTTGATCGTTCAAAGGTTTGATTGTTTACTGTTAAACTTCATATTCCCTTTTAAACAATACCGCCCTTTTTTAGCCTTTGGAAGATTCTTTGGATAAAACACTTGGAGATATACGTGGTTGGAGTCAAAAATATGCAAAATATGTTACAGAATATGCAATTGCAAAGTCAAAGGCTTTGTTCATCCATAGATTACAAGATAAATCCAATCGAATTAAATGTGCATTAATTCGAGTGCTTGTAATTTCAATTGCAAATTACGCAAAATCTTTGGGATTGGATTCAGATATTATTGCGTACGAATCAAAAGTTTTATGTGAAATTGTAAAATATGACAAAATGGGACAATTTTTATGTTTAAAAGCTGAAGCTTTAAGATCATTAGCAAGCATTTTCTTCCTTAAACAATCTGATTTGTAAGCTTTTATTCAAAATCTGACATCTATAATTAAATATATATATATATATTTGCAGGATAAAAATAATCTCCGCTGAATTATCATTATCAAATGCATATGGCACAATTTCAACGATTATGAATACAGCTCATAATCTTTTTGTATCTGATAAAACTCCTGATTTATCACCGGAAGAAACAGACTTCTTTTCAGCATTATTTTCATTTGTTTATCATGCAGGCGGAAATGCCAAAGGTTGGAAAAATTATATTAAATTATCTTTTCTTTGCTACAGTAATATATAAGATATAAAATTTTCTAGAAATTGATTCGGATGAAAGTAAAATTTTCGATATTTTGGTTGATATTGTTGCAAACTGCCGATCTGATGAATCATTGATAACATTTATAACTCGTTCAGTGAGAATTATTGATAATTTGGTTGTTTTTAATACATCTTTACTCACAAATGCTCGAATGGAACTCATTGCTGCAAGATTTCCAGTAAGGCTTAAAATTTTTTTTGAAGACCTCTTAAGCACAAAAATGTTTTAGACTGAAATTCAAAATGCCAAAGTATCTTTGGAAAATGGAACGGCTGTTTACCCATTACAAAATATGGCATTAATAAAATCATTGCTGAATTTTATGAGAAGAGCAATCATGGATTTGCATCTTGGAAGTATGAAAAGTTTTTCCTTTAAAAATTTAAAACAGAAAATAAGCATTTATTTTTAGCGGTTACAATGAAACAACCAACAATTGAAGCATTACTGTATGTTTTTGAAAATGCTCAACACTTTGGTCCTTCATTATTTCATCCATGTTATCATCTTATCATATCATTTATTTCACAAGAAACAAATCAAATAAATATGATTCATGAAACAGGGCTATCACAATCAATTTTAAATTGCCTAATGGCTAATGATGTGAGAAATACAGTTTTAAATTACAAAAATAATGAAATTATCCTTTTTTTCCTTTTTAGCTAATGGTTTCACGTGAAATTATTCAAGGCCTTCCAAATCTTATCTCTGCTTTATCATTGAATAATCGGGGCTTAGAACTTATTCAAACTTTAAAACCAATGGAACGAATTATTCGGCTGATCTTTTCTGCAAAATTTTTGGTAACAACTTCAAAGAAAAAAGATGAAATGGGTAATATAAAATTATATCAAGTTTAAGGTTACAAAAATTAACCTCCCTCTTCTTTTACAGATAAAGCAACTCTTGTAATCACGGGCGGCTTAAATGACCTGATTGATCATCAACCATCTCTTGCAAGAGAAATTTTTACACATATTTATCAAATTCTTGGTGATCTTTTGAAAGCTCTTGAAGAACCTGATATTCAATGTTATGATGCAGAAAAGCGTAAAAGCACAATGCTCTACAATTTTCCATATCGATTTATGAATGAAGATGAAGAAATGGAGGAAATTGATAGCCCACAGGGTGCAAGTAATGATGCAACCCCAGATTATCAAGAAGAACTTAATCAATCTCTTGCTGCTGATTTTGAAATGGAAAGTGAACCATCAAAAGAAAATGAATATCGAACATATTATTCATGTGGAGGTGTAAAAATTTTGCCACTTTATGAAAATTTAAATCTTGTGGTTAGAATTATCAATGTTGTAACAAAACGTAACAACAAGCAACTGATAAATTTATTGGAAGAAATTGGAATCTTTGATCGACTTGTTGAATTTTTGATTACAAAATATCATCCATTTGGAGTTAAAAATGCACAGTATCCCCGAGCTTTGGCAGAACTCTTCAAAAGAGTTAGTACAACAACAAAAGGCCCAAAGACATTGGCCATTGAAGTAATGCTAAAATCATGCACAGAATTTATTCGAATTCCATCAATTGGTCAACATCTGGCACCACAATTGAATGCCCATCTTCAAAGGGATGAAGTGCATGCAATTTCTCGACTTACAGCTTTATTCGAATTTGCATCTGAACTTTTTACACCAAAAACAAATGAAACCTTTTCAAATCGGGATGATTTACTTGAAAAGCTGCTTCAAGATAAACCAACAACTGAAGCATTTGTAAATTCTCTGCTTACGGTACATCGAATTTTCATTTCTATGAAGCTTGAAATGGATTTAAGAAAGACCCCATCAAGTGCATCATTGTATAATATGGATTTATCCCTATGCCAAACTTCAAAGGAAGATTTTACTGAACTTATTTCATCGGCAGGTACATCATGTGAAAATATTATTACTGCTTTGATGAGTACACATTTCACTTTTATCATTCAAGTAATTCGGTCTGTTGCAAATATTGCAAGCAAAAAAGAATACATTTCAAATTGTGTAAATTTTGGTTCAATTGTTTTTGAACAAATTTGTCATTCAATTGCACACGATCGACTGAATCAAGAAATAAGTCCTTTCAAGTAAGGCGTACTGTAGTTGTAGCATTTACTAATTCAACCTAAATTTTAGAAGTCAATACTTGGCACAAATGACAAAACTTGTAGATAAAGTTTTATCTGCCTGTAAAACTCCATATCGTTCATATCTTCCACATGCAATCGTTGGCACAAGTTTAATTGAAAATTTAACTGAAGGCATTCGGCATATTGGGGAAGAATCCTGTGAAGCAAGTAAGGATAATGAAATTTTTTGTAAAAATATCACTCATTTAAAAATGTATTTTTTTAGGTATCTCTGCATGGGGGCAAGTAATGAAAAAGATTTGTTACTTGGATGATTTTCCACTACTTCGAGATCCAATGGTTGATAAACTTCGGGTTGAAATGTTTAATGCAATCAAATCTCAAATTATGTCATATCCAAGAAATAAAACAATTCCGAATCCAAAAGCCTTCATTCCCGACTTTATAAGTGTAATCATCGAAATTTTACGAGCATCAAAGAGAAAAGAATTTGATATGACTTCATTGATTGATGCACATTTAATAAGTTCAAAGGATACCAGTCAACCAATGGAAACCGATCAACCAGCTTCTCCTGTACCAGAAGATGACAAAGATTTGCCGTTGAAAGACACAGCAATTGTTAATGGAATTATCGAGTTTTTGGGAATCGTTATGTGTATGACAACAACCGATGACAAAATTACCCTTGAAGTTGCAAGACTCATTACTCAATTTATCAATACAGAACCTGGTGATCAATATATTAGAACAAAACTTGTGCAAAGAAAATTCTTTCTTGATATTCCTCGCCTTTGTAAAGATGTTCTACGACCAAATCGAGTTACCGATCAATTAATGCTGAAAGGAAATCTTCATTTAATGGCTTTGCTGATGATGGAAATGCCAACTTCAATTATGATGATCGGGGATACCGTACCAACAGCGACAGCAATCTGTGAACTTTTAAATCATGTTGTTGAGAATGGCTATTGGTATGTTCCATATTTACCATATGTGCTATTTTGGATTGAAACATGGCTTAAAAAGCATCGACTTGAAACTCGTCGAGCGTTATTTAATCGACATGTTGAAACATTAGAATGGTCATTTCGATCTAGTCGTGGAACACAATATCAGAACTTTTCGGAAAGCAATCAAGAATTGTTAACAAAGGCTTTCAAAGATGGAAAAACAAGCTTGGCTTTAACGGAAAAAAGAAATTTACGAATGATGATTGATTTAACAAAAATGGTTTATCGAACTTTGGATCGTGTGAATGAATATCATTCAATTAAAATTAAAGCCAAAATTAATGAAGGAATAACTCCAAATTCTGTTATCAAAATGGATGATAATTTAAAACCAGCAAATTTTGATGAAGAAAAAGTGATTGATTCTTTGGTTAAACTTATGCAAGCAAATACAGAATTTCCTAAAATACATGTGGAAGATGAAAAATTGCCCGAAGATTCAATCTTTCCTGAAGACGATGAAGAAAGTGCCAGATATGAAAGAACTCCATTACCGTATGAATTAGTTTATTCAACATTTTCATTGGTAATTCAATTGTTCGAAATTCGAAATACAAGGAAACGTTTTATTGAAATGGGTGGAATTCATGCAATTATACATCAAGAACTGGAAAAATTTACTCCTGAAGTTACCCTTGTTGCCTTTGTTGCTTTTACTCGTGCAATGGATATCGGAATTCAATCTGAAAAAGAAATTGAAGCAACAATTCAAGCAGCTTTAAAAGAGCATCGATATAATAATAGTATTCCATATAAGCTTATGCCACAAAATGATCCATTTGATAAAAGCAATTTCTTTTATCGTATGACCCCACTTTTAACTCATCCACAATTTTTTGATATTTATACAAAAAATACAAAATCTAGTCGAGGAAATACCATCGAAATGGCAACAAAGGGAATGCCAGCTGATTTTGTAAATATTAAAATTGAAAGTTATAAAACTCAACTCTTTGCAGAGGTAATTTGTATAATGACTCTTAAAGCATACTGTAACTTTCCTGATTTTAGATTATTCCTCAACTTTGTGCACTTGCCAAACGTCCTGCAGAAGTATTTCGAACAAATTTAATTGGAAAATGGACAGCAGTCTATTATTTAACATTTTTAACATGGAATTACCGAATATCTATCAAATACATTATGCAAGAAAAGAATCGTGATGTTATTGGACACCTTATTGAATCTTTCATAAAACGAGCCCTTCCATTCAAACTTTACAAATTTGTTTTATCTTTCTTAAGTTCACTTGTTATCTGTGATGAACATGAAGATGCTGCAAATCTTGTCATGTCAGAAATCCGAAATGTTTTACAAAAATGCATTAAAAATTGGGCTCAACCTGAATTTGCAACAAAAATTTCATCACTTGCAAATTTAGTTTTACAATTGAAAGATGTAATGAGAGTAAGAGTTTAATGTTTGATTTAAAATGTAATTTTTAAACAAAAATTTTTTTGCAGTGCAAACGTATTCTTCCTGGTCGTCCAGTTGGAATGACTGGAATAAAGGCTTTTATCCGTGAACAATTGCTGCATGCTTTCACCCAATCTTTAGCATATATTTCACAAAAGGATTCTCAAGCTAAAGGCGTCAATGATGTCATTGTTTTACTTCGTGAAATCACCGAAGTTGTTAATAACATTTCACCTCATAATCCACAAGAATTAGGTCTACCTGGACATGCTTCCTCTTCAATAAGAGGTCCACAAGCTCCACCACATCAACGTTGGTTTAAAATTTATTTTTCATAGGTATCTCAAAAATTATTTTTAGAAGTTATACGTCCATATTATGAACGACCAAGAATTCGAACATATGCCCATGGTCGGTATGTTGAACATTTTCTTGAGCCTGATTGGATGCAACATGCTCGAGATGAAGATCGGACAACAAGTGAAGAAGGAAGTGCAGAGGATACAACCATTGAAAATGCCACTGCTTTTGATCAAGTGGTAAGTGTTGGACATACAGTAATAAAATAACTGAAAGTGCATTTATAGAATGAAGCAGCCGATGATACAAATGAAATTCCAATTGAATTTTCTTCAGAAGCTCAATCATTTGAAATACAGCACCGGTTTTTGGTTTATCCATACATGAATCAATGGCATCCTCTTCATTTGCCACCTACTGATTTAACGGATTATACGACAACAATTCCAGTCGAATTACGAGAAACAAACGATGCTCCAAGAAGATTGCCAATTTCATTGGCACGTGAATATCCATTGGAAATTCCATCATTGGCACCTGAAATGAGAATGAATCATTCAGCAAATGAACCACCACCTCGAATTGAGCCACCACATGGTTTTTCGCGTAGAAAACCCGTAAGTATAAATAATTAATTACAGTAAAACATTAATTCAATTAACCTTTTTTCAGGATGTTGATGAATATCAAGCTTTAAGAATGATTGTTGATAAAATACCATTTTATTATGATATGTCGAATTGGGCTCTTGATTTTGTTGGTCGACATTCACATCAGTATATTTATGGACTTGTGCATGCTTTAGTTTTACAGAAATATGATGAGAAGAAAACTGAAAGAACTCGTGCACCTGTTATGCCACCACAAAGACAACAACTAATTTCTGATGATTTAGCTGATGAGATATTGCAACAAATAGAAATTGAAAATCAAGATAATGTCATGATTGGTGACGACAATCAAGAAACTCCAGAAGACGGAAATGCACTTTTTGATGCATTCCGAAATGGAGCAGAACTTGAAATGGAAGAGGAACAACAGCCACCAACTCCGCCTCGTCGACGATCAGCACGTCTTAATCCTGAGCCTCCACCTGCACCAATGCCTCCAATAAGACAATTAATTGCTGGCTTAGAAGAAGAAGCCGAAGAAGAGGATGATGAAATGGAGGATGATGAAGACCATGAAGATGATGAACCGGATGACGAGAATGAAGAAGATGATACCGAAGCGGAAGATGCAAATGAAGGACACAATAATGATGATGATTCATTCTTTACTGGTGCACCTCCTCCAACAATTCCAGAAGGAAGAATACAAGATTATACTACATATACACATTTCCCAAATTTTCGACATGAAATCTTTTCAAATTTAACTTCCCGCTTTAATACTGAAGATATAAACAGTATTGCTCGACAGCTTGTATCTATGCGGTTCCCAGATTTCCTTGATGCAGATAATATTTATCCCATGAGATCACATGTTGGAAATCCTAAAAAGAATGCCCTTCAACGTGCAAATGAGTTATTGCGAAGACAAGTGGACTATCGAGAAATTGAAGAAATTCGAAAAGCAATTAGTCGAGAAGCAAGTTATGAAGAAGCAATTGCACATTTAAATGAGCCTGTAAAAACCGAAAGAAAAAGTGCAGAAGAAATGGTTTTGCATTCACTTCGAAGTGCTCGACAGCTTATCATTGATAATGAAAAAACAAAGCGTGCAACTCAACCCCCTGAGCCAAGATACCAAGAATTAGACGAAAATATTCGGTTCATTGTTGGAGAAAGTAAGCTAAGATATTTTGAAAATATGGTGGTTAAAACTCAATCTTTTTTTTCAGATCTTCGAATTCCAGAAGGCCTTGATCCATACATTATTGCAGAGCTTCCAGCAGAAATTCGTGAGCAAGCTATTGAACAACATTTAGTATCAAATCCTCCAGAAGCCCAAGTTGATACTTCTCAAGAAACCCCAATGCCCCCAGATCCAACAAATCTTGACATTGATTTTATGAATACATTACCATCAGAAATGAGAAATTTCCTTATCAATGAAGTTGAATTTGAATTGTTGGAATTGGAAGATAATGCTTTAATGGGAGAGAATCCAATCAATTTCCGTCAACAAATTTTTAAATCATTGGGTGATCGGGAAATTCGAAGTTTACCAAAAGAAATTATTGCGGAAGTTTTGAAAAGCAAGCGAGAAGTCATGAATCCCGTCGCAAATCAAAGCTTTTCGAGATCAACTCCCCATGAACAACATTTTGAGACCCGTGTTAGAACTGCACAAATTTTTGATCGAAAATCCATTGATATTCTTCTTGCATTATTATTGTATCGAGTTCCAGCATTGACAAATGAGCTTGAACATCTTTTTATTGAAATTTCACAAGATGTTGGAAGTTGTGATTACATTGTTTGGGCATTAATTTCAATGGTTCAAACAGTTGTTCAAGATGTTGCTTCTGAAGAGGTTGATGAAGCGGCACCAACTGGTACATGGCTTGATTCATTTACTGATTATACGGGACATGTTTTACGCTTTACTCGAACAAATAAAACTGCATTTACTGAAATTTCAAGATTTGATATTATTTATAGTTGTATTCAAATCATTTCGGGTATTGCAAATCGGTATCCAATTAATTTCCAAACCATGGGTATTTATTTCAAACATATGATCTCAAACTGGACAAAAGATAAAGTAACACCTGATAATTTTTGGGAAAATATTAAAAGGTAAATTTTGTATTAATTTAACATTTATTTGAAACACGTTATTTTTTATAGTACCGTAAATCTTGTCCCACAAAATGGTGATGTTGATCTCTCTCCTCGGCAACTTGCTCCAATGCAAATTGTTGCAATTGATGATATTGAAGAATCTGCAATTTTTGCTTTCTTACAACTTTTAAATACAAAATCAGTTAAAATGCAGCCCCGACTTCAAAAGAAAATTATTCAAGCTCTTGGAAAGCAAAGTACTGATCTTCCATCCCATATCCTTTATCATTGTAAAAAAGATGTAAATCAAATACAAAATATTTGTGAATTATTTGAGCCAGCATTCCGATTGTGTCTTGTTCAACCTAAAAAGAATAATGATAACTGGGAACAAAAATTCATGATTAATATTATGAATTCATTTTATGAAGGACGAGAATATCTCCTAAATTTAATGCAAAAACTTATCGTTGAACGAGGTAAAAAGTTAAATTTCAATGAATATCTAAATTAAAAATACATTTTAGGTATGAATCTTGTAAAACTTATTCAAAGTACTGTAGCTCAAATAAGTGAACAAGGTTTTAATCTTGTTAAGCATGGAAAGCTGTTAATGCTTTTATCTTCCTCATGTGGTGATGTAAAAAGTTTTGCCCAATCTCTTCAAACAATGCATTACGTTCGAAGTAAAATGATTTTGGAAGATTATAAACAAGAAATGGTGGCACCAAAAGCTCAAAAAGAAGGACTTGAAAAAGTTCAGCACGATCCAAATGTTACAGCTGCATATCTTTTCCATGAAAAAGATTTGGATAAAAAGATGCTAAAAGATTTAAGACCATTATGGGAATCAATGAATAGCTTGTTGGAAGTTATGATGGATCAAGCTGAAAATGATATAATTCGAACAATGCAATATTCTGCTGAGGCATTATACACTGCTCATATGTTTTGTGTGAATCGTCATGTTATGAAGAGATTATTTACCGGTGATACAAGTGAAGATTTGGAAGATGCAAAAATACAAGTTCAAACAATTTTACATTTTTCTGGTAAGCCTTTAGTTATGAAATATATATATATATACGAAAGTTACCGTAATATCATTTTCAGAACGATATCGTGAACTTTTGAATTATATTTTAAGAAAGACCAAAAATGCACAAATTGATGAACTTGCAAATGTCTTTCTTTATTTCTTCCCAAAATTATTGGATTTTGATGTTCGTCGCCGATATTTCAATGCGGAAGTGTATAATATGCGTTCATCAATGGGAAATGGAGGTGACATTCATCTTAAAGTTCGTCGTCAGCATGTCTTTAGTGATAGTTATCAAACACTTCATCGTCATCCAGCAGCTGATTGGTTTCAAAGATTTTCAATTACCTTTAAAGGTGAACAAGGTCAAGATGCTGGTGGTTTATTACGTGAATGGTATACAATCATTACTCGAGAAATCTTTAATCCAAATTATGCTTTATTCATTACTGCCCCAGGTGATCGAGTTGCATATATGATTAATAAAATGAGTCATGTAAATCAAGAACATTTATCATATTTTACTGTAAGTGATTAAATTCCCAAAAATTTGGCGATAACAACTCTATTTTTTTTTAGTTTATTGGTCATTTTATTGCTAAAGCAGTTTTTGATAACAAAGCACTTGATTGTTATTTCACAAAAGCATTTTATAAACATATTCTTGGTGTTCCAATTAATTATAAAGATATTGAATTTGAAGATCCAGAATATTTTAAATCTTTACAATATTTACAAACTCATCCAATTTCTGATCTTGGATCTGAGCTTACATTTACTCAAGAAATTGATGAATTTGGAGTTTTAAAGGTTAAAGAGCTGATTCCAAATGGATCAGAAATAATTGTAACGGATGACAATAAGGATGAATATGTTTCATTAATGTGTCAAATGAAAATGACTGGTATGAATTTAGGGATATTATAGGGCTACCGTAATCACTTAATTTTTTTATAGAATCTATTCGTTCCCAACTTGATTCTTTCCTCAACGGGTTTTATGATATTATTCCACGTCATTTAATTTCAATTTTCCAAGAGAATGAACTTGAATTATTAATTGCTGGTTTACCGGAGATTGATTTGGATGACTGGTACAATAATACGGAGTATAAAGGGTTTAACAAAAATTCTGAACATATTCGATGGTTTTGGAAAGCTCTCCGTTCATTTACAAAAGAAGATCTCGCACAATTTATGCAATTTGTAACTGGTACAACTCGTGTACCACTTGGTGGCTTTGCGAATCTTGAAGGAATGTCCGGTGTACAAAAGTTTACAATTCATATGGATACCCGTTCAAATGATCGCTTACCCAGTGCACATACATGGTTCGTTTATTATCTCATCCTTTTTCGTCTTTTATAAAATTTGTTCATTCATTTTTAGCTTTAATCAAATTGACTTACCTGCATATGAATCCTATGAACAAATGAAAAAGAATTTATTATTAGCGTGTCGTGAATGCAATACCGGATTTGCTTTTGCTTAAAAACATGTTTATCGGCGGGTTTTATTACAGTTCCCACATTTTTTTCTATATAAATATTTTTTTATCTATTACTTTCCATATTTTTGTTAATATATTTGGTTTCTTTCATTATTATATGTGTGCAAGCTATGCATAGAGCTCTTAAATAAAAAAATTTGAATAATTATGTTAACCATTGCACATCAAAAAATCTCAAAAATATTCATGTAATTTTTGACGTTGTAATTTTAAACTTATATTTTGCAACTAAAAACACATTAAAATATTTTATTAGCTTTATTCAAATTTTCATTTAATTAAATACTAATTGTTTAAAATATTTGGAACAATGTAAAATACCAGTTCGACACATTTCTGTTGTTCGAACAACAGACATTCGATCAGCTCTTTCAAAATTTGATCTTACAAGTTCATAATATTGCCCATCTGACAGTACCACCGAATGAAGTTTAAGGCATTTCATTCGAAGAACATCAATAAATTTACTAAAAATTGGGTCATTTTAAAAGAAAATCGTTTTAACAATAATTCACTTGCCTTGATTTATCTGAAAATCTTAGAGTTTCATCATCCCATCTAATTTCCACTCTTGTCAGTCTTGGGCAATTTTGTGCTATACAATCAACAAATTGATCAATATGAATTTTTGCAGTAACTTTTGGGCAGCAATCTTCTGCTATTCCCATTACTAAAACCCTAACATTTTTCAATTTTGAAATCATATTCATCCAAAAATATTCCAAAAGTTTATGATGTCCACCAAGATTTAAACCATATAATTGATGTCCATGCCGTAAAACAATTTCTGTTAAGGCATTCTCTGTTAAAGAATCACAGGTATCAAGATTTAGATATTGAATTGAATTGATTGTGCCGGCTTGCATCCATGCATCAATAACGGCATCAGTAAAATTTTCAAGCCATGAGGCATCTAGCCATCGGCAATGATTTAACCGCGTTAAAATATGAATAATTGATTCCGTTGAAAGTTCCGTTCCACGAATATCCAATTCTTCAATCTTTGTTTTTTCCCAATCTATTGATTGAATAATTTTGTCATCCAAGCCTGCAAAAGTGTTTTCCTAAAGTGTGAAAAATGATTTTCAAAACATACGTGCATGTGCAAGAAACAATGATTTCAAATGTTTACATCTTTGTAACACTAATTTTAAACATGATCCAGTAACTTTTGTACAATAATTAACACATAAACATTCAAGTCTGGCACAATTTGATGATAGTGAATCAACGTGCTCATCGGTAACAAAGGGGACACCCCAAAGATTTACGACTCGCAAATTGGGTAGGAATTGTTTAAGTTTATGAAAATTTACAGTTTCATAAACTTCTTCCTCTTCATCCTCGACTTTTTCATAAGTTCCAATAACATGCAAAATTTCGACGGAACTGATAAATGTATAAACTTTTCTGAGAAATCCTTCAAGAAAAATGTTTTCACTTAAGCAAAGTGTCAGTGATCGAAGACGACTTGGAAATGTTTGAAGATCAGTAAAATCATGGAGTTGCATGGCTGTTGAAAAATCTAAATATTAAAAAACTAAAATTCATTTTTTTTTCAAAAATCGATCCGACCCAATGTTAAATCTGTTAATTTTGGACATTTATTTGAAAGTTCATGTAAAAGATTTGGAGTAATTAAATCAGTTGCAAGTTCACAATTTGTGAGCTCACTAAATTGATCATTCATAAGATTTAATAAACGATCCATGTTTGTTACCTAAAAGTAGGGCTACCGTAATTTGACTTTCTTCATTAATGAATGAAACAAACTTGAAGTCCGCCATGACTTGCACGAAATGATACCGATCTCCACAATGCAGGACTATTGGCAACTTTCTTCCATTTTTTGCAAACTTTTCCCACTCTTAGAAGTTGTTGCGAGGGCAAATATGAAAAAATATGAAGGAGAACGCGATCAGGCAATTTTTCAATTGTCTAAAAAGATCATTATATTAAAAAAGGTTTTCCACAAAAAGAAAAAAATGAAAGAAAGAGACTTTATCAAAAAATATGACAGCTGAAGGAACCATTGCCGGAGCACTTTCAGGCGGCTCAGATTCATCCAAAATACTTTTAAGATTAATATCTTCAACATCGTGCATCGTAACGCGACGAGTCATATCAAAAATTGCAGTCATTTTTTATAATTTTTATTTACAAATAAACTTTTTTTGATAGAAATAAAACTAATTTCAGCCTAATAGACTTCAAGGAAAAAAAATGAAGAAAAAAGAATGAAAAAAATCTATGAACAGCAACTTAGAAAAACAGTCAGTAGTGACAACTGGCATCAATGCCGTGAAACTTTCAGCGGTACGGATCAACATAAAAAAGATAACCTCAGTAAGAAAAAAGAAAGAAAAGCAGCTGGCATGAAAAAGAAGTGTTAGATAGCATGGATATATGTCAGCCACATGCTCCGATAAATCTATTAAGATCTTAATGGATTTGATAATGAAGTCTAGCAAAAAACATTGGAAATCAATATCTTTAGCATAAATAAAAAATGCAATAAATCATAAAAAAAGTTGAGAAAAACTAACCATTAAAGTTTTAAAAAATTGTTGAATAGAAAAAAAGTGATGCTATTGCAAGAAAAAAAGTAAAGTCAGAAAAACAAACTTTGATATATCTTTTGTTGCAAAAAATAAAGAAAAGAGAAATGAAACTTGAACTGATGTTAAGTGTTTCACGCTGTTTTATAAAACCATTGAAAATAAAGAAAATCTGTTTCTTATTTGTTTTGTTAGAAAATATATTGGAATGGGTTTAATTGGTATTTTTTAAAACATTAACACTTAATAACAGCCTTAACAAACAATCATGTCAAAAGATAGCAATAAAGCCATAAAAGGATATGCTAATTGCAAAAAAATATTCCATAAAAATAATTAAAAAATGTATTTTATTAGCCCATTGTGAATTAAAGTTTTCAAAAAATCTGGACGCTAAAAAACAAAATTTGGAAGTTTATGTTAGAATAAAAAACCTCCTTCAAGTTATTTCTGAAGAAAAGTGAGACTGCAACTTGACTAAACTAAATCCGCATAGTTTTGAATTCAAAATTTGATTGAAACGATTCTTGCTTCAATTATCAAAATTCTAAAATTTTACTTACATTCTCAACATTGTTTACTGTACTTTCGTCAGTAGCCATAAACTCCGAATAAACGATTTAAATACAAACTTTTAAAAAGCAAAGAAAATTAAAAAATATGAATGAATGAAAATATATGTTTCTAATGAAGTTTGTGCCTTTGTTTTTTTCGTTCTCTAATTCTATTGCTCTACCAAGTGAAAAAAAAAGATTTCAGACAGCAAACGCCTGTCAACAGAAAAAGATCGGCATAACTTTGGAGTGGGGGTTGCAAGAAAAAAAATTTATTTTTTAAGACCGCCCTAATCAAAAAAATGAACATTTAAAAAACAAAATTGATGAAAAGAGAAAAACTTACAGGCATTCGTGCCATAATCAATGCCAAATTCAGTCTTCCCATTGTTCGAATTTTTGCAATAATTCTTGAACGCTTCTTTTTCCATTCTTCTGTTTCACGAAAATGGCGTTTTTTCGGAAGAAAATTTGGATCCATTCCTTTTTCGACTTCATTCTAAAATTAAAATTACGGTTATCGGTTTCAAGATTTCCAAGTGAGGAAAGCTTTTCAAACCTTTTGCATTCGACTACGTATAATATCAAACATCTTTGCTTGCTTAGAACTAAAGTCAGAAATAAAGAATTTGTCTTTTTTTTCAAATCAACAACAGAAAAATAACTTTTTATTTTCCAAAAATAATAAAAAAGACATTCAGCGCAGGTTGCTGCAAATTAACACCAATCAAAATATTTAACAAAAAAAATAAATTCAGTTTTTATTAAGTCCAGTGTGGAGGCGAACTCTTTTTTATCTTTTTTTTTTCTCTCTCTCTTTCTTTTTTTTGATATATAATGTATAGACGTAGTTAAAGTTATACACTCTAGAAATCTTCTCCCTTTTTGAAATCTGCCAAAAATGATGACCAGCCGTTTTGTTTCGGTAGGGGTACCTTGCCTAACGATCAAGCTGAAAAAAGGACAAAAAAAAGAGAGAAAAAAATAGCAAATCTTTTTGCGGCAGTTGCCTCGTGTAATTGAGTCAAAAAAAATCAGAGTTAACCTTGCTTCTCATTTTTTTTAACAAGACGTTAAAAAAACTTTGCGGTCGACATTTATTTATTTGTCATCACTTTATAAATTCCCAGAATGCAAAACTAACAAGCTAAATAAAATGAAATAAAAAAGAAAGATATGTATGTTTTTACAATTTTACCTTTGTTGTTCTAAGCACCGACGACGGATCATGATCGTGGCCGTCTTTTATAAAAGTTGGATTTAATTCACTTAAATGTTTGCGGGCTCCAAGTAAAGCAGGTTTTTTCTTTCGAAATACAACGAAATCTGGTGTCATTAATGAGTGTCGACGAGTTTCTTCTGATGGTATTAAAAGGGTTCGAGTACCAGGTTCTTTTGTGCTTACACGTAAAAGACCACCTTGTACCATTCTCTTCCGCAAAAGGGCAGATTGTGGAACGCCAATATCATGGGCACTATGGTATTTGGATTGCTGAAAAATGGAAATAAAACTAAATTATACCCATTTTACAAAAGTTATTCACCTTACCATTTTACTTTTATTTTGTTTAGTTTGAAATAGTTTTGCTTTATTTTTGATTTTATAAATCCCTTCAATCCAGCAACAGCAGCAGCAGACAATGCAAACAATTTATTGACAAAACTTTTTCAAAAGCTGTCAAAGAAAAAAAGAAAACGCGCACTTTTATTTGTTGATGAATTTTTGAAAAGTTTACATTTAATTAATAATAATATTTTATTATTTTTTTAAAACAAAAAACATGATATGAAAGCATTATTATATGAGATCATCAACAAATAATAATTTCAAGTAAAACAATATAAAATAAAATTTAAATTATGAATTATAGATTCGGCCTTAATGGTAATTTATCTGGTGTATTTGTAAACAATCTTTTAAGGGCTATCTGATAATCACGATTAAATACCTAAAATAAATAATAAATTGATCGATTTAGATCTTGAAATAAAAGCAAAATTATACCGTATAAATAATTGGATTCATTGCTGAATTACTGTACCCCAACCATGTAATAAACATTTCAATGTGTGGATTCACATTAAAATTTGCCCAAAATTGTACAATAACATACCTAAAAACAGGTGAAGATTAACAAAAGCCTTAAAGAAAGACTAAATTTACATGATAAAGAAGGGGGTCCAGCATATCGTAAAGCATCCTAAAATGATACCAAGTACTTTAACACCCCGTCTTTCTTTTGCTGCGGAAATTGCTTTAGGTTTCTTTTGCAAACTTTTGCGATACATTCTTTCTTTTCTGCAAAATGATATTATGTTAAATAAATGCAAATTGAATTAAAATTATTTCTACCTTTGTTTATGCCGTTTTACTTTTTCATAACTTATCATTGGCTGATCTGATGAATTCTTTTCGTGATTACCAGGTTGAAAAGCAACACACTTTTCAAAATTATTTTTATTACTCTTTTTAATCCTTCCAATATCATCACAATTTTTTCCATCAAAATCTCGCCGGATTATTACTGATGCAGGAGGAGGCGGCGGATTTTGATAGCTTTCATGTATTACATTCGTTTCTTGTGTCTCTAATTCCATGACGTTTTCCAATTCATCACATTGTGCTTCATCATCTTCTTCAACAATTATTCCATTTTTTGGAAGCTTTAAGCCTTCATCATCTTTTTCCGCGCTACTTTCACCTTAAAGAAATATAAATTTTTAAAAGAAAAATGAATTCATATAAATGATATATTTTTTTAATCCTATGAAAAAATAAAAGTGTTGACTTACTTTCTTCTTCATCTTCTTCTTCTTTTGCAAATTCATCAGAGGTTGGAAGAACATGACTAATTTCATGTAATATTGTGGATTCAATATGTTTTCGAATCACCTAAATAATAAAAAAAATATTTAAAATTAAGAAAAATAATAATATTAAAAAATAAGGATTTTACAAAAGCTTTGATAATAAAAAAAACAGGGAACAAATTTAGGGAAAAAATATAACACTCAAGCAATGGAGGAGCACACATTTGTTATCCTTCTTCAGAAAAAGAAAGACAAAAAGCTAGCTTTATTTTGCAAATATCGTTTCGTTTTTCTTGTTAAAATTAAGTTTGAAACAATTTTAAGCTAATTTTGTGGCAGTGCAATAAAAAGGTGTTGTGGAGTGAGAGAGAGAGAGAAGAAGAAGCAGAAGGAGAATGGATGGATTGGGGATAGCGTAATTTTAGTGTTGTTGTCGTTGCTGTTGTTGAAATGAACAAAAAACTACTACTACTAATACTAATCTTGTGCAGTGTTAAAAAAATACGTAATTTGAAACTTAAAATAAGGAAAAAATTTTAAACATAAGATTTTAAAAAATAATAAATAAAAAAATAAAACAACAAATCACTCATGTGCAAGCAAGTGTGCATTAAAAATCAAAGAACAGCATTTTAAAGAGATATATTTTTTAATAAACTCCTCTGTGTGCGTATATTTATATTTTTTGTCAAATATATTATTTCATGGTCACTTTGTATACAGTAAAGAATCTCTTACATGCGAGGAAACGGCGAGCTAAAAATAGATAAAAATTATTAAATTTGCACAAAATTAAATAAACAAAAAAGATGGAATTAATTAAAAGAAAAGAGAAGCTACGAGTTTTGCTGGTTAAACTTCTTCTTTTTTTCTTTCAAAAATGGGGGGGGGGATACTGTAGCAGCAGCAACAGTTGCGATTTAAAATTTAGAGCGTTTAAAAAAAGAAAAAGAAAAAAAAAGTTTACAATAAAAAACAAAGGAATTGTGCTTAGTAATTTTTTGAGGAAAGTTAACTGATTAATAAAAAGAACTAAAATCAAATGTAAAAATGTTATTAATAATTTATGGAAAATAAAAGATAATAAAATATACATAAAAAAGAACGAATACAAAGTATATTATTTTTTTGTTATATTTATGCGCTACGGTTGCTACTTTGTTGAATTGTGCTTTCCCTACTTTTTTTGTTTGTTCGCTTTGGACAAAACACGAAAAAATTGCTTTTCAGTTTTTGCTTTTAAATTTTATTGGAATAAAAAATGTTTTCAAAAATCTTTAAATTTTAACAACCTTTTGTCGATAAATTTGTCGTGCTCGATGTTTTGCAAATGCTTGATAAATTTTGAAATATACAAAAAACATAACAATTGTTGGAATAAAGAATGAACCGGTTGCACTGTAAATCGTATAACTCGGTAAATCAAGAAATGTGCACTGCCACGTCCCGTTTATTTGTACAAGATTACCATGTTCTGCGATCTTAAAAAGAAAAGATACTGTATATAGAAAGAATCTTACAACTATTTTTACCTGTTTCCATCCTAATAATGGTGCTAAACTTATAATCGCAGATAATACCCATACACACAAAATCATTAAACCAGCTGTTTTTTTGTTTCTTTTTGACATATATGCCACAGGTGAAGTAATGGCCCAATATCGATCTAGCCCAACAATTGATAAATTCCATATTGATGCAGTTGAACATAAAATATCAGCTAAAAATGGCAACAGAAACTTTTAATAAGAGGTTTTTTATGGAAAAAAAACTAAATTACCGGAAACAAACACAACACAAAGAGTTTCCGGAAAAAGCCATTCGCCTGCAATTGCATAGACGGACGACAGCGGAAGAACAATAAGTCCTAAGCACAAATCACTAAATGCTAAATTGCCGACCTGAAAAAAATGAGAAATGTTAAATTTCTTAGAATTAATGATAATCGGAATCTTTTTGATTAATTTACTTTCTTGACGAAACTTTTTTACTATAATTTTTGGCCAAATTTACCAGACTTATATTTTTTTAAATTTTCATTCCCTAGAGTTATCTAATTTATGAATGATTGAAAGAAAGAATGCGGAAGCAACTTTCATCCGTTCGTTCCAACTACATCTTAATATCTTTCCTTTCTAAAAATTGTATTAAAGTTTTATTAATTCACTTACTAATAAATTTGGGACTGTTTGTAATCTGGGATTTTTATATAAGACAATAAATACAAGGGAATTGGCTGCGACCGTCCATAACACGAGTAATGCCAATGCAATCCCTTTAAGAGATGCATAAAGCGGAAAACCCTCTTCTGGATTATGTGATTGTAAACTTGCAATTGTTGAAATTAAATCAGCTCCTGTTGCTGCACCTGGCATATTTTTTTAAAAAAAATTTAAATATAAAAACGTATTATTTTGAAATAAAATACATTATTAAACTTTTGACTATCTAATCTAAAAATGGATTCATTTATTATTCAAAATATAAAAAAACATAATCATCCTCCACACTTTTGTCATTCACGGTAAATTTGGCATTCTATAAAAAAGGTGAAAAAAGGGTGTTAAAAAAGTTTCATGACAAAAGTTTAAAACATTCTTTTTTTTTGTTGTTTATTGGTCAAATTCAATTTAAAATATTAATATAGTTTGAGATGGTAAAGGTGTAAAAAAAAGCATGGATAAATAATATTTTTTATTTCTAAAAAAGCTCTCCTGGATTTTAACGGTGTTGAGAGATATAAAACGTCAGAGCAAAAATAAAAGTCATTTCCTTTCAAGCATTTTTGGCGGCATTTTTCACAAACAAAAAACATATATAACAGTAAAACAACGACGTAAAAAGACGAAAGGGAAAGGCTAAAGATTTTTTAAAAACAACAAAAAATAACATGAAAAAAAGAGAAGTGCAATCATAGCATGTTAAAGAAAATAATTTTTTTCCACCGTTTTTTTTGGCAGTAGAACATTATTATTATTATGAATGAATTAACACTTAAACCAAGCTGTCCATATAGTGAGTCAATTGGCAACGCCCAACCTTTTTTTTGCCCCGCAATAATATTTTAAAAGAAAGAAAAAACAATAGAAAATCACTTAAAAAAGCTTTATTGGGGGGCCAAAAATGGGAAAACCAAGAATGAAAAGTTCAATGTTAAAAAAACATTTTTAAACTTTGTAAAGCATTTTTTGTTTCTCGAACTAAAGATATAACTTTGCAGCTGTTAAAAGAATGTTGTTTTTTTTCCTTAAATAAGGTTTTCCTTTATTTAACTTTTTAAAAATATGGGGGCCAACTTTTAAAGGACGAAGAAAAAAAGGGAAAGAAAACAAAAGAAAAAGCGATTTTCATCGTCCAGCCGTTCAAAGAAGGTTCGAAAGCAAAGCTGTTTTGTGCTGCTTCACTGATTACCGTTATATCTATCTATGGTAGTCATGTTTTGTTTTTCTTTTCTTTCATGGTTTTTTTCTTCCAAAAAAGGCTGCTAAAAGGAAGTTTTGATTTTAGCAACAAAGCTATATGTAAAAAATATGATTTTAAACGTATTTTAAAGAGGAGAGAAAGAGGAGAAGCAACCCATTACAATTTAAAAAGTTTTAAAATTAAAACAGAAATAAAAAAGAGAGAAAAACGAAAAAAAGAAAAGATAAAAATTAAAAGAAAAAGTAGAAGATTAACATTGACGTAAATTATGGCTTGAAAAGATTAAGCTTAAAAAACAAAAAAAAGTGACTGAACTGTATCGAAATTTTAGTTTTATTATTCCTACTCAAATTTGTATCGACATAAAGTTTGCAGATGATGATAATGAAAGAGTAATACAAAAATATCTGAGCTTAACAGTATGAAGAAGAAAAAATGGCAACCGGATTTAATTTTTTAAAATATTGAAATGAGCGTCAAGAGCCTCCCGGAAGTTTCAAAGAGAAAAGATGATTGACGTTAAATGTAAAAGCAAGAAGAAGAAGAAGAAGAAGATGGAAAAAAAACTATTAGCTCAATTTTTCGAACATCATCATCATCTTAAAAGCTATAAAAGAATACTTTTTTCTCTTTTTAATAAACATTTTCTTCAACTTTGGCAAAAAATGAAAGTCGCTTATTCATGTGTTATTAACATCTTTTTGCCTATAAAAAGGTTACAATTAAGTTACAAGTTTTTTTGATGTCGTCTTCAGAATAATAATAAGCTGCTTACACTCATTCAACTGAAAACTGAGCAACTTTTATCCGCAGAATGTTGATAGAAGCTTTTAAATGAAAGAGGAGGGGATAACATCAAAGATGGGATCATGTAATGCTTCTCATTGATATTGGTAAATAGCACAAGATGGTAGAGAAAAAAAATACTTTTTTAGAAATGGTGTCTAATTTGACACCAAAAAATTTAGAAAAAAGAGGAGGGTGATTATCAAGGCAAACTTTATCTCCACTAACTAAATAACTAAACTAACGCCTCTTGGAATAAATAACAAGGATAGCAAAGCGAGAAAAAACAATTTGCATGAATAAATTTTTTTTGTATCTATCCGAGACACCAAAAAGAAGAGAAAAAACGATTAACACAATTTGAAATGAAAATTGCAAAAAATAAAAGAAAATAGCTTGTTATAAAATGTTTATGAAGAAAAAAAAGCTTAAGAGCTATTATCCTACATTTATAATTCTCAATTTTTTAAATTACAATAATTATCCTATTCCAAGCAGAACTTTTTTTTTCTCTTCTCCATTTTTTTCTCATTTTCTTTTTATCCATTATCAATAAGTATGCTCAAATGAAATATAAAAAACTAAGCCGCCGATAGAAAAAAACATGGAAACGAAGAATAAACATGAAGAGGTGTTACAAACGAAAAATGTCTGCTTTCCTCAACACCTTTTAAATCCCATCAAATTTTTAGCTGCGCAAAAAGAATATTATTGCTATTGGATTGGGGTGGTCTAATCCGGAAATAGTCAAAATAAAATGAAAAAAGGCTAACTTTGATAGCAAGAAAATGAAAAGAGGGCCCCATAGAGTCATGTAGCGGCTGTCTTCTTAACAGAAGAAATGACAAAAAAAAGAAGCGATTTTAGATTGAAGTAAGTAAGCTAGTCATTATAAAAGCCACTCAAAATGAAAACTTTGTAATATTTTTGCCCTTTTCATTTTATTTTCAGAATTTCTGCATCAGTTTTAAGCAAAAAAACAGACTAAGAAAGATGAAACCTGAGACAAATAAGAGTAAAAATGAGTGGAATTCTTATGGCTTCAATTTTTTACTTGTTTTTTTTTACTTTTATGGAAAGTAAGAATGTAGAAAAAAAGAAGATGGAGAATAACGATGGCTATGGCATACACATTAGAGAGATAAAAAGAATATAGATGAGGAAGATCACTTGTTGCTACTTATTATTTTTCATTAGAAATGAGGAAATTAAAAAAATATGTGTATTAAAAACATCTTGTTTTAAAGATATATGCGCAGTCAACGGCAAAATTTCTTCTTTTTCGTGTTAAGGAAGGATTTAGTCCAGGAAAGAAAACGGAACAAATGAACGGCTTCTTATATATAGGCGTCAACATCAAAGAGACATCAAAAAAGACCTCTTTGACATTCTTGCCCCCAAACTACAGCAATGTCCTCTTAACTTTTCTTCTTTTTTTCCTGTCTTCTCATCTTTTTTAGAGCCTAATCGTTGCCGTCATTTGAACAAAAATGGGTGAAATGTATTTTATCAGTAATAGGCATTTTTTAGAAGAACAAGAATAAAAAAAAGTGATGCTAAAAATATCATTTTTTTTTAAAAAAAACTTGGAAGATTAATAAGGGGGAGTTTTAAATTGCAAAACTAAAAGGAAGTAAAACGTAAATCAAAATCTCAATGTCAATGACACAGCTAAAAAAAGATTTACCTTGATGCCAAAAAAGAAGTAGTAAAAATAATAATCTCTTTCTTACGTTTAAAATACGGAAACACTGAAATTCTACGAAAGAAATGGAATGCCCATTGTTGAAAAAAAATAATATAAAAGTTCATAAATTGAATAGCAGAAGAAAGAATAAAAGGCAAAAAAACACATGAATTAACTTTCAACGACCCCCCAGTAATAATTAATGAACTCAAAGTTATTTTTTAATCTAAACTATGCTCTCCCTTTCCTTTTCTCCCTCTCATTTTTTCGAAGAAGGGCTATAACCAAAGTACCAAGCGATTATAAAAGGCATGACATTTACTTTTTATTTTAACACCGCGCAACAACAACAAAAATATATATATACGTTGTTGTCAGTGCGTGTTCATGTCAAAAAAAAATGGAATTGGGTATCAACAAAACTTGGACATCGTCTCACTATTCTTCTCAATGTTATTTTTCTTTGCTTTAAAGCTCACGGTTTAAGACAAGGAGGCTATTGGATAAAGCTATGCTCCTCATTTTCACTCGTCAATGTTATGTGACAGAAAATACACCCCTAAAAACTGAAAAAAATGGGGGAAGAAAAAACATCAAACAAGGTTGTGCCAATTTTAACTCCATAAGAGGCGACGAAAAAAGTTTTTAATGCATTGGCCACTCTTTTTTCGGTAAAAAAACAATCCCAAAAGGACATGATGAAGATCTCGACAAGTGTAATTTCGTTGTAAGTAAATCTCTTTTTTTTCTCTTGTTTTTGTTTTAGACCACAAATTGCAAAAGTTTATGGAAATTGTGCCATTTTTAGGATTTGCCTAATTAAGTCGTAAATAATTTAAATTTTATAGGTAGGAGGAAACATTTTTATTATCATCCAGCTGTGTCCACATAAATAATGGAAAAAAATAATTTGGAGGAAGAACAAAAAGAAATGGAAGAGATTTTAAGAAAAAATGAATATTGAATGCAAATACATAGTTTTTTGGATTTTACATTAATAAAAGCAAAGTCAGTAAGTTTTTTTTATTATGAATTAAGTAGTAGCTGTCACCCTTATATCCAGCTGAAAATTTGAGCTTTGTTTTTGGTCAAAAAAACATTTCTGAAGAATTTGATTTTCGACTTTTCTGTGACAAATGTATGCTAAAGTACAGTCTTAAGTATATTTTTCAATGTTGACAAAAATGAAGCAAAGGTTTTTCGTCATAATTAAAACTATTTTCAATCTGAATTTTTCACGCTTCTTTTGTTTTTTTAATTTAAAGTTACTTATTTTAGATATTTGTTTGATTAACAGTTTTTCTGCTCAGTTAAGTAAAAAAGACATTTTATGACGAAATTCATCCACCGTAATCATCACCTACTTATTTTTCTTTTGACTGATTAATTTTTGGCTTTTGTTGCCTTTTTCTCTGATTAAAGAGATATTTTACAGCAAATTCGTAGCCTGTCTAGACATTGTTACGCAAAAAAAACATTTTTGCCATTAAGAAAACGAACATCAACAATGCAGAAATGTCTTTTAAAAATAGCTTTTTGTAAAATTTTTGTATCCATTCCATCTCCGAAGGCAATAAACTGATAAAAAGTGATATTTTTTCTTATTTCGAAATACACTTTTTTTACTATTAAGAATACAAAAATAAGTCAACAATCAAATTAAATTGTATTGTTCTGACAAGAGTTCATTTCACACTTTGTAAATTTTTCAAATAACAAAAAAATTCGTGATCTCTTGTCGCCACTTTTCGTTCATCATTTGATCATTTATAACTTCAATGTCATTTCCTTTTCGACGTCAAATCACTGCATTCAAAAAAAAGAAAAGAAAAAACGAAAGAAAGATCAAGTTAAGTCAATTGAGATCCCAATCACTCTCTCCATATCTGTCGTCATCGATACCACTGCTGATGTTGCTGCTGATGTTGCTGCTGCAATTCAATAAAAACATTTCATTTCACATTGAACAAGATAAATAAAATCTTGGTGCGCAAGCATTTTTCTCGATTTCTACATTTTCATCATTTATTTTTTTGTCTTCTAAAAAAAGGAAGGAAAGCAAGAAAATGACCACCGAAGAAAAATAACTATTACAAAGTATTTTTCTTCTTCTTCGACTTCTGAAAAACCATAAAATACTATTTCTTTGTTTGTGTGCGTCACCCCTCCTCCTCCTTCTTCTTTTTTCTCCTCTCTTTCATATCTTCCATTTTCGGACAAATACCAACGCCAAAAAATGAAGTAGTAGCAATAGCCAAAAGGGGTTATATTGGTCGCAAACAAAAATCTCTGTTCAATCATTTTTTTTGTCTGAAACCATCGTTATTTCACATTGCTTGTCGTCCATTTTTTGTTGTGATCCTTTCCTTAAAGGGGGGGGGATAAATGAAGTTCACACTGAGCTATCCCGCAAGCAGAAATTTCTTTCATTTTCTTTTTCATCCTTCTCTTTGATGCGTGACTTAAATGTCAAAATATATCTTTTTCTCTTCATTTTACCACTTTTTTTGGTGACAAAAAAGAGGTATTTTTTAGCTTTTCTGAACCGGATAAAGCATCGTTTTTACCTATAAATGAACAAGCTAATTTTAAGCTTAAAGATTACCACTTATCCTTCCCCTTCTACCTTTTTTTCGCTTTTTCTTTCTTTCATTTTGCGCTAACCAAGTGCTTCTTAACTTTGTAGTGGAATATCCATTATTTGAAGAGAAAAGCTTGCTTGAATTTTTGTTGTTTTCATTTTTTGATATTTATTTTTATACCACAACCTCATTCATTCATGAATGAATGAATGAAAATGCCCTTTCTTTAGCTAAATTCTTTTTTTGTTTCAGTCTTCAAAAAAACTTGTCATTGATGAAAAGTCAAGATTAGCTTTTGTCTGGCTTTTGGCTTACAGCTATGGCCATTGTGCTGCTGCAAATTTTTTTATTACTTAATTTTTGCATTTCATTTATTCATTGTAATCATCAGTGCTATTCATGCACAACACATTGTAAAACATTACCAAATGGAAAATTAGATCCTGAGACATGTGATTGTGAAGGGGCAACCACTTGTTTGGGTGAACAATGTTATACAAAAGTTGAAATATTTTCTGATGAGCTTACTGCTATTATTCAAGTAATTTAAAAGCTATTATTACTATTTTCTTACACTCGACAAACAAATATGCATTTTTAGAAGGGTTGTGTTGCGGGTTTGCCAACAGGATTGGATGGATGTCATTATGCTGGACAAGCAGAATCAATCCATTGTTATTGTTCGGAAGAAAAATGCAATAATAAAATGAAAATGGAATTTTATGTTCCAAAACCATTGCCTACGGTAGAATGTTGTGAATGCTCTGAACCACATGGTGACGAATGTTTGGAACAAAAATGTAAACGAACATGTCGAGGAAATTATTGTTTAATTGATTTTGATGGAGTTGAACAAGTTTGTTTTTAATTGTTTTTTTTTGCAATTCTATCATTCTTTTTAGGGATGTGGATTAGGCACGCCAAGACTTCAATCATTTATGCGACTAAATAATTATCTTAGCCTTCAAGGTCAAACCACTTGCGCCCGATATGAAGCAACTCATTCAACAATTGTACATGGATGTGTAAGCAAGGAAACATAAAAAGAACAAAATTCTTTAAACTTTTTGTTACAGGTTTGCACTCAACCATCTGGATTTTGTAATCAAGTGAATAAAAGTCGAGAATACCAGTTGGAAAAAGTTATTGAGCGAAGAGCTGATGATCAAAATTATTGTTATAGCTTACATGAAAAATCAAAAAAACTTTTTACAAAAGATATTTTTCGAAAATCTGATACATGTGAAGGACATTATTGCTTTATTTCTTTAACAACGTCTGAACTTGTGATTGAAAGTGCAAGTTTTGAAGAGAAAATTGAAGATCATAATAATTATATTGGTCTTTCAAGGCCACGTTTTGAGATAATGGCTGGATGCTTAAAAGCTGACAGTGATGAGGTATAATTTAGTTTTTTTTGCAAAAACGTTTTGCTTATAATTACCCCTATTTTTTTCTATTTTTAGAAGGTTACAATTGGTTGTACAACTGAATATGCTACAAATAGTAGTGACCCAATAAGCAAGCATTGCATTTGTGATTCACATTTATGCAATTATTTTCATTTGCTAACAAATGAAGAAGATAATAGACAACGACAAATTGTACGACCAAAATCAACAAATATAAATCTCGATAATACCCTTGGTGATCATGGTATTACAATTATATCATCACATTCAGCATCATATGATAATTTTAAACATGTTCTCTTTAATCTATTGTTATTTATTTTTGTTTTTTTGCTTCTGAGATAAAAAAAGCACACAGCATTTGCGAGGTATTATTTTAGTAATAAATGTCTTTCATCTTGTCGGTGTCAACAAAAACAAATCGATATAAATTTTTATTTTACTAACATTAAATATAAAGTTACACGTTTGAAATATTAATACAAAAATATTTTACGGATTTGAAAAAAACATGCAATAGATAAAGCTGTAACCTTATACAGGAAATAAGCAAATACGGTAATTATTAACCATTCCAATTAACAAATTCTAATCCTTCCATTTTAAAATTACCCGGTAATTTTGTTTCATCCATATAAACAGTTCCATCAATTCCAAATATCATTGAATATGTTGCTAATGGTAATCCAGCAACTTCTTCAGTTTTTAATGCTACGATTAACGTATCATTTGTTTCTAAGAAAATATATTGTTTGCAACATTTTCTTAAAACTCATATTTTCACAAACCTGGAAGAAATTGAAAGGAAGAAAATCCTCTCGTTAGATGAACTTTCCCAACGGAAACATGTTCAAATTTTAGAAAATTTTCATCGGCAGTTATGAGGTAATTTGAACCTGTAAGAAAACAGGTTTTTAGATGTTTTCAAAATTTAAATATTCTCCCTACCTCTCATTTGTTCAGTTCTGTTATCAAATGGTTCAAATGCGACTTTTCGGGGAAGGAAAAACCATTTTCTGTGAATATCTGACCATTGACAACTTTCATGAATCGCGTAATTCGGAAACTCGATCCCAATGGAGCTACGCAATCTCGTTAATCTTTCAATCCAATTTTCTGTTCTTATTTCACCAAATCTCGATATCACTTTAATATACATTGGATTATTGTCAATATAATTTCCTCTTTGATCGGTAAATTCTTTTCCATATCCTCCAACATAAAGTTCTTCATTTTTTATTGTCATCCATTCTGTTTTGAAAGCTTAATAAACGATGGTTATTAAAAAAAGAAAAAATTGAAAAGCTTACGTTTACTATTTTCCCCATCACCGTCTGCATTGATAACCCATGGGACAACATAATTATTTCGAAGTCTAAAAACCTTGATTAACAACTTTCTTTTAGAAATAGATTAAAATTTTTACTTAAAAATGATGCCTGTTTTATCACAAGGTGATAATAAATTTCCATCAAATACTTTAAGATCGGATAATTCCATGCCACGATTCTGATAACCCAATTCATAGGTATAATTATGTTGAGCAAGCCAAACAATTTTATAAATATTGTTGCGCTAAATCCTTTTATTCTTATCATAATTAATTGTTAAATACTTACGGTATTGAAAAAAACATATCCTCGTAGAGATGTGCTAATCCAAGTGCTCTCGTGTAATGGATCCCGAGAATTTGTATCCATATCAGAAATGGTTACAAGTGGAATAATTGTTGAACCATCTGATAAATGGTATGATGTATACAATCTTGAAGCATTATACGGTCTAATGGTTTTTACTTCAATCTTTGTTCGAGTATTATTTACAATTGGTGCAGTTAAAAAAATATTAAAATTTCCATTTGATGAATATGAACGTAACACTAAAAAATTATTAATTTTGAATGGAAAATCCATGACAGCAATGAATGAATTTACCTGCAGCTGATATCTGATCCGAAAATGCTAATAAAAATAAAATTTTTAACATTCTATTAAACTAATTTCCTTTTCCTTAAAAATGTTAAAAAGGTCATCAGTCAATTAAAAGTTTTCTTCTTCTTTTCCTTGAAATAAAAACTAAATTGATTATTACTATAAAAAAATGAACGAACGAAAAAGGTTTTTGGATAAAAACTAGTCATTTTGAATTGTTTTTATTGAAAAGTTCTCCCTTTTCTCTTTTTTTTTTCATTATTATTTTCATGCTTAATAAATTAAACAATGATCAAGAAAATCTTTAAAGAAACAATTCAAAAAACACATTCAAGAGGTTAGCGCGTCTAAGTCAACAACAACAACCGGTCAAATACCTTCTTCTTTTATATTATTTATTATCGGAAATTTGATAGCATATGGTCAAAAAAATGATATGAATTGAAACAAGTTGAAAGTTTCCTTTAATAGACAGACACAAAAAAAAGTATGCTTAAAAAATATTTACAAAAAAGCATATAAAAATGGTATTTGTAAATAAAATATTAATAATTGTCTCATTATTTGTTAAATTGTTTCAAAGAAATAATAGACTTAATAGGAAAAAATTGAAAATAATTTTTTTAAAACGGAAGTTTTCTTTTACCTTTTTGAAGAATTGCTTTCTTCAAAAAGTAAAAAAACTTGTTGAATATTTGTTTCAATATAAAAGTGAGAATAAGCAGACGATTTGCTTTGAAGTTTTAAAGTTTTTTTAAAAAAAAGGTAAGCGCAAAAGTAAACATTTGTATCAGACGTTATAGTTTTGATATTAAAGCTGACCAGTTTCAAGATTAAGCAAAATAACATCCTTTTTTATTTAAAGGTTTTGCATTGTTTTATTATAAAAAAATTGTTCGATATTAGCTAGTTTTTATATTTAACAAAAGTAGTAGTACTTGTATTATCTTTTTGATTGCCTTTATTCTTATAAATAAAACTTACATCGAATGAATACAAATACACCAAAAAAACAAAATGCAAATAATATTAGGAGACCAAAGAAACAGCGGCATTTCAGTGACCACATTTTTAGATAATTTAAATATCATGAATTTATTTTTTTAAAAATCAAACGTTTGTTTATTTCATATTTTCAATCTCATACTTCAAAAATAGAAAAAAAAACATGCACTTTCGATTATGTTTTCATTGTTTTTTTTAAATCATTTTAATTGCAGCCGAACCTCTTTATAACGTTTTTCAAGGGACCGTGAAAAAAAACGTAATATCGAGGTTGACGTTATCAACGAGGTCCGATTAATATGGGCGGGCTCCTTTTTGAAGGCACCGTAGACAAAGGACGTTATAAAGAGGTAAACATTATATCGAGGGAAGATATAACGTGGTTCGACTGTACAATATATTTTTTAAAATCTGTGAAGAAAAATTTACTTTTATGTTTAACTACCTCCTGTTTTTGGTCATGTAAAAATTTCAGCAATTAAATCACTTTTTTAATGAGTAAGAAATATTAAACTATTTCTTGTTAATTGTAAATTCAATTTTTTAAATTTATTATTTATTAAAACTTTTTTCACCGTATTTAAGTAACCTTAAACAAAAAAGAAGAAACAATATCAAAGATGTTAAAAAGAAATTTGATGGTAATTAATTGTAAAATAAACAGAAAAAATAGGTGATCTAATTAATAATAATAATAGTAAACATGCTTTGATAACAGGGGTTGTTAGTTGCAGAAAGGCAAGAATGATAAAGACAGAAGACAGAAAATGATTGAAAAATGTGTATTTAACAAATACTTTCAATTGGACGGCCTTCTTCTTTTGCTTTCAAATAAAGTGGATATTGTGGGCTATCATGAAAGATGCGAATTTTTCGTCGTAATGAACTTGCAGAATCCATATAAATATTACGTTTATCCTTAGTCATGCCCTGTAAAATTAATCATAAAAAATCAATAGAATGAGAAAGGTAAGGCAACTTACATCATAATCTTCTCCGTAGGTTTCCATCATGTATGCACAATATTCAATATCCCGGGGCAAAAGCTTATAAACACGTTCACGACGATTGTTTCTTTCAATCTTAGGCGGAAGTACAAGAGGAACAATTGGTTCAATTTTAATATGTTTAAGTGGTTGCGAAGTGGCTTTCTTAAAAAAAAGAATTTACAATTTTTATTGTTTTATAGTACTTTTTTGAACTAACTTGACTGACAATAACATGTTGAGCTTGAGTAACAAATTCAGCGACTTGTTGGGCAAATTTAGTTGGGGATTGTTCTTTGTTGAGAGGTATTGCTTCAGTTCCATTTACGGCTACTTGTTCAATCAATGATTCGTTAATAGGAGTGGATGTGGGAGTTTTAGGGGAAATACCATTTTCTGGAAGTTCTGAAATAGATTCATTGCTGCTTGATTTTGTACTGCTCAAGCTGGCATCTGAAACTGTATGCTGACCCTAAAAAGGTTGAATTGAATTAGTATTACTGTAGGAATTTTTATTATAGAATTTTAAGCGCACCTTTTTATTTTTCTTTGATTTTTTGCCCGTATTGAAATCCGTAACATCAACCCCGCTATCTATTGAACATTTCTAAAAAGCAAAAAAATTGTCAAAAGCATGAAGCGAATAAAATAAATTTAAAAGCTTACTGTATGAGGAGCTTCATGTAAAGCAGTTGTATCATTTACATCAACAGCTAATTCTTGATTAACATCTTTACCGGTTCCATTTGAAGTTGATTGCTTGGAAACTTCATCATAGTTAATCTTCTTTTCAACAACCTTTTCTTCTTCGGTAATTGAATTTCCAGATTTCTTTTTATTCTTCTTATTTTTGGATTTCTTACCACCTTCATTTTTATTTTCTTGATTGGATTGATTGATTGTTTGTTCATGAGTATGAATAGCATCAATTGCACCATTTTCAATTTTTTGCTCCTCTTCATGTTCAGCATTCTCTTTGATTTTCATGGCTGCGGTGACCTCTTTTTTACCAGATTTTTTGTTGGATTTTTTGGAAGCCTTTTCATGCGTTTTGATAGCATCAGCTGCTCCATTTTCAAGTCGTTGCTCTTCTTCATGTTCTGCATTGTCTTTGATTTCAGCGGCTTTGGCAACACTTTCATCAGTCATTTTTCCATTTTCAACTTTAAGGGTCTCTTCATGGCCATTTTGTTCAACACTTTGTTGTTGGGCTGCTTCTTCTTTCTTATTCTTTTCTTCCAATTCACGAAGTTCAGCGTCAGCTTGAAGTTCTGAAACCCGTTGAGCTTCTTCTTCTTCAGCTTTAGCCTTCTGTTCAGCAGAAGCTTTTTCTTCAGCAAGTTGACGAGCAGAAATTTCTTGTTGTCTTTGAGCTTCTTCAATGGCTTGTTGCTCACGTTCTTTTTTATCAGCTTCTTCCTTTTCACGAAGTTCAATTGCAGCTTGTTCTTCAGCGATGCGCTTCTTTTCTTCCTCTTCTTTTTTGGCTTCAGCTTCTGCCCGTTCTTTCTCTTCTTTTTCTTTGATGGCTTGTTCTTCAGCAACGCGCTTCTTTTCAGCTTCTTCTGCATTTTGCTTCTCCTTTTCGGCTTTACGTTCAGCTTCCTTGGCTTTCTTTTCTTCAGCCTTTCTTGCCTTTTCTTCACGCTTTTTTTCAGCTTCTTCAGCTTTTTGTTGTTCCTTTCGTTGCTTTTCTTCCTCTTCTTTCTTGGCGTGCTCTTCAGCAGCTACACGCTTATTTTCTTCTTCTTGCTTTTGGCGTTCCTCTTCTTGAGCCTTCTTTGATTCCTTATCCTTTTTGGCATTTTCTTCAGCTTCAACACGTTTCTTTTCAGCTTCTTCAGCTTGTTGTTTTTGTTTTTCTGCCTTTAATTCTTCCTCCTTTTGTTTACGTTCCTTTGCGGCTTGAACTTTTGCTTCTTCTTCTTCACGTCGGCGCTGCTTTTCTGCTTTCTTTTTTTCAGCTTCTTCAAGCTTTTGCTTTTTAGCTTTTTCTGCTTGGCGTTGCTCTTCTTCTCGTTTAAGAGCTTCATTAGCCTCTTTCTCTTTTTTTAATTGCTGAAAAAAAACAACTATAGATAGAATCTAATTATTTCTCTTTGATATCTTACCTCTTTTTTAGCAGCAGCTTGAGCCTTCTTTTCAGCAGCGGAAACTCCGACCTAAATTATCATTTTAATTCACACACTTTTCTCTCTTTTTATTTTTAAATATAAACATACATTTTTTAATTCAATTTTCTCTTCTTCAACTTTAGTTGTTTTTTCAACTTTAATTTGTTTCTGAAAAAAATACGCAATGAATCATTGAATCAAATAATAAAAAAAATTGAGGAAACACACCTTTTCCTTCTTTACTTTTGGAGCTTTTGGTTTCTTATCTTTGACTTGAACGGGATGAATAATTGCAACGCATTTCTTGGGTTCAGTGCAGGGAGTAGTGGCAAGCCTATAAATGAATGATTTTTATGATTTCATATTTTTTTGAAACTAAATTATTTTTTGACTAACCAGTTGCTTACAGAGCGACGCTTAGCTGCAAGTGCTTTTCCTTTATTCTGAGCGCGATTGCGCAAATAAACTGAATGTTTGGGCCGATTAACGGCTTTTGGGGATTTCATTCTTCTCAATTACACGTTAATGCCACTCTATATTTAGATAAATAATAAACAATAACAAATTTCACTGCAAACAAAAGGTAAACAAGTGATCGATGGGTACTGTGTGTTGTACCTAAAAAAATATTTATTTTTTAGTCTCAAAAAAACCGCGTAAATACGGATGTTTTAAAGAAAGAAAAAACCGCGCGATTGAACCAAAATAAAGAAAATAAAATATTTTTGAAGGATGGAAAAAAGAGAAAAAACTCCTATTCAAAACAAAAATGTTAGTTTTTTTTGTTGATGCGGCAAACATCCCCCTTTATGAGAATAGTCGTCCCCTCCATTCCCTTATGGTAAAGGACGTTGCCATTTGGAAACATTCGGCAATAAAAAAAACATACGAACAGTTTTGTTGCTGAAACGGCTTCCTCTTATTCCTCAAGCAAGCAAGCAAGCAACCAGCTGTGTGTTGTTTTTTTATTTATATTCTTCTTTCAAAAGTCTTCCCTTACTTTTTTACACAAAAAAAGCGCAATAACCCTGGGAGGCTTTATTTAAAGACAAGAAAAAAACAGAATGATGAAAAGAAAAAGAAGAAAAAACCAAGCCTAAAAAGTGTTCACTTTTTTTCGAGTTGTTGTGATGCTTGTTTGCGGCAACCGAAAAAGCAATATTATCATTATGTCAGCTAAAAATTCTCAAAGAAATATCGCAACTATTTTTTAGTGTTTTAATTTGCTACTACCACGCGCTGACAATCCACAAAAGGAACAAAAAAACATATAATCAGAGGCAATGACGTTAATTCAGCAGCTGTTAAAATGTGCTTATCTCTCTCTCTCTCATTGACTTGTTTATATTGATCCTAAAGGGAATCAAGAGAGAAGAAAAATAAGAAAGGAAACGATAGATAACAAAAAATGTGTTTTTTTGTCAAAAAATTTTTAAAAACGGGAACAAATTGAGAGGAAAACAGCTTTGCGCAAGGTAAAAAATAAATTTCGCCATTTTAAAAGCAAAATAAAAATAGGAATTGATGGCCTTGAAGTGAACAAAAAATATATAGAGAGAGAAAAAAGGGAAAGGCCAACAAAACCCTTTTAACGTAAAAAAAGGCAAAAAACATTTTCAAACATAAAAATAAAAAGCACACCAGTTGTTTTACAATGGGGGAACTCTGGCATCTAATTAAAGGTTTTTTTAAATGACATTGAGCGGAAATGGAAAAAATAGCTAAACACAAACAAATATTTGAGAGAAAGTATCTTTGAAGACACAATTTTTCTTCTTCTCCATCGATGTTTTCACGTGTATATTTTTTTACAAAAAAGAGCTCAATGTTCTTCTTGCGCGTTAAAGATGTCTTGGCGCCTTAAACATGAAAATGCTTGCTGCAGTCGGAAAGGATAGAAAACAGAGAAAAGAAAAAAAATAACGTGAAAAATTTAAATCACACACGTTTTTTAGGCGGAGTTCTTTCTTGCGCCCACTTACAAAAGAAGCGAAAAAAAGAAAGAAAGAAAACCCTAACAACCTTATCTTACTCATTTTTTTCTTTGATTTTTTAGCTTTCTTACCATTGTTTCAAGAACAGATTAAACACATGTTAAGATTTTTCAGCTTTTATGTAAAAACTTCTAAATAAACAGTAAGTAGTTCACCTTTTTTTGCTACTTCTACTACTATCAAAATGTTTGTATTTGAAATGAAAAAAAAATTGTGCAAAAAAAAAGATTTTTAGGGGTAAAAAGAGAAGGGAGAAAGTAGGATTTTTTAAGTGCATGATTTTTTGTTTCTAATTGAAAAAAAGCTGCCGTATTGAAGATTTTTAGCAAAAAAGCAAAGATTTAGATGATCTTGACAGGTGTGTGCCTGTGTTATGTCATAGCTGATGTTCATCAACTGCAAAAAAATCACGAAGAACGTGAAAAAAACGAAAAACTTTCTTTTTCGTTATTGAACAGCTCAATGGGGTGTTGTCTGCCATAGGCACTAAACGTCTTGATGTTGATGATGATCACCTACGCATAAGTGCCTCTCCAAAAACAAAAAAAAGAATGTAACAGATGCGTCTTAGAAGAAGAAAAAGAACTAAAAAAGAAATAAATGACAAAGGAATCCCATCGCTTTATATATGTTTAAAACTTAGTCATTTTTACGAAGTATATTGAAATACAACCAACAAAAAATAAAGTACAAATAGGCTAGTGTCTGCAACAGAATTCCCCTTCTTTTTCTTTTCCTATTTCACGTATAAATATTTTTATTTCAAATCAACTGTATTGGTTGGTATTCTGCATAATGAACGCATGCATCGACCAATAGACATTTCAAAACTTGTTGCCCCCCGTCACCGTCGTCGTTTGCTCACACATTAAAAAAAGGCAACAATAATAAAAAAAAGTTTTTAGGAAAAAAAGTGTGCAAAATCAACGAATTTTTTTCCTTTCCATTTTGTTCAAATTCGATGTCGAAATTTCTCTTAATAGAAAGTTTTTTTTGACATTAATTTTTTCAAGAAGAAGAAAAAAATTCATTCGGGCTTTTGCGCGTTCCGACATGGGTAAACAACTTATCAATGTCTTTTGCAAGTTCAGTTTTTTTTCCTTCCGTCAACATTCAAAAAAAAGAAACAATGAAAAAAAATATCAAACTTCCTGCATGTTTTTTTTGTGAAAAAAATGAAGAAGACATAATATAAAGCATTAAATTTTAGCTAAAGTAAACAAAATTTATTAGAATTATTATTAGTTTTTAAAAAAATATTCAACAATGGAGTGTTTTTTTTCTACAAAATAATGTAAAAAACTATGAACACATGAGATGAGCAAAACAAAAAAAAACAGTTGTAATATGATTGAATTGGAAGAGTATAAAACACCCTTTTTTATAATACATCAGCTGACAGCCATGCATTAATATTATTATTATTATTATTATTATTATTATTATTTAAAAAAGAGAAGGAGATTAAAACTTTGGAAAATAAAAATGTGCAACCAGCAATTTAATTTATGTTGAGCAGACATTAACATGCTCAACAAGTTCCATACGATCCATTTGATTTGAAGAAATTTTCTAGAAAATAATAAAGATTTTTAATTTTATTTTCAATTCATTTCTTTTGTTGTCTCTTAAATTTGTCGCCGAAAAGCTTCTTTTTTTATAACAAATTTTTCTCGTTTTTTCTTCTCATTTTTAAAATTTTGATAAGAAAAATTTATGTTTTGCTATAATATTAATGAAAGAGTTTTTTTATGGGAAAATAAACGCTTGACGCTTTTTGTCGACACCAAAAAAATGCAAAGATAATCAATCAAAATAAACTTCCATTTTAGCAAAATATATAAAAAAAAAAATTCTTGACGGCATTGAGAAAACAAAAAAAAATTGCATTCTTCTCTCTCTTTTTTTTGTTTAAAACGTAAAAAAACGTACCTTTTTCAAATAATTTGTTAGGTTCGTGTCAGTTGTTTTAAAAAACTGCTCAGGGTTTTTCACTAATAAAGTTGCGGCTTGACAATCTTAAACAAAATATTACATTAGAAGGAGAGATAGAAATTCAATCAGATTAAAACATACTTGTCGATTCTGCAATGACAAGGTAACGTGAGTTGATGTCGGTTTTGTGAATGCAAACTAAAAATAGGAATGATTTTTGGAAAGGGTTACTTTTTTTGAAGAAGATGGATGCACTCACATGGAATATCATTTACTTCATTATCAAAATCAATTAATCGCATTGTAAATTGATTGTTTTGTCCTGGAAAGATGTTACCAGGGAGCTAAAAGGTTACCGGTAAAAACATTCTTAAATAATATTTGACGAAAATTTACTCTGACAACATTTGTTGCATTTTGAATTCGAACTCCCAAAACAAAATGTGAATATTGAGGATTGTAATCACGAGGCGGGGTTACGGTTATTTCAGCGCATTCAAGTTTCGCAGATTTTGCATCAAAGATGTTTCCGATTCCTTTGTTCAATTGAGAAATGAGGGATTCAGAAGCAAGTGCCTGAACCCAACTTCCTTTGAGTTGATTCAGTGAAACATTTTCACATTCGCATTGGATTTGTGATAATGGTTTTAATGGATGTGTATCAAGTCTAAAATACTATGAAATGAAACATCACAAAAGCTATAAAGATATACCTCAAGTCATCATTAACAGCTTCGGGAGAATATCTTAAATGCTTTTGTAAAGCACTTAATCTGTTACCTTTTCCAAATTTCAATGTTTCAAGAATTTTCTGAAATTTTAAAAGTTATTTCTTTTTTTGTATTCATTCAAATAAACAAACTTGAACTTTTAATTCTTTTTCTTCTCCATGCTGTTTGGCTAATAATTCTTGTTGCTCATTTAATCTTTGCTCTAATGATAAAATTTTGGCATTCATTTTATTAATTTCTGGAACGCGTGCCATTGGTGCTCTTCGAATTTCGGCATCACCATTTGCAACTCTGTTAATTGCATGCGCAACTGCTCTATTTTCATCGATGATACCATTATTATTATTATCAAAGGTTGGCATTTGTGGGGTATTGACAAATGGCATAACAGAATTAAAAATTGAATTCGCAGAATCTACAGCATCAGATGGTGGAGCAGGGCTTACAGGAGGTGGTGGTTCTGGAAGATTTTGGAACCTTTGAATCGGAATATTTTGTGCACGTGAATCCGGTACAAATGCATGAGGAGATGGTCTATTTTCTTGTGGCATACGCATACGGGGTTTTTCACCACCGTAATATTGGGCACTTTCTAATCTTCGACCTTTCTGTGGTTGAACTTGTTTTAATCCATTTCGTTCACTGCCGAAAATTCCATTTAAGACAGCATCTTCATTTTCAGGCATAACCTTCTTACCATCAATATAAAGTGGTTCAGGACCTGCAGGGGTTGTTGGAGCAGCAGCAGCAGCAGCGGCATTAATTTGATTAGAAAACAATAAATCACCTTTATTCATTGTTGGTAAGATATTTGTTTGCCATGCTTTGTCAGCACTGATTCCAATAGAATTCTCAAGCATTGTTTTATTGATCCCGAATTGGTCTAAATCAAATCCAAAGTTTCCTGCTGCTTGAATTGGATTTTCGACAAGTTGTCCAATAAGACCTCCACCAAGGGCAGATGAAACTATTTTTCTAAAAATAATTTAGTTGTTTTAATAAAACCTAAAGCAATAAAAAGACCTAATTTCTCCCGTTTTTCCAGACATTCCCTCTTGAATTGCTGTTGGAAATCGCCCAATATTGGAAAGTAATTTTTGGGCAATTTGTAAAACTGGTTGTGGAGTTGGTGCATCTGTTGATGGATTTGCGGGAGCTGCACTACACGAAAATATTAAATATAAATTTAAGATTAAAACTTTCCACAAAACCATTTTTAGTATAGAATGATAGAGGGAAAAAAACGGTGAAATAAAAAAGACTTTGACATATTTCTTTTCTTTCTTCTTCATTTAAAATCCGTTTTTTCCATTAAATTTTCGATAATCAATTGCGCAGAAATAACACCCGATTCTTATTTAGGGCAGACAAAAAATATCAGGTATAAATGGATTAATGAATTTAATTTCAATAAATCCAGAAATAACTTAAGGTTCTAGAAATACTGTAATGAACAATGACAGGCATCAAAATGGATCCAATGTTTTTAACGATGTAATTCTTTTGAATTAATAATATAAATTCAAAGTTGACAATGTGTTCTAATTTAACTGAATTCTTGCACCATTTCTGCAACAAATTTTATTCTTTGGTGTTCTCAAGAGATTTTTTGCGTGCACACATGAGAATAATTTACATAAACATATTTTAATTATTCTTTTATAAGCATTATACTGTCAAACGGCAATATATAAACAAGAATTCATTTTTATTATCGCATTCTTTTCAATTTAAGCGTGACGTGGAGATTAATCAATTTGGAGAGAAAAGTGATCAACAGTCTTCATCATCATCAAGTCATCAACATCGTCAAACAATGAAAAAAGAAGAAGAAAAGTGTGGGGTTAAAATTAATACTGAATGGATATATGTTGAAAGTGATGGCGGCATCCAACCAAATCAAAATATTGATGAAGAACCTGAAAAGCTCTGTGAAGTTGGATTTGGATCTGATTCAACATTGAAGCATTTTAAAAGTCCTAAAGAACTACCTTCAAGTGGAACTGATAAATCGGACACCTCTAAAAATTGTCGCAAATGTCAAAAGCTTCGTGAAAAGTAAGTTCTTTTACTAATTTTTGAGCAAAAATTACGTGTTGCGGTAAAATTTGCATATAAATTTTAACAGAGATTAGATTCTATTGAATCTTGTTATCAGTGTTGTTGCGACTCCGGAGTCGGAGTCGATGATTCGAAAACATCAAAGGTGAGAATGCCGCCGGAGTCGAACTATCGACTCCGGAGTTGGAGTCGACAAAAAGCAAAAAGCACAACACTGCTTGTTATACATGGTCCAAACAAGTCTGGAGTATGTTTTTCTCGAAAGTTTTTTAATTAATACTTTTTTTGTTTTTGGAGAGGGACTTATTCTTAGGTGAAAGTTATTTAATTAATAATTTTATTATTTTTAGAGCTGCCAAAACTCAAAAGTCAAAAGAGCCTCCAAAGCAATACGAAAATTTGTCAACTGAAGAAGCAACGGCAAATTCAAAACGTTCATCTTTAAAAACTGTTCAAACTGAAAATGGCAGCAAAACACGTCAAAAACCTCGTCGTCAATCATCAACTTCTAAAACTGTAACTTTAAAAGCTCAAGAATTATCAAAAAGTCAAAAGAAGAAAAAGTATGCAGGAACTCAACCAGTTTATATGCCTCGAAGTAAATATTATCGTGAAACAGATGATGAATCATCTAAATCTGGACTTTCACGTCGTCAACGTAAACGTGATCGATCATCTTCAACTCGTCGACAAAAACGAAATGGCAAGAATCGTCAAAAAGGAAAACATCAAAAGCAACGCCGACGTGGTGAAACAACTTCTTCATCATCATCATTAAATATTACAAAAATTATTGAGGATGATAATGATAACATTTTTTATATTGGCTCATATACTGCAAAAGAAGCTGGAATGATTTTAAAACCGAATGAATTTCGAATTTATTATCAAGTTCCTGAAAAGCCTAAAAGTATTCCATATAAGCTTCAACTATTCTTATCATATATGAGCAGTCAAAATATGGTAAGTGTTTTTTTCCAAAGATGAAAGATGCTACATGTTTTTGTTAATTATTTTCTTGATTAAAGCTATTGTTTTTTAGGAAGTTTTTCATTTTCCTGTTGTTTGCGGAAAGAATTCTCGCTCTGGTGAAACTATGTGGAGCCTTCGCTACACTGATTCTGCAACATTTCCAACCCTTCTTGCTTTAATCAAATATCATAAAACTTATGCATATATGGATCCAACAACTGGAAAAATTGATACTTTCCCCGTTTGGAAGGGTGCTATTATTGATGATGAAGATACCTTTTTTGAATGCTAATTAATTTTTTATGTGCTTTAATAATATAATAATTCATCTGTGAATGTGTAATATATGATGATCTATGATTTCAATAAAAATTTTTTATTTACAATAAAGTGTACGTTTAAGATTGAATAAAATTGTAATCTTTCAAAAATGCTATTTTATTGAAACTTTTGTATAAAACGAACTGTACATAAAATTTGGTGGATTCTAGAATGACTCTAGTATTTATGAATCTCTATTAAATAACTTAAAAAAGAGTTTACAAAAATAAGATGAGAACGTTATTAAAAATTTTGTTATTAACGAAAATGAAGAGTAATTACGTTAAACACATTTTCCATAGTCTTTTATGGTAATGATAATAAACAATACTACAAAACAGACTACAAGAGATGTTGCGTTAATTTTCTTTTTTTTTCATTTTTGGTAATAAGTCATTCAAATTTTTGGTCATGTCCGGTCAAGAAATTCTTGTCGAAAAACGTGGAAAATCATGTTGGATCATCTTTAACCGCCCAAAGCGGCGAAATGCCATCAATACAAGTGTAAAAAAGATTTTTAATGTAATCAGTTTGAATTGAAAAAAATATTGATTTTTAGAGTTATGTTATCCTGAATAATGCTTTAAAGAAAGCGAATGAAGATGAATCAACTCTGTTTACAGTATTCACAGGTGTCGGGGACTTCTTTACCAGTGGTAATGATTTTAGTCCAGAAGAAATGAGCAAATTGTAATATTTTTGTGTTTTATAAAAATGCGGTAATCACCTTTTCATTTTTTACAGTTCTGATGAACCTGTTATGGGTTATGAATTACTTGTTCATGGTTTAATTGATCACAAAAAACCTGTAATTGCCTTGGTAAATGGTCCAGCAATTGGAATCGGATGTACAATTTTAACTTTAATGGATTATGTTGTCGCGGCAGAGCATGCATATTTTCTTTGCCCTTTTACAGCTATGGGACTTTCACCTGAAGGATGTTCAAGCAAAACATTTGAACAACTTATGGGATATCATAATGCTGCACGAATGGCACTTTTTAGTGAAAAAATGACTGCACAAGAAGCTCTTCGCACTGGATATATTACAAAACTTTTACCAAGTGAAGGTTTTAATGAAGCTGGAAAAAAGATTGTTGAACACTTTGAAAAAACTTTGGCACCAGGGGTACGGTATTCAAAATAGAAAGAAAATAAAATAAATTATGTTTCAGTCAGTTTTGTCCACAAAAGAATTATTGAAAGGTGAAAAATGGCGAAAAGAAATGCATGCAATTAGTGATCGAGAAAAAGAATTCTTAAATGAAAGAATGGCATCCGATGAAGCAATGGAACGATTAATGGCAAAATTCGGTTCAAAATCAAAAATTTAATTTATGCTTTCAGTTGTTTAAAAATTAAAAAGTCACAGAATATGATTCTGAACTATACAGTATTTTTGAACGTTTTTTTAAATGTTACAGTATCTATATGGTCTACCTTTAAATAAATAGGTATAACATGCTTACAATCAAGTTTTTAATTCTAGTAATTTAAAAACCATTTTGTACAAAGAAATTGGGATTTAAAAAGACTGATAATTATCAACCAATATAAAAGATTAATGAATCATCGAAGAACTTATTTCGAAAACAATTGAACAATTAAAAGAAGGTTTCAATGAGAAAGGGCCAGACAGCTTGGCAAAATGTGCGTATAAATGATTGTTAGTTCAAACTTTGTTTTCATAATCATGAAGAAACTAGAACGCATTTGGTGCTTCTTTTTGCCACGTGTTCTTAACACTATTTTGATTTGATTATTTACATATCAAAAATACAGCTGTGTAATAACCTTTTTTGTTCTCAACGCTGACGTGGCCTTTTTCTGTTTAGACATTTCTTTTTTCCAAACTTTTCAAAAAATCCTTTTTTTATTTTCACACTTTAGAATCATGGGTAATTTTTACCAAATTTCTGTATTTATCTGTATATTATTTATTGCAAATAATGTTGTTGTTGCTCCACCACCAAATCGACAAGCTGCAGAAGCTCAGCAGCAACACCCTGATCCATCTGGTGCTGAGGAAAGTGCTCCTCAAGATCAAAAACCAGTAAGACATTATTAGAATAATCTGATTTGAGAAACAATAACACTTTTTTTTAGATGTATCAATTTGCATATACTAAATACCTTGAAACAGTAGTAAAAATTCTAGAAAATGATCCAAAATTTACTGAAAGATTAAAAGGAATGAAAGAAGAAGATATTAAAGTTTGTAAAATTATAACAAAATTTCAATTATCAAAGGTTTTTGCTTTAGGCAGGGAATATCGCAGATCACATTGATGATTTACATGAAAGTGTTTTTGATGAACTTACAAAAGCAAAACTTGCTGAAATTGAAAGATTACGGGAAGAAATTGGAAAACAAATTGAAAAAGACGGTGGGGCACATAATATCAAAGTTCCAGAACATATTGATGTACAAAATTGGGAAAAATTTAATAAAGAAGATTTGCGAAAGCTAGTTGTTAAAACTGTTGCAGATATGGAAGAATTGGATAAAGAAAGACGGGAAGAATTTAAAAAGTATGAAATGCAAAAGAAAGCTGAAGAAGATCATAAATTAGCTCAAATGACTCCAGAAGAGCGTGAAAAGGCTAAAGCCGAAATTGAAGCAGCTGAAAAGCGACATAATGAACATGAAAAATTAAAGCATCCCGGAGGACGCGAACAACTTGAAGAAGTTTGGGAAGAATCTGATCATGTACGGGATATTAAAAATACAGTATATTTTTAATTAATGAGTCCTTTTAGATGGATAAAGAAAGTTTTAATCCCCGTACTTTCTTTGCTTTACACGATCTTAATGGTGATGGATTCTGGAATGATGATGAAATTGAAGCTTTATTCCAAATTGAAATTGAAAAAGTTTATAATGAAACAAATCCAGACGATGATCCAAAAGAAAGGATTGAAGAAATGTACCGTATGCGGGAGCATGTCGTTGCACAAATGGATAAAAATAATGACAGACTTATTTCACTTGATGAATTTCTTAAGGTTTGCGAGAGTACTGTATTAAAAAGAAGTTAACAACTTTGACTTTTTTTCAGGATAATGAAGCCCAAACTGCTCCTGCCAATAAACAAGATGAAGGATGGAAAGATATTGCACAACAAGAAATCTATACTGATGAAGAATTAAAAAAGTTTGAACAAGAATATGCAGCAAAACAAGGTTGGGGTGAACACGCTTACGATCCGACAACAAATACACCTGCGCCGCAACATTTAGGCAATCAAGTTCATAATCAACAACAACCACCTGTAAATTCTCATTATGATTCTGCACCACCCGTGCAGCAACAACAACAACAACAACAATATCAGCAACAGCCACCACAAGCTGTACCCGTGCAACCTCAAGTTCCTGTGCAACAACAAGAAATTCCGCCTGTTGCAGAGAAAAAACCGATTGATCCTGGATATGGAATTTAAAATTCACTTTTTGGTGCATTTGATATTTATATAATTTATTCATATTTCTATCTTGCCATAGGCTATAAAAACGATTCAAACACAAAAACAACTTTGTTTTGCGAGCATGTTGTTGCGTTAATTAAATCAATTAAAAATCATAACTAGTATCATGGTGACAATAACATTTTCATCAACAACTTAAAAATTTTTGCGTTATTTCAAAACAGTTTTAAAAATCAGTCTGAAAAACTCGTAAAAAAATTTATTCTTATTTTTCACATCGTAAATTATCACATCTTTCTTTCTTTCGTTCATCGTTCGTAATTATCAAAATTATACAAAATCATATAGGACTTTCGCGCATACACTTGCAACCCATCTTCAATTTTTTTTCAAAAACTCAAAGAAGGAAGTTAATAATAAATGCCCAATGGTCGAAAAATTTCATACAAAAAGATGATTGAAAACGAGCACACTTTTTTAAAAAAAAGAAAATAAACGATCATTTACATTGGCGCAAACTAAAAATTCCTTAAACTTTTCTTTCCCCCCTTTTTCTTTTTCTTATTTCATATTCGAAGGACGTATGATGAAAAATGAATGGATTCCTCTTTACCGCATTTCGTGTATCACCGCCACCACCATCAAAACGAGAAAGTTTAAATCGAGCAACAGAAAATCAGTACAATTTTTTAAATAATTGCTTCTGGTTGAATCGGTTTTTTTTCTTGAATATTTGATTAGCCACAAACCCGGCGTCATCATATTAGTTTTTTTTCTTCAAAAGACATCCATTTTGAATAAAAAAAGTTTTAAATTATTTTTAAAAAATATATACTAAAAATGAATAAACTGAAGAAATTTTCGTCTAGTATTTCTGGTAAGTTTGTTTATTTGGAAGACAGTTTTAACTTAAAATGACCAAAAATTACGGTAGTCACACTAAACTGTTTTTTTAAAATTCTTTTCTCAATAGATTTTTTGGAATATTCTCCGGACATATTTATGGCTTCTTCAAATTTTTTGCTTTTAGATCTTTTTCGGACCACTTCTTTGAAATTAGAAGATGAGCAAGAGCAACTTCCAATTGCTGAGCGTTATCCGTTACATAATGCGGCAGTATTCGGAAATTCAGTTGAAGTAGAATTTTTATTAAATTCAAATCGAAGCTGTGCAAATCGTGAAGATGACAAAGGTCTGTTACAGTAATCCCCCTACAAATTTTATTATGCAATTCCAAAGTCAAATGTTTTGAAGTGATGTCTTTGATATTAATTTTTTTTCACTTTAGGTCGAATTCCGTTGCACTATTCAGTACAGCATCACAGCACATACATTTCACAATTATTAATCAAATTTGGTGCGAATGTTGATTCTGTTGATTATACTGAAGCAACTCCAGCCCATTTTGCAGCCAAAGAAGGACAAGTTGAAAATTCATGTTTATTATTAACATTTGGAGCAGATTTTTGTGTTTGTGATAAACTGGGTAAAACGGCATTTGATGTGGCAGCTGAAGAAGGGCATATTGAAGTTTGAACTTTTTTCAAAAAATGTTAAAACTTAATAAAATACTTTTTAGCTAATAAAGTTTTTATTAAAACAAAATTGTCATCAAACTCTTCTTTCACAAATGGAATATTCTGAAACAAAACCCATAAACACTCCCTTTCATTTAGCCGCACGAAATGGTCACGTTGAAGTTTGTCATAAAAATTTTATTAAATTGCCCAAATAGAATTTTAATTTTTTATTTTAAGATTGTTTATTTACTTTTTAATGCCGGCTTTCCATTAAATTATAAAACTTCACAGGGCACTGCTCTTCATGAAGGAGTAAAACATGGAAGACTTCAAGTTGTTCGGTTACTTCTTTATGTATGTGTTTTTTTCTTTCTCAACAGAAATTTTAATTGCATTTGTAATTATAGCTTGGAATTGATAGTTCTGCATATGACAGCTATAATTTAACAGCTGAAGATTACGGTATTCAAGTAATCTCTCGAAATCCGGTTACTGCTCCAGCAATTCTTGAACTACTTGAAGGTTTGTTTTTAGCATCACTGTTTCCTTCTCAGTTTTCAAATGTACAATGTTTTATATTATTTTTTATATTTTTTACATTTTCTGGGAAAAAAATTAAAAAAACTGCAAACAATAATAATTATAAGTGCTATTGAAGCCACTCTTAAATCAATAGGAGGCGCTCATTTGGTTTAATGGGCAGATGGTGGACAGTCTCCCCTCCTCTCCTTCGAGCCATCCATCTTCTATACTTTCTTTCTTCCCTTCATTCTTTCTTCCTCTTTCAACATGCTTAACAATCAAAAGTTTAACGTATATTCAATCAGTCTGTATTTTTTTTTCTCATTCATAATTCATGCGGACATTTCTCTTTTTCTCGTAGCTATGGGGTTTACTTTCATTTTTTAATTTCCGGTTGAAAGAATTAATGATATTTGTCAAAACCAAATATTTGCGCGATCGAAATTCCTTTCTTTCTTTTATTCTTTTTTTATTTATTTCATGTTTGTAAAACCCAAAGTTGTCAACAAATTTCTTTCTCTCGCTTTTGTACAAAAAAGGCCAACTCTGGCGCGCCATTCATTGCGCTGTATTTCATTTACTCATTTGCATAATGGATATTGGTAAAGAAAAAGAAAATTTCGAACAACAAATTATTATTTTTAATGTACGAGAATTTTTATATTTTTGTGCCTTTCTTTCATTTTTGAATTTTTCTTAAGTGTTTTGAATGCAAAAAATATATATAAGAGAATTTTTTGACCATTATTTTTTTCGAATGTAAAATTTGTTTCTCATTGTTCTCTCCCAAAAAATTTATAATGGCATTCTTTGGAAGAATGAGAGAAAGAAGGGAAAAGGAGTTACAATTGATGACCTTTTTCATTAGCTGTCATATATCTTTATCTTGTCATTATTAAAGACAAATTCTTTTAAACCTTTTTCCTTTTTTTACTTTTAAGCTAACTAAAAAATTGGCCATATGACAATATGAAAAAAATATATATACAAGGCAGAAGAGGATAATCCTCTTCAAATCCAAAAAACGATCATCATTCATGAATTTTTTGCCTTTTTATTCTTCCCGTTTTTATATATATATTTTTTCAATGAATCTTGAAGCTATTTTCATTTTTTTTTTGAAAAAACTGTCGTCGGCAAAATTGACTTGATTGTCTTTGATGAAGCGCTCATTCATTTTTAAAATGGTCAAGGCTATACATTTTTTTAAAAGCATTTTGTGTACAGTTTGAGGTCTTCTTTTTTTTGTTGTTGTGGTCGTCTTTATCTTAAAAAGGACAACAAAAAAAGAAATTTTTTTTGAAAACCAGCGGTCAGGAAGTGGTCAGAGCGGCAAAAAATGGTAGCCGCGGCACTTCTTTTTTGGCCTTTTTTTATTCTGTTTTAAACCAAAGCGGTTGGCTTTAATGCCCCTCCAACAATATACATATAAATAAATTGTCAAATGAGCCATGTTTTTGAGCGCGAAAAACAACAACCTTCATTTACACTTGAAAATTTATTTTTCATCTTCTTCAAAAAAATAGGAGTCAACACCGATCATTTTTCGAGGCATCTCAGTTTCAGCGTTCATTTTTCTTTTCTGCGTTTTTAATATTTATTTTTTTAAATATATATCTCTTAAATGGTTTGTCACTCTTGAAAAAAATAATAGTAGGAGTATGGTCATCATCTGGCGCAAAAAAATTGCGATGCTGTTTCTTTTCCTCTCATCATTCTTTGATTCAACGCAAAAACTACCAATTCCCTGTGTTTTTTCCATTCTTCTTCTTCAACTCCTGTCATCTTCCAAACACTTTTTTTCTGGCCATTTTTGACCGCGTACGTCTAGTCAAATTTCTCAAAGACGCGCACCTGCGCATATTTTTAGAAACACTAAAAACTAAACTTAGCGTATGGTGTTCGTCGAGCATTGTTTTATATTTTTTGTTCTGCAAAAAATGAGAGAAAAGAAGAACAGGAAAAAAATGAAAAACTGTGCGCCATTTTTGTGTTCCATTGATCAAAATGAGATTGTATTCACTCTCTCTCTTCTCCACATACACATTTTTGTGTGCCAAAAACACGAACGGCAGCAGCTGCTACTGCCCTGTTTTTTTTGTTGTTGCTGCCTGATCCTAGAAAAATGTAAAAAGAAAAAATGTCCAAATAAAAAAATAATTTTGTAAATGCATTTTTGTTTTTGATTTTTTTAAATTTTTATAAGGTTTAACCCTTCTTTTATCCCTATTTTTTGTTCATGCATATCACTTTTATTTTCACGGTCACACCGCATCAATCTTGTATGAATTCACTTCTGACTGGGCAAGGCCGTTCGTTTATCGTTCGACGGTCAACTTTATTTCCTTTTTTAGCGCATTCTATACTTTTGCTTTTTATATATTTCTTCTTTTTTTGCATTAAAATAAAGAAAATAAATATCTTTCATTTTTATTAACAAGTGCTTCTTCATTAGCAAGAAAGAAAAATATGACAACAAAGCAGCGCATGAAAAGAAAGAAAAACGCGTTTAATTTGTCAATGTTAAAGACGTCTCCATTCCCTTTTTTTTCTTCTTCACCTCTAAAAAAAGTTTTTTACGTGATATTATTGTTGTTATTTTTTTCATTTTTTCTCTTTTTCTTCAAGATGAAATATCATTCAAGCGTATCAATTTTTTTCCTACTTTTGAAGTTTAAATCTATTTTGCTATGTTTTTTTCTGGACCATTGTGCACAAAAGATAGGATTTTTCGCTTTCTTCAGGAAAGCTTTTCCCTTTAAAACTTTACTTTTCTTTCTTTTTATTTTTTAAAGAAATTTTTTAGAAGCCCATAAAAAAGTTTACGGCATTGCAATTCGTGATTTTTTTCAATCCGAAACCTATGATCATCATTATCGTGGAAGCTGCCCCCGTGGATCTGAACTTCCCTTGAAAGCTGGTGAACTTATTTGGGTTCGTGTTTTTTTTCTTTTTCCTAATTTTATTATTCTTTTGAATTTATTTTCTTTTTTTTTCTTTCCCATATAAAAAAGTTATATAATTTTCACACTCAAATAACTCATACTTTTTTAAATATTTAAGTATAATATTATTATATAATAAAAAATCCTCTTTTTTATTTATGCATTTTGTTAAAAATTAAAAGTTGCGGATTAAGCTTACTTTTTAAAGCATATTTTTTTCTGAATTTTCTATGATTGACATATTTTTTTGTGTCAAATATGTTCCATTTTTTATTGTTGGATGCAAAAAAAGAGCTTCAAAAATTTTACGGCTTTTAATGGCAAATCTGCTGGCTTGCTAGCTGCAATCTTGGCAGAAAAATCTTCAAAAAGTTGATGACAATTTAAATATTTTTTTAATCTTTTATAGAAATTTCTTTTGCTTTGAGCTATTTTTTGAAGAAAAAAAACGTTGGAATGTTTTTTGGCCTTTACTAATCTGTTTCTGTTTTTTAAAAATTAAATTAAAATTGTAAAAATTTTTGCATAGTTTTTGTTAACCTTTTTTAAAGTTACTCTTGGATTTTTAATAAAAACAGCCGGTCATCAACATTTTTTTCTTATCCCTTTTTCATATATACATATTTATTTTAAAGCGTTTGCAACTTTATCTCAGAGCAATGAAAAAAAAGTAGCTAAATCTGGGGGATGTGTTCCTTTGGGTCCCATTCATATTGAAGCGGTTTTGTTACTTTACTACATTCTTTATATATATTTTTGCTCTGCTTAACTTTGGTGACTTTTTTTCTTAAGGCTATAAAAATGAAAAGTGAATAATATTTGTTATTTGATTTTGTGCTGGAAGGACACAAACAAAAAACTTCCCAAACAAATAAGTTTAAACGTTTTTTTCTCCTTCTTTTTTCTCCTTCTTCATGCCTCATATGGTCAATATTTATTCATGATTTTTTCTTCATTCTTTTCCTCCCTCATAAGAAAGAAGCAAGCCTTAACTTTTTTTTCTATGCTGCTATGATCAGTCATCGTTTGTCTAAATAAAGACGACGAGAAAAAAAAGAAAAAAGAGCTTATTGAATGCTTAAAGTCCTTAAACAGTTCATTTTCAATTTTTTGATGCTGTTTTTTAGAGAAAAAAAACTAAAAAAATATTTTGATTTTTTTTTACTTTTTTGTTGTAAAAGTTTTTTCCCACCATTCCCGGACATTTATCTCTCTCTCCCCTCTATTCTAAACCCTTTGAATCAGTGTTCCAATATTTTTGAAACATCGCCGCCGCCGCCACCGCCGCCGCCGGCGGCGGCGGCGGCGGCGACCGGCGGCGCTGCCGAAGCTGCCGACTATGGTTTATACGGAAACCCAAACAGGACTGACTTAAAACTGAGTATATTTTGGTCCGTTTTTGCAGCAAAATAGGAATCAAATTTTTAATTAAAAAAAGAAGCAAAATATACCAATGTGAAGTTATGTAGATAATGCGATTTTCTTTTTTTCAAACAAATATTGATAGTCAAGACCAGAAAATTATAAAAATTGCATGAAAAACAAAGTTTTCCTTTGCTTTCATTGAAACAAAGCATGGCTCAAAATAGTGTTAGAAGCTATATCAGCATTAAAAATATCTTAAAATGTACTTGTTATTACACACAATAAACAGTTTTCTGTTATATTTTTTGTTTGTCGCCGCCGCCACCGCCGGCGGCGATGCCGCCGCTCATGAAACATCGCCGCCGACGCCGCCGCCACCGCCGCCGCCGGCAGCGCCGCCGGCGGCGACGCCAAGCTGCCGGCGGTGGCGGCGAGGGAACACTGCTTTGAATTCCTTTAACAAAAGAAGAAGCTCTCTTTCATCCCTTTTTTTCTCTTCCTTTTTTTTCACTTCTGTGGTGAAAATCTGCGTGTCCTCTCTCTCTTTATTCTGTATATCTCTTTTCTCTGTTTCACCTTTTTCTCCAAATATAGAAAGCGGGGATCAAAATCGCGCAGGCATGCATGTCGTCGTCATTTCAACTTCTTTCCCTCTTTTTTAACGCCAAATAAAAAATATTTTGTTGACATTTTTATCCAAAAAAGGAATTCAGAATAAACAAAAAATTTCAAATGTTTCAGATTCTCGAAAATCCAAAAGCAATAGAAAAACTTTTTTGGCGTGGCATAACTTTTTCATCAACAGGAATATCAAAGTGTGGATATTTTCCTCGAAAATTTGTTAAGATTCAAATGGGATATGAAATATATCAAAAAATGAATGAAAATTCAAAGCATCATCGAAAAATTAAAAAAGTTAATGTTCCAATGGTACCTGACATATCCAGGAATGATATAATTGAAAGTGCATTTAATTCTTCAAATACAACCGATTATCATACAGATAGTGGAAGTAATGCAAGTGACAGAAATAGCTTTTATACAAACAGTTCAGCGCCTTTACCTGGAATGTCTCCAACTCCCTCAAGAGCTGAAAGTTTATTTGATAGTGCTGCAACTGTGGCATCTTTCACTGATGATGGTAAGAAGCATACATTTATTGTTATTTCTTTATGATGTTTTTATAAAGCAAAAAAATGATGTTTTCTTTTTTGAGAAAACATCATTTTTAACATGAGGAGGCTAAAAATAGTGTAAAAAAATATAACGATATTATGGCAATGTGACTGATCTAACAGATGGTTTCTTTCTGCTTTCCTTTTTCTTCTTCTTCGTTCATACACAAAGAGAAGCTGTCAGCATTCATGCTTTTGTTTTAACTTCCAAGAGTTTTTCCTCCAATAATAAATAATGCCTTTTTTTACTTTTTTTTTTGATCTAAAAAAAACCATGGGAGAATAAACTTTAGTTGCGCAGTTTTAAAAAATTCTTTTTTGCATTTTTTATACTTTTTTTAAATCAAACTGGCAGATGCTTCCAATTCCGGTCTTTTAATGATTACTTGGTTTTTTTGTTGCAGATTATTCATGTTCTGAAACAGTTGCAGTCGCTTCCAATCCAATGAGTCGTTCATGCTCAACAATGATGCAGCATGCAAATTCTTATGGAAGTATTGCACCAAATTATTCCATTGCTTCAACGGAAAGCTATCACAGCTCTGGATTTAAAAATGGTGCAAGAGCGCGATCCCATTATCCAACAGCTGGAAGTTCGAGTAGTTTATCTTCATCACATATTAATAATCAAAGATCATCTTCTTCATGCATGATCGATAAAAATAATTCACATTTTAATGGAAATTCTCGTTCATCGAGTACTATTTGTCCACCTGGGTCATCAGTACCTTATCGACTAGCACAACCAATACGAAATCATAAAAATTGGCATAAAGTTGCTGAAATGATTACCAAAGGTGTTTCGGTAAGTTCGCCTCCAACAACAACCTTTTTTAATTTTGCTTCTTTTTATTGCTTTAGGAAATGGAAGTATTAGCCGATTGGCTGAATAGTCTTGGATTTTCAAATTATTTGCAACTTTTTGTTTCTCAGGGATATGATTTAGCTTCAATTGCTCGTGTTACACCCCAGGATCTTATTGCACTTGGTATTACACATCCAAATCACCGTCGTTTACTTATTCAAGATATTCATCAATGGAACATTACCGATGGATATCCCTCGTATGTTCCAAGTTCGAATGGCATTCGGTAATCCCCTTTTTTATTTTTCGTTAATCCTTAAAGAAACATTAAAAATTTTGTTTACAGTGATTTCCTTTCTGCAATTGGATTATCGCAGTATATTGAACTATTTGAGTCACAAAAGTATAACACCATTAAAGACCTTGAAGAATTGTCATGGGAAGACCTTGAAGATGTGGGAGTCAAAAAATTGGGACACATGAAACGACTTGGCATTGCATTGAAGAAGCTTAAAACAAATCGAGAAGCAAGACAAAAACAAAATGCTGAATCTTCTACGGCAAATCAGTCATCAGAAGGACATTATCAACAAACAAACGATTATCCAAGTGCAACATTAACAAGTCGAAGCTCAACTGCTTTAGGTGATCATGGAAGCTTTGAAAGTGCCTGTAATACTTTACGAAAACCTTCAAGAATGTCAATGCCAGAACAACAACAAAGACAACGCCCAATTGCACCGGTAAATTTGAAACCTTGTCACATTTTTTTCTTATCCATTTTCCTTTTTCTTTGTTTTAGGTATTTCCAAGTCATCATGTGTCATCAACATCCTCCGAAAATATTAAATTATCTTCCAAGGACATTACCAAAAAATCGGAATGTGATTCACAAACAACAATTGACTCACAAAAAGAGCATCATTTTTCATTGGATACTCGAAAACCTGCAAAATTAAATTTAATAACAAAGGATCAAATTTTATCAAAACTTGATGATATTGAAAATGATGATGCTTTATCGGTTTCATTAGCAGACGACATTCCTCCATCACCTGCACCAATTTCATGCAATTCTGCATTAGAAAGAATTTATGCAATTAAAAATCGTCGACCATCTAATAATATTGAAATGTATCAAGGAAATTATCAACTTATCAATGGCACTAATGGATTGCCTATTACTTCTCATCTCAGGTATTACATGTTTTATCAATTGCTAAATAAAATAAAAACGTATTTTCCAGGTATCACCATTCTGAAGAACCATATATTAATGATGTGGATCATTTAAATGATTTGGGACAAATGTTACGTGATCTTACAGATGAACTGGATGCCAAACTTAATCCATGTGGGTCAACGGCTGTCTAAAATGTCCTAAAAATTGTTTAATGTTTTTTCTTCAAATATGCGGGTTGAAATACTTAGAAAAATTTACTGTATTTGTTTTTCTTTTCTTTTAAAAGTGCATATTAGATTGTAGTAAGTAAATGAAATATGATAATTTGAATGACTGATAAGTAATGCAATTTATTTGAAAAAAACGAGTGCCATGAAAATATTTAATAAATTTATTCCTAAAAAACTATGATCTCGTTTTGTTTTTGCATTTGAAAAAATAAAAGGTTCTTTAGCCATTACAGTATCATCAAAAAAGGAATTACAATTATTTTTTATCAACGGAAAGACATTTAGATAAAACTAAAAGAACAAGGGAATATTGTTTATAAAGTTATCATTATTACTTAGTAAATAAAAATCATGGATAAGATTGTTCTTTTGGATGGCGGCAGTGGTCAAATGATTAAAGAAAGTGGTTTTAAATGTGTATGATGGCTATAAATTGGTTTCTTTAAAAAACGTTAAACTATTCTAGGATGAAGAAACTCTATGGGCTTCTGCAGCATTAAAAAGCGCTCCAGAATTAGTTAAAGAGGTTCATGAATCTTTTGCAAAAGCTGGAGAAAAAATTATTTTTACTAATACTTACAGTTTACACTTAAATTCCACCGAAGACGCCCCTGAAAAGCTTGGGAAACTTATTACGGTATACGCAATATTGCGCGCAATGAATGAGCAAAAAAATACTAACTAAAAAATTTTTGCAGAAAAATGTCGAAATTATTTCTGAAATTTGTCAAACTAATGGATGCTCATACCGTATCTCCATTGGACCTTTGGCAGTTAAATTTCATGATGCATCAGAGTATTCTGGAGCATACATGAAAGATGGAAGAGCTACAATCAAAGATGTTTATGATCATTATGATGCTATTTTAGCTCAAATTGATTATTACGGTTACAAAAATGTTGCCTTTGAAACTATTCCAACTCGGATAGAAGTGGAAGCGGCTATTAAAATGTTACAAAATTACCCTCAGATTACAGCTTTTCTTACTGTAGTTCCAAAGGTTAAAAGGTTTTACTCTTTCAAGCACTAAATATTCTAATTTAGGATGAAAAAGAAACTGTTGGAGGTGATTGTTTAATTGAAATAACCAAAATCGTTGCTAAATGTCCACAAATTAGTGCATTTGGAATAAATTGTTGTAATCCGACACTTTGTATTCCTATAGCTAAATTAATTTCACCATACATTCGAAATGATCAAACACTTATCATGAAACCAAATGATGGTCGAATATACCTTCCTGAATTCGAATGGTATATTTTTTTCTTTTTTTCAAATTTTTTAAATCATTTGTTAAAAGCTTTTAGTTATTCTGGTGATCCATATGATTTAGCACAGGATCTTTTTGAACTTGCTGCCAACAAAGTGCAATATATTGGAGGATGTTGTACTGTTCGACCAAAAGATATTGAAAGATATGTCCGCTACATTGAAGAACATAAAAACATATAAAAGACATGAATCATAAAAAGCTTTGTGATTTTTATGTCTTTCAAAACATTTTTTTTTGCTTTTCATATTTTTGTAATAATTGCATACAGTATTTTCTATTTTCACTATTTTTCTCGTTTTTAAAATTTCAATAAAACATTTTTTAAAAGAAAAAACTTTTTTTGGCGACTTTAAATCAGCTTAACCAATGTAAAATGTTTTTAAGGGTCAGTGAATGCATTTTTTATCAGTTTTTTTTAAACATGATACAATCATGTTTTGTGGCGTTAACTCTAGCAGCTCATTTTATCAATAATTTCCTCCTCCTTTTTTCCTACTTTTTTTCCCTCTCTCTGTCTTTTTCATTTTTGTTTTGCGGCTTGTTTAATTCACATGGAATCCTTTCCTTCCTCTGTTTTTGTTGTTTTTTTTCACTCTTTCCTTCCCTTATGTCTTTTGTATTGACTTTATTTACAACAACCTATTACCCATATAATTTCCCTTTCTTCTTCCTTCCTTTTCTGTTAAAACAAATCACCCCAGGAGGCCAAAGAAATGGGTAATGAAGAAGATGATCTGTCTTTTTTACAGGTGCAATTGTTTTTCTTTCTAATTAATTAATTATATTTTTTGGGGTGGAATTTTTGAAAGGAAGGAAAAGCATTTGTCTTTTACCTTTTATTGACCTTGGAATTTGTGTAAGTAAAAAAATTTCTAAAGAAGTATTTTTTTTATATTTTCTGTCTTCATCATATTTTTTTCTTGTTTGCACAACCTTAAATTACCCAATTTTTTGCTGGTAGGATTTTTTTAGTTTTTGACATAGAAAAAAAGCTCAATTTGTCTCGGTAATAAATTATTACCATTTTTTTACTTTAAAACGAAAAAAGTTCAGCCATTTTTTCGCTCACTTTCTTTGATTAAAGGGGTCGTATTTCATTTTTGCACATTTATTGCATAAATAATAGTTCCTTTCATTTTTAGTAAAAGATGAAAAAAAGACAAAAGTTTATCAAATATACCGTTCTTCTTCTCTCTATAGATTATCTTATACATGTCAACTTTTATGCCTTCACCATCTAATAAGTTACGACAAAACCGCCTTTGTAATTTGGCATCATCATCCTCGTCAGATTTCTATCTTTTTTCTCTTCATTTTTTGTATATGAGTAAGCGTCATACTTCATTTTCTCTCCTTTTTTTGTCTTCTTATTCATATTCCTTTTGCATTCTTGACCACTTGTTGAAGTCTTGAAAATGATGATCGGCAAAAAAAACACCAACACCAAAGCTCTCTTTTTTTTCTGTTTTCCCTTTCCTTTTTTTCCTCCCTCTCTTTCATTTTTTCAATCATCCGTTGTATTTGATTATTACCTGAGCGAGAGACTGCGTAAAGCCATTCTATTTTTTCTTCACAAAAATGCTTACTCATAAAAAAATTAGAAATGAATAAATGCAAAAAAATGTTTGCCACTATTTCTTAGAAATGTTTTTTTTCCTTCTTCTGCTGTTGCTTAGCGTTGTCGCGCCATTATCGCGGCTTTTTCCTTTCCATTCCTTTCGTCGTCTATTCCTTCTTCTTCTTCCGTTTCTCATACTTCGACCTCGGCCGATCCGCGCAGTCCAGGTCAGCTCAGTTGACAGTAGTGGGAACGCAGGCCCCCTTCTACCATTGCCGCCGCTGCCATTTTGAATGCAACATCTATAACTGCAACATAAAAAAACAAACTCACTTTTTTGAGCCAAAAAGGCGGGTATTGTTATAGAGTAGAATTTTAGAAGGTAACCCTCAAAAAAAATAAAGATGAGTATTTCTTTTTATTTAAAAATTTTTTGGGGTGTCTTTTGTCCTTTGTGCCAAGTAAACCGTGACATTTTTATTGTATTCATAATAAGTTTACCTTTCTTTTCTTTCATCCTCCTTTCATGTTTTTTCTCTATTTTTTGTAAGCATTTTTTAAGCAGAAAATAGAAAAAAAAACATTTTCTTCTTCTTCATTTTTTTAATCGCATCATTACAAATATAAAAAAAAGTGTGTTTGAATGTTTTTATTTTGAAAATGTCGTTGGTTTTTTTTCTGTGAGATTTTTGTGTTTTTTTTTCGATTGTCTTTATGATATGCCGATGTTTATACATATACATTTATGCTTTCACTTTCACTTTCATTTTGATTACATCGCTTCGTCGTCTGTCTCTTCATTTTATTTTGTCTCCTTCTTCTTCTGTAGGAATAAATCTCAAGGGAAACAAAAATACATTTCCGTTTTTGACACCTGCCGAAATAAAAAGGAGAAAGTGAAACATTCTTCTTAAGTGGTTGCAATTTTCCATAGTTTTAAAGAATAAAAAAATGCTTTTTAATTAGCAATTTTTTCTTTTTTGCCTTTAAATTACAATTAAAATTGTCCCTTTTTTGCAACGAAAAAAATTATCGTGCTTCATCTTCATTTTTTGTTTAGATCAAATATCTCTGTTGTCTTGGTAAAAAAAGCTTTAATTTTTATAAATGCTTATTCACTATATTCATTCCTTCTCTCTTCTCTCATTTTTATTGTCACGCCCCCCGCTGTCCACATTAAACCCCCCAAAACAAGCTCAGAGACGTCTTTTTTTTCCTCTGCTTCTCTTCCACTTTTTTTCTTTCCAAAGGCGCTGCCATACTCAAAACATGCTTTGCAACCTTTTTTTGCAATCCAATTTTGAACGTCCATCAAGTCTTTTTGGTTGTCATCATTAAAGCTTTTTAACCTTTTCTCTTTTTTTAATATTGCACGGATTTAAAAAAACATTTGTTTTGGTTTTTTTTGAACGTGGATAAATGCCAAAAGATCTTGTGTTTCGAGAGTTAATCCTTTTTATCCTTGATAAAAAAAATTATTTTAGGGAACATCCTCAAAGATGACTCACGAAGAAGAACGAACTGTATATCGTGCAACAACTGAAAAGGGAGAAATTGATCACGTAAGCCTCTTTTTTACAAAACAAAAAATTTTTGTTTTTGTCTGGCCTTTGTCGTCTGGCCTACTTTTTGGCGCGATTTTTCTTAACCTTTTTATTTCTATGAAGAAGAGAGAAAGTAATTTAGCGTTAAATGACAAAATTTATGGTTTTGCTTTTCATATAATTTTCTTTTTTCAATATGCAAAGCTGTCAATTGCAGTTGCTTCAAAAGGGTTCTCTTCTACATGCATACATCCTTTTCTTGTTCGATAATAATAGTTTTTTACTTATTATTTCGATCTCATTTTCTCTCATTTTTTTCCTGCAACCTTTTCTTGCATTGCTGTATTACTTTCCATCCTTGTTTCCCATTGAAAGGAATTGGTTTTTTTTTTCATTTGAAAATAGCTGTATGTTTCCGACAGCTTAACTTTTTGCCGTAAAAGGGAAAAGCAGAAAAAAGGCCAAAAAGTTGGGGTTGAGAGAAAAGCTGTAATAATGAATTTAAAAAAAGATTCTTAGTGTGGCTTTTTCTTTTTTGCTTGATCTTTTAAGTAAATAATATTTTATCCCCCCAAAAAAGCCAAAGTGTAAAAGGGAAAGGAAAGAGAAAAAAATGACCATTGCCGCTGTCGTTAAAAACGACAGCTTTTTTACCTTCAAAAATTTCAAGAAAAGGAGTAGAAGGAGTGAATGAACTTGTCAAAAACGACAAACCACAAAAAGAAGGAAAACAAAAACAATGAAAAAGAACAATAGAAAAGAAGTGAGACAAAGTTGATTAATTTTTTGGAACATGAAACCGGCATTCTTTTTATCTCAAATTTCTTTCTGTCTTTTTTGTGCCTTTCCCGAACACAAAGAATAAAAAAAATTTTGTTTTTTATGTTAAAAAATTGAAATGAAAGCCAATTAATTATTCAGTGTTTTTTTTTGTTTTTGGTTGAAAAAAAGTGAGGTTAAAAAATGTTTTTAAAACCGGAAACCGATTAATCTCTTGCACACTATCAACAAGAGTGAGAAAGAATGAATGAATAAACGATTGAATGGTTGCATTGACATTTTTTGTTTGAATTGGCATTGACACATGAAAGATTGTTATCATTAGAGGGGATTCATACGTTTTTTCGATTAATAATAATTGCACGAAAAACAATAAAACGTAATAATTATTTTTTAATAGCTTTCATAAATTTTTCTTAGCAAAACAAATGTTTAGTTGTACATTTTTTCATTAAAAAAAAAGAAAGTTTGCATGCATTAAATCTTTCTCTCTAAAATAAAGCATTTTTGGTTTAAAAATACAAGCGTCAGTAGCAACATGCATGCTTTTCAAACTTTGTTTACAGAAGCTCGCGTGCTTATTTATTTTTATTCTTTCTTTCTCATTTTCAGGATGATGACGTTGAAGAAGCAGGTGGACTTAAGCCAACTGTCACTCTTTTTGGTGGCGTTATGGTCATCGTTGGTTGCATTATTGGAAGTGGAATTTTCATTTCACCAAAAGGTGTACATGAAAGTATGTCATTTTTTTCATTGTTGTTGTTTTCTTTCATTCAATTCATAATGATGCAAAATCAGTATGTCTTGAAATGAAGCAACAAAAAAATTTTTGTGACGGATAACATTTGTTCATTCGATCAAATATTGCATCATTTTTTTTCTAAAGCATGAGAAATAAGAGAACATTTTTTTGCAAAAGAAAAATGATGATTAACAAACAATTAAAGCATTTTTTACAACTGCAATAAAAGATGACGACACTTGAACTTTTACAGATATCAATTCTGTTGGATGGTCATTAATTATTTGGGTTGTTTGCGGTGTCTTTTCTGCCCTTGGAGCATACTGTTATGCCGAACTTGGAACCTTCATTCGATCATCCGGTGGTGATTATGCATATGTTTTGGCAGCATTTGGTCCCTTAATGGGATTTTTAAGAATGTGGATTGAATGTATTATTGTTCGGCCCTGTACAATTACTGCTGTTGCAATGACTTTCGCAACATACATTTTACGACCTTTCTATCCTGATTGTGAACTTCCATTCTTGGCCCCACAACTTTTAGCTGCTGGATGTATTAGTAAGGATTTTGCAGTTTTCAATCAAAACTAATAGATATTCTTTTGTAGTTCTTCTTGCACAAGTCAATTGTGTTAGTGTCAAAGCTGTAACATGGGTTCAAAACTTTTTCACCATTGCTAAACTTTTAGCTTTGACTTTGATCATTGTAACTGGAGCAGTTTTATTGATTCAGGGTGGACGTATGTTAGATATGGGGTAATCCAAAATTTGCATGATCGTCTTTTAGCTTACCGAGAATCCTTCCATAATGCTTTTGAATGGCCTGAGGTAACTGCCGGACAAATTGCCCTTGCATTTTATTCTGGTCTTTGGGCATACAATGGATGGAATTATCTCAATTTTATCACTGAAGAACTTATCAATCCTACTCGAAATTTGCCATTGGCAATTGGAATCAGTTGTACAATTTGTACAGTTGTTTATACCTTTACAAATATTGCCTTCTATGCTGGTACTTCTCCAGAAGTCCTCTTAGAATCCACTGCAATTGCTGTAACATTTGCAAATAAATTTTATGGTGTTTTTGCATTTATTATGCCAATTCTTGTTGCCTGTTCATGCTTCGGTACTGTCAATGGTGTTATGCTTACATCTTCTCGTCTTTTTTATGTTGCTGGACGAAATAAGCATATGCCTTCCGTTCTTAGCTATTTAAATCCTGATTTGGGTACTCCAATTCCTGCTGTATTATTTACTGCATTCCTTAGTTTATGCTATTTATTGCTCTCTGATAATATTTATACATTAATCAATTATGTACAAATTGTTAATTGGTTAGCTATTGGTGTTGCAACTGCTGGTCTTATTTGGTTACGGTACGTCACACAACAAAATGAAACTAAATTGATTAATTCCTACAAAAATTTAAATTTCAGTAAAAAGCAACCTGTTGAAAAATATCCACGTCCATTAAAAGTTAACATTATTTTCCCATGGTTGTTCCTTATTGGATGTGCTTTATTGGTTCTTTTCCCAATGATTCAAGCTCCAAAAGATACTGCAATTGGTATTGGAATTATGTTAACCGGATTGCCAGTTTACTTTTTATGTGTACATTGGCAAGGAAAATTCAAATTTATCGATAATTTGATGGGTAAATTCTTTTTGATATTTTTATACCTTATTATTGATTATGCAAATTTTTTAGATCAATGCACAGTTTTTGCTCAAAAATTGTTACTTGTTGTTCCAGAAAAGAAAGAAACCTAATTTTATCCTTCACTTTAAAACTTCTAATTTTTATTATTAGTTTTTGACTTTGTGTTTAATATTTTTTTATTCAAAGAGCTACCGTATCATTTTTAAAATTTTATTGTGTATCGTTTGTACATGCACCATACCTGTTAAATTATTTTGTTGAAAAAACAAAAAATGTGCAACTCTTTTATTCGTAGTTACTTTCTTTGCCATTATTATTATTATTTATATTTTATGTTTTATCCTTGTTTCTTTGTGTTCTGTTAGTTTTCGCAGCTAATATGCTCAACTCATGCATTCGAAATTTATTTATTTATTAAAGCACAATCTCAACTATTGTTCTCTTTTGAATCACGCATATCTCTATTTTCTTTATCTTTTAAGAGTTTTCAAAAGATGATTTCTGTTTATCTTATATAAATTATTTTTATTGCAACAATTTGTTGTTTTTGTAACTTTTTATAGTAAATAATAAAATGCAAATTAAAAAACTAATTAAAAAACTAATTTAATGCTTTCAAGAACATGATTTAATTTAAAATTAATTTCGGTAATTAGTAAGAAAAATTGAAAAACAGGTGTTGCGCTGAAAAAAAACAACTTTGAATAAAAAATTGCGAATTCTAACAATTTAAAAATTACCAAACCATTAGAATTTAATTTATGTTAACTCGTTACTGGAAAAAATAAAATGCCATTTATGTAAACGAAACTTCAATGTAAAAAATTAAAATTTATTTATTTTAAAAATTTTATCAAAATTAAAAAAAATTGTAACAAATTCTTTAAAAAAATCACAACAGTAATAAAAAACCAGAAACAAAGACTAGAAATATAGATTTTAATTAAATTTTGAATAAAAAAAATAAAAGGCACACAACACCACCAGTTTTAAATTTTGAATTAATCTTTTGATACCTGTGAAAAATTATCTGAATTGAGCAAATGGACGGAAGAGCGATCGGTGTGTTCAGAATTCGTTGGGCTTAAATATTTACGACCAGAAGAATCATCGGTTGTAGTATTTGCAGTTCGAACAGATCCATTGGTTTGAAGTGTTGGTCGATGATTGTTTTGTTGATTGACTAGAGCATCTAACGATGGAGCAGAAGCACAACTTTCTGCAATTGTTGATCGTAACCATACAGGTTCATTTCCAATTGAAAGTAAAATTCTTTCAAAACGATTTGAATCTTTTGAACCAGTTGCAATTTGACGACGTTTAATTATTCTAAAAAAATATACTTATAAATGAATCACTTGAAAATAAAACTTACTTTTCACGACGTTTAAGTATTAAATGTTCTATAAAGTAAACTTCATATAAATACGATACACAACCACTGATAACAGCAATCATAAGTAAGAATAAGCGATTAGCAAAATACGGAATTGGATCAAATTCAAACCAATCAATAATAAAATCTGCAGGTTGTACAGTAACCCAAATTGAAACAGCCGTAACAATTAACAAAGTAATGCATAATGGAATGTTGAAATATAGAGGTTTACGATATGGATGAGCTTTACTGTAGATAATCGCAAGAGTAATGTATTGAAAGCATGACACACAAAAAATTGCTGTTCCTTGCATTGACCGACGATCTTCGTCATCATGACTTACAGGAATTGCATAAGGAATAAACCATGGCTGTTGAGAAGTATAAATAAAAGTGAAAAGCTAAAAATCAAAAAGTCAAAAATGACATATTTTCAAAAAACAAAGACTCACTTGAAAAGCACCAATGATAATCAATTGACCGATAACAGAAAGCATGGAAGCTAATGATAACAATCGAGTAGGAGGTGGCGTATGAGATAATTTTTCTGAAGCTGGAGTATAACCAAAGAACACAGCAACCATAGTAATTAATCCCAAATCAATGTATAAAAACTGAAAGAAAACAGAATGTGATTGCTGTAAAACTATTAAAAGAAAAATTACTTGAAAATCAGCCAAATTTGTATTGAGCCAATAAAGTTGCATAATTGTAATAAACTGTGTTAAGGAATATCCAGCCATATATTTAAAGACACCAAATGATGTAACAAGAGCAGCACGACCTTCTCGAATAACCATGGGAACACAACGAATATCAGCAATCTTTGAAGTAAATGGTGCAGCAATCGATGCTTCAGCTTCTGATAAACTAATTCCTGCATGAGCTGCTTTCAAAGCTGCACAATCATTTGCACCATCACCACACATTGCAACAGTATAATCAACTTCTTGAAGCTTATTAACCAGCAGTTGCTTTTGATCTGGAGACATTCGAGCAAAAACATCACAAACACAAACTAATCTTTCAATTAATTCAGGATATTCATCACAGATAATTGCAAATGTTGGTCCTGCAACTGCCAAATGATATGAAGATGAAATTAAATTTCCTGATTCGATTTCACTTGGTGATGAAAGATTATCAAATTCAACAACTTCTTCACTGGATGAAACTGATTGTCGAAGGATAAGTTGTGTACGGCCATCTTTTCGAATTTTTGATGATTTATCAATCAAAAATGCACGCTTATTTGGACGTATAATTCCACATTCACGTGCAACACTCATTGCCGTTAAAAGATTGTCACCAGTTACCATAATTGTTCGAATACGAGCTCTAAAAAATTGTTATTAAAATATGACTGTAAAAATATAAAAAATTTGCAAACCTTGTAAGTTGATTAATAACTCCAAGCGTTTGTTTCTTTACTCGATTTTCCATCACAATTAATCCAAGCATTGTCAAATCACATTCAATTGCTTCACGTTTCACTCTTTGAGTTTTAACAAAATTCATTCGAAATTCTTTTTTTGCAACTGCAATTAAACGATATCCATGTTGAGCATAACGATTGACAATATCTGCATAATCAACTGGAATACTTTCTGCATCACATAAAGATGCAATCATTTCTGGGGCACCTTTTACATATAAATGTTGTTGATGACTTTCTTCTGCAGGATTATGAACAATAACTGCCATTCTTTGAAGGGATGAACTAAATGTGAATTGTCTCATAATTGCTAATTCACAATCAGGTTGGCCACCAAAATGTGCAACTGGTGAATGAATAACAGTTGGTTGAAGCATATCATATCGAGCTGTTTCATCAATATCACCATCAGATTGGGTCTCTTCCATAACCCATCCGGTTTTTCGAAAAAGAATTAAATCCAATGGATCACCACATATTTCATTGTCAATTCTAAAAAAAGTTTTTACAGTATTTTCGAAATTAAACTTTGGCTAAAACATACGTTGTTAAACTATGACATGATGCAACAGCTTTTAGCAATTCACCATTATATGGAAGTTCATCGATATGAAATTCAGTCATTTCTACTCCAAAAGCTTTCCTTTTGTCAGGATCAGATCCGCGATCGAATACCGCTCTTGAACAATAAAAATCTAATCCATCTTCTGTTAAAGTACCAGTTTTATCGAAACAAACCTAAAAAAGATTTCGTTAAACCTATTCAAAAACAGAAATGCATTACGGTATTAATAGCTCCACATGTATTAATTGTTGATGGAGAAATACAAAAGATTTGTTTAGCTCGTAACCTCATTTGAGCCGCCAATATTCCAATGCTCATTGCAGCCGGTAAAGCTGGTGGAACAACAATTGTTACAATATCAAGGGATCGGAGAATAACTTTTCGAGCATCTGAACCTCTCATAATCATAACCCAAATTGTATAACCAAATCCAACTGCAGCAATGCATGATAAAAATCCAACAAATTTAAATAAATCTTTTGTGAATCGAAAATCAACAGGTTTTGGATACATAATTGATCGAACAAGTTGACCTTTTAAAGTTGAATATGCTGTTCGTAATACAACTGCAGAGACAGGTTTACCACCATAATATCGAGTTTGCAAGACTTGAGTTCCACAAAAAAGGATATGTTTTGAATGTTCTTTGTATGATAAAATATTTGCTTCAGAATCTCCTCGAGTTTCAGGAAGTGCAACTTTTGTAACAGGAACAGATTCACCCGTAAGCATTGATTCATTTACAATTACAGTACCATTCATAAGAATTGCATCACATTGCAAGATACAACCATGTGGTGGAATTTGTAGAATATCACCGGGGACAAGAGTCTCACTTCCGATCGTCAAAGTTTCACCATTTCTTCGAACACTAATTGTTTCTTGGGAATGTACCATACTTCGAAGCTTCTTTTCTTGCCTTCTTGTTTGAAATATATCCATCGCAATTGACATTACAGACATTAATACAATAATTGAAGCATAATATTGATAGTTATCATTATACCATACCAGTACACTAAAAATAAACGCATAAAATTCAAAACCGAAGATGCCAATTCCTACCTGTAAATTTGAAAGATATAAAATGGTGAAATAACTTCTTTGAACAATAAAACAGCCAAAGGCTTAAGCTTAACATCGATAAGATTTGCTCCATAAATAATGCTTCGATTATTCCATTCATCTTCACTGAGACCATTACCATCATGAAATAAATTATGAAAATAATTCAAAGAAATCTGTAAAGCATAAATTAATCTAGAAAAGATAAAAACATTCGTACATTTGCTTCCAAATCTTCAATAGTCATAAATCTATTTTCTTGTGGATGCCAAAGATAAACAAGTTTACGATAAGTGAAATATCGAGCATATTTAACTTCCAAAACTCCTCCATGTCCATTTGGAATTCTTAATTTCTTTCCAGTTTTTTCAACCATCAATCTTACAGGACGATAAACAATATTTTGATGATCATCACTAAAAAAGGATACGGTTAAATAGATTTGCTTGAAAGAATTTTAAAAAAAACGAACTGAACAAGAATATATTCTGCTATTGATAATGCACATTTATCAGAGGTGCATCGAACTTTCCATAATGGATACCAGTAAAATAATAATTGTAATATACCCAAAGTTAAAACACTTCCTATCCAAACAAATATCTAAAAAATAGTCATATAAATACATTATAATAAAAAATAAGTTTTAAAAAATTACTTACAGTTTTTATTCTATTTATTTGATAACCATATAAATTAATTGTTTCATCGACAGAAGTAATTGTCATATGATGTTCAGTATTGAAATGCGGGATAGGAGCGCCTTCAAGCTCATCGAGATCAGTTAATGAATGTGCATGATATGCAACCGTGGGTGCATTGTGAACCGCTGTCATCGCACCGTATCTTGACGACGTCGATGCAGCGGAACCACGTCGCACCGGATCTGGTGAAGGTGATGGACTAAAATCTGGTGAATTGTTGAGCAGGAGTGGCACTTCTTCACTCATTTTTCTATCATTTGAGAGAGAGACAGAGAGATCAAGTAATAATAATAATAATATAAATTTAGGAAATAGTTAAGCTTTTAAAACGCTAGACTTTTTTGGTGCCTATGAAAATCCTTCTATCAGCATAACAATAATAAAAAAAATATTATTTCGTTTTTAAAACAACAATCTTTTTTTAACAGTCTATCGGGTTTTTCTTATCTTTCTTTTTTTGACTTTTAAGGAGACGCGCGCAAAAAAAAGATTGATTTAGACAGCAGCAGCAGCAAAGAAAAAAAATATGATGGAAAGGTTAAAAAAATATTGCCAAATAATTGACCTACCTCTTCAAACACGACACACAAAAAATATATTGGATATTAAAAATCCAAAGAGATTTGAGTAATAATTAAATGTTATCGAATTGATGATTTATTAAGAGAGCCTTGCAAGAGAAGCTCCTGCTGGCTCATTGGAAGCGTAAAAGTCTTTTGTAACTAAGATTTTTACCTTCTTGAACTTTGAAATAAGCTGAAAAAATAAAGTAAGTTAAAATTTATTCCGGATAACAAAAAAAAATATTCAATCACATTTTTTTATTTCAACAACAACAAAATTATTTTATGGTTGAGTTCTCGACAAAATTCCTCACGTTTTTAACTCCAAAAAAACTTGAAATGACAATAAAAAAGCAAAATTATGGGTAATGATTAGAAGTAAAAATAAAAAAAGAAGAAGATAATCATGCTTCATAAGCATTACTTTAAATAGATAAAAGAAAGAAGAAAAAAGTGTTATCAGGACAACTTTAAGACAACATAGGCGACAATGTTTTTTATGCCTAAAGGTTTTTATGCTTTTTTCATCGCCTTCTTCCTTTTTTTGCTTTTTTAAAAAAGTCAACGATCGAAGAGAAATGCGACTCTATCAATGGTCTAATCAACGAAATGCATCAATCGGCAAAAAAAAGTGAAAGTTTTCGTTTTTCATCGAAGAAAAATGAACGGATGTCACCACCTTTAAAATCCCGTATTTGGGGGAGATGTCTGTCTAGTCTGGGGACAAAAAATGGGAATAAAAAGGAACGAGACTGTAAGAAAAAAAAAACAAAATTGTATTACGTATAAACAAACGCGACTACTTTTAACATATTTATTCTTTTAGGACTGAAAAGCTAATTTAAAATACAAAAGTGATAGATGAAAGTGTTCAGAAAGGCGTTGATTCACATGCTCTTTAATTTTAGGTGCACGCTTCCTGAAGAAAAACTAAAAATCAAATAAAAATCGCAAAGAAAGCAGAGACAATCGTGAGAAAGAAAAGGAATTTAAAAAAGAAGAAAGGAAGAAAGCTTTTGTTGTGATTAATAACGAATTTTATTGAATTGTGAAATTATACAACGTAAAAATGATTCATCAAATGAATACTTTAAAAACCCAAAAACATAAACAAAAAGACAAAAAATTGAGAAAAAATAATTTTTAAGCTCTAGGGTTGAAATTTACTATACATTATGATAATTTTTAAGCTGAAAAGCATTATGACATGCTTAAAATTTTGTGCAGTAGTTCGTGTCAAGACTTAATTTCTTTTTAAAGAGATTTGTTTCAACTTTCAATTTAATCATTGCATAATATTGTTAAATATATGATATTTCGGCTTTTTCAAAATATTACCTTGACAATTGTTGCATGAAAAAAATTATTATAAAAATCAAGTGAAAAAATCAAGTGATTTTTGTAAAATCAAAAATATATTTTAAATGGAAGCATAAAATTTTCAATGGCATTCGTGCTACTAAAATTATGAAATTTTGATCAAAAAATTGTTAATCCATATTACTGTTTTTTCATCTTTTTCAGCATCGAAAATATTTTTAAACAAATAATTAAATGTCCAATTTTCTTGTCGCGAATATTCTTAGGGTTATTCATCGATGTACTTTGGGGTCAGAATGATCAACACACATTTCTGAGTATAAAAGAGACATTTAATATAAAAGGCTAAAATCCTATATTTTTCTCAAAAATTTTTTCATTTCGCCACGTATCAATCATTGAGCAATTTTGCATTCTTTTATTGGATTCATTTTGATCAAATCATATTACAAATAAAACATTTTAAAACTTACATTAAGTTTAGCTAAACAACTGTTTTACCTATGAAATTTATATTCTAGGCATTTTGTGTTCCGCAAACTTTAATCCTACCACCTATTCCAAAATGTTTGAAAGAGATAATACAATGGAATTCACAAAAAATGATTCAGAATTCACTACAAATGAAATACTGTCCTACCAGCTTCACCATCCATTGTTGTTTTTAAAAATGTTTTCATTTTTTCACTAATGTTCCTTTGTTCAAAAAAATAATTTGAAATTTAAAAACACATAATCTGTTCCTGTCAACGTTCTATTCAGGCAACTCCAAATGAATGAACAATCGTACTATAGAATGCCGAATGACGTAATAAAATTATTTTTGTTTTCAAAAGCTATCTCAAAACACATGTACGAATTTTTAATGTTTCAATTTTTCTGGGTAGTTTCAGCCGTCGCAAATTAAATAAAAATTACTTGTTTAAAATAAAAATTAGCAAAGCAATGGTATGTTTTTCATAAAGTCGACGACCTTTATCAAAACACCTGTCGGATAAAGCCTGTAATTATGTATGATAGCTCTTTTTGAGACAAAATTTCTTCAAAGTTTTTATTTTACATTTTCCTCTTTGAATAAAAACTTCGACAAAATAATATTTTAAATTTTGTTATCACCACTTTATTTATGATAAAAAAAACACTTCTAAACGTTAAACTTCAACGATACCTTTGATATATTTTTCCTGGTTCTTTTTTGTATACTTGTCAAAGTGCACTCAATGCTTTTCTTCTTCTTTTTTCTCTCTTACATATGAAATATTTCATAGAACCAAAGGGGACGACTGAATACACTGAATAAAAGAATTGGTATGACGCTGCAGAGTGTTTCCTCTAGCTCTCTGTTATTGTTTGTTTCACATAATCGCTAATCAGTAAAATTATTATTATTATTTTATTCATTAAAGGTAGAATAAAAAATTAAATTATATTTTTCCCTTATTTTTTTTTGAAATTTATATTTTTGTTGTTAAATAATATGAAAATATAATATTATTATTAACTAAACCTTTTCTATAATCAATAACTTTGAACGAATGCGTTCACGACGACGTCATCATTTTGAGCCTTCTCGACGTCCATCAAATGTCCCGCCATTGCTTCTAGAACCAATTACACCGAATAGAATAAATCTTACAACTTCATGTAACAATGCCGATAGCAATAATCATAACATTAATAACGGGGAAACAGATTTAATTCCAACATCTATTGCAACCCCAGGTGATAATGCTTCACCATCTTCTCAGGATGCCCGGGTTATTACTTATATGTAAGTTTTTCAAATACAAAAATACATAATATAAATAAGTAATATACATTGAATTTACAGGAAATTTGTTGAAGTATTTATGTCAGGAAAATTACGATTCGATAATACCCATGAGGAACATAAATTTCTGCCTGAAGATTTAATTGATCTCGGTGAAATTGGACGGGGACGGTTTGGTGTTGTAAATAAAATGAAGCATGTTAAATCTAACAGAATTATGGCTGTAAAAGTAATTTTCAGAAAACTTCAGTTCAAAATACATATAACAATTTTTAGAAAGTTCGAATAACAACTACAACATTTGATGACAACGAAGACAGAAGATTAATAAAACAACTTCAAACAGAAGTTCAAACAATTCGGGATGCCGCAACTTGTAAAGAAGTTGTATCATTTTATGGTGTTACATTTAAAGAGGTAATGATGCAATATTGTGAAACGATATACGATGTTAAAAACTAAAAGTTATAGGGTGACTGTATGATATGTATGGAATTGATGGACATCTCACTGGAAAAAATGTACCAAAATTTCCGTCGAATGGGTTCAAAATTTAGTGAAGATGTATTAGGAATCGTTGGTGTTACTGTAGGATTATTCTAAAATGTTAAAAATGTTTAACGAATATCATTTTCAGGTTCTTCAAGCTTTAAACTGCTTAAAGAAATTAAAAGGAATAATGCATAGAGGTATGAAAAGAATTTATAGTAGAGAAAGGATAATTATAAAAAAGTAATTTTTAGATGTAAAACCTTCAAATATTCTATTATCACTGAAGGGGGATGTAAAATTATGTGATTTTGGGATATCTGGTTATTTGGAAAATTCAATAGCAAAAACAAAAGATGTTGGATGCCGTCCATATATGGCAGTAAGTTGGATTTCTTCAACAAATAAAAGCTACATCATTTTCATTGTTTACATTTTTTCTCATTTTTTTTTCAGCCTGAACGTTTAACTGGTTCACCTGAAGGGTATGATATTCGTGCAGATGTATGGAGTTTAGGAATTACCATGGTAATGATGTTTGTTTTCTCTCCTCTTTTTCCTTTTAACCCCCTCTTTCTTGTAAATATGCTTTCAAATTTACAACTTTTTATGTTTTTTATAGATTGAAGTTGCACGAATGCATTTTCCCTACAAGAATTTTGATGAGCAATCCGTTTTTGCCCAAATTAAACAAGTTGTTTACGGTGATCCACAAATTCTTACAGCAAAAGATGGATTTTCATATAGAATTGTGAATTTTGTTAATGAATGTTTAACAAAAGAAGTCAATGATCGACCAAATTTTCAAATGCTCATGGAAACAGATTTTTATCAATATTTTAGTCAATTACCTAACAAAACGAGTATAATTCAAAAAAATCTTTCTACTTTATATAACTTTGATAAAAGTGTTTTTAGTTAATTTAAGTGAGATAAGCTTATTACTCTTTTTCTTTTTCTTCTTCTATTTTTTTAAAATGTCGACAACTGTGATTAGTGTATGTACGGTAATATCGGGTTATCAAAATTAAATTACAGATATCCAGAGAGAAAATTTATTTTTAAAAAAACTTCTTAATTTTTTAATGGCACAAACTTAAAACAACTTTTTATTTTCTGTTTATCAAAATGCTCTTTTGATATCTGTTTTTCACACAATAAAAAATAAGTCTCATCGTGCTCTTTTGTCAGATTCTATCTATATAATATATTTTGTACAGTAATAATAATTAAAACAATATTATTAAATTGTTTAATAGATGTTTAGTAATAATAAATGTGATATATATTTTTATATAAACTTCTTGAAAAAATCTTAAAATAACTACAAAATAAAAGATTGTAAGTAGTAAAATGGCAAATAAAATAAAGATAACAGGAATGAAAGTAACAATAAAAGAAAACAACAAATAATAACAGATTGTAAAAAAACAGAAAAAAGAAACAAAATTTTAAATAATTGCAAATTCACATTGTGCTGCAGTTGGATGATCACACATTAGCGTTTCTTTCGAAAAATTTAATCCTACAGGACAATCAAAATGATATGCAACACTATTTACACAACGGTAAAATTTGGAACAACTTTGATTATCTGGGAAGAAGCCGTCAGATTTACACATGAATTTTTTACCGTAATCAGTTGTTTTACGGGGAGGTGGTTTTGTAACACTTTCGGCGCGATTGCAATCAGCTAATGAAGCCTAAAATGTGATTAATTTTTTTAAAAAAATCTGATCGGTTGAAAAACCTACGTGAGTACAGTATCCAAGCCTGATACTGTATTCCAATGAATCTGGACAGTTTAATAGGAATCCTTTGTCTGAAAAAAAATTGTGAAAATCTTGCATCATAAACAAAAAACATACTTGAAACACAAAGTAAGAAATCAACACACGAATTTGGTAAAGCTTGAAAACCATCGACTTGTCTAAAAAAACAAATTTCAAAATGTGAATGACGAAAGTCAATCAACTTGCCCATCACAAAGTCTGTTCAAATCTAATGGTGGTTGAGTCGTTTCAATTGGAGGTAAAGGTGTTCCAGTTGGAACAACAGGCGGCTACAAAAAAAGAAATTTCGGTAATGTTGTAAATCACTTGAATGTCACAAAAAAATGTACTTACCGAAATTAAACTGATATCAACTCCTCCAAGTGATTTTGCAATTGTTCCGATAAGTGGATACTTAACTCCGTGTCCATTTGAGCATTGTCCATTAAAATCATCAAAGTCAAGGGTCCACACAAATGCACCACCAAATTTTTCTTTTTTAAGCCAATTTAATTTAAGTTCAATTGAATTTACATCATCATAACTGAACCATTGATCACCATAGACAAGATACGGTACTTTTGTTTGTTCATCCACTTTTGTAATTGCACCTGCCGCTAACATTTCACAAAATTCAAAATAGGCACCAGTTCCAGCTTCATGAACGAAATTCGTTGATTTTGCAGTTGAACCTGGTGCTCCAACCGAAGTATTTGTGGCATCTTTCAGGGTCCATCCTCGACCATAGGTTGGAATGCCCAAAATAATTTTTGACCGTGGCATACCTTTTTCGGCCCAATAATTTGCTGATCCTGACTTAAAAAAAAACAATTCATTTTTATTTTTTGAATCAAAATGCTCTTCCAGTTTGATAAAAAAGAATAAAGAGATAAAAAAATTGAAAGAGAAAAGATACTTACAACACTCCAAAGTTTCATCCAATCCGGATCAGAATTTCGAGGAAAGAGTGGACCGTTCATTCCGGTATGTTGTTCCCATGCTCCATGGAAATCGTAACTCATCAAAAGAATAAAATCAAACAAACTGAAATTGAGATTAAAAAAATATTGTTTTGTATAAATAAATTTTTAAGAGCAAAACAAAATCAAAAAAAATGAACGAAAAGTAAACACAAACTTTGCTAAAGCAGGAATATCATATCCATTGTCAATATTAGCAGTTCCAGCTGCAACGGCAGCAGTAATCAAAAGACGATCTCTATGGTATTGTTGAGATTCTTGAATTGCAGCTTCACGAAGTTCTTTAATAAATGTAACATAATTTGCTTTATCATTTGGTCCAACCGGGTATTCCCAATCAATATCGATACCTAAAATATTCTAATTAAATAACAAAAAAATCAATCCAAAAATCACCATCAAAACCATATTGTCGGACAAAAGAAATTGCAGAATCAATGAAAGTTTTTCGAGTGGCATTAGTTGCGGCCATTCCACTAAATAACCGAGTTCCAAAACTCCATCCACCAAATGATAAAAGTGTTTTTAGTTTTGGGTCACGCTTTTTTTGATTATTTACTCGTGCAAACATTCCTTCACCAGCCCAATCATTTGGAAGGTCAGCAGGATCATATGCTCTAAATGTTATAATTGTAAAATAAATCATTTGAAATAACCTTACTTTGCAGTGTAATTTTCATGCATCCAACCAAATGCATATAAAATATGTGTGCATAAACCTGGAATATAATCTTCAGGCATATATTTTGCTCGTCCATTACGGTATTGCGCCCAATTTGTAAAATAACAAGGACGAATATATTGAGATTCTTCATTCAAAGTTGCCATTGGATAATATGCATTAGATACTGTAAGAAATGTGGCAAATAATGCCAGAATGGTTGCTTCTCTCATTTTTGATAAAAATTTTGTTCTGAAAATAAATTGTGAAAATTGATAAACATTATTTAAAAAATCACAGAAGCATGTAAAAAACGATCAATGACATTAAAATACAGAAAAATTTGAATCTTGTAAAACATATAAAAAATACAATGTCCACGTATTAGCTACTTTTCACGGTTTTATTTGACGTAAGTGCTTCTTAAATTCGACGATCGGGTCAGCTGTTGTTGGTCAAAGAGAGAGAAAAAAGAAAGTGAACAAAATTTTTTTTTTTGTTCACAATAAGGTGCGCTCTCTTACAATATTCAAGAAAAAAGAGGAGAAGAAGAAGATCCGGCGAGTAAGACTTCATTTTTGTATTATTCCCTTGAGGGAAATCTCTCCCGTCAAAAGATGAAATCTAATTGAATGGTAAAAAATGAAAGTAGTAAAAGAGGCGTAGTTTGCTGCATTGACCATTTTCAATAAAAATCGGGATGTTAAAAGCAGAAAAAAAACTATCGAAAAATAGACACAATTTTGAATGAAGAAAGAAAGCATAAAAAGAAGAAGAAAGCTCTTTTTTAAGAAAAAAAAAACAGACTTTGAATATTATCTTCCGTGCACGAAAATTCAATTTTTTTAAACTGTTATATCGTGACGCTTTTTTAAGACAAAAGCAATCATCACTTTGTTGTCTTCAGAAAAATAAAAGAAAGAAAAACGGTTAAAGGATTTGGCATTGATCACTGCCCTAGACATCAGTGTTGATCCGAATCTGATTTAGAAAAAAATCTGAAACTACAGTATGAATGATTCTGTAATTTTTGCATAAATTTTAATGATTAAAAACAATTGAGTTGTTTAAAAAGTGTGATGTTTTGAGGCTGCTTATCTTTAAAACTTGTAGGTGCACCTTATATGTTGCTAAAACTTTTCAAAATATGAGTTTTTATATTTAAAATAAAGTAATAATGTTTTTTATACTCTCAGGTCGTTTTTGAGTTGAAACAATAACAGATTTTTTTTATTTCAGCGTATTTGTAAATACATTTTGAAGAAAATTTTCTTAAAATTTTTATATGTGTTTCACAGTTGTTGTATTATGCACTCTGCTGCTATCGCATGAATGAAAAATCAATTAAAAAAACTTTAGGCACATTTGTGATTACAGTAATATGCATATTTATTCTTTGCTTGAATTTAAAAATAAACACAGTAATTGCAAAAGAGTGATGTAAAATTCTTCTTTTATAATATAAATAGATGATATTTGACAAGCTTAAAACAAAGCCGTCTAAAGTTTTTTTTCAAATGTGTAATTCGACAAAAAGCTTTGTTCTGCTGACATTTCGAGAATCCATGTGAAGTGCAGTGGCATACCTTTTTCTTCAACCAAAATCGTTAAATATGGTATAGATTTTTTCACCAAAATATGTGATTACTAGGAACTTGAAATTCCAGATTTGAAAAAACAGGCGTTGAGCTACTTAAAGTGTATTTAATGTATTACTATTTGGGTCAGAACAAAAAAGTGCCAAGCCAAATTTTTTATATGTCATTTCTATCACTATGATACATATTCTGTGAAAGTTCTACGGAGCCTGAGAGAGCCTGAAGAAAGTTACAGCGGATTTTCTATATCCCTCTTAATTTTGCATTTAAACAGCTGTATTTCGCTTAAAATTTACCGATTTTTCTAATTCAAAGTCTCTATATGTAATTTATACTGCTCTTTTCATTAAGGAACTTTAAAAATACCAAAAACAAGTGTTAAAAATGCGTTTTTTATGGATTCTTAGATTACGGATTCATTAGTTCAGAATTTATCATTGAGCTTTGGCAAAGTGAAACACAGTTTTTTCTAAAAAAAAACGTTTTCAGTGACATTAAAATGATTATCTGATAAAATGTCAACCATTTCGGTGATTTAAGATTTTTCCTAGACATTTACCAGTGTTTACTCGCCGCCACCGCCGGCAGCTTGGCGTCGCCGGCGGCGGTGGCGGCGGCGAAAAACTAAAAATATAACAGAAAATTGTTTCTTACGTGAAATAATAAGTATATTTCAAGATCTTTTTAATGCTGATATAGCTTTTAATACTAATTGTTCAACATTAAATTAGAATACACCGAGACATTGTAAACAGTGTTTACTATGAAGTGCCGAAAGCGTAGCGTATTCTAAAAAGGGCTAATATTTGGTATATTTGTTTCTTTTTTTAATTAAAAAGTTGATTCCTATTTCGTTACCGAAAACAAACAAAAATATACTCAGTTTTAAGTACAGCCCTATTTGGTTTCCTTTTAAACCATAGTCGGCAGCTTGGGCGGCGATGTTGTAAAAATATTGGAACACTGACATTTACTCAAGTTAATCTCTGTAAATCTGGAGAAAAATTTAAGTTTTCAGCATTTTTATTGACGTATTTTACAACTATTTAGACATTTAAAAAAATTGAATTTTTTATAAAAAAAGTCTAAATTTTTCGGTTTTTTGTTTAATTTTTTAAATTTTTTTCCATTTGTCCTACACACAACTTTTTATAATTTACCGGTAAATTAAGCATCGGTTAATTATCCGGTTAATTAACCGGTTAATTAACCGGATAATAAACCGCGGTTAATTAACCGCCCAACACTATTTTCTTCGTTAAAAAATTAGCTCCTTCTGAATCTTTGATCTCCTGAAGCCATTCTTAAATTTTTTTCATTTTTCTTTTTTTAAGTGATATAAGCATACTAAATCCTATTTTTTAAGATACAGTTTGTGTCACAAAGTGGCTTGTATACTGAGATCTCGCTAAAACAAAAAATTCGTTGCACGTGCCTTCCTTGTGAGCAGCGCCGCAACTTGGGGGAAATCGAGGAGGGGGAAAACCGAAAAATCGACGTATATATATACCTGTGGAACTTTGTCATTCGTCACATTTTGCCAAAAAATCAAAAAATTCCGGAAAAATCAACGTATAGCTATACGTCGAATTTTTTTCGACTTTCGCCTGAGAGGGGGGGGAAATTCCCCCTTTTCCCCCCCCCCCCCCCAAGTTGCGGCCCTGCTTGTGAGCTATTAGTTTTTTTCTTCTTTTTCATTTTCTATTGTTCTTTTTTCTGACCATGAAAAATGAGTTTTTTACAAAAAATTTTTTGCTTGATCGTCCCTATGTATAACAAATTGTTTTTTAAATTATGATTTCCAATTTAAAAGTCAGTACTAATTCGGTACATCAACAGATTTGCTTTCAATATTTATGTTATCCTCCATTAAAGGTAGTGACGACCAGACATTGTTAATTTTTTAGTCACTGCGACACTTCCTTTTTTTGACTATGCCTTCGATTTTTTGGAAAACATTTTCTTTCGGCACCAGAAAAACTCTCATTGAGTGCGTCTTGAATGTTTTGTGTGTTTGTAGTTTAAAACTCACTTTTTTTCAACCTCGAGCAAATCGAAAAAAAAACGAAAAAAATAAAAGTCGATTTTAAGCTAGAAAGATGAAACTTTCAGAATAGACTAATATGGGGCCAAAACCGCCGAAACTGAAGTCCGTTTTCGTTTAAGTGCCCTGAGGGCATTTGTGCCGAAAACAGGTAGCCTAAAATGGCACTATTTTTTTAAAAATATTTTTTTTATAGTGGAACATGTTCTCCCATCTTAACTCTATCCATTAAATCCAAATTTATAATTTTTGGACCATTTTTGACGGAATGCCGTCAAAATTAAAAGTGCCAAAATCAGTTTTTTGCAATTATCTCAAAATTTTTCATCCGACTTTGAAAAAAAGTGAGTTTTAACACATTAGTTAATTCTTTTTTTCATACATTGCAACAACCTAGAGCAGCATATTTTAACCCTATGTAAACGATGGCAAAGTTGAAGTCTTTAAAACCTAAACGATGTAAATGCAATGTTTTTGCTGTTGTTCAAAGAATGGTTTGTTTTTGTACAAATTTTTTTATCCAATAAATCAGTTTTTTTAAGGAGCTTTTGTATTCTTTAATTTGGTTAATTCCTTGTTGTGTTCTCTTCCTTCATTTTTTCATTTTATCTCAATTTTTTAAACATGCAGGACCTGGATCTGGAAAAAAAATTATCTTGACTATAATGGGTAACAATTACCTTTATGATCCCTGTGAAATTCCCGGTACTATTTCTTTCGATGAATTGCAAAAGATTAATGACACCCAAAAGGAATTGATTGAAGTAAGTTGGAAAAAATCATTTCATTCAATTTGGGGTTGTTCAGATCTGACATCGTTTTTTATTTCAATATTTTCAAATTCCCTTCCCCTTCTTCATATTTGTCCTCCGGAAACATGTACTCCCTCCTACCCCCTCCACCAGAATCTTAGATAATCTTTTGATGCCGCAAGCAAAAACAGATCAAACCTATGTCTATTCCGTAACAAAAATATCCACCCAAAAAAAAACTCTTTCTACGGCCTTGGATATTGTATCTACCGTATCCAAGGCCGTAGAAAAAATTATTTAGATAAATGCTTCACTATCGAAATTTGAAAATTATTACCCCAAATATGGAGCTGTTAAAATCCAACCAATGTTTGACGCAGTTTTATCGAATATTTCTTCAATTCAAAGTTTAATAAAATCACAAAAACAAAAACGTGAAATTTGTTATGACCAAAATCTTAAAAACTTTCCTAAAATCGCAGCTATTAGAGCAGCACAGTTAATTGGATTGCCATTAATTTGTTTATTTGTATCATGGTATTTTACAATGTTTATTATATTAACAAATACATTTAAATCAAAATTTGTTGAAGATTCTTATCAAAAGTTTAAAACTTTTATTCAAAAAACTTTTCTCATGAGTTTACTATTGTCGTTTTGCATTTTTGTTATTTTTTGCTTTGTTGCTTTTCTAACATTGTTGACAGATTTTAATTTTTATGTTAAATAAATAAATTATACACAATTGTTTTCAATAATTTAACGGTAATAACTTATGAAGTCACGTTTTAATTATAGATATGTCTAAAGCGCGTTACACCACTACACAACAGCGGTGAGGCAAACAACTGCATTTTTTTTGCCTGGGTCTCTTTTTTCAAAAAGAAGAAAAAAAGAATGCTGCCGATGTTTCTACCGTAATCAGAAAAACATTGCACATTCTTTTCCATTTGATGTCGGCAACAAAAGAGGATGCAAAAAGAATTAATTTGGACATCGGCTAATAAAGAAGATAATGTTTTTATGTTTTTGGTTGTTGTTTCTTATCATTTAATTCAGTATGATTTAGTTCAACAAATGAATGATTGGTTAACATCAAATTGCTCGCTTTGATAATTCTTTAGAAATTTTTTTCAACACAAACAAAAACCATTGCAAATCGGTTAATTCTTCAAAAAAATATCTAAAAAAAATAGCTTCTTAAAGATAGAAAAAAGTACGCAGAATTTAATGAAAGAATTTATATGCTCCAAAAATAAAGCTCAACTTGCATAGAAAAAAAGCAACACATTTTGAACTCATTCAATAACAATGAAAGAGAATCAAAGCAAAAAAGATTAACTATCATCTTCAACGTTCAACACATAAAACACAAGAAACATACAATTTTCAATAAAACGGTTTTTAGATTTACAGTAACAATCATTAAAACTGTGAAAAAAAACAGACAAAAATTAAAGTTTCATCGATGAAAAGAATCTGTTCACGGACAAACGTTGAAAAAATGATGACCGAAAGAGGAAATGCGAAACGAGAGTTAATTGTTTTAAGGCAGGTCATGAAATGTGTGTACCTGTTGAAAAATTTTAAAAATTTAAAGAAATTTTCTTGGAAATTCGTTCATCACAAATCTTTTATTTTTTATATATATTTTTGGTTTAATCCACGGCATCCTCTTTTATCTTTTTCCTGATAACAAGTTAATGCTTCTTTTTCCTGTTTCTTTTAAGATATATTAATATTTTTAATTATTTTTTTGTTGTAATGCCGTGATTCTGTATTCTTGATTGTATCTGTGTTCAAAATAATTACGAGCGGTATTTTATGATGACGAAAATTTTAAATTTCTTGATATAGTTTAACATTGTGTTTAATTTTATTTATATATTTTTGCTGATATTTATTTTTTTTTAAACTCATGAAATACGTTTTTAGGTCATTTGCTGTTATTTGTTGATCGTGTGCTTGATAAAGATGATATTACAATATGGACATATATATATATGGGGTACTTTTCAATGGATTTTACAGTACTTTTTTCTGCATGCTATTTCTGACAAAATCCATCTGTTCACTTTAATTTCTAATACGCAAATTTTTTGGCCTTCAAAATTTGCATATTTCACGGGATAAAATCCGACGCATTGAATGCATTCCTGCTAATCTTAAAATATTCTGTTTAATTCTATTCGCTTCTTCAATTTTTTTCATTGTCTCGCATCTTAATTTTATCACAATTTTTAATTTTTCCCGAAGAAAAGTCTACAGTACCCCATTCACTGCCATAGTATAATATCATCTAAAACAAGCACGTGATTTACATATATCAGCAAGTGCCCTAAAAACATCTTTCATGAGTTTTTATCTCGATAAATTCTGGAATCTTTGGTCAAAAGATTATCTGAATCTCCTTCGTGAAAGAACCAACAATGAACACAAAAATGCTCGTGGTGCTCTCGAACGTCATCCAAATCCTGGTGAATATGTCCTGGTATCTGAAGCTGATCAACCTCGTGGATCCTGGAAGATTGCAAAGATCGTCGATTGTATTGAAAGTTCTGATGGAGAAATTCGATCTACAGAAATTGAATATCTGAATGGATTCAAAACAAGAAGATCAATCAATCATCTTTATCCCTTGGAAGAAAGTGCAGAAATTATTACCGTATCTCATTCTGATTATTCTGTCTTTCCTTTTGTTACCAATCATAGCGAAGTTAATCGTATGTAATCGAATCGCATTTCTCAAAGCTGTATGAATATGTACGGTATCCTTTTTATATTTTTTATTATTCTCTTGTTGATTATACAATCATTTATTTCTTAACTTCCAAGCGTCGAGTGGCTTTAAAGTGCCGGAAAGTGCATTACAATATGGGGATTTAAGCCTCTGAGTTTATGTATCTTACGACATCCACTTCATTCTAAGATGACCAGTGAAGCTCTAAGTTGTATATGTTTTGTAGTATTTAACATTAGTTTAATATTCTATTCTTTACCTATTTACCAATCATATTCATTGCGGCTGGCGGGAGTGTCGCGGAGATTCCGCGATTTTTCTTCATTCTTATATTATTTTTATTGTTCCTCTTCCCTTTCTACAGTAATCTTTCTGTTCTTTATTGTAGTTTATATGTCTGGCATTATGTGCATTTACATATTTTCTCTTCATTCCTTTTCTATCTTAACTTTTTTATGTCTTCTCTTCTCTTCGTCTTATCTTTTTATTATTATTCATCTTCAACCTTCTTTCTATCTCAACTTTAGTTGTAATTTATTGTGTTGAATAAAAACATCGTTATTATTCTTTGTTGTGAGATTACAACCGATTGCATCACAGAATCTCCAATATAAATTAAACTTAATGTTAAACTTTTAACAATAAATTTATCATTCTTTTCATGTTAAATTACTGTAACGTAAGCCCAAAAAAGTTTTTTAGCCATGTTTGAAAATGAAGATGTGGGCTTTTTTTTACTTCTGAATATGGTAAGTTGTTACTCAAATCTTGATTTTATTATTTAATAATTTTCAATTTGTATTCAATGAATAAGCTAAAATGGTTTTTAGGGTGGTTTTATTTTTTACATCCTCCACTGGCATCGCCCATCAAAATCAGTTATACTGTATTTGCTGGCCGTTGCTGATTTTCTACAAGCAAATGTAGCTGCATTTGCAAAGATAAAAACCGACAGCGGGTGGCAACTGACCCTTTTTATTGTGTAAGTAAAAATAATAACTAACACTGGCCTATTTATCTATTTTAGTTTGATTGCGTTAATAGCAGCATCTGTAATAGGTATCTTGATAATAGCTATCCCTAATTTTGACCTTCTCAATATATTACTTTTGCCATACACATTATTCGTCGTATGTTATGTTGTGTTTCGGGTTGGGTTTGAACCAAATGATGGTCCTGCAAAAATTCTAATGGGCATGATTTGTTTTTTCATCATTGGCTTACTAACCATTTATGACACCAAAAGTAAGACAATTAATATTTTATTGTTTTTTTTAAATTGTTTGTTATTTGTTTTTCCTTGCAGTATTACAGTAATTTCCTTTAAAACGAAATAAAAAATTTACTATTTTTTCCTAATCAAAAGTTTTAATTTTTACAGAAGACAAGAATTATTTTAAAGGCGGCATGCCTTTGATGTTCTGTTTTTGTCGATAAAATACAGTAATTTAACATGAAAAAAATGATAAATTTATTCACAATGGTGAGAAATCACAGACCCCAATTGCCTTTTATTACAAAATTATTCGTACTCAAAACAAAATAAAATAAAAATCAATAAAAGATCGTTGAAAATGCAAAAAATTGAATGAAGAAATGAAATGCATCTATGTATTGTACTAAAAGTACTGTAATATTACACACATAAAAATAAAATATCTGCATAATCTTTCAAATACTTTCAAGTTTCTTGTTCCAAAATTCTGAGTCCTCTGATTCTGGAACCAGATTACGGTAATATTGTTTTGTGTTATTATTATCTGTCAGATTCAGTTTTTTACGTGGAGTTCCATGCCATCGACCAAAAATTTTTTATCTCGTGATCCCATCAAGATAGGTCCATTGAAAAATTTGCATAAAAAATTCTTTTTTGAGTATGTTTGTCTCCTGGAGGCATTTTTAGGCAGCGATGAAAATCTTTGGTCTTCTATCGAAAAATAGACACAATTTTGAATGAAGAAAGAAAGCATAAAAAGAAGAAGAAAGCTCTTTTTTAAGAAAAAAAAAACAGACTTTGAATATTATCTTCCGTGCACGAAAATTCAATTTTTTTAAACTGTTATATCGTGACGCTTTTTTAAGACAAAAGCAATCATCACTTTGTTGTCTTCAGAAAAATAAAAGAAAGAAAAACGGTTAAAGGATTTGGCATTGATCACTGCCCTAGACATCAGTGTTGATCCGAATCTGATTTAGAAAAAAATCTGAAACTACAGTATGAATGATTCTGTAATTTTTGCATAAATTTTAATGATTAAAAACAATTGAGTTGTTTAAAAAGTGTGATGTTTTGAGGCTGCTTATCTTTAAAACTTGTAGGTGCACCTTATATGTTGCTAAAACTTTTCAAAATATGAGTTTTTATATTTAAAATAAAGTAATAATGTTTTTTATACTCTCAGGTCGTTTTTGAGTTGAAACAATAACAGATTTTTTTTATTTCAGCGTATTTGTAAATACATTTTGAAGAAAATTTTCTTAAAATTTTTATATGTGTTTCACAGTTGTTGTATTATGCACTCTGCTGCTATCGCATGAATGAAAAATCAATTAAAAAAACTTTAGGCACATTTGTGATTACAGTAATATGCATATTTATTCTTTGCTTGAATTTAAAAATAAACACAGTAATTGCAAAAGAGTGATGTAAAATTCTTCTTTTATAATATAAATAGATGATATTTGACAAGCTTAAAACAAAGCCGTCTAAAGTTTTTTTTCAAATGTGTAATTCGACAAAAAGCTTTGTTCTGCTGACATTTCGAGAATCCGTATAAATATTAATTTCATCTACTCATGAATTTTCCTTTTTCATTTTGTATTTTTTAAGCATCTTTGGTTTGTTTTGTATTTTATTATCTTTTTGCCCGTGAACATGCTTAAAAATACAACAAATCCGTTGTAAAAAATTTAAGGATAATTTTTTGGAGTAAAAAAGGGTTATTTTTGCTTTTTGTTCAGTGATGCTTAGTTCGGTTGACCGAAATCGCAAAATTGTTCTGCTTGGCATATCAGAAATTTAAAAATAAGGGTTTCCCAACACTTTCAAATATTTTATTATTATCTTGTTTCATTAAAATAATCGCCTTCAAATTATGATCTCTTAAAGCAACTATCAAAAAAATATTTTGAAATTTGATAGTTATTTTTGTTAGTGAAGCAATTTTTTTAAATCCATGCCGTAATAAAATAAACTATAAGATATGAGCTGCTATGAGACATGTTTGATTCATTTTTGAAAAACTTTTGATTCACAAAAAAATAACTGCGTACTTTTGTTCCGAGTCATATTTTTTAAACACGAACGGAACTTCAAGTCTTTCTTTCTCATACACTTACTCATAATTACACTCTCTTAATCTTATTTGGATGTAATCTTTTTCATTTACTAAAAGCAGTTATATTTAGTCAAATTGCTGTGTAAAAAAAGTCAAATACGTAGAAAAAAATTATTCTGTAAAAAAATGAGGCTTCTTTTTTCTTTTTATTTAAAATTTTAAAGGTGGCAAATAAATAATAAATAAATTGGTGGCTTCATTTTTTCAAAATAAAAATGCTTTAAAAAATAGAATTTCATTTGCTTTTTTTTTATTCCAAAAAGATTTATTATGCCAATTACAAAATTTATTTTGCTTTGGCATTTTTAAAATTTCATAGTATACTATATTTTTCTATATTTCACTTCCGGTATATTTTTCATTTTTAAATGGTCATTTATGATGTTGTTATTTTTTGACAAAAAAAAGTATATAGAGAAGAAAATGAAAATAATCGCATCATTTTTTTAGTATTTGGCAGCTTTCATTTTGGTCTTGCTACTTACTTACGAGGCCTTTATTTAGAATTTTAAATGCCCAAGAGGGAAGTGAGGGAGGAAAAAAGAGAGGGAGGAAAGTCAAAAAAAATAAACTTGCAAGCGTTTCTTTTTTTATTTTGTTCATAATGCTCTTTTCTTTATCAAAACGATTCTAATTTCGTTAGCGTTTCCGCTCCCTATTTTTTTTGTTAAAGTTGACTTTAGTTTTTTGCTGCTGTGAGAGGGTGGAAGTTAATACCATTCGCTTGAGCGGTCAACCATTTGCAGTTTAAACAAGTTAATTCTTTATTTTACTATTTTTTATCCATTTTTAAAGGGCACAAAAGAGTTTAAATTTCCAACAACTTTTTTGTTCATATTTTTTTTGAAAATGAATAAAAACCTACATTAAAAACAATGCTTTTGGAAGTTTATCTTCTCTCTTTTTTCAGTTTTCTTATGCATAAGTATCAGGGTGTTCCATAAGTTTTGTCCTCTTTTTATATGGAAGAACACTTTGCCAAGTGTAAAAGGTGGACAAAACTTATGGAACACCCTGATAGTTTACGATAAAATAAAATGCAGTATGTGAAAAAGAATTGGAATGATTTTTGTTTTACTTACGTATGTAAAAATAAACAAGATAATAATACGGTATTCCTTTCTTTAAGAATTGTAAAAATGTACTGTATTTTGTAGTCTCAAAAGTAAATAAGTATTCAGATCTTAAGTCAGGTTTTTTTCATCTTCTCTCACACTTTTGCGTTAATTTAGCATTTTTGTATCCAAAAAGGTAATAATTTTGTACCTTTATTCCCAAAAAATGACGCAAAACAACGTTGTTTTTCTGTAAAAATAAAAATGTGACTAAATGAATACCTTTCCTTTTTAGAGTATTTTTTGCATTTCTTCTTGAACAAAGGAAAAGCGTATTTTTTTCCGTTGCAGTAAGCTACTGTCAATTTTTGCTATAAAAATGCTTTACTTTTTAGCATTTCCATTTCTTGAAAAAGGTTATTTTTAAACAAATAACAAATTTGTTGACGCAAAAAAAGAAGATAGCAATAAATGAATAAAGATTTCATTTATGGCTTCTTTTCTAAAAGCTTTTTTTGCTGCAATAATTGAGACTTTTATTTTGGATGCTTCATTAAAGCTTTAACCTTTTTGTTATATCTGTAAAGAAAATAAAAGTAAAAGTTCATAAAAAAAAGTTATTGAAATGGTAAATGCGAAAAATTTTACTATTAATTGCGTAAGCAGAAAAACAAATTTTTTTGGAGCTAAAAGAAAAATAACAAAAATTTTCCCATGCGGTTTCGAACTTTTGATTGTTTATCACAGGGAATAACCTTTTAGTCATCTCTCTTTTTTTTTGTACAGTAAAAATTTTGACGTTAGCATTCAAAGAATTATGAGCATCACAATTGCAAAAAACTGAAGGATTGGCAGAATTGTATTTTTCTCCGTAGTTTTTTTCATCTTTTTTAATTCTTTTGTTAAAATAAAAGTGACGTTAGAACAATTCCATCCCCCAACTAGGCTAATTAAATTCTATCAACAAAGATAATAAAAGAAAGAGGAACTTTCGAACCGTTTTCCTCCTTTTTTTGTTTTTTCCTCTTTTTTCGATTACAAAATGAAGATTGTTAGTGAGTTTTAGGTTGTTAATGAATACGAAAAAAAGTAAATGGGTTCTTTGGATGGTAAACATCATGTCTCTTGCAGAGTTCATTTTAGGATAACCACCTTTTTTGTTTTGTTCTAAAACATTCAAAACCTCTCCTGATTATGTTTCTCTTCCGCCTGTCAAAATAAACAAAAATATAGAAAAAAGATGGATTAAATTTAGTGGGGTTTTTTTCATCTCAATTTCATTTAAATAACAGGCGTGAGAGAGAGTGAAAGTGAGAAGGCTTTTGATAATCCACCCTCGCTTTTTTTATGATATCCCATATTTTCTTCCGGAGGGTCGCTTTTGTTTGTTTTTTCCTTTTCACGCATATTATCTTAAGATTATGACTTTGCCCACTCTCATTATTTAAGACTCATAAAAATTTTTTATATGTCTATTAAGTCCAAAACCACTTGCTTTATTCTTTCTCTCCTTCTTCTTTTCTTTGCCAATGACGTTTTGAAGGCGTGGAAAAAAAGCAGGAGAAGAAGAAAAAGAAAAAAGATATCTGCAAAAAAATGAGAGTGTTTGGGTTATAGGTTTTGTTTCATTCTGGGTTTGCCCTTTTGGGGATTACTGTCGTCGTCGCCTTTCCTTTGCCACTTTTCTATCTCCCCCCTCCTCTTTTTTTTCTTCCTGTCATAAACATTAATGATAGGCAGCAGCTTGCCTCACAAAATTTACTGTTCCAAATTTTTATAGAAGATATAATGGAAAGTAGTGATGTCAAGTTTTTGTTTAAAATTTTTATAAATAAACAACTATTTTTGATTTTAAAAAAAAACTGAATTATGCGTGTTAATTTCATTTTTTTTAAACAAAAATAAAGGAATGTAGGTAGCAAAAAATGAATATTTAACTTTACAAAAAACAATTAAATTATTTTTGCTTGTTTGTTTTTAATATTTTCATTGCATTTTTTTGTTGAAATTTTAATGCTTCAAAATGTCTATTTTTAAAAACAAGATAGTTATTAAAAGTAATAATCATAGCAAAAAATTTTAAAATTCCTTCTTTCTCCCTTTTTTCCACTACAATCTTTTTTAGAATTTTTAAATAATAAAAATAATAATGTAACATCATTGGGGATGAAATTGAAATTTCATGTCAAATCATATGTTTTTCTTCACCATTTTATGTTTACGACACAAAAAGTTTTAAAAAAAGATTTTTTCCATTTTGGTAAATTTTTGAAAGAATTTTTAATCTTTCCTTTTTTGTTTTAAGACTTCTCACTTAAGGGATTTTCTTCCATTTATAGCAGATATTTGCATGTAAAGAAAAGCATGAAAAATTTAGAATGGTTTCTTATTTTCGACATACTTACTTATATTGCTGCTTTTGCAATTCACTTTACCTTCTTTTAGAAAATTCCTTGTTTGCGTTTTTCTTCTTTTTTATCAATCTCTTTTTCTTTGTTGTGCTTTGCTTTTTTTTCAAATTCGGTAATAATGCATTCTTTTTCTTTTACCACCAAAAAAAGGCATTCCGTAAATTCCAAAAACAAAAAAACGTATTGTTCCATTAACGTAAATGACACGCCAATATTATGTTCCTTATCAATCTTTATTTTCTTTCCTCCTTATTTCTTTTTCATTTTAGTCAATTGCATTTTGATTCCTCCTAAAAAAATTTCTACAGGGAGAAGAAAAATGACTTTTTAATTATTTTAGCTTTTGGCCGGATTGTTACTTAAAATTTTTTGCTTTTTTCTCCGTGTTTTGTACTGTAATTACAAATACAAAAAAAAGTTAAGACAGAGAAATCATAGATTCTTTTTTAGCTTTTAAATATGTCAAAGCTCAATGAACCCAGAAATTCGATATTTGATGCAGCTGAAACTGCAGGATTAATGACCTTAAATCCATCTGATCTTGTCTTTGAAGCAAATCAGCGTGGTATTGCATATTATGATTTTGTGCTATCTTCCGCAAAACTTCCTGATGGAAGTTTTCAATTATTCTTGGCCAAATTTGATTCCAAAACAAATCTTGAATGGTTGGAAACTGTAACAGCTGTTGAAAGTATTATTAAAAAGAATAATTTACCAAATAATGATTTGGCAATGATGACCCTTGGAATTTTGACATGGCGGCAACGACTTGCACGTTCAAAAATTTTATGCCTTGTGAATGAACTTGGAACGGAATCAAGTGTTGAACTTGAGGCATTAAAACGTGCCGCAAATAAATTTAAATGTATGCATCATGTTCTAACAATTGGAATGAAAAGAAATTCTGTAATTAATCATTCAACAACAATCCGTCGTCATTCTTCTTCCAGTCAAGATGGCATGAGGCTAAGAATAATGATGTGCCAAACTCGTGCCGAGATTGAACTTCCCGCACAAGCTGTTCGAGAAACTCGTTATCTTCTTGTTCCTAATTCTAATCCTCTTTTATGTTTATGCTTTCCATTGACATAAGCAAGCAAGAAGCAAGAAGAGAGAAATCTTTCTTCTTCTTCTTTCGTTACCCTAAAAATAGACAGAATCTCATTCTTATTTTAACTGATAAGAAAAAAAGTTAAACCATTTTATACAACTCAGTTTTCTATAACTTTAAAAATGTACATACGTCTTCTTCTTTTTCTTTTTGATAATCCTCTTTTCTTACGTATATATATATATGTGTATTTATACAAATTATCACACAATCATATTGTTTTGCTTTCTTCTTGTTCTTCAAGACTTTTCATTTCAATTAACTCACAAAATCCCAAAAATAGCATAAAATTCATTGTGTCTCAGTTTTAATTCTCGAACAACGTCTTCATGTTCATTCTTGTCTTCTTCTTTCTTCTTCTTCTTTTCCTCTTTCATCTTTTATTTTTTCGGTTGTTTGCATGATGCGTTGGCGGAAAACAGCTTGAGGCTGTTTGCCAAAGATTTTAAGTTTAATTTAACTTTCTTCCATATTTTTACGGGTTTTTTATGACCTTCCGGTTACGTCAAAAAAATAAATTACATGAAACAAATCCATTATTGGCTCGCAAAATACGAAACATATAATTACAATTACACTGAAATTTATTAAAAAAAGTCGTAATAATTTTTATGACGGTCTGAGATAAAACAAATTAATAATAATTATAATAAAAACAACACAATGTTATTAAATTTAATAATAATTTTAAATAGGATCAAAATTAACGAGGAAAATAATAACACTGAAATTATTAAAAAAACATGTGTGACACATGTAAAATTATTTTTTATTTTTAATTGAAAGTGTTTTTGTTTAAATTAAACATATGGACTATAAGGTAAAAAAAAATTAGATAGTAAAAAATAATAAGACTTTATAAAATCTTCTGAAATTATAAATGCAAGCTAAACTGATAAAATTATTTTTTGTAGGTCGAAACAATTAGATACCGTATCCATTATTAATATTTAAAACTGCCATAAATTGTTTATAAACATAAATCATTTACAGCACATTTAAATAAATTGCAGTTGCTGACAAAATACAGGGTGTAAATTTTAACATGCATGGGTTTTAATCGCGTGAAAAACATAAAAATTTTAGGTTCCAGAACCTCAAATTTTCACAGAAGGTTTATATGGGCCTAAAGTTTGTTTTCCCAAATTTTCAGCCAAATCGAAGACCTAAACTTTTTTCGAGGATCTAGATCCTAGGTCTTGACAAAAAATAAAAATTTAAAGCTTTTTGGATTCCTTACTTTATGGGCTATCAATTTGCTTTAAAGGGTTTTTCTTAATTTCTAAATTTTTAATTTAATAAATTTTTTTAAAAATTAAAATTTTCAAAAATTTTATAAGTCCGTGAATGCATTAACAAAATCTCGGACTTAGAAAATTTTTAAAAATTTTAATTTTTAAAAAAATTTATTAAATTAAAAATTTAGAAATTAAGAAAAAACCTTTAAAGCAAATTGATAGCCCATAAAGTAAGGAATCCAAAAAGCTATAAATTTTTAATTTTTGTCAAGACCTAGGATCTAGATCCTCGAAAAAAGTTTAGGTCTTCGATTTGGCTGAAAATTTGGGAAAACAAACTTTAGGCCCATATAAACCTTCTGTGAAAATTTGAGGTTCTGGAACCTAAAATTTTTATGTTTTTCACGCGATTAAAACCCATGCATGTTAAAATTTACACCCTGTATTACTTTTTGTTTTTGTCTATCAATTTATTCTTTGAAATAAACACTGAAAATGAAAATAATGACTTAGGTTTTCAATCTTATAAATGAAATATTTTTAATGAAAATAGTTATTGCAAAATAAATTGTTACACGTTATCAAATAATTTTTGTAAAATTATTCAATTATTATAAACACCATTTGCATTCTTTGGTGCTTCAATTAATTTTTTAATGAATCTTTTTTTTTGAAGTTTAAAAAAATTGCTTTTAAAGTTGATTGGACTTCATAAATTTTAGAAAACAAAAACATTTCAATAAACTTAAACAGAATGAAGAAAACTATGATATAACTAATATTTTTAATAAAAATTTTTAGACAACACATCCTTTTGGAATAAATATCTGTTTCACATCCGATTTACAGTAAGGCGTTGTCCAGAAATTACATACTGAATGTAAGTAGCATAAATTACCGTGTCGCCTTTGATGTGATAGGGTAACACCCCAATGATAACTTTGATTTCTATAATAAGTTTGGTATTATCGGAAAAGAATTTCTTTAATCCATAAACAATTATGAATTTTAATTTTCAGTTTATGCAAAATTTGTCTTTAAGATATTCCAAATTCTAAAATGAGCAAATAGAAAATTATTGATGTTTTTGTTTTTTTTATTGAATTGTTTATCCGTGTTTATCAAAATTTAAAAAAAGAAGAATAAATCCAATTTAAATGTGTGCACAAGAAGTATTAATTGAAGGTTGATCTCTATTTCAAAATTTTTGCGTATACTTGTTTTTCTCCTCTTGGGTATTTTTTCTCAGCACGCAAATTTCACTTTTTTTTTCAGCTTGAGTGATGTTGCAATATCGTCGTTAAGTCTCAACATCGACATAGTAATATTTACCGATGAAATCTCTAAAGTTATGTCGGCCATTGATTATAAAGAGTTATAGAAGTGGTATTCTTCAGTATGTTTAAAATTTTATTTCTACCCTTTTTCAGTATAACGTTATTCTAGGCAACGATCTTTGGCACCATTGATTTTCAGTCGGGATGTATCAAATGATGATGGGAAAAGAGTTCAAGAGATGCTTCGAATTCTTAAAGAAGATTTAAAGCAACAAAAAAAGGATGATGAAGAACAATTAGCATTGGTAAGTTATTAATTATTTATTTTACGTGACTACAATTTATGTATATCTTTTTAGGTCCCTGCTGAACCGAAAATAAAGCCTCCAATACGAACACGGGTATTAAATGAGCTAAAACATTATTATCATGGGTTTCGTCTATTAGCATTAGAAATTAAAGTTAGTGCAAGATATGCTTGGATGATTTTTCAAGGTAAAACTCTTACTCGACTTGAACGACAACAACTTGTTCGAACACTAGCTGATGTATTTCGTCTTGTTCCATTTTCGGTATTTATTATTGTACCATTTATGGAGTTTGCGTTACCGATATTCATTAAATTATTTCCTAATATGCTTCCAAGTACATTTCAAGAAAAATCCAAAGAAGTGAGTAAAATTTAATCAAATATTGCATCAACTTTTATCTTTTTAGCAAGAAAAGTTCCGTAAACAGCTTAAAATGCGAATGGAAACTGCAAAATTTCTTCAAGATACTTTGGAAGAATTAGCTGAGAAGCGGCCCAATTCTGATGGTGCAGAAAAACAAGATGCTTATGAATTCTCCAAGTTTATGAAAAAAGTAACGTTGTTTTACTAACTCCTTTTCTCATCATTTTATATTTTAAGGTTAGAAGTGAAGGAAGTTATGTCAGCAATCAAGAACTTTTGAAATTTACAAAACTTTTTGAAGATGAATTGACTTTGGATAATTTGCCTTTTCCTCAGCTTCGTGCCTTATGCCGAATTCTTGGCGTTTCAACCATTGGCCCACCTGAACTTCTTCGTTTTCAATTGCTTATGAAATTGCGTGATTTAAAGAATGATGATAGAATGATTGCTGCAGAAGGAGGTGTTGAAGTTTTGAGTATTGCCGATTGCCAGCAAGCATGTCGTGCTCGAGGAATGCGTTTTCTTGGTGTCAGTGAAGAAAGACTTCGTAATCAGGTTATTATTTACTTTTTTTTCTATGTCTTTTAATTAACCTTTTAATTTAGCTAAAATCATGGCTTGAAATGTCCTTGAATGATAATATTCCTCCATCTCTACTATTGCTTTCACGTGCCTTTTATCTTCCTGAAGAATTAACATTCAATGAACGCCTTAAAACCATTCTTGCTCTTATGCCAACGAATATTAGTGAACAAACTCGTCAAAAGTTAACAGAACTTCAAGGTGGAAAAGTCAGCTACAAAGAACGTATGGATTTAATTTTGAATATCGAAGAAAGCTTACAAGCAGAACGGGTTGCTGAAGAAAATACACGAAAGAAAAAAGAACAAGCAGCCAAAGAAAAGGCTGCAGAAGGTGAAGGTGATAAAGGTACTTTTAATAAAAATCGACACGGGCATAAAGTTTTCAAGAAACGTTGATTGTGGATGTAATTGTTAATTTTGGAATTAAATAACTTATAGGATGATTTTATTTTAATTGTTTTTTTTGATTTTTTAAACGTTAGTAGTTGAAGGTGTAGGTTTCCAAAGATATTTTTGTTTTTTATAAGTTAAAGAAAATAGGGTGGGATATTTCGTGCAGACTTTTTGAGGAATTAGTCATTAGAGAAATACTATCACTTTGTCGTCCAATGTTTTCAAAGTTTATGCATGCACGTGTCTTTTAACTACCGTATAATACAAATGCTTCAATTTTTAGATAAGACAGCTGAAAATGCCGAAGAAAATGAAAAGCTTCAACAAAAAGTAATTTTCTTGATAAAATAATTTCCATCTTTTAACCTACGTATTTAAGCGAGAGATGTCAGAAAAGATTATTGAAGTGATTGAAGAAGCTAAAGAAGAGTTGAATATTGAACTCAAGGATAAAGCAATGGAAGAAGCTAGCACATCTTCAAAAGAAAAGCCAACAACCGCCGAAGCTGTCTTGAAGCGTGCTTTGAAGCGCACTGAAGTTTCTGCCAAAACTGCTCATGAAAAGCTTCAAGAAGAAATTGAGAAAGTTACAATGATGTCTGCTGAAGAACGAGAAGCACTTCAAAATTTAAAAAATAAAATTAGAGATCTTGCAGAAGAGCAAAAGATGCAAGCAACTGCAGACGGGGATGACGTGCCATCAAATGAGGTACAAAAGTAAGTTATTGTAAAAATAATTGAAACAAATAGTAATATTTTATTTGTTTAGGAAACTCTAAATAGATGCAAATGTTTTTTCGTAAATAAATTTAGTTGATTTTTATTCACATTGGTGTGTACATTATGCGGTAGATTCAGGAATAAAGTGATTCGATTAAGTAATAAATGCTTGATATGGGTATTTTTTCTTTTAGTATGCCTCAAATTAATATCATTAGATAAATCATTTTTTTGAATACTGTGATTTGCATTTATCATTTTAGAACAAATATATTTTCAATCCTTTAAATATTTTATTTTGTGATATGATTTTTTGACAAAACAAAGGTTAATGAATACAAAATAGTAATAATTTAAAATTAAAAAGTTTTGCGTAATTTTTCTTGAAAATTTTCATATTCTGAAGCAGCATCGTTTTGAAGTGGATTCAAAACGGTTGCATCTTTTAAAAGAAAAGCGAATCCAACTTTCGAGAAGAATAACTTTGATTCAGGATCTTGCGCAAACATGCAGCTTTTTGGAAGCTTCTTTTCTCGACAAACAGCAATTCCATGAGTGCTATCAACGAAGGATTCTTCGAATGTCCATTGATTTTGAAGTTTTCCATCAGCAAGTACGGTAGTGGAAGTTAAAAAGCAACCAGGCTTATAACGATCAGAAGTATCAATTCGAAAATCATATCGACTTAAATCATTGACAATTCCTTCACCCGTTGCTTTCAAAACGGCTTCTTTCAAGCACCAATACCGATAAAACATTGTCATTTTCATTGCTTCAGTAGCTTGTCCACGCATTTGTTTGAGTTCTTCAGCGGAGGCAGATCTTGCCATTGAATTGATGTATTCATCTGCACTTTTATTATTTCGATTTATATCAAGACGCATAACATCTACTCCAACTTTTTCCGAACAACTTGATGCAAACACAGTATAATCACCCTAAAAAGTACTGTAGATTTGTGCCAAAACTATAAAATAAAACATACTTGATGAGAAACATTGAGACCAAAAGTTTGAACTTCTGGTTTTATTAAATACGGTTTGCCTTTTTTTGTACGAGCAAATTCAATTTCATGCCAATTCACATCCGTAAACTAAAAGAAGTAAATAGATTACTGTAATGTCAGTAAAATATTACTCTTTTTGACATTTGACGAAGGAACAGACGTCCTGCAAGACAAGCAAGTGAATCATCTTTGTATCGGAATGCCATAATTTTATCGTAATCTTCTTGAGTAACACATTGAATCGCTTTTCGAAAGTATGCTTCGAGCTAAAACATTCCATGTAATAAAATATAAAACTGAATTGTCTTACATGGTCATCTTCAAAAGCTTTTTGCAAGCTAAATGCAAAACGGTTGCATTTGCATTTAGGATTAATATTTTCATGTCTAAAAATTATTATACATTAAAATTAAATATGGTTTTTAATACAACTTACGTGGAAGTCATTATTGTTTTTTTTTGAATAAAATTTGAAGTTAAAACAAAACTGGTGTCAACGTTAAGAATTCTCGAAAGAATGAATGCACCTCTTCTATATTTTTGAAATTGTTGTCGATTAATTGAGAGATGGCGTAGACCGATTAGAATTTCTTCCTTTACAATGCCGGTTGTCGAAATCTTAAATATGTCTCGCTCAACACAAAAAAAGGGAACAGAAAGGCTTTTTTTGTATTGAGCGACGCACAAATGTCACGGTCAGACTTTCATTGCAAAGATATCAAATCTAAAACAGCCTTATTTTAGCAAAAAAATTAGCTCCTATTTTCTAAAAAATCCCAATAAAAACATGAAAGTTTCAGATATTCAAGAGGCGTTGAAAAGCTGTAATTTCTAGCAATTTTTCAAAAAAAATTCACATAGTTTTATAGAACACCATGTTGTATACAATCAAGAAATTAAAATGGTTTAAAAACCAAGGAATCAAAAAAATAGATATAATCAAAGGAATCTTTATATAACATCATATATGCAAGCAGATCACTAGTAAATAACCTCTACCCGAATACAATCAAAAAATTAGAGGTTAAAAATTAATATACATAAGATATATCTCTAACAATAAACCTATATTAAACGAGATACATGACAAATTTATGGAATACAACCCTTTTCACGAAGTTTTTGAACGAGAGTAGCAACATCTGGAACAATTTCACCTGCTTTACGTGGAGGAGGTTCATTAACCTAAAAAAATGGCAAGTTTAAATAATGATATACGGTGATATTAAAAACAAACCTCAAGAACTTCAGTTTGGGGAGTAAAATCAATTCCGAGATCTTTGGGAGTTTTCTTTTCAAGTGGCTTCTTCTTTGCTTTCATAATATTTGGAAGTGTAGCATATCGAGGCTCATTCAAACGTAGATCAGCACTTACAACAGCAGGTAATTTAACTTTAACAGTATCAAGGCCGCCATCAATTTCACGAGTGACTTTCAAATACCCATTTTCTGGTTCCACTTTACTTGCAAACATTGCCTGGGGCCAATCAAGAAATCCTGCAACAAGTTGCCCAGTTTGATTTGCATCATCATCAATGGCCTGCTTTCCAACGAATACAGCATCAAACTTTTCATCTTTTGCAATCTTTGCAATTGTTCGTGCAACATGAAGGGGCTCAACTTGTTCGGCAGCTTTGGCATCAATTTCAATATGAATTGCTTTATCAGCACCCTTTGCGAGAGCAGTTCTTAAAACTTCCTAAAAATACAACAACAATCAACATCAATAAGAAGGAAAGAAATAAAACACGTACTTGAGATTTCGCAGGTCCAATCGAAATTGCAACAACTTCTTTTGCATGCTTGGCTTCTTTAAGTTTTACAGCTTCTTCAAGTGCAATCTCATCAAATGGATTCATTGAATGTTGGACATTCTCTGTTACAACACTCTTTTTATCTGGTCGAACTCGAACTTTTACTGCATAATCAACAACACGTTTAACACCAACAAGAATTCGCATTTTGGTTAACTGCTGAAAATAAATATAATATAAGAAAAAATCCCCAACGCTTAATCGAAAATGTGTCTGTTTGTCGAATGTTACATCAACGAAAAATGTATCGGTGTTTGGTATTAAAATAAAGATAATGGTGTGAGGATAACGAAATGGATAGGCACTAAGTCCGGAGATAGCCATTTGGAAGAGCTATGGAGCTTTGAAAGTGAGATCCAACGAAGAATGAAAGGAAATATGTAAATTCGTTGAAAACAAAAAAAAAAGAATGCGTGTGAGTGAAAATGATGATAAATGATAGGTGAGAGAATGCAATGAAAGAATGCGATTTCAATGTGAATAAAAACCATTATAACAAAAGTTAGTTGGAGGGTAATAGTCAAATGAAAAGTAGACTTAAACTGTTGGCTATTATTTGTATTTGATAAATAAATGTTGAACAGTGAATGTTAATAGAAATGATGAGATTATAATTAAATTAACGTTAGTATAAAACATTGCCGTGGGCAGGCCGTAGGCCTGCCCCACGCTTTCTGCAGGAAGAAAGAAGGAAATGGAAAATGACCGCATGAACGGGGACGATAACGAAGATGAAGCCCAGGTTGAGTTGCACACGGACATCGTGAAACAAGAATTTTGTCGGTAGTAAAATAGCAAAAATTTTGAGAACTGAGTTGAGTAATTATTAATAGAACTGGCGGGTATTATAATTATCAAACAAGTTTCAAAAATAAGAACGATGAAAATTAAGCAGTGACAGAAAACTATGAAAAACGTGTAACCAAGTGTCTGCGGCTAGATTAAAACGAGATGTCTCTGCAGGCAAAAACGTAGATCCTCTGGCGCAAAATTTTTGTAAGAATCTAAATTAATATAAAGTTGTGGAAGAAAGGTTAGAGCAAAAAATATGTTTGATAAAATAATGTAAATGTGATACTTTTACAGTATGTTGTGCTTTACAACTGTTTCAAAAAATAATTAGACAAAAATTGCAAACAGTGATTTTAGTTTTTGAAAAATAGCAGCGAGTTTAATCACAATTAGGCACATTAAATCGACTTGAAGCGCACAAGCGATCCCTAAAGAAGAAGATGGGCGTTGAAAGAGGCAGTATAAATGTGTTTGAATTGTATGGGGAACAGGAGTGAATGATGGGACAAATTGTTTCGCTGATGAACAACTTTTGTATGCCATGTGTAAGACAATGTCCAAAATAAAATGTTTTGACAATGACAAAAAACATGAAAATAAAAGTAACATAATCGTGATTTGTTAGAAGATAAGGTAAACTTATGTCGAAAATTAAGCAAAAACGAGGAATAAGCGGAATTAATATGTCAACTGGGATGAGAAGAGCGGACATCTTTGCAAGCGACTGATGGGCGTCTATCAGTGTACAAGGCTTAATATCTATGGGAACGTGTAATGTGATATAATGTCGCGGATAAACGTGATTTGTTAGTAGACCCGGCGAAGCCGGGTCTTTGCTTGTTAATAAAATGATTAAGTAATGGAAGAAAAATAAAAAATGTTAATTAACTGCCGAATTATCATAGAACTTATATCAAAACGTTGACAGAAAAAGTGCGATGCGTTCATTGTTACTTACACTGAACTTGGTTGTCCGCGCTGCCGTAGCTCAGTCACTGTTTTTCTTTTTGAGAGCTTTTTTTAAGAAATTTTTTTATAATATTAATAATAATAATAAGTTTATTCATCCCCTAACGCATGATGCATTAAATAATAAACAAACAAATGAAATAAATAAAAGAACAAGTCTAAGATATATAAAACAATTTAAATTAAATAAAAACAATGAACAACTTAAACTAAAACTAAAGAAGTTATTAAAAAAAAAACTTTTAGCCGATGCCTAGAAGGGCCGATCCAAAATAAAACATTTTCTTTGTTTTTTAGCATTTTTATTTTATTAAACGTTTTTGGTTTTTTCTGACATGCTTGTAAGAATATCATTTTTACTGCCTAAGCATAAGCGTTGTGATGTTTTTTAGAGTTATTCGGACATGCCGACTGATACATGTTTCTTGGACACAAATTTGCTATTACATTCGATTATCGTTTTGGATGTTGTTAGCTCCTGAAATCTTTAAACCATTTTCAGAATGAGCTTTCCCCTCTTTAATGTTGTAATAAAAAAAGATAATCTAAGATGAAGTGCAGGTTTTATTTTGTCTATTTTGAGTATCGTAATTTGAACTGTTGCTGAAGCCTAATGCATTTTATATTGCTCTTTTTGATTGATACAATTATTCAATTTTATAAGGTCACATTTCCATTTTATTTGTTATTTTTAAGGGTGGACAAGGGCCAATTTTCGACGTTTGGGGACCTTGCCAAGGGCCTGGTTTTTATTAAATTTTCAAGGGCATAGATCAGGGCCTAAAATTTGCCGAAAATCGTGAAAAATATCGAAAATCGGGCCCTGATCAAGGCCCTTGGACATAAAACGTGCGAAATTCCGGGCCCTTGACCCAAAAATGGATAGCCCTACTTGTTTACCATCAAATGGTAACAAAATATTTTGTAAATTAACGCGCCCGTGACCTCAAAATTCAAATTTACTAATATATACAGTATAAAAATGCCAAAAAGGGGTATTTTAACTATAAATAGCATTATTTAAGCATGAAATTACTTATTTTTGTCGTTATTAATTTTTAAAGATAAAAAAACGTGAATTTCTCAAATTACATGTGTTACAGTATCCTTAGGATACTGTAACACACGCTAAAAATTGAAGACAACATTGCTAATTGTTCCACTTATCGTTTTTTGGCTTAAAAATGAAAATTATATAAGGAAATAATTTGTTGTTTTGTCAATTTTCGGAAAAAATTACCATCAGTTGGATTTCGGACCGGGCGCAACCATCGGGCGCGCCCGGACGACAACACCTCTGCGCCCAGGCGCGCCACCCCATGACAATAAGCATGGCAACGGGCCGACTTTTTCGAAGCCCGGCCCGGCCCGGCCCGTGAAAAAAAAGCCCGGCCCGGCCCGCAGCGGGCCTGACGGGCCGGGCTTCCGGGCTTTTTCAGTTTAGGCCCGGCCCGTTGCCATGCTTACATGACAACCCTAGTTGTGCTGAAAGTATTACTTCCAAAATTTTCAATTATAAATAACAAAGGAAGAATTGTGAAAAAGACTCATGAAACCGAGATTTCTATTCTAGTTCAAAATTAAGAAACAAAAAAATTGTTTTCAGCTTTAATTTTCACCCAACCTTTGTTTTAAAATTTATTAACTTTTGTGAAGTTTTAAATTGCATCATTTCTGGCTTCATTGATTCTTGGAATTGTCGAGAAAAATCAAATGAATTCTTCAAAGTTTTACTTGCAATTGATTCCTATAATAATTATTGCTTGAATGAAAAAATCCGAATAAATTAAGTTAACTACTTGTGCAAATCGTTTTCCCAAAAAACCATCAACATTTTGACCTTCGATCTTATTTTCATATGCTGTAATATGAAGGGATAAAGTACTTTTATTCATTTCACTCTTGTTTTGCCATTTATATTCTTCTTTTTCTCGATTGATACATTCTTGCATGTATGATTTTGAGATGTCATTTTTCTTCCATAAATTTGAAACATTGTTTCCCATTGAAGAGTTGTAATCAACAAAACCTATCATTTATCAGTGAAAATTGCAGTCCTCAAAAACTAAAGAACAATAGGACACTTTCGTAGACAAAGTTTGATAATCTCTTTTTAGATAGTATCTCTGTTAAATTTTTGGGACATCGAATGAGAAAAATATTCCGAAAAATATTCAAAATTCTTTCAATTTTTATAATGAATATTCTGTTGACCCTTCTAAAACTACTGTTGTAAACCGATGCTTGATAAAAATCAGTGTTTCCTCGCCGCCACCGCCGGCAGCTTGGCGTCGCCGCCGGTGGCGGCGGCGTCGGCGGTGGCGGCGACGAATTCTTTAAAACGTTCGTAATTAGCATATTATTTGTTGTACAAATTTTAGAATTTTGTTTAAATTTTGCATGGAGTAGAGGAAAAATATTATTGTTTCGTTTTCATAATCTGTTTTTTTATCTAAAAAAAAGGCATATGCATATAAGTCTTGTCAATGTTCAAATGTTGAGAAAGGCTTCAACTAAAACAATTTGTCTTTTCAATTTAGCTGTCTTTTGTAAACGAAAAACACTTAAAGGAGATCTTTCATTTGATTCATTTTTTATTATTTCGCAAGAAAGTTCGCGAACCGCATATGATAATCAGGAACTTTCGCTTTTTTCTATTGTTTTTTGTCAACAAAAAAAGTTTTTTCTTTGAAATGATTATGAAATATTTAAAAAAAACTTTTTTTGTTGACAAAAAACAATAGAAAAAAGCAACAGTTCCTGATTATCAGTTATATGCGGTTCGCGAACTTTCTTGCGAAATAATAAAAAATGAATCAAATGAAAGATCTCCTTTAAATCTTTTTACTCGTTTAAAGTTTGAATATGCCTCCTAAATTGATAAAAAAACGAGCGGAACCACTTAATGCCCAGTGAATTAGCTTTTATTCCTTATTACTAAGCTACTCGGCAGCTCCGGCAGCGCCGCCGCCGGCGGCGGCGGTGGCGGCGGCGGCGATTTTTGAAAAATGTTGGAACACTGATAAAAATGAATGAGGGATTTATCAGATCATGTTTCACCATTTTCTGCAAACACTAAAGTATTCATTTTTAAAGGACGACCTGCCATTACAAGCAAACAAAAAGCTAACGCTGTTGGGGAATTTTGCTTAGCCAACAGTATTCCTTCTGGATGATTCTTGCTATCGATACCGTATTCGATTGGTCTACGAAAATTTAATAACAACTTCAACATCAAAAACATTTCACATTTAATTTTGACCAGAAAATAAAGTAGCTAAATATTCCATAACAACACTCCTATCACTACTGTTACCCTTATCCGTGATCTTGGTAACTTATTTGAAAATAATCTTCAACCCAATGCACATATCAAAAAAATTGTCGGTTCAGCAATGGCATCATTATTCACAATTATGAAACGTGATTTCATCTGAAGATGTTTTGATTTTCCTTTTCAATGTTTATGTTTGACCAACCCATGAATACTGTACCTAACGTTTTAATATTCAACAGAAGAAAATTGCTGAATACGTTGAACTTTTCATTAGAATGCTTTACCAAGGACAACACCGATTTGGTATTATTCCATCATATTCAGCTCGACTCAATTTATGAAGTATGTGTAATGCTCAGCATTAGGTTCCTCGTCCAACATCTGTCCAGCACGACATTGCAGGCTCCTCCCCTCCAGAAGCTCCTTAAATACCCGTCAAGCTTCAGCTTCAATAAGCCTTTCCAGAGCCAGTCTGGTCCAGCAACAGCAGTAGCAGCAGCCGCCCTTGGAAGAAGAGGCAAGAGTGCCTTTGGGCGCTCTTGTTCCTCATTGTTCTCATCTCTCTCTCCTTCTTCCCTTGTAACTTGATAATAAAGCTAACCATTGAATCACGCTTTGAAAGACCCGAACAGCTACACCAACACCAACATAAACCCGACCAAACACCTACCCAGTTCATATGAAATCTCTTCATGAAAAAAGAAAAATCATTAATCTCTAAACTGGATTGGAATTTATTCATACCTCATCTCAGAATGATTCTGCTCTTCAATACAAACCATCATCTCATGAAACCAGATTCAAAAAGAATTACTCATCAAAAGAAAAAATTGCAAACAAATACTCATTGTCTCGCTATTAAAATCAAAACTTCAAGATTCATGAACAAGCTCGAAATTAACATCTAAAACTTCACTCAAAAGTAACATTTCAAATAATTTTGAAAGAATAATGAAAATGAAAATTTTTATTCTTCAATCCTTTGTTTTTTTATTGTATACATTTTCTATGTAAATTTTTTATGTAATTTCCAATTTGTAAATATTTATTTTTTGTCCAGTTCCATTACTTACCACAGTAGTTGGAACGTATTAATAAAGCGAAAAACTAAAAAAGAGGACTGCCACATTTATGTTCTTTTTTGCTGTTACTTTTTGGAATATCTTTTGAAATGATTTCAGATTGCGAAGATTTAACATTTCCATCACATTTTTTATGATGATTCAAATTGATGCTTTTATATTGACCATCTTGAATTCCTTTTGATGATAACAAGCAACTATCTTTTGCTAATAATATTGCTGCACGTTTTGTAGACATCCCTCTGAAAACAAAACACTGATGAAAAACCACGAAAGCGAAATTCAAGCTCTCAAAAATTCTAACCGCAGTAGTCTTTTTCTAAAAATTGCAAAATGAAAAATTTGAAGAAAATGAGGCCGAGTTTATACTCGAGCAATATTTTGACTAGTTAACTCGCTTATTCGATTCAACATAAGCTCGAAAAAATGATTCAATAATTTTATTTTTTCTAGACTTTTGTATAGGTTTAAGTTAGTCTCGTAAGAATGATGCAATAACTTTATTTCATTAGACTTATGTTCTGTCTAGCTTAAAGTTTCTTTCTTACAAAGTGTAAAAATAAACCACTCCGTCAATCACACGCGAATATATCTGATCAAGCGAAGGTATAATATCACGGAAAAAAATGTCACCGGGACGTGGCATTTTTAACAAAATATCAGCAAAAAATTGAAAAATATCATCTATTGTAGATAATTTTCAATTTTGCGGATTTTTTGCAAGTTCAGAGACCTGTGAAACGACGCATTCTCCATCATTGCTTTCTTTCGTGTTAAAACCACTTTTGGCTTAATCATGCAACACTTTTTTACACTGACTGCGCCTTTAAGAGCAAATGAGCTAATATTATGATACTTTCTAAACAATGTTTTTGGGCCATACTCTATCCAAAAATAACAAAATAATCAAAATCTGTTATGATGTGTGCCGCACTAATGTGAATTTGTTAAATTTTCTGGTAAAACCTTTATTATTTCACTATAAGAGAAGAGGTTAGGAGACATTTGGTTTAGACGGAACGAAAAAACCATTTCAAATCTTTTTACTACCGTAACATTTGATAATGTTTTTTTCATGCTTGAAAAGTCTTACACAAATACTATAAAATATTTATTTTAATAAATAATAAATAAACACAAACAACTCCGTAATTTGAATTTCAACAAAAAGACCTTCAATAAAAATTAATAACAAAGTGATACTCAAAAAAGAATCAGAAGGCAAAATTATTTTTGTTTACGAACAGTTGAGATAGGATATTTAGTTTGAATGGTATTCCATAAGAAATAAGGGAAGAAAGTTGTTGCACCTGCTACCAAAAGATAGACAATCCAAACACCAATCTTTGAGCTAAATCGACGTTCATAATCTTTAAGACGATAGATGTAACCTAAAACTCTTTTAAAATATAACAAGTCTTATAAAGCTAAAATTTTACCTTCTCCTGGGGCAGTGGAGTAAACAACACGAACTTCTTTTGCATTTTCATTTGGAAAATATGATGCGGCAGCAGCAGTATAATTGAAAACACCATAATTACGTGGACGAAGAGTAATGGAATGTGTGACATTTTCACCAGGAGCTATTCTTTCCCATCGGACTTGGAGAAGACCTTTGACAATTTCAAATGATTGAGTTGGGAAGGAATTTCGATCATCAAGGACAACTTGAACAGCTGGTTGATCTCCAATATTGAAAATATCATATTGAATAACGTAATCCATGTTTTCGACAGCATATTGACTGAGTGATTGTTTAGAGACAAGAAGTCTGGCAGTATTTAATACAGGTTTTGTAACCTAAAAAGTTAAAACAATGGTAGTAAAATGATATTAAAGTAAACAGAACGTAAACTCAAACAATGGCATAAAAAACTTACAAATTCAGCATCTTCGGCACAAGCCAAAACAAGAAGAAGCGAAAAGATGATAAATTTCATGTCTTTTGCTAAAGAAAAAATAGAAATTGAAACCATATACAATGTAGAAATATAAAATGGTTTAAAACCAAGTAATCAAAAAAATAGATATAATCAAAGGAATCTTTATATAACATCATATATGCAAGCAGATCACTAGTAAATAACCTCTACCCGAATACAATCAAAAAATTAGAGGTTAAAAATTAATATACATAAGATATATCTCTAACAATAAACCTATATTAAACGAGATACATGACAAATTTATGGAATACAACCCTTTTCACGAAGTTTTTGAACGAGAGTAGCAACATCTGGAACAATTTCACCTGCTTTACGTGGAGGAGGTTCATTAACCTAAAAAAATGGCAAGTTTAAATAATGATATACGGTGATATTAAAAACAAACCTCAAGAACTTCAGTTTGGGGAGTAAAATCAATTCCGAGATCTTTGGGAGTTTTCTTTTCAAGTGGCTTCTTCTTTGCTTTCATAATATTTGGAAGTGTAGCATATCGAGGCTCATTCAAACGTAGATCAGCACTTACAACAGCAGGTAATTTAACTTTAACAGTATCAAGGCCGCCATCAATTTCACGAGTGACTTTCAAATACCCATTTTCTGGTTCCACTTTACTTGCAAACATTGCCTGGGGCCAATCAAGAAATCCTGCAACAAGTTGCCCAGTTTGATTTGCATCATCATCAATGGCCTGCTTTCCAACGAATACAGCATCAAACTTTTCATCTTTTGCAATCTTTGCAATTGTTCGTGCAACATGAAGGGGCTCAACTTGTTCGGCAGCTTTGGCATCAATTTCAATATGAATTGCTTTATCAGCACCCTTTGCGAGAGCAGTTCTTAAAACTTCCTAAAAATACAACAACAATCAACATCAATAAGAAGGAAAGAAATAAAACACGTACTTGAGATTTCGCAGGTCCAATCGAAATTGCAACAACTTCTTTTGCATGCTTGGCTTCTTTAAGTTTTACAGCTTCTTCAAGTGCAATCTCATCAAATGGATTCATTGAATGTTGGACATTCTCTGTTACAACACTCTTTTTATCTGGTCGAACTCGAACTTTTACTGCATAATCAACAACACGTTTAACACCAACAAGAATTCGCATTTTGGTTAACTGCTGAAAATAAATATAATATAAGAAAAAATTAATATAAAATGATTAAGTGATGGAAGAAAAATAAAAAATGTTAATTAACTGCCGAATTATCATAGAACTTATATCAAAACGTTGACAGAAAAAGTGCGATGCGTTCATTGTTACTTACACTGAACTTGGTTGTCCGCGCTGCCGTAGCTCAGTTACTGTTTTTCTTTGTGAGAGTTTTTTCAAATTTTAAAACCGATGAGTACAAAGTGCCGATCCAAAAAATCAAGCATGTTCTTCGTTTTTTAGCTTTTATTAAATTTTGGTTTTTTTATGATATTGTTTTTAAGAATGCCATTTTTTCTTCAAACACTTTCTTGTGATGAAAATTTTCACTGCATAGACTGAATCGTTGTGATGTTTTTAGAGTTGTTTATGTAGGTGGACTGATACATATTTCTTGGACATAAATTTGCTATTACAAGCGATGATCGCTTTGGATGTTGTTAGATTTTGAAATCTTAAAATAATTTTCAGAATGAGCTCTCCCCTCTTTAATGTTGTAAATATAATCTAATGTAATCTGCTTCTTTATTTAAATGTTTCTTTTATTTTGTCTACCTTGAGTAGCGAATATGATGTTATGTACTTTATAGAAGATCTACAGTATTTAATTATTGTTGTTCTTTCTTAGTACAAATATAATTCTGTTTTAAAATAACATCGAAATAAAAATACTATTTACTACCGTATCACATTTTTTCTTCTAAATTTTTTTTCGTTTATGTTGCTTAACTTTGGCTGAAGTCTAATGCATTTTACCTTGTTCTTTTCTAATGATATAATTATTTAATTTTATAAGGTCACATTTCCATTTTATGTGTTATCTTCGCTATCATCAGACTTAATTTTATGTAATCTCAGCGCGAAACATGCCACATCAGTTACACAGTTGAGTTGAAAGTATTACTTCCGAAATTTTGATTTTTTCTGATAATTGCTGTTACTAACTTATTAATCGTGAAAAATATTTTTTAAAGTTGTCCTTGTCTTTTGTATTGTTTGAAGATAATTTTTGTTCAAGCATTTTTCTGGTATTATTTTGTAACACAAAATAGATGTTACCGATTCACAATTTCGGTATTTTTCCGTTTAGTTTTTATTCCACGTCGATTATCGGGTTTTTTTCCATCACATATGAAATAAAAAAAATTTTGCAGATGAGTTCCTTGGTGTATCTGCTGATTTTAACATTTCTGACAGTTGTTACTGAAATATTTTCCGATTCAGTAGGATTAACACTTGATGGAACATCTGTAACAGAATGGCGAGGGTATTTTAAAAGAGAGCATGCAGTTATTAAACCATATATTGGTATGCTAAAAATATTTATATTCTTTTTAAAATTTTAACAAATTGTAGGAAATGGAATGACAATTCCAAATTGGGATATTTTTGGATCCACAATGGTTTCAAGTCAGCAAGTCCGCCTTACTGCAGATGTTCAAAGTCGTAGAGGTGCAATTTGGAATAAAATTGTTGGTGAATATTGTTTTAAACATTTAATATCAAAAGTGTTAAATATTACAGCCTGTGCAAGCTCGGGATTGGGAGCTCCAAGTATCTTTCCGCGTTCATGGAAGTACGGGAGATCTTTTTGGTGATGGTTTTGCAATTTGGTACGTACAAGAACCGAATGTACTTGGAGATGTTTTTGGATCAAAAGATTATTTCCGTGGTTTAGCAGTATTTTTGGATACATACAGTAATCACAATGGAGCACATAAACATGGGCATCCTTACATTTCTGCAATGGTTGCAAACGGAAGTATTCAATATGATCATGATAGGGATGGAACTCATACCCAATTAGGGGGTGAACATACAGGTTGTGAAGCGAAATTCAGAAATAAAGATCATGAAACACAGATTCTTATTCGATATGTTGGTGATAAACTTTCTGTAAGCTTGTTTGATATCTTTAATCTCAAAAAATAATATAAGATTTAAGATTTTCAAAGATGTTGATGGCCAAGGAACATGGAAAAATTGTATGAGTGTTGAAGGTGTTAGATTACCAACTGGATATTACTTTGGCATGTCTGCAGCTACTGGCGATTTGAGCGGTAAACATGAAATTCAAATATTCTTCACATTTTAAAATGTTTAAATCTTTAGATAATCATGATATTCTTGGAGTAAAAATGTTTGAACAAGAATATGCCCGTGTTGAACGAGAAGGTGAAGGAGACCGGCATCAAATTGAACCCCAAGCAGATTTTGTTGCTTCACCTCGAGATCACGCTGAAGATCCTCGCCCATCAAAACTTGGATACATTGGTCTTTTTGTTTTAGTTATTGTTGGAATAATTGTTATTGTTGGTCTTCTCTTCTTTGGAGCAGCATTTATTCATCAACGAAATGAACGATCAAGAAAACGTTTCTATTAATTTTTTACTGTCCTTAAAAATCTTTCAAAATCTTAATAAGTTTTGCAATTGTGATATCTTTATACTTGTATCACCGAAAAAATGTCCAAAGTTTAGCTTTTTTACGCTACCTATTTTCTTTAATATCTTTTTCATTTTTTTAATAATATTAAATGGTCTTCGGGTTTTTTTTCTTTCTTTAGTTCCTGGGAAAACTGAATACAGAAGAAAGTGTCGCTTAGTCTTTTATCTTACAAATTTATGTCTCTCTATCTTTTCCACTTCAATCCCAGGAATTTTAAAATATTGAGCAAATTTTCTTACAGTCATTTTTGTCGAATGTCAAACTAAACAATTTTAGTTTACTTGATAAATTTCAAAAATTGGGTTACTGTAAAATAAGTGTGCTCTTTCTTTTTTCCGTAAATTCAGTTTAATTAAGATTTATCTATTCATTTTTTAGGATTAGTTTCAAGAAAATTATATAAGTAATTTTTTGTTTTATAATAAATTTGATTTCAATCAAGAAGTTGAAATTATTGATAAATTATCATGAAATAAGTACTATTAAATGCATTTAGTCAAATTATATTTATTTACTTAGTACTTTTTCTTACTAATCTTTGAAATGGTAGATTCTTTCAAACATTCCTCGGTTGTTATTTTTGTACTGCTCAGATTTAAGTTATTTATATTTGTAATGTGCCTTACAAATGTGTTGTTGTGAAATGATAAAAAAACTTTTAACAAAAAATTACTCTTTGTAACATGTTATCAAAAATAATTAAAACAATACGGAAAATTGCTTGTCACAATTCTCGGTAGTTTTTATTTCGCCTTCTGAATCTGTTCATTTTTATGTCATTGAAGCTAATCAATGTTTTTCCAAAATTTGTTCAAATGAATTTTAGACTCTTAAAAAACAACATCTTGTAATATGTTATGCAACTGTTTTTGTTATTTAATTTTTGAAGCATTCGCATTTTTTCAAAATTTTATTGGACTTTAAAAAAATTAAAACTGCAAAATAGTTAAACAATAATGAGTTACGATAAAAAAAAGGCTAGGCCTTTTTTCTCTTGAAACTTGAGATTTTAAAAACGAAATACAGTAAAAGAAAGATTAAATGGCTAATAATCTATTTATTGAATTATACCATATATAATAATAAGGAAAAAAGAAGTGTGGACCAATATGACCGGACAAATTTAACAGTTTTTTATTTTTATTTTTTTCTAATTAAAAACATAAAAAAACATAAGCAATACAATGCGATATTATAAGAAGCTTTTAAAAATTAAAAGCAAAAAAAGAGAAGAAATAAATGAATGAGAAGGAAAACGGCATTTAGCGATCCACCTTCACATGTGAAGGCGTAAATTTTTCAAAACAAAATTGTGGTTTAAAAAGTTATTGAATTTGTTTAAAAGAAATATATTAAAAATCCGTCACATTACATGTCGAAAACAGAAAAAAATGAGAACTTTTTTAAGAGATTCTATTACCAAAAGATGAAATTGAAACTCAAAAAATTGCAAAATATATAAAATAAGAATTTTTTAAAAGAGAAATATTACAAGCTTTTCAAGGTTGCTTTCCATCAAAGAAAGAATAAGTGGGATTTTCATAGCCATTTACTTGCATACCAGCAACATGACGATCTTCAGGTGTACAAACATCAACTTCAATAAAGCCTGGATGACGGATGCGTTTTCTCAACAATGAAATGATAACTGTTGTAACTGTTAATGCAGAAACTAAAACCATAATCATCATCATCATATTTGAGGAATTTGCAACTGCATTCATTGTTTCAAAGTCATCATTTTGCATTTCATTAACAAGTCTTTCATGTTTTGCATATGCAGTACCTTCTGGTACTTCTTCTTGAATTCTGACAGGTCTTCCCACAATTGGTTCAACAACAACATGAAGTTGTTTATTCTTATTACTGTCATCATCAGATGAATCATCTTCATGATCATAATCATCATATTCTTCATCGTCTTCTTTTTTGGTATCTTCTTTAACAGGCTTATGATCTGGAGCTGGCTTGACAATATCTTCTTTATTGCTATCTTGAATAGGTTCAATATGAACACTTATTTTCTTTGGTGGAACAATTTCTTCTGAATCTTCGTCATCATCATTTTCATCTTCATCAGAATCTTGTTCAAGACGAGTAGCTTTTCCAGAAAGAATTGCCTAAAAATATTCAAATATTTTTTTTGTTTCATACAAATTATTTTTTAGCTCTTACATCCAATGAAACAGTTTTCTTTGGCGTTGTTGGTTTTGCAGGTGCAACGGTTGTAGTTTTAGGATCAACCAAAATTCGATCAGAAAGTGAAGCAGTACGTTCAAAAGTCTTTTTGTATAATTTAATAAGCTTTTCATTTGTTTCTTCATTGCCAAGAATCGTTAATTCATCATCATTAACTTCAGGAGTATTTTCACGACGGAATTCTTGCCAAAATTCAACAGCAATTGGTCGAATTTGTTTTTCAAGTTCTGGGAAGTCACGAAGCATTGCAAGAGTACCATTAATTCGAAGATCAATATATCGTAATCTATGCAAAAGGATTGGCTCAAATGCTTGAGCTTCATCTTGATCTGATCGAAGAAGGTGACGATATCGATTAAGCATATGTGAACGATCTTTTTCTTCTGTTTTAATATAATTCTGAAAAGGGATCGTGTTACGGTAATAGAAATATTTTTACATTATCAATGTTCGGTAACAAACCTTTAATGATCGAAGAACATTTTGTTTATTCTGTGATCCAACTTGTACAGCTAATGCAGATCGATATTCATGTGTTGCATGTCGCTTCCTTTCATTCAATGACGACTGAACTCTTTGATCGTGAACTTCTTCAATTTGTTGTCGCTGTTCCTTATTTTCTTCTTCCAAAGATGCAACAGTTTTACGGAAGCGGGCAGTCATTTCTCTTTTGTATTCTTCAGCTCCTTTTGGATCATTTTCTTTCATTTTATTATAGCGTTCGAAAAGTTCACTCCATTCAGTGATAACTTTTGTAACCTTTTTTCGATGCTTTTTTTCAAGACGTTCTTCAGCTTCTTTAAATCTTTCATGTTCACCTGCGGTATCATCTTCTTTGAAGTATGGATCAAGTTTTGCAAGTTCATCATTGTCATCATTATTATTATCTTTATCTTTTGGATCTTCTTCAGATTCTTCATCATCATCTATAAAATGATAAATAGTTGTTATGATATGATCTGATGAAACTATCAGATTTTCTTACCTTCGTCATCGTCTTCATCTTCATCATCCTTTTTAATTTCAGGTGTAATTTTAATTGGATTCATATCTGCTCCAAGGGCTCCTGTAATTATTTTTTATTTATTTTGTGCATTTAAAAATATTTCCATACCTTTGTTCTTTGGACAACAAACAAATTCAACTCCACGGAACATATCTAAACCGCATGGCTCCAAAATAGCAAATGATCGAAGTGCCATTTGTTCACCATTAATAACTTTAAGTGCACATTCACCTTCAGCTTTAGTATTCCAATATTTGTAATCATTACATGTGTTTCGGCCAATTATATGTGAGAAATGACATTGACCTGGTACTTGTAATGATTCAGTGACAAATTCACCAACTGTAAATAAATTTATTAAATTTAAGTGGCATTTTTTTCCTCACTGATTTAAAACGGATTATTTAAAAGTGTTATTTAGTTAGTAAATAAAAATGACTAATTTTTAAAAGGTCCTCAACAAAAGCTTTTTCCCTCTTTGTTATGAATAATAATAATACTGTAATGAAATGACTAACCGATGCATTGAAATGGTCGAACAACAAATGAATGCTTGCATTGTGTTCCATCTTCTTTACACCATTTTCCAACATTTACTTCATGAGAATATTCAACAATATTTGTGATATTATGACCCGGATAAACCTTAAAAAGGACTGTAATATAAGCGTTTTAACTTTTTCTTTGCTAAATGAACTTTTCAAAATACAAACACCTCCACATACAGTATGCATATAATTGTAACCACAAATTTTTTTCTCTTTTAGAAAAGTAATTATTATGTAAAGTGCATTTACTTTTTTTATTGAAAATATAAATTTAAAATTAATAATAAAAAACATATTGCATTTTTCCCTCTTGCCTTTGTTTGTTTTACGGTGCCTCTTTTTTTTACAAGAAAAAAACTTGTTTTTATTTCACTCACTTGTTTTCCCTCTTGTTGTTTTTGTATCTTTTTTGATTTTAAAATCTGCCAAATGCAATGCGTCATAACGTAAAAAAGAATGCAATAGAGGCAAAAAATAGTAGGAAGCAAAATTCTCATCCCAAACAATTAAAAACTTTTTTACTTGCTAAAGTTGTAAAAAAACTGTAATTTAAAACCTTTCGAAAAAAATAAAATACAACTTTGTATGCGAACGATGAAGGCTTTTACAAATTAGCTTAAAATGTTGATGAGTGGCACAATTTTTAGTAGATGGCTTTAGGTTGCAACTTATTTCTTTAATGGACCAAAAATGGCATATGCGCAAGTTTTTTCGTTTGTTGGGTCGCCTTTATGACCACTTTTGTGTTCATTTGAAGAGACGATGCCATTTTAGAAAAGAACGAAGAATTTTTAGAAGGGAAAATGAAAGATGCAATAAACAGCCATTAACAAAAAATGTTCACCAATGCGGAAATCGGTATTTTCAATATTAAACATAAAATGGAATAAAAATGATTTGCGTATAAAAACCATTAAACGTGTCACAAAAATGTAATGACAAAATTTTTTTCTTTTCTTATTGTTCACAAAAAATAAAACAGGAAAAAATTATATTTCTCAAGAAAAATTTTAAAAATTTCACGTGAAAGTGGTTTAAATGCATAATTTTAAAGATTGCTTAACAAAATCTTTCTTCAAGTTTATTAAAATGAAAACTTACACGTTTACAATATTTAAGAATATCATATTTTCCTTCAAGGCATGAAGCTAATTTGCTGTCATCTGAATGCCATTCACCATTTTCTTTCATATATTGATTACGGTATCCACAGTTAAATGCAACCAATGGAATAAAAGATTGATGGGAACGAGAGGAATCACTGTCAACATTGGCCGAAACACCCTTAAGAAAATGTCAAATTTTATTAACATTCTTTGTAAATTTAAAAAAAACGAGGAACTATTTTTGCTTTTCCATGCTCTCTTTTTTTTTTGCTATATTATTTTTCTTAGATTTTTACTCGTGATAAATTTTAATTATTTTTGCGACATTTTTCATTCAATCAAATTTTCTGTCAAAAAAGTGTTCTTTTATGATCAAAGAAAATGAAAAATCGCAACATTTATGTATTTTGCAATTTTTATATTTTTTTTCGTTAAACTTGTAAAAACGTAAATTGAACACAAAAAAAAGAAAAAGGAAAGAATTGAAAAAAATGTGTAAATTTTGGATTAAATAAAGAGCAAAATTTTTCTTAGAAATTGAATTAATTCCCAAAAGACTCATTTTCGATAAGTAAATTGAAAGATGGAGGAAAAAAGTTTTGTTGAAAAAAAATTACCTCAATATGTGCCGAATTTGCAAAAGCTAGTCCAATGACGAATAACGTCAGCAGCGACTGCGCTGCTGCCATTTTCGAAAAACACGCTAAAAAGTTAAGCTTTAAAATAAATGGTACAAGAAGGAAGTGGTGTTTGCAAAATATAATTCAGTATCACAAAACAAAACAAAGAAGGAACACGATGAAAAATGTAAACTTTTTAAACAAAAAAACAACAAGATGAAACTTTTTTTCTTCCAATGTTTTTTTAAAACCCATCACAAAAATGATGGAGAAAAATAGCATTTAAACTGAAGGCCCTTTCTTTTTCGTCTTTTTTCTCTTCTTTTTTCCGCTCATCCGTTCTTTCCGTTTTGTCACAAGCAAACAAAAAAATTTTTGTGGAGTGCAAAAACGCCGCTTTTCTCTCAAAATATTTGCGCTCAACCATGCTTTTACTCTTGAACGTCAAAAAAAGAGAGTTGACTTGGGCATACATATTGGAAATGGGAGAAAAAAGCTATTTTGACCGATATACTAAACTTTACTACCAAAAACAAAATGAAATGAAAAGAAGGATGGAAAAATATAAATGAAACTTGAATTTCAACATCCTTTTTTTGTTTTGAACATTTCTAAATCAATTTCTTTTTCAAAGGTTTCATGGGTGAAAAAATATTTGAACATTGATTAATACTTCCCACCCAAATATGCAAAGAACAATAAATACTGTAGATTCCAGTTTACGCTAATACGTTAAAAAACGTTAGTTGTTTGTGCAATGGCATGTAAGACTAATACGGAAAACATGCTACTAAGACGAAGAATCGCAGCATCAAAAAAACTATAAGCGCCTCTTTTTAGAGTGATTTTGAGCGATTATTCATCATCGACACGGCGTCGACGACGTGTCCAGCAGTTGAAAATAAGAAGAAGAAGGAGTGGAAAAGAAATAATACAATAATCAGATCGTTTCAAGCACAAGGAAAAAAGTGGGGGAGAAAAATGAATGCTTTTCTTTTATTTTTGTAAAGAAGAAAGAAGCTTTTTTGGGGTAAAAATTTATTTAACTTTAATTCTGTAAAACTTTGACTAAACCCAAGTAAATATTTGAAAAAAGATTATTGAAAAAGAGAAAATTCAAATATTCAACTACACCCGAGTGAAAAGCTATTTTTTCTTTTCTCAAACTTCCGTTGCAAAAAAACGAGAAGAAAAAAATATGGTGGCAAAAAAGGCAAATTAAATGCAAACTGACAAGTCAGAGCCAGCAAAAAGCAAGCCTAATTTACATAAATGAATCTAACATTGGGATTTATGGGAATTGAATAAAAAACGGAAATTAATATCAAGCAAAAGAAGAATAAAAAACGAGACAGTAAATTAGTGGAAAGAAAAAATAACGAATTACTTTAACCGTTCACGAATGCCCTTATAAATAATATTTATACCCTAGAACTGGAAATTAACGAATGTAAAATAGAAGTGGTTGCTATGGTAAATTGTTGTTCAAAAGCCTAAAAAAAGTTGACATTTATAGCTGGCCTTAAAAATTGAATAGATTAAAGTTAATTTTAGCTACACCAGACTTGCAAAAAAAGCTAAAGTTCATTACTTCTTTTTTTGTACAAAGTTCAAATTTAAAAAAAACAATACAAAATTATTAGAAGCGGATACTGTAATAAAGCACAAAAACAAATACAAATTTTATAATGAAAAAATAATTTTTGATTTAAAAATGCAACGGTCAGAAAAACAGTGGATGGAAAAAAAGAGGTCGTTTACAGATTTTTCGTAATCATGTGTGCGCATATTTTTATGCATTTGAATCGGATGATAAAGAAAAAAAAAGAGTAGTAACAAGGGCCAATCAGAAAAACATACCTTTTTGCTTTATAACTGTGCACACATCAAGAAAAAAAGGAAAATGTTATTTAACGCACATTAAGTGGCGCCAAGAATTGAATATATGTAAGAATAAAACAAAAAATGTTTTATGAAACAAAAAAAACCGGTAATTTTAACAACATGTTGTTACTACTACTACGAACTCAAACTTGTTCATTTTTTAAGGAGTGTTAAAGGTTAAAAAGAAAAGGGTTAAGATTTTAATCTTTATAAAATTTATTAGACTTTTTTTGCAAAAACCACAGAATAAAAAAAGATTAATCAATGATTGGAAAGAAGAAGAAGAAAAATAAAGTGGGATGCAAGTGCAAATAGTCAATTCCTTTTTTTCTCTCCCCCTGTCAAAGACAGGCGTAACCTTCGATATATCTTCAAACAATAATAATCAATAACTGTCGAAAAAGTAAACACCACTATTCTTGTGGTGCCTAAAATTGAAAATTCAAATAAATAATAAGAAAGAAACGTTCGAAAAAAGGAAGAAATGAAAAAAAAATACTAATAAAATTAAACTTTTTTGTTTGAAAAACAAATCTGGTTTGTGTGCTTCTGCTTGCTACTGCATAAAAAATAGAACTTTCACAAACCCTCAAATTGGAGCACTTCTCCTCTCTCCCACAACAACCGCAGGCCTGCGTCAAGTTATTCCAGCAGAAAAAAAATATATATAGAAAAAGAAAGATCAAATGCGGCAGGAGGTGCGCTGTTGCTGCAGCACGCAGAAGAAGAAGACGAAGAAAAAATGCATCATCATCAGCATCAGACCTACCAAAGAGAAGAAGAGCCTGTATGTCGCGATAGCAAAAAGAAAAAAAACCAAAGAATTTATGTCGTGTTTGTTGTGGTTCGCGCAGGCACATAGGTGCGGTGAAACATAAAAAAAGGGAGTTGATGAATACGTACGTACAAACTATCAGAATTTTTTCTAACTGTGCTGATACACAAAGCGAAAGACATTGAGAGAGAGTGTTTTATTCTATCATGAATGTTATTTAACAAGGAAAATGAAGAAGATGAAAGAAGAAAAAGAAGAAAAGAGATGTGACTCGATTGAATCTTGTATACTGCGCGAAAAGAATCGAATAAAGTTCATTCAATAACATTCGATGAAAGCGATGACAACAACAACACTTTGCTTACAAAGAAGGAAAGGAAAAAATAAAATTTATATATTTAAAGAAGACTGTTTTTGTTCCATCTTTGCTTGCTTTTTTTTCTTTTTTTCTTCTCTCCCTGCATTAAAAAATTTGTTCGCGCTATGGCATTGAGCTTGTAAAAAGACACTCAGTAACACGTTAGTTAAATTTTTCGCAAGTATGCCATCCTTGTTTTGGTAGAAGTATATAGTAGTAGTAAGGAAGGGAGGAAAGCCAGACTTTTTGGCTTCCGGACATAAAGATGCCGCCGCCGCCAATGGTGGTTTTCACAACATCGTGCTGCGGTCAGCTTGACTGATTGATATACACACTCAGCTGACTTTTGAACAACAAAATGAAGAAGAACGACTCAAAATGTGCGCTAAAAGGATGAAGAAGAAGAAAAAAAATAAATGTGAAAAAAACGACCAAAGGCAATGGCACAATAAAGTCTTACGAAAAAATGCAAGAAAGTTTTTTAAAAACATCCGCGAAAAACTTTTATTCCCGAAAAAAAGAGGAAATGGTTAGAGTGGCTGTTTTTTTTTTCTTTTTCTTTTATTGTGTTGCCCTAGGGTGCCAAACTATTGTTGGTTTTTGACGGAAGGCGCCAAAAAGACAGCGTCAAAAATGAACAAAATGCTACTACTCAAGTAAATTTGGTGAAAGTTTTTTTTCGTTTTATTTTTTTCTTCAAAAAAGTTGTTTTTAGTTGTTGTACCAAAAAAGCTTTTTAAACAAACAACAGGGGGCTCGAGATAACCATTAAAAATGATAAAAGAAACAATATAACAGAACACAAGTCTCTTTTTCCATGAGGGGGTTTAACTTTGTATTTCTTTTAGTTCCATAAAAAGAAGACATAAATCAAAATTTTAGACAAAAAAAGTTATGCGTCAGTGGGTCAAAAGTTTTATTACAACTAATAACTGATACCAGAAACAATAAAAAACACGAATTAAAAGTGAATTTATTAACAACAATTAAAAAGTTATTCTACAACTTCAAAAGTGAAATAATATGTTAAACTTTCACGAAAACAGATAACGCAATACTTAGAAATTATTATTATTATAAAGAATTCACAAAATTATAGAAATTTAAAGCTATATTTGTTACTGTAACAAATACAACATTCCTCAAAAAACCTAGAAAGAAATTGACCAATAAGAATTATTCTTCCCTCTACAGTATACATTTTGGAATTTCTCCACCCATGTTTTCAATACGTTTCCCAAAAAAAAATTAATGCAAAAATTGCTAACATTAAAAACCTTTTTTTATGTTTTATTTTTTCCCATCGTCTTGGCTATTTTTTTTTGTTGTGCAAAGCAACACAAAAAACGAAAAAATGAAGAAGAAAAAGAAGGAAAAAGGAAAAGCAAGTGAACATATTTAATATTCTTTTGTGATTAATATAGCACGATAAAAAAGAAGAGAAGATGCATGTTTTTAAGCATCATGTTTATGAAAACTAACACCAAAAAATCAAAGAAACGATATTGGGAAATTATTCTTCACATTTTTATTCGAAAAATAAGGTTGCTTTTCCTTTAAACCAGTAAAAAAATAAAAGAAAAAATGTATTAGTTTTTATTTCTATCTTGACACGAAATGTTACGACCCCCCAAATTCTCGCGCCATTAAAGCAGCTGAGAATGTTGTGTATCGATGATACAAGCATAAACATAGCTTAAAGATATTTTATTTTTTTGTAAATAGAAATAATTTTTTTTATTTTACAATTTACAAATTCTGTTGAAAAATTTGTTATTTTGTTTCCCTCAATTTTTATATAATATTCTTATATGTTCAAAAGATTTTTCCTTTCATGGATATCTTTATTTATTACTTTTTCTTTTTGAGCCAATCTTGAGTCACGAAATGCGTTTTTACCTTAAGGTTTTGATATTTTTCTGGCATTTATCCCATAAAAAATGTTTTATTAGATGGTGGGGTTAAGCCAGCTAAGATTTTTCACGAAATTTATACTTTCTTTTGCCATTTTTTTCTTATTTATTGCCACGTTCTTTCATGATCCATTTATTTTGGCTTTTCCTTCCCCCAAATCCATCTTAAAATTTTCATTTTGCCCAGAAATGCTTATGCTTTATAAATCCTTTTTATAAAATTTTATTTACAAAATCATTTTTTTAGTTTTCTAAAAATAAAGTATTATTTTTGTTTTACAGGCATATATTCAAATATAGCCGCCCAAAGTATTGCAAATACTTTTTTTATGTTATGACGGCGTCGTCCGTACGAACGGGTATGAGTAATTTTTATTAACTTGTAATACTTTGTACAATCATCGCCTTTTTTTCAGAGGCGCCGAACATGGATTTAACTTGCGATGAATCAATGCCGGCTGATAATGATTTGAACCCAACGGTAGCAATAAGTTTTATTAAAAAATTACTGTATTCATTAGAATATGATTTTAGAGGAGATTGCAGCGAGGGCAAATCCCTAATCAGATTGCTCAAAATTCAATGAATTTTAATAATCCCACTTTGCCACAAAATCAAAATGTTAACCAATTACAAAATCTTCAATTAATTCAATTGGCAACTCAGTTGACCAATCCAACAAATCCAAATTACCAAGCTTTGGCACAACAAATTAAAATGCTGCAATCGGTAAATTTCTCTTTGAGCAATCATAAATTTTCATTTTTAACAAATACGAATTTTAGTTGGGTCAAGTTCAAAGTGTTGCTCCACCACCGCCCCCAGCTCCAAGCTTCCCTCAAAATGTTATTGCAAATGTAATGCTTTTTTTTAAAAATCTTCAGCAATATTCATTTAAAAATTTTCAGGGGTTTCAACCAGTCCAAACTACGACTCCTTCTTTTCCTCAAATAAATACCAATTTCAATGCTAATCAGTTATCACAAGAAGCAGCATCATATTTGACAGCATGTCTTGCAGCACAGTTGCTGGCTTCTCAGATGAGCGCCCCTCAATTGCCTCAAATGCCTTCAACTTCATTTCCCTATGCAATCGGGTCACAACCAAGCAGCTCGCAACAACTTGTTAATAATGTGCCACAACCAAATTCTTTTCAAAATACTATTCCACAATCAAATCTCTATCAAAATCCTCTACCATCAGCAAATATTCCACAAATGAATATTTCTCAGCCAAGCATTCCTCAAATTAATCTATCACAATTAAATCCTCATCATATTAATATTCCACAAACAAGCACTTTTCAAAATCATATTCTTCCAACAAGTATATACCAAAATCCAATACAACAGATACAACAACCAAATATCTTTCAAGCAGCTGCAATCCCTCCACCACAGCAGACAAACTGTTATTTGAATAATGTTTCACAGCCAAATATTTATCAGAATCATAATAATACTCTGCAATCAAATCTTATGCAAAATATTGTACAACAGGCAAACTCTTTTCCAAACTATACCCCTCAACAACAAAATGTTTATCAGAATATTCCGCAACAACCAAGTACTTCGCAAATATATGAACCTCTTATACAACCAAAGCCTTTTATGCATTCCTCTGTTTCTGTTCCGCAAACAATAAAAAGGCCAGAACCAGCCCCAACTCCACAACCTCCAGTTATTCAATTTCCGGTAAAAAGGGTTTCAAGTTCAGTTTCAACATCTACTCCGATTATTTTTCGTCCACCATCAAGACCTCCACCTTCTTCAACACCAGCTCCAATGCCAATGATGACACCAATTCCTCAAACAAGACCTCGAACTCGAAAACCTTATACGAAAAGGAAGCAACAACAAATATCGCCACCATCAATTGTGCCGCAGCAAACAGTCATTATAAAGTCAACTGCAAAAAAAACAACACCAGTTGTATCACCTCCAACTACCGTACCCCCACCTCGTTCAATTGTTATATCTCCACAAGCTGTGACAGTTTCTCCATCATCAGTTCGAGAAGAAATGCAATCTCCATCCACTACAGTATCACGACCAACATCAACAATGTCTAAATCTTCATACATTTCACCATCAGCTACAGTATCTACAGTAATCGAGAAAGCAACAACAACATCTCAAGCAACCACTGAAAAAGCCGCAAAAAAACCAGAATCCGTTCCATCCAATTATACGCCGCCATTTGATCTTTCTTGTTTCATTCCAGGAGTTCCCAATAAATTAAACTCAAATACTCCAATTCCAGATAAAAAAGATACTGAAAGAAAAAAAGTTTTGGTTGTTGATTCGGAAGCAAAGTTTATAAGAGCTTGTGCACATCCTGGATTACTGGCAGACCTTTTAAGAAAAGGTTATAGAATCCGATTTAAACGTCCACATTATGAATCATTTGAGAATCTTTTGGCTGTCGTGCAGACCGTTATTGCAATATATCCTGAATGCGGCTGGAGAACTATTGGGGAAGATGAAGAAATATATTTCGAATTTTTGCTTCAAAAAACTGCTGATGAAGAAAGAGAACAAAAAGAAAAAATTTTGGAAGAAAAGATTGCAAACTTTGGTAAATAAATACAAAAGTTATAATTAACCTTTTTTTAAAAATTAATGTTTAGAACGTGAACATCAAAAATCAATATTTTCACGTGAAAATAAGAGCAGGGAAAATTCTGTTGATTGTGAAGGCCGAGCTCTTGCTGCTGTTTTTACTGCTGCAAATGCTTCTCCAACAAAATCATCACACTATTTATCACTTACTGCTACAAGCTCTTGTGATGTTCCTTTCCCTCTCGATGATACAAATGTTTTTGCTGATTCCACAATTTCACTTCCAGAAGAATCAGCAGCACAAAAGCGTCAAAGAAAGCAGCAGTTCGATTTTACTTCTCCACAAGAAAATACAAAAGTTCTTGGAACTGTTTCTGCTAATGATGATGATATTTCACTGTAATATTATTTTTTACGGCCTTTTTAATCCTTTTTCTTTCTTTCAGGGCTTTATCTGCACATTCGTCACAAACTGGACCAACAAAAGAATTACCTCGTCCAAGTACCTCATTTTCTGATACTCTATCATCTTCTGCTTCATCACCCTCAAAGCAATCGTCGCAAATTCCTAAATCTCCAAATAGTTCTCAACTTGAAGATGCTGATCTCTTACTCTATTTTTCTAATTATAAACCTCAAAAGAAATGTGTTCCATTTATCCCTTCTAACTATTCAGAAGTTTGTGAAGGCATTGAAGCATTTAGAGATTTAATTGAAATATCCGATGTTCCTCCTGAAGAAATTGAAATCTCAACGTCATATTTACCTGAAGCTCTTCCATTATGTAATTTAGAAAGCAATCCTAGAAACGCAAAAATTTATTCTGTCCCAAATTTTTTTAATCCTAAAAGTGTTTTATTGGATTTCGATGGTGAAAAAAGAATTACGGGTGTATTACCGAGCAAAGATATTACTGTAGTTAAAAGTATTCCGCTGCCTTTTAAAACTGGTGAAGAAGAAAAGCCGGGCTCTTTTTTAGATGAATTTTTAAAAAATGTTGAAAAATATTTGAGTCATATAACTTTTGAACATTTTGCGAAAAATAAGGTAATTTCTGTCCCAAAGTAATAATTGATAAAAATGATAACCGTTTTACAGGAATTTGAATTTCTCGCAAAGACTTTAAATAACTTGAACTTTGAAACTTTTACTAAATCTTCAAAGATCAACAACTCCGTTCAAGAACTTGTTCCATTACTGTACAAGGTATGATTTTCGCCTATACTTTTACAGTCCTTGATTTGTGATATTAATTATTTCAGAATCTTCGTGCAAAAAAGTGCTTCCATGTTGATCCAATAAATTTTATCAAAAGTCATTTACCAACAACGAATCTTAAACTTTTAAATAATGATATTAATGAAATTGAACATGCTTTTGGAGTTCAGACATATTATGTTTTGATGAAACTTTATGATAAGTATCCAAAAATATTTGAAAATGTTGCTTCATTGATTAAAAAGTACCGTAATAACAAAAATGATCAACAATTTGTTTCAACAATGAAAAAAGTTTTGAATTTTAAAGGTTCGTTATTTTTAAAAATTGTAACATCTTTTGTAAACAATTTAATTTTTAGAAAGATTATTTCAACTTGCAAAATGTTATGATGAAAAAACTGAAGGAACTCGAACAACTGAAGAATGCCTTTCAAAAGCTATGGAAAAATTAAAAGTTGTTACAATTTCTGATGGATTTTTTATTACTGTAGAAGAGAATGAACTTTTTGAAGATGTTGAAGTAATGGATGATACTGTCGTCGATGATGAAGTTGATGTAACAACATTATTATCTGATCAAGACGAATACTATTTTATCAGTCGAAATGATGCCTTTCATGAACATTTATATCATCTTCAAACAAAACCATTTCAACTATTATCTCCTGAATATTTTATCAATAAAGGAAGAAGAGATAAACATCGTATTCCTGAAGTTAAATGGCATATCAGTCTTAATAATACTGTAATTGGATTTGAAATTCAAAATAAAGTGTATCCATTGGTTCATCGAAGAAAATATTTTGATGAAGCTTCAAAAAAATATATTTTTCCACCAACTGCAAAGGTTATCGACAGCTTTGATCCATTTTTTAAGAGAGTTCATTCCTTACCATCAACAAAAATTACTCCTGTCATCGAAGATCAAGTTCTACGTCTTGAAGAAATGGAAAAGTTATTTTACAAACATTTTCAAAAAAATGCCGAGATCTCCGACAAAATTCATGATATTTGTCTTCAAAATACAAAAACATTTTTTCCATACGTTTTTCGAGCTTTGAAAGAAACTTTTGATGCAAAAATGCCAGCTGCAAATTCAAATAAACGGCACTTCTTTGAAATGTATTTTTATCTAAAAGGCACAGAATGGGCAAGAAAAGTTGTTGCAAAGATAAATGATGGTCCTGAAGAAGGCTTGTTTCCGATTATTGGTAATGATAGTAAAGTTGTTGCATTATTTTTGAAGGTAAAATATTTGAATAATCATCTCTCAATAAACAATTTGTACAATTTTTAGCTGGAAGAATGGCTAGATATTCTATTGCATGGTTCAGAAGAAGATCGGATGAAACATTTTCCTGAAATGGTGCAATTAGAATTCTGGAAAAATTGTTATCATTATCCTGGAATGCGAGATGCAATGAGAATGGATACTGATGGTGTCTTTCATTTTCCAGAACATTTTCATAGCAAACATAAGCCAAATATATCGTAAGTGTGTCTTGTAATTAATCAAATTGAAAAAATCGAAATTTTAGTAATAGCCTGAGACATTTACCATCTAAAGATCTCAACAATAAAAAGATGCATGAATTATTGCTAAAGTTACGACTCGCAACAAAAGAAAGTTATGAAAAAACTCTTCTTAATAGAGTTGAATCCCATGAACAAGCTTCAAAACTTCTTGCAAAGTTCGAAGATTTCAATGATAGAAGAACGCGAGCGTCAATGATTTTATTCTCTTTAGCCGAAGCAACATTCAATCATACACGTGAATTACCAGATTCAGTAAGGCTATAATTATTAATTAATTAATAATAAAAATATTTAAATTTAAGATCGCAAAAGCTTTCGATAATCCTCTTCAAATGTTAACTCAAGAAGCAGTTCTTATCAATCGTAAACACGTTCCTCCTCGACAACAAAGAAAACGCGGGAAAAATGCCAAGAATGTTGTCAATGATCCTAAAACCAGTATTCAAAAAGCTATTGATATTCGTAAAAGTTTCAATTTAATACCAGAAAAAGACAGCGATGAAAGTGCAAAAACACCTAGAGAACAAGATGATTGGATGCATGTGAAAGGAGATGTTCGACAAGATTCTGTGTTATACGATAAATCGGTTGCCTTGGATTTCGTTAATCCTGATAAGGGGTCACGAGAAGTTGCTTTAGTAAGTTAATTTCAAATTTTATAAAGTTCATATAAAAATTTATTTTTTTAGAATGATGCTGATTTAAATGAACGTGAACTTACTGAAGTCCTCTATACACAATACATCGAAACCAATCGATTTTCAGCAAATGTCAATCGTTTAAAAGAAATGAATCAAAGAATGCTATGCCATTTTCATCGTGAAGATTATCGAAATCAAGTTTTTGAACACATTGTCAAAAGTAAAAAGGCTACACCATTCATTCCTCCAGAAGTTGAAAAGCCTAGTGTTACTGAAATTGTTGATGAAGAACTTGCAGTTACTCGGATACTTCGTGGAATTGTTAATCTTAAACAAAGGAAAAGCAAGAGAAAGATTAAACGTCAACTTCGAACTGAATTGCAAACTGTTTCATCTGAAAGAAAAATTGTTCCTCGACCAAAAAGAAATGCGTTTGCATCAAAGGCTTGGCTAGCCAGAGCTCAACGATATCGTGAAAAAAGAGAATTGATTAGAAAAAATGCTCGATTGGCAATTAAAGAGGCTCAAGATCGACAACTTGAAGATCAAAATAATGATCTTTCTGAACATATAACAATCGTAAAGAAACTTTGGCCAAAACCGATGAACATGGTACCAGCTGAACCCAAAAACACTTCACCAGAAAAAACAACAACAACATTGAAGCCTAAAAAGTCAAAGAAAACAGAAACTCCAATTAATACTTCGTCTCCAATCAAAAAGAAAATCTCCAAGCCTTCAAAATCAAGTATTACAAAACGTCCAAAAATATCTCCATTGGTTTCACAATCACTTACTGGTGCAGAAATTTTTGCAAAGAAAACAGAACGTGAAAAAATAACAAAAATGTCGACTGCTCCAGAAGCTCAAGAAAATACACTAAATATGACTCCAACAACCACTGATGAAACAACACCCGTAAATAGTATGATCAAAGACAAAGCAGCCATCATCTTTAATGAAACTGCAAAACTTCTTGGAATTCGAAGTTATACTGAATTAAAGGAGAAAACGCAAAAATCTAAAAAGCGAAAGCTTAAGAAAGCTAAGAAACAAAAAGAAGTTCAAAAAGCTAAACCAAATGAATCTACAAAAAAGATAAAAAAGAAGAAATCTAAAAATGGAAAAGAAAGCAACCTAAAAAAGCTTCAAACTGTTCGAAAAACGATTTCAAAAGAATCTGCAGAATTAAAGAAGAAGCATGTTGAAGAAGAAATTGTAGAAAGAGAAGTGATCCGAAGGAAATCGTCAAGCCTTGTTGAAACTGCTACACAATCAAAATCCACATTATCCATTGTCATCAAAACAAAATCTAAAAATTCAGAAGCGAATCAAGAGGTTGAAGCAACTCTTCAAACAGAAAGAAGTTATCTTTTGAAAAAATATGAAGAAAATGTTGCAAGAGAAAAATTATTAGATGACCTCAAACAACAAGTACATGATCATCAAATTCGGAAAAAACGTGAAGCAATGGAACGCCGAGAACTTCTTGAAAGAGAAGCAATGGAGCGTAAACGACTTATTCTCATCGAAAAAGTTGAAAAAGAAAAGATACGTGCAGAAAAGCTTCAACAACGTGTTGAACAAGTTTTGAAAGAACAAGAAGCTATGGTGCAAAAAGAAATTCAACTTGCTGAAATTCGTGAAAAGCTTAATACCACAAGAAGAAGAGGCTCTATTACTTCAATCAAGTCATTAACAATAACCCGAGAAGATTTGCAATCAATGTCTGATAGAGCTCAAAGTATGGCACCAAATATTCCAGAAATAATTCCTTTAACGAAACAAAATTTGTTGATTCATAATGAAATGACTTCGAATGTCAATGTTGAAAATTCAAATTCTGCACCAGCAACTAATCATGTTCAAGTTGTATCCGATCTACAACAAGAACAAACAACCATCAATGATAAAAATGCTGAATCTATTGATAATGCAAATGAAAGTGCAGCAGCAAAGCAAACTGTCACAAAGGAATTATCTGCAAGCTCTGAGTCAGACCAAATGAAAAGAGCTGATGATAATATAATTATCAACAAAACAAGAGCAGGCAGAAAAAGAAATAATTCCAAAGTTAATGAAGAAGAAACACAAGCTTCTGCCACTGCACCAAGTGCTGAAAGCAATTTAATCGTCATTGAGGATACTGTAATTGGTAACCATGTTGCAGCGAAAGCACAACCCTATAATAATGCTGCTCAAGATCCAGCTATTGTTGTAGTTACAAGATCATTAGATTCTGGTTCATCAAATTCCCCTGAATTAGGAAAAGATTTTGGCACATTTCTGGCTGAAACTCAAAGAAGGTCGAATGAAAGTGTAAAAAGAACAGATGATGTTATTTTGGAGTATGCGGAACAAATGCCCGAAATTCCATTAATTGTTGAACGTCCCTCCCCAGCAAATATGGATGATATTGAAGAACTTCCATCACCAATTATGGAGGAAGAAGCTCAATTCACCCGTGAAGATTTACCTCTTATGGAAGCTTCCCCTGAAAATACTGCCAGTCGTGACGATGATGAAATTGATGCAAACACAACAATGAGCACTTCAAGTTCAAAGGGGCTAAGAGGTCAAGGAAAAAGAATCAAAGGACGTTATGATAAGAAAGTAAAATGGAGCAGAAAAAAGATTACAAAAACAACGCCAACATTGCCTCAACTTCTTCAAACGGATAAATCTCAGCCACCAAAGAAACCAAGAAAACCACGACAGAAACACAAGTGGCGACAAACTCCTTCAAGAACTCCATCACCTCCACCACCCTCCCCTCCCCTGCCGGCGAAGCGTCGAAGAGCTCAAGCTGTTCCATTTCAAATTAATTATGAATCTCCGCGAAAGAAGAAGCGGGCTGAAAATCAAGAAAATGATAATACAGATTCTCAGCCTCCGCCGTTATTAACACCAATGACAAGAGGGCAATCAACCATCAGAGAAAAAGCTGTTTCTGCACAACCAGCTAAAACACCTGAAAAACCTGCCCCGGTTTCCATTTCACCAACAGTAAAAGTTACTCGAAATATGGCAGCAAAAATGTCTTCACCAATGAAAACTCCAGAGAAGAAGCCATCCACTTTAAAAGCAGCTTCCCTAAATGAATCAAGGGATAATTCCGTACAACCAAAACGAGTTGGTCGTCCTCGAAAGCTTGTTGAAACAACGAATGATCAACCTTCCACTTCTGTCACAAAACCACTTGGAAAAAGAATTATCAAAAAAAGAGTTTCACTTTCCCCTGAACCAATTCCAATTAAACGTAAAAGTCTAAGAAGATAAACGATCTCTCCCGTTGAGTTTTTTTTGCACAGTTTAAAAAGGTAGATTTTATTGTATTTCTAGAATAGTCAAATATAGCCCTGTTATTTTGTTATGAAAAATATAATATTTTTTATATTTTCGATCTCATATGCATTTAAATGCTATGCCTCTTCACTCACTTTTTTCATTGAAGTTACGGGTTCGCCATTGTTAAAAATATGGCATTAAACTTTTACTTATTTTTTTCAAATCTGCAACGGCATAAAATTTAATCAACATTGGCGAGCCTGTTTCAACTTACAGATACTGTATTGTTAAGATATATTTATAATAGTTAGTATGTTATTAATAATTTTTCCCAATTGCCTTTTAATAGTTTCTCAAACAAAAATTGTGCTTTAAATCTTTTTTCACCATTTATTTTTATTATTATTTTTTTGAAAGAACCGTATTTCGTTTTTATTTTGTTTGTATAAAATCGAATTTTGTTGAAATTTTTTATTTCATTTTTTTATCAATTGTTGCTTTGCATAACAATAAAATTTATTAATCTCAACCACACATTTCATTACACTTTCATATTTTCTCTTGTTTACTAAACACAAAAGTAATGTTTCTCTTGGAGCTTAGGATTTCAAGACAACTAATAAGTAACAAAATAAAATTTGAAATATGTCTTGTAAATCAAGGTTTAAAATTTGTATTTTTGATGTTACCAAAAATTTCATGGATTCATCTTATATAGCAAAATATGATGACTTTTTTGATGACGTTGAAGTAAATTAATTGGATAGAAAGTCGCCAAGAAGTTCCTCATGGATAATTTTTTCATTTCTTAAAATAGGCAACCAGGAATAGAACTTCAAAAACCTTTTATAATTATTTTCATCATTCACCAAGTTTCATATCAGAATAAAACAACATTATTCCAGAGTTAGTCTTTTCGGCAAGAAAAAATATTGTTGTATGTTTTGTACAGTTATTATTTAAAAAACTAAAACTTTCATTGTTCTTTTTAAAAAACTGAAATGTCCATTTAAAATTTTAGGTATCCCTTTCGTTTGGCATATAAAATTGCAAAATTATTTTTAATTTTTTAAAAGTCTTTATTTAAACTACAAAAACTAATTTTTTGAGTTTCCCATGTTTGTGCGACATTCATTTACGTTTCTTTTTTGAATTTCTCACTTTCATGAAACTCGAGAATTTTTCGATCTCTCTAACGGTTTTTTTCAAATTGTAGCATAAGCATCAATGAATTCACGACGAAAGAATATTCTTTTTTCTTCATTTTTTTTTGCATATTTTTAGCAATAATGACAACTGTTCAAAAATTTATGCACTTGGCATAAACTGCAAAACTTCAAAAAGACAAAAAATAGCACCTACCTTTATTTGTCATTCATGTTGCTTTTGTTTAACATAAAATTTGATTTAAATTTTGCAAAAATTTCCATAGAGATAACTGCATTTTTAAAAACTGTCATAAACAGATTTATAAAAATAGCAAATCATGTTGAAAATTATATTTTGTGTTTCTTTTATGCTTAACTTTAAAAAAAAGTGGGAGGTCATAATTGCAATTTTTTATTTAATTTAAAAAAGGAGTGAATTTTATTTGTTTTTAATTTTTGATTCTTTTTTTCGCTCTTGAAACACTGCCTTTTGGAGTTTTTGCTGTTTGAAGGATTCCGAATATAAATACGTCAACAATTGAGTATTTTAGACTTCTTTTTGCAAGTTAAAAGAAAATTTAAAATTTTTATGCAAAAATTGATGCCAAGACGATACCTCTCATGGGGGCTATTTTTCCGCAAATTGTGTGAAAAAAAGAGCTGTAACTAAAGACGTATGGGGAAAGAAGTATTTGATGGTTTATTCAGGAGAGATAAATATAAGATACTCTTCTTTCTTCTCTATTTCAGAATGCCATATTTATCGTTCTCCATTTAAGTGATAGCCGGAAAATAAAATGTATTGTGTATTTATTGGTTTGATCCTTTATTTTTCTTTCTTTTTTATTGTTTGTTTTATAAAAATGTGGGGGTAAAAAAATGAATAAAACTGTCAGTTCACGCATTCTTTTCAGGTATTTTATGGGGGGGTTTTTTAAAAAGAAGACACTTAATCGAGAATGGAAACAATTTTTTATGTTTCAAATTTGCTTTCTTTTTTAGAGATGTAGGAGAGAATTGTTTAGCAGAAAAAATGGCTTTACAAATGTTTAAAAAAAGAAGCACTGCATTTTTTTTTCTTACGTGTTGCAGCAGCTCCCATTTTGTTTGCAATGTTTTTACCACATTTTTTGGGAATTTGTCAAATCTATTTATTTCCAGAACATTTTTTAAAAGGTGCTCATTTAAATGAATGCAAAAATGTGTTTCCGTCATTTTTTTTCTGTTTTGCATGATTTTTTTCGTTGTTCCATTTTTCTTTTTAAATTGCCAACAGTTTCTTACTTCGATATTTGCTTTAAACTTTTTTCAATGAAACACGAAACATTAATCCTCTTATTTTTTGTAGTTGTTAATCTATCTTTGTCTTCTGTAAAATTCCCAAAGGATTTTGGAAGTTTAAGATTTTTTCATGGAAGCAAAAGTTTGGCATTTTTTAGACGTCACAAGGTTTTTGTCAAAACGTTTTTGCATTCATGCATATGATGGAAATTACTATAAAAGCGGAATGAGTAATATTTTAATGCCACAACAAAATTCAACTGTACCCTAAACTAATAGACGAATAAAGTTTTTTTTGGAAAAAACATGTGTATCAAATTATTATTATTCATGGATCAATGAGCATATTTTCAAAATTATTTTACATTCATGGTTTCTGTCGGGAAGACACTTTTGACATTACTTTCTCTTTATTCTTTCAAGAATTTGAAACCTTAAAAATTCTTTGAATGAAAAGTTTTCCCCTTGTCCATGATCTGTTGACCTATGACAATGAGCATTTTCATCACCAATCATGTTTTTAGCTTCTTAAATTTTTGTAACAGTTTTTCAAAAACAAATAAGTTACTATTTTGTGTTTGCACTTTTTTATACAATGATAGTTTTTGAAACACTTTTAAAGTAAACATAACTTTAAGTTTAAAAGTTTTTTTTTATATAATTTCACAGAGTTAAAAAAATAGTAGGTGAAATACAAACATTTAATTTATATTTAAAACAGTTGAATCACTCTTGTACTAATATTATATGTATATTGCATTCATGCTTCTTCTTTAAAAATTGATATATTTAACAAATGATGCAAGCAAAAGTAATGAGAAGAATCCGACAGTTTTTCTTTTTCTTGAAGTGGTGTCGACGACGTTTTACCACTTGAAAAACAATTCTTTGCAATGAGGATATACATATCTCTTTGAAGAAGAACAAAAGCGCGTTGGAGGAAGTACGGAAAGAAGAGGGAAAGTTCGGATTTACACATTAGCAAAAACTTTCTTTTTTTCCATTTAAAGAAAAAAAAACTTCTGTTTTGTTTTCTTTCTTTCTTTCCTTCCTTCTGTCAGTCAGTCAAATGTTAAAAAGGTTTTAATTTTCATTTTTGACTGACCTTTTAGTTTCATTCTTATGGTTAAAGTACTTGACGTTATGCTTGTTTTTAACTGTTTACTTTTTATTTAATTCAAGCCTTTTCAAAAGTAGAATCACATTCTTTTCTGTTGTAAAATGTGATTGCTTTGAGAGAAAAAACTGTCTCTTTCTTTAATATTTTTTTCATAAAATTGAGATCAAATTTCCGATATTATATGCGTCGCGAAAGAAAAAAAAGTTTTTTGTATTGTCCAAAATTTTTGTGCTCGTGGGAATAACAAACATTCTAATCTATGAAGTTACAGACAAAAAAAACTAAAATATTATGTCATCTTTCGAAGTGGTGTCAAAGTCAATATTTCCGTCAGGTGTTACACAAAAATTGTCATTACAATCTGAATTTCCATCAACGAGTACATCAATGCCGAATAATTTCGTTACAGTAACCACCGAAAATATATTATTCAATTTTGAATGGAATGTTACGGATTTAGATTTTGCAAATGCAAAAGCAATCGGAAAAATGGATTCTGATGAAGATTCGTCATTTCGGTTATATGTTGCTTTGTTGGTTGTATCGGCGGCAATAATTGGATTCATTATAAATGTCTTCATTTTATTATTAAGTTTATTACATATTCGGGGAGATTATAGACATTTTGTTGCAAATTTGGCTATTGTTGATATTGTTGGAGGTTCGTTGATTTTACTATTTTTGGAATACCCAACTTTCACAGTTTCTAATTTTTAAAGGAGAAGCACTTTTGAATGTATATACAAAACATGACAATTTTTTCTTAAATCTTTTATTCTGAGAACTAAATATCACTTGAATTTTTAAACAAAAGAGTTTAAAATTCTTTTGCATTAGTCTTATACAAATTTATCACTCTAAGATATGCTAAGGCTGCATTTGCAGACATAATCATAAAGTATTAATAATACTTTTTTATAGCAATGCTCTTTGCATTTATGGGTTATGTTAATTTATCAGATCGTCAACAATTTTCAACAGCAGTTATGACTTATTCAGCATTTGCATTCTATGGTTCATTTGGAGTTATGATATGTGCATTAGTTCCGGTTTCATTATCTAGAGTGGTTGCAGCTTCAAAACCAAAAACTTATGACAAAGTAAGAAGAAAAAACTTTTCTCACATTTTAAATTTTGTATTCTTTTAGTTATTTTCTGGGAAACGAGCTTTAGCTGTCTGTGCCATAGCTGATATGGCGCCAATTGTACTTTTAGTTGTGATATGCCTTTCACGTCATGACACTGGTCGATGGTTATTTTTTGTTTATGCTTTTCTGACATTTGCAGCATATGTTGTAACATTCCTTTCAAATACAATAGTGTTCAGAATTGTTGCAAAGCATATTCGTGTTGTTCAATGTTTACATGATAAAACAAGATTACTTGAAACACGACAAGTTGCATTAGCAACTCTTGCACAAGCGGTTGTTCCTCTAGTTTGTCAGGTACCTTTTATACCTTTAATATTACTGTAATTTAAAATTATTCTTTTTTAAGGTTCCCGCATTTTTAACCCTTTCATCGGCCCTTCTTCTTGTTGAACCTTTAATTGATGGAAATATAATTGTTATAACACAATTATGGCTTGCTGCAAGTCCAATGTTTGATGGGCTTATAACTCTTTTTGTTATAAAACAATACCGAAATCATACGATTGCGTGTTGTGCTGCAATGTGTGAAAGTAGCTGCTATGCCCCAAAACGATTGTCTGCCACGCGAACAGCTTATTACACAAAAACAAGTGGAATTGAAAAATTTGAAGTCAAAGTTTAATTGATCTTATTGCTTTTTAAAAAAGGAAAAAATTACGGGTTTTTTAAATTGTTATAAAATAATAATCTTTTATTTAAATAAATTTATTAAAATAATTTTTATTTTTAAAGAAAAGTATCTTGAGCATTTGTGCTTGTAATGCTTGGACTTGGTTGTGATGAACTTTTTCGAGATCCTCGACGCTTTTGTCCAGCTAAAAGTGCAGTATACTGTGTTGCACTAGGTGTTTCTTCTTGTGTTCGAAGAGTTGAACGATGACTTGAATTTCGAAAACTATAAAATTATAAAATTTACAAATAATGCTGTGTAATACGAAAAAATACCTCTTCTGAAGCATATATTCACCATCTTGTTTTCGAACATTTTTATGCTTTTCAAATAATATAATCCACAGCTTTGGTGAAAATATACAAACTAATGCAACATTTGCTGACATTGAAATTGATATACATAATGAGGTAGTTTGAATCTAAAAATAACTTACATCTGTTAAATGGCAGACTTAAAAGTCATGAAACTGACCTGAAAATCACTTCCAGTACCGAAGAAAAAGAATATCCTAAAAATTTAACCAATTAAAAGATACAAGAATTGTTTGGGTAATCGGGTAATCTTATATCACACAGTTTCCTTCTAAAACTCATAATCCCGAATAAACTGAAGAAACAAACTTGCCCTAAAATTTAAAAAATTATAAACGAAAAAGGTTTTGAAATCTTCTTACATGAAATCCATACAACACATGTTGTATACATACTAAAACCAATCCATTTTGTTTCATTAAAATTTTCTGGTACTTTCCGAGTTTTTACTGCATAAGTTGTACATAAAATAATCAACACTCCATCATACATTAAAGAATAAAGAAAATGATGATCTGGAACATTACAAGTTAAAACAACTTGATCCCTTGTTGGATAATCATGTCTTGTTCCAGGAGGCACAAATAGTAACCATATTAATGATCCAATTAATTGGGGTGCCGCAATTATTGCAGTTAAATACATTTGTGACATTGGTGATATGCATCCAGGTCTTTGAGCAGAACGTGTTGCTTGTGAAAATATTCTATGTATCCGATTTGTTTTAACCAGTAATGCAGCATAAAGACAGGAAAATGCAAAACCAATTCCTTAAATTGTTTCAAGTTTTATAAACCGCAATAATTATTATTTTTTAAGGTATTTCCAAATGAGAAATTACAGTAACTTAGTCATTCCAAACTCGTTATGGACAAATCTTAAAGTTACAAAAAACTCAAAAATTTGAATTTTACTAATAATTTACAAATTAACGGAAAATTATAATAATGCTGCAAATCCAAAAGAAATAGTAATTTCTATCATAGTTTTTGATTTGTTCAATTTAAAAATATTTTCTGTATATAGTTTTATGCGTTGTAAAAAAAGAGTTGGGCTTAAAAGTTCATTTTTTGTATCCCCAGTAGTCCCGTTAATATTTTTATCTTCAATAACTAATTTTAGCAATTTTAGACATTTGTTGAGTTTTAGACAACGATGAAAATATATACTTTTCTAAAGAGATTTCGTTTGACTCACCTGTTCTTTTAAAAGCGCATATTAAAGTTGTTGGAGGTGAAACTAATACAAATGTCATGGTGTAACACATAATCATCGAAAATAAAAGTATGTAGCTTAATTCTCTACCAGATGCTTTAACAACTGGAGTTTCATTGTATCTAAAACTTTTGATAAAAACAAAATTTGTTTTATATCTTTTGAGCTTACATTATATAAACAATAATAACTAGAAGGGTTGCCAATATTCCAAAAATGGCAAAAATCGATGGAACAATACTATACCAGGATGACCATTTCATATGTTTTAGCTTTTCTGCAGTTAAATTATAGCATCCTCTTCGATCTTTTGTTGGCCACATTCCCTGGCCGCAATCAACGCAAGTTGTATCATTTGATAAATATTCATAATCCTCACATTTTCCGCATGCCCAACAGCATATTTCATCCTTAAATAAAACCAATTAATTTATGCATTAATAATTGAAATTTAATGAATAATATTTTTTATTAATTACCGATTTAATTAGTTGTTTTCGATATCCCCATGGACAAGGCATACTACATTTTGATATTGGAATTTCTTTTTCTTCTTCATCATCAATATTCCAAAACATTAATTCCTCTTTAATTTCTAGCCTTTGCTCTGACCAACTTCCAACTTCAACATAATCGCCTCTATCAGAATCTGTTATTTCTTGCTTTTTTGCAGATGGCTGATAATTGAGGATTGTGTAATGAGCAGGACCATCTCCTTGAGGACTAAAATGCACATATTTTCCAACAAGATCTAAAATTTGTTATCTTAAAAAATTATTTATATTGATTATTTTAACCTTTGAATTTAACATTTAACAAATATTTTTTATAAAATTCATCTCCATCAATGTGTCGCATTGCGTTACAAATTTCTGGTAATTTTGCATATCGAGTAATCCATGAAGTTTCAATTGTGTCATTCGGGCATACATGATTTTTCATGGCTTGTAAGGCATGAGCAATGGCATACACGGCTTCAATGACAAATTGAATTTTATCATCTGGACTAAAGTTTTCTTTTGATTGACGAATTGGTTCACACCTGAAATTTGTTACATTTTTATTCCTTAACATGGTATGAGGCTTTTTTACTTGTTTTTTGAAGTTTCTTCAGGTAAATCGAATTCACAACTAAATTTATGTTCCCATAATTCTCTTAACCATTTATTTCGTTCAAATTTATCACTTCCTGGATGAAGTGATAAATAATATTCTTCAAAGGATGGAACACGTTGAGATTCAAGCATTAAAACGATTGCACCTTCTGCTGATAGCCTTCTTGTTCCAACCGTATAAGCATCATTATTTCGATCCCATCCTTCACTCGCTAACCAAATAATTCGTTTATTCTTTCTTCGATTTGGTTCTTGTCGCATGCGTTCTGATGTTCGTTCCATCAAGTCAGGAATATATTCAGTTCCAACAAAAAGAACAACAACTCGAGCTCCAACTTTTTTATCTGGTTGTAGTCTAAAGTAAACAAGTAGGAAATCGAAACATTACAGTATGAAACAAACTTTTTAACCAAATTGTCAACAGATTCTGTTAAAGCCTCCCGCTTCATTGAAATTCTTTCTTCAATTGCAATACAAATATTCACTCGTCGAGCTTCCTTTTTAAATGCATCTGCTCCAAGTTCACCGTATTCATCTGCTGAATAAACCAAAGAAATGTATGTCCAATTAAATTTTCTTGCAATATCAATCATTGCCCTCGCTTGATAATTATCACTCGGTACTGTCCTTGCAAAATATTCGAACCTGCTTTTATCACTCAAATCTGCATTCGTTGAAGCTGGACTAACTTGGACAATTCGAAATAATCGTAATAAATTTGCAATTTGTACTGTTACAGAGCTATAACTTGCCCCAACGACAGCCACAACATTTTTCTTTGGTGAATAATTCACTTCAGGCGGTTTCCCATCATGACATTGATATTCTGATACATCTGTTGATCCAATCATATCTCGTACAAAATCAAGACTTTGATTAAGTGCATATGCAGGATTTGAGCAAGAATCAAGTATTAATGCACCCTTAAAATTGAAAAAAATTGCATTTTTGTAATAAATAAAAATTTATATTACCAATTTATATCCTCGTAAAAAATCTGTTTGAGCATTGATCATATCCAGCGCGTAAAGCATCGCCTCTACCCTATGTATACCCCTGAAAAAATCTTTTAACAAAAATTTCTTTTTTTTTTTCAATATAAACCTTGTTTCAAATATTTCTCCACATGGTGGTCCTCCAGGAATATTTGATTTTGCATGAACAGGAAAAACTCCACCAATAATTAAATCTCCCGGTATCCTAAGCTGTCGAACTTGATTTTGTGAAAGAAGATAATTGGAATCTTCAATAGTCTAAAAATATATCTCTGAATACTGTAGAAATGACTCATACATTTACTACAAACCTGCGCTAAAACGTTAATATTGGCAATTATTTGAGTTGCCATTGTTAACAGTGAATACATCATTTGGAAGATTTTCAAAGCTTTTCACTTTTTGAAATGCTTGGAAAATGAATATATGAAAAAGCGTCCTTTTTTTATTTTTTAATAACGCTAATTTGCCGAATAAAGCGGCAAGCTTTTTAAAATGTCAGTTAAAAAATTCCTTCGGCAGCTTCTTGAAAATATACCGTTGTTGAAACATATGAGATTACTTTTAGCTGCAACGAACATATTGAAAAAATAAGAAGAAAAAAATAAAGTTTTTGGTTTTTTGTCTGTGCTACATTCAGCTATTTTTTTATGACCAATAATCCTGAAAATGAAAGAAGTAAAAAATTGATGACTTTTTAATGGGATATAGCTCTTTTTTTGCTAAGTATTGAATGATATATCGGATCATGTTCGGGAGAAAAGAAAAAAAATTTTCAAACTTTAAACAAAGCCGCTAAACTAAAAATCACGTTATAAGTGTTTAAAAAAACGGAGAACATTAAAAATTCAAATAAAAATTTTGACAAAGCAAAAGAAATAATAATTGAGGCAACCATTTCTTTTAAAAAGAACTAAAATAAAATATCATCAAATTTAAAAAATGAGAAACTGTAACCCCTTTTTTGAAGATTTTTTCATCAGAATTTTTTAACACCAAAAAATGGAATATTAAAAGCAAACTTTCGAAAAATTCAAGGATAACAGAAATTCTTTTGTGGGAGAAGAAAAAAAGGGTTGGCCTATTTTTCGTAGGTACGCCATCAGAATTCTTTCTTCTTCTTTTTCTGCCACTGAGATTGTATCAAACATGATGGCAAAAAGAAAGATTTGGCAATGCTACCACATTTCTTAAGACAAACAACTTCTTGCAGACAATTGCCTGTTAGCAAACAATATTTTTTTGTAATCGGATATGCGCAGAGAAAAAAAAATACTTCAAAGCTGCAATCTTTTTCTTTTGGGAGATAGGCACCTTTTAAAAGTTTGAACACTCGTTGGTCAAATTTAATGTTTGTAAAAAAAGAAATGTTGCAAAAGAGAGGAGAAGCCTAATACATTTTTTGGAAATTTTTTCACCAAAAAAAGACACAAATCAAAAATCGGACGGATGAGAGAGAGATGCCGCCTGCGCGGAGATAATTTGTTAAGGATGGAAAAGAAGAAAGAAGTAGAAGAAGCTGTCTACAACTTTGCGTGGAGCCATTTGTTTCTTCTTCTTTTTTGCCCCTGTTAGCTTTTTCATGCCTTTTTAAAACATAAGGAGGGGGTGAAATTGCAACGAAAAAAAGGTCTGAAACATTGAAGCCTATTGCTTTCTTCCCCTTTTCTTCTTCTGACTGCTTTTTCAAAAATTCTGTAAGGTTTTGAACAAGCAAAAAAAATATCTTATTTAAAAAAACTTTTTTTGGATGCTTTGTCTGAAAAATTAATTTACTAAAAAAGAAAAAAAAGAAAAGAGATTTCAACAAAAAAAATTGTAACGTGTGAAAAATTATTTTAATATTAACAATAACGGTCATAAGTAAAATTGGGCAAGAAAAAATGTGGTAGAAGAGGGGTGGAAAGAGCTCGTTAGGGGCATTACTCTCATGGGATTATTTTAACATGAAAAAAAAATATATATACATATAACAAATCATTCATGGAAATGGTAACCTTTTGCCTCATTTTTTTAAACATTCTTGCCTTTTTGAAACATAACTACAGAGCTTTTTAAAGAGAGAAGAAAAAGAATACCACCACCACCACCATTCGGAAAGAAGAAGGAAGACATTGGTCAATAATGAACTCGTTTATGGAAGTTAAGAAACTTTTCTTCTTCTACTTCTTTAAAATACATCAAAAAAATATTTTAAATTTTTTTATGAAGAGTAAAAATCTTTTTTTCGGTACGTCATATATTGGAAACATAATGTTGCTTTTCACACGAATGGCAAGTAAAAAAATAAAAATAAAATCTTGTTAGCATAACTCAAAGTGGTGCGCGCCTTTTCTTCTTCTCTCCTTCTTCGGAAATCAGAAGGATATGCGTTTTTTTATTTTTCGTCTTTTCTTCATCTGCCCCTTAAAAAAATATATATAAAGAAGCTCCTGGGTTCCAATTGCTTAATATTTGCTTGTTGTTTCCATATTTTTTCTTCACTCTCATCTTCTTATATATTTTTTTCCATCCTTCTGGAAGATAACATAAAGCAAAACCATAGCTTTAAAACGTTTAAGCAAGAAAAAATGGAGATGAAAAAACAACAATGTGTCAGGTTTTGTGTGAGAAAAAAAAGCACGAAAGAAAGCTGGAACATGCCTTTTTGCTTTTTTTCTCCCCTTTTTTGCTGACATCGTTTAAAGCAATTTTTAACCTATAAAAAAACTTTTTTTCCCTTCGCTATTTTATTTTTTTGTTGCTTAATGATGTTTTGAACTAAAGTCAAGCCAGAACTTTCATATCTTTTTTCCTTTTTCAGTATGAATTCATATCAATAAATGTGAACCATGTTTGTTCATTCTGCCTCAAAATGTTATTGTCGTTCAAATCAAGGTGTTATTATTATTATTTTTGGTATTATTCATCATCATCTTCGTCAAACAGCATTAACAGAAATAGAAGAAAAGAATTGTATACTGTTTTTTTTAAAAGTATATTTATTGTTAGCATAGAAATAAAAGATATTTTCATCAATTGGCGTAAAATTAACAGCCATGAAAAAAGGAAATTTGAATCCATAAAATTAGTTAATGCTGAACAGAGAAAAGAAAAAGAAAAAACTTTTTGCCTTTGAAGAAGATAGTACCGTGGGAATGTGAAGAAGACTAACGTAACATTCATGCTGAAATTATTTTTGCCTTCTTTGAAAACCAATGCATTGTTTAAATTCTCAACTATTAACCGCAAGCAAAAATAAAAGAAGAAAAAAACTTTGAAAGAAAGAAAAAAACAAATCTTTATAACATTTATGACTTTTTTTTATTATACATTTATTTAGAAATTCTTTTGTTTTTGTCTCAAATATCAGTGCCTCATTTTATTTAACAGAATAAAAAAACAGCGTAGTTTGCTTAATGACGTTAGATACATTTTTTTTATTATAACAAAGTTTAAAAACAAAAAGGCCTTAAAATTAAACAATTTTTATGCTCAAAAATATGTGTGATGACAAATAAAACGAGAAATCTAAACTTTGCATTATCTTATCTCTTGACATGTTTGATGACATAGCAAAAGAGGCAGACGATGAAAAAGTTGCCAAAATGATCGATAACATTTTATTTTGGCAGTCATAAACATCAAAAGCAAACTCAAACCACACACATATATTTATTTTTAAATAATATTTGAAAGTGTTTTGTTGTTATTTTTTTCCTCTGCATTAACATTATACATAAATACCACGTATACAACCATATAATCAAATCATAGATCATTGATACCATGAAAAAAGCATGTTTTTTTCATTAAAATAAGTGGTAGTTTACTTTAAAATTTTTTTTCTCATCGGCTGCCACTTCAAAAATAGTAGCTTTGCAGTTAACCACATGACAAGGGGGAGAAACGGCGCCAAATTAATGTTATCTTTTTAATGAATGTTATGATTTTGATTGTGTGTGTGTGGGAGAGAGCAAAGAAGAAGAAGAAGGAAGTAATAAACACGAAAATTGAGCGCCTTTTGTACACATTAAAAGTAGCCTTCCTTATATTTATTTGGATAAGCATCATTTGAACACAGCCTTTCATTAATTTCTTCTTTGATTTTTCTCATACCTCCTTTTTTCTCTCTCTCTCTCTCGATCAAAAACAAATTTTAATATTGTTGAAAGAAAAATGATTGGAACTATTATCGTAAATACTTCAAATGAAATTATACAAAGTTTTGGAAATAAAGAATTTTGTAATCATTTAAAGACATTGGTTTGTGATTTACAGAGTGCTAAAACACAACAAAGATTTTCCAGCAGTAGTAGCAGTGGAATATCAAGTTGTGAAAGCTCTCTGAAAAAACAAAGTCTTCTTCAAACTTTAGAAGTTTCCACATTCAAAACAGTTAAGTAAAGGCATGTTTAAAAACTTTTGAATAATCGGTTTTATTTATATTTAGAAAGTTGATGATGAAATTTTGTTGTCATTTATTTTGCCACTTTTGGCAATGTATCAATCCCGTAAAGATACAGATAATAATGAAATAAAATTACTCTATTCAGATGATCTGAAATTCTCTTTTCAAATTTATGACATTTCACATTTAATTATTGTTATTTCAAGTAATAACTTTAGTGAATCAGAAATAGAAGAATTTAGTAAAAATGTTAAAGCATTGTTAAATTTTTATTATGGACCTTTTATTTACTTTATTAAAGCTGATTTAAGTAGTATTAAAAGAAAACGTGGAAAATTAGAAAAAAATATGGATTTATTGATTTCACAATTAGAAAATGGTAATTTAAAGTATCCTATGCTAAATGTTAATGCATTGTATATAAATTGCAATAAATATAAGACTTTTATGCCACAATTTCGTAAGATTATTTCTGAAATTACCAATGTTATTGGCCATTGCAGGTAATCATTTTCTTATTAAGACTGTTTTTAATGTTTTTAAAATTTCAGATGTATTTTTGTAAGTTCTGGACAAATAATTGCTTCAGTTTGCTCTAAAACAAAACGTCCAATTTCTATTATCGATTTGGTGGACCCATCCGACATAAATAATCTTGTACAAATGTGTCAAATATTTGATCAAAGTTCTTCTACCACAAACAATAATTTGATAAGCAGCATCACCACCACCAGCAACATAACACTAAATGACACTGTCTCATCGATTTCTTCAAAAAAGCGTTTACGACATCATTTTGAACAAATTTGGGTTCATTTTCCAAACTCACAAAAACAAAAACGTCAATTTGTAAATGCATTTCTATTTTCATTGTCAAGTGAAATAGATCTTATCTGTTTAAATTCAATTGATCAAAGTTCCCCAATTCATATAACTTGTGATTTACTTGATCTTCTTGAAGACATTGAAAATGTTGAAGAAGATAAAACAATTTATGTTGCAAAAACTGGAGTATTGATACAAGAATTGGCACAGATTTTAGGATCATTTAAGCCAAAATATTACAATAAAGATGCACCTTATATGTTTTTGGAAAACATTCAAAGAACAAATATTTTATTGAAGGTAAGATTTCGTTGAGATTGCATACATTTGGAATGAAAGATGATTACAATCATTGTTTTTTAGAATCTTTGGTCACGACTTAACGTTGAACTTTTACGTCCTTTAGGCATTTCGACAAATGATGACAAAAAACAACGAAGTTTTTCAACATTGTTTTCATCGTATAGTCCTTATTCAACAATAAATCGATGGAGTTCAACCGTTTCATTATTTTCAACATCAAGTCAACGATCAAGTTCACCGATTATTGGCGGCATTTTTCAAAAGCCAAAACTTCCCATTCAAACAATTGCTATGATAAAACATTTTCAGCGACAATTGCGCCTTTTACTCAATGAATTTTGTATTCATTCATATAGTATTGGGAAATTTGAAAAATTTAAACAAGCTGAAAATGCAATGCGACGAGTTATGGATCGATGTATGAGCCAAAATTTGCAGCCATTATTCTCAAAATCAGCTAAAGAATTATACAATAAACATGAAATAAGTCCAGCAAAATTGGGATTTGATATGATCGGTTATGTTTTTTATAGATTAGATGCTCCATTTAATATTCATTCTTATCCATGTAAGATAATCTAAAAAAGTTTTTGTGAGCTGGATTTTATTGAGTTGTTTTTTTTTGTTTTAGCTCAATATGGAAAAGCATTTTTAAATTTATATTCAATTAACCCGGAAGTTTCTGATATCTTTGTTGGAAGACTTGAAACTGGAGAACTCTTGATTCATTTTACCGGAGCTCCGTCATCATTATCCTTTCCGAATTCCAAAAATTCCATCACTGATGAAAAGGATCTCCTGGAGCTTCCAATTTCGTGTGCCGCGATCTTTCCTTCAGCCGTCAATTCACAATTAGCTATTCGACAAACATTTTCTCTTGCTTCTACTTTAAATAATAGAATTAAAATAATAACTTCAATGTTTGAATAATTTTTTTCATCCTTTTTTTATTTATTTTTGAACTACTTTCTGTTTTTAACGTATCAACTTTCTCTTGCATAAAAAAATATAATATTTCTGTTACCATACCATTAAACCAGATTTGCTTTAATCTTTGAGTCCGAAAAGGAACTCATTTGCAACAAAAATAATGATGAACAAGTTTACCTTGCATATATTTTTTGCTCTTCCTCTTTTCTATCACCCCATCATCTTCATCATCTTTTTTTGTATGTCCCGTATTTTAAACGGCCCTTGGGCGTGTATCTTCAAAATATTACATGGTCATTCAAAGTATTTCATAAATGAGAATTGCGCCATCTTCATAAAATGCAGATTCTAATCTATTAAAGGAAATAAGAGGAAAAAAACTAAATGTGATGCCTCTCTCAGAAATGAGAGGGGAAAAATAGAGGAGAGAAGGCGTCGGCGATCATTGTCAACTTTTTTTAAAAGAGAGGTATCGAAAACCTTGACGTCTTGTCGTGTCCTTAATTTTTTCTGTGATTTTTCTTTGACATTTATTTATTCAAAGAGTTTTTTTAGCTGCCATGTTGGCCACTGCTGAAATTAGAAATTTACTTCAAAATACTAAAATTGAGCGGGTACTTGGTGGAAATTTACTTCCAGCAAATAACAATTCTTCATTCTTAAGCTTGGAAGATGTTTACACCGTTACCGTAGTTGAAGATAATCCAAAGGGGGCTGTTCCTGTTGCTTTTGGGCTTTTTAATCGTTGTAGTCCGAATCAAGTTTATTGTGCTGTTATAACACTTAAAAAGGGATATGAAAATAATTTTGTTGCCATTGAGCAAGTTAAAAATGAAATGGGCATCGATCTTGAAGATGCAAACCGTCATTCCTGTTTTAGGGTAAACCTTTTTTTTGGAAAGCTCTTTTCCCTAATAATGTAAGGTTTAGATTTCTCGTGTTGAAGAAAAGGAAGAAGATTTCGGAAGTCTTCCACAGTACTACAGTGCTTTTGCTGTTCGGGATGTTTATCCTCTTCATCAATGTGTTGTTGATGTTCTCATTGATAACACAATTGGGCATGTTAATATGGATATGAAACGTAATATTACTGTTGACTTATACGACACACATTCTGGGTAACCTCATTTTTTTATTGATTTTCAAAACAAGAATTTCTTTTAGACGTTTTGCTGAAGTCCGTGATGAATTATGGCGTGACCGCGATGGCTTCATTGTTAGTGACCGCTCAAGACATACGGAGATTGAAATCTCTCGGGCTTCAGTGCTTAATGTATTGCAAAAAAATAAAAAGGATGAAACAATTACTTATGAAACACTGAATTCAAAAACTTCTGCAGCATTTTTGGAGTATGATTCTGAAATTTGTGCCAGTGACAGAAGTGAATATCTTGAATATCTCTTCTCTCTCACTGGCATTAAAGGCACCGTTGCATTGGATAAAAGTAAGCGACCTGCTGGATATGTTCTTTCCCTTGGAAATCATATCCTTCAATGTTATGGTGATTCACCTGAAATCGCAAAGTAAAATATTGAAAAGTTATGATTGTAACAATAACAATGAATTTTTAGTGCAACCCTTGCCAAGCATGTATCCCAAATGATTGAACCAGCTTTAAGCATGTTTATTCGGATTGATCACCATTGGATTTCAAAGGAATTAGTCGCTGCTGCAAGTGCAACTCGTCGAGTCAGACGTTTCCATTCTCGAATTATCCCAACTCAAGTCAAATGGAACAAAGTTTTTGCCCTCAATATGGGAACCCATTTGTACTAAAAAAATTTAAGCCTTCTCTTTTAAAATGCTTTTTTTGATGGATTATAATTTGGTTTAACATTATTAATTTTTTTTAATTTTATTATTTAAATTGTGTGTTAAAAGGTAGTTTAAAACAAAAATAAATATATTAATTGAATAATATTTATTTGTTAAATGGTTGAAGAATCCAAAGAGGGTGTCAATTCGAAGGGGCTATTTGTTCGTTCAAACAATGCTGCATTCCTTTTTTCACCAGTTAACCACATTTCCTGATAAAATATTATAATTTAAAAGGAACAATGTATTTATAAAAAACAAAATAAACTCACTCTTGTCATGTAAATTATTGTTGCCACCCAACCAAATAAAAGCATCCAACCCATTCGGCATATTTGAGTTTCTCTTACTTCTTGTGTACTTTCATCCGTAAACATTTTTGTTTCATCTGCAACAAAAATGTAAGAGAAAAAACTAAAAAGAGTGATTTCCACGAGCGATCAACGACTTTTTGATCTTTTCCTTCCTCCTTCTCCATCTTTTTTTAAACTTTAAAAAGCCGATTAAATTACATGGAAAGCAATGTTTCACATTTATTTTTGAATGATTGTTTTTTTCTCTCTCAAAATTATTCATTCATAACTTCCGCTTTTTATATTTGTAAAAATGTAACCGATTTTTAATTAACACATTTTTTTATTAATCAAACGTAAAAAAGATACAAAATAGAATCACGTGACGCGGCTTTTCGACTTCTCTATTACAACATAATATTTTTGTTTTTTTAATGCGGTCAAAACAAATTTTAATAATTTAATTATTAGTTGTTGTTTTTGAAACTAAGCAAACAATGAACGAGGTTGTTGTTCATATGCAAATTTATCAGATGATCGCTTAGCGAATTTAGCAAACTTTGCAAATTTGGCAAATGATGCTGCGGCTGCTTCATCGGAATCTGCAGCAACGGCACGTTTTGCAAATTTTGCAAATTCTGGTTTTGTACTATCAACTTCTTCCCATTCAGCGGATGCATCATCTATAACAAATAAAAACATCAAATATAATTGTTATGTGAGTTTTCGTATTTTTTTTAAAAATAAATAAAATGGAAAACAGATGTTTTTTTTTCTTTTTAAACTTACCCATTAAAGCAAATCGCTTTGCAAATGGTGCAGATCGTTTTGCGAATGCAAAAGCAAATTCATTTGGCTGTGAAGATCGATGTTTAGCAAATTTATTTCGAATACCATTTGAATTGAATGCAAAATTGCTTTTAGGTTCTTGTAGTGAACGCTTGGTCAATCTGTACATTGACCCGTCATCAGCAAAGGCAAAAACTAAAGAAAATCAGTAAAGTTAAATAAAGGATACTGTAGGGATAGGCTTACGTTTAGCGAATGCAAAATTTCCTTGACCAACTTTATCAGTGTATGCAACTATAATTTACAATACATTTATTTGGCGTTTCTAGAAGTTGTAACTTACAATTATCATTTTCAGCAAACCCAAATCCAAGTGCAAATAGAGAGCAAACGGTTAATGCAAGAATATGAAGTTCCATGATTTTTCAGCTTTCCTCTAAAAACCAACGAAGATTAACTTTTTTCTGTTTTTGAGAAATTTCAAAAAACAGTAATAAAAATAGTTCAAAAACTGAAATAGTTACATCCAAAACATTGCTTTTAAACTTTCTTAAATACTAAAATGTTTGTTTAATTTTGGCAAACAAAAATGTTCTTAAAGCGGAAGGAAATGCGTCTTCAAGCGCTTTTTTGCAATTCTGAAGTCTTGTAATCACGCAAACTCTTTCTTCTTTCTCTCTTTCTAAATCTCTCCTCGCAACCGCCTTTCCGGAGAGCTTTAACTCCTCCATTTGAAGAGGATCACCCGTTACTATTTCGGACATAAGAAAAGCTTGAAATTTAAAAGGAAATGCGTGCATTTTTCCGGGTAACAAGGGGTCGTCACGTCACATTAATGTCTTTTTTCCATCTTATTTTTTTTGTTGAAATTTTTCTGTTTTATGTTCGTCAATTTGTCCAAAAATAATTGAAATCTTTTTTACTTGTCATAATTATTTAAATATTGTTGGTTTTAAAGAAAATAGATTTTTAAATATTGTTTTTTATTTCGTAACAAGGAAAATTGAAGATAAAAATAATGTAAAAGGGAAAAAAGCTCAAAAATATTAGTTTATTGTAACAATAAAAACAAAATGTTAGCAGTTGCACGGATTAGTTAATTATAAAAATATTTTGTATTAAGAAAACAAAAAACAATGAAACAAATCTAAAGCATAAATCCCGTTTTAAAAAATTTTAAACTAAATAAGAAAATAATAAAATCCACAATATATTTTTTGCATTTATATATAAAAAGCACTAAAAGCAAAAAAAGAAGCACTGCAATTTCTCCCAAAAAATAGATTTGATGGAACGCTAGTTGGCGATGTACTATCAAAAAAGCAAGTGCAAAAAAAGATTTGGTTTGTGGATAAACCTTTAATTTAATTAAAAAAATAGGAGGCTCTTTTTAAAAGCAAATGTCTATGTTGAAGCTTTTTAAATTGGATATAAACCACTAAAATGGAAAAAGAAAGTAAATGCGATTTAATTTTTGAACTCAAAAAATGCATGAAAAAGCACAATAGTTAAGTAAAAAATGGAAAGCGTAGGTTTTTTTGATATTTGAAAGCAGAGATTGTACATTTTTTAAAGACAAAAATACAATACATAACAATTATTAATTTAAAAAATATCTTGGCAAGATCTTTTAAGTTTGACTTGAGAACAATGTTAGAAAGGGTTAGGGATCTATGAATGACTAGAATGGAAAAAAAGGCGGCAGTTAAATGAGTGATTACGGTAGGGGCGGGAATTGTTGGGATTAGCCGACACCAATACTTGGTCGTTGTTTATGATCAATTTCAATGATAATGCCCTTGTATTGATCTGGTGCACATTCACCACAAAAGCCGCCACATTGACCACGAATTAATGCATTGTTCTAGAATACTTGAATTAGGAAAATCCTTTAAATTATAATCAACTTACTTCTGTTCGAACAATTTTTGAGCTTGATTTATGTCCATGATCCATCCATTGGAGATCATCAACAATTTTTAAGCCAGTACCACGTAAATCAATTGAAAAGCGACCTTGGGGGCATTCACTAGCACTATAGCAATCACCAGCAGTACCGTATGGGACAGGAGTACCGTATGCAGTTTGGGCAAATGTAAAATCATGGGCTAAAAAAAGGATTAATAGAATTACTTATAACTACTGTAATAAACTAACGATTAATTTTCATATTATGAAGATCTACTCTAACACGTCTAAAACGACTAAGACCATTACTAACATGTCCATCATTTGAACATGCGCATGAATCATTTCGTTTACCGCCATATGGGCAAGTATAAGGATAAAGAAGTCTGAAATTTATTTTAATTTTAAATATTGTGATGAATAAAATATTGAATTTACCGTTTGCCATAAAATTCACCAAAATTAGTTTCAGCATCAACATTAAGAAAAGTTTTAGGAATTGTATTATTCATTAAATGACAATAAACAGTTATTCTAAAGCCAGCTACAAGTACAGTATAATTACCATCTATGCTATTGGTAATTGTATTTTGTGCTTTAATTTCTGCGCAATCATTTGGTAAGCCTTAAATTGAAAGTTATAAATTACAGTAATAAAAATGTGCACACATAAAAAAATTTTTTTAAAAACATGTATCGTTTTTTTGCCTTACGAGTTTCATAAAAAAAGTGAATATTTTCAATCAAATTTTAAAAAACTTGATTTAAAAAATTTCTTTTTTAAACTTGGTTTTAAATAAGTTTCAAAAAGTAATTCAACACTTATTAAACTTGAAAGGCTTGTTAGAAAGAAAAAGAAAAGTGATTACAATTTCTAAGGAAGCAGGATTCACGGTGTTTTGGCCGAGTATCTTTGTTGCATTTAGCTTTAGGAACTCGAACACCAAGACGATTGAGACAAGGGGTTTTTCGACGACGTGTGCCAGGGCCGCAAATTTTTGAACACTAAAGAAGAAAAAAAGTGATAGAAAAATAAAATAAAATCTTAGAAAAAAATAATAATTAAAACCAACTTTGCCCCAAGGCAGCACACTCCATCTATATTCAGCATCGCAAGGAATCATAGCACATTCTTTATTAACTTCTGGCTTTTTAAGTGACATACACATCCTTGAAAGCACTGTTGGTTCAGAACCAAGTTTCGTACTTTGACCCCGCATTCCTCTTTTCACTTTGCAATCGATCCGCCGGAAACTGTTTGAAACTGTACCACAAGCGATTGAACACTGTAATTAGATAAAGGTAAATTATTCAAAGATTGAAATATTTAAAATAGCAAAAAATGGGTTATAAGCAAAAAAAAAGAAATAAATAAAGCACAAATAAGACAAAGTTAAATAAAAAAGCATAAACGCCTGCCTTTTCTGATAAAGCTCTTCTCTGGCAGCTGTTAGTAAAGAAAAATTGTTAGTAAAAATTAATAACAAATTTGATTAGAGTAACAAATGTCTTACTGTGCTCCATGGTCCTGGAACCCATTCATAGGGGCATTGATCGATATTACATGGTCTTGTTTTAATTGGCATTGTTTCATTTTGGCACATTCGACTTGCTGCTCGTTTACCACCTTCATTAAGGCAATAAACTCGACGATGTTGATTCATCTTTTTACAAGGATCAATGCACTAAAATGGAATGTGCCATTCAGAAAATTAGCAGTAATTTTTTATACCTTAGACCAAGGAGTAACTTTCCAAGTATATACAGGGCATTTTGAACTTTCACATTGTTCAGTTTCTTGGGGTTTTGGAAATGCTGAACATTCTGTATCAGCAATAATTTGACGACCTTTTTTGCAATGAATTGTTCGCTTTTTAACACCTGCCCCGCAAATCGAGGAACACTATAAAATTTATTCAATGATAACCTTATTTTGTTGCACCTCTTTTGTTGAAATTTGTGCACAAAACCCACCGTTGACCATTTTCCTTTGTGCCATCGTGGACAAAGTGCTAGACGGCATTTGTGCTCTGTGAGTGGCTTTGTAAGCAAATTGCATTTATCATCTGATACCGTTTTCTTTGTCTTATTATTTATGCAATTAACTGTGCGATTTCTTGTCCCTCGTCCACATAAAACTGAGCACTAAAATAAAGAAAAAAATGTTGTGAGTGTTAATTAAAAAAGAAAAGTAAAAAAATGTTAAAATTAAAACACCATTATCTCTTTTTTTGTAATCTTTGCCAAATCACTGTTGTTGTATTTTTTTTTTCAAAGTAAGTTTTAAGTTTTGTTATTAATAAAAGAAAAGATAGAATAGAAAATAAAGGTTACAAAATGTTAGCGGTATAGGTTAGTAAAAAGAAGGGAAAGATACAAAAGAAGTTTTGTCAGTTTTAAGATTTTTAAAATATTTTCAAATAATCCTTTTTTTATAATTATTTTTTTCATTTAAAAACGCTTTAACATGTTTTTCAAAAACTCGGACAAAACGATCAACAAATTTACAACAATAAGAAAAATTTATATAAAGGTAATGGAATAAATTTTGTGCATAGACCCACGATATTAGCACCAACAATAGGTAAAATTCATAAACAAAGATAACATTTATAAAAACTTTTTTCAATTTAATAAAAAACTACTAAAACATAACTATAATAAAAAATTTTGATATCTTTTTTGTTTGGAAATATTAAGAAAGATATAAACTGAAGAAGAACAAAGCAAAAAAACAAACTGAGCACAATTTCACAAGAAATAAAATGAAACAAAAGATAGCATCTAACCAAATCTTTAAGCATTTGAAAAAATTCTATCAGCTAATAGCAACAAAAAATAATAATCTTTTTTGAGAAAACAAATTAAAGAAAAAGCCCGTTTCATATCTTTGGCTGAAAGATCAAGCTATTAAAAAAAATGGAAATAAAAAGAAGACAAAGCATTGCTGGGCAACAAACTGTGATAATGGCTTTGATTAAAGTTATTTTTTGGATTACTGACGACGTAAACGCCGACGATAATGTACGTCATAATAATAGTGACTATGGCGATTATGGTGCTTTCCGTGCTTATGACGATTGTCATCACGTACCGTGCTCCATTTGCCAGGTTCCCACGAATAATACTTTTTAAGAGATTCTTCTACTGAATTAGTTTTTGCTGGACCAATTGGTGCAGATTGATTCTTTACTGGACATGGTGATGATGCACAGCCTCTTCGAGTTATTGGTTTTGGTTCATGCTTGGCACATTCAGTATCTTCTAAGCGTTGTTTGCTATTGATATCTTCTTGACACCAAATACTGCGTTCTTGAATGCCTTGATTACCACATGTTATGCTACACTAAAAAACAAAAATGGTTAGTAATTGTTAAAAGTAAAATTCTGCTCGTACAGTAGACCAAGGTGTAATTTGCCATGCAGCTTTTGTGCATTTTTGTTCATTACATCGCTCAAATTGTGATGGCTTTTCTTTTTCATTGCAGACTTTTTTATCACAAGTTACTAATCGTCGACGCCACCCACCATTACAGGATACAGAACACTAAAAACTGCTTTTACCAAAATTTTTTTTGTCAGCTGATAGCTTACCTCTTGCCAATCTGCAGTTGCCCACTTTCCTAACACAATTTCAGGTTCCTTTGGACAAGCCGGAAGTCCACAATTTCTTACAGCTTGTGGTTGTGTTTCAATATCACAATCTGTTTCTTCAATGGATTTGGATGAAGCACCTTCTGTAGAAGTGCATGTAACACTTCTTTGTTGCAAATGATGAATACCACATGTAGCAGGGCAAGGTAACCAAGGACCAACAGTCCATTTTGCACAAGGCTTTACATTGCATGCTCTTTCATTAGGTTCCTTTTCAATATGTTGACAATAATTATCAGGAAGTTGGCGAATATGATCATGGCACAAAACTTGTCTCTTTTGTGTTCCAGCTCCACAAGGTGAAGAACAATCTGTCCAAGGTCCGGTGGCCCAATAAATCTGTGAAACTCTTGATGCTTCTTTTCCAACATCATCTTTACATTTCTCACGTTCACAAGGTTTTTCACTTCGAGGTTTTAAATGCTTAAAAAAATAAATTACGCTATATAGTTACCTTATTTTGCTTACTTGAGAACATTCATGATCTTCAACTTGATACTTGTTTGCACTTTCCCGCATACATTTGACTGCTCTTCTCTGTATTCCTTTGCCACAATTTGTTGAACAAGCACTCCAAGGTTCAACCTGCCAAAATGTGCATGGCATAAGTTTACAAATTTCTCGGGATTTTGGTTGCTGTGTTTCAGGACAAAGGGAATAATCAACCGTCTGTTCACGGAAAATACACTCGACTTCACGAACACGTTGACCATGACCACATGTACTTGAACATTTTGACCATTCACCAGTGCGCCAAAATGGACAGGGCCCATGATTACAAGGTTGGTGACTAACAGGACGTGTTGAGTTAAGCTTTAGACAAATTTCATCTCGAACTTTTTTGCCATGGGAATCAACACAGTAAACTGATCGCGTGGCCCAACCATCTTGGCAAGAGACGGAGCACTGACTCCAAGAGCTTTGTTCCCAATGCGGACATTCTGGTCGATGACATTGCTTTTGAACAATTTTCTTTTCAAGTCCACAATGAGCTAAAATATCAACCTTTTGTTTCGAAATGATTGAGTTTAAACATACCATCATCAAGTACTCTTCCACGAGAATCCAAACATTCTGCAGTTCGTGTTTCAACGCCTGTACCACATGAAACAGAACAACCTGACCAAGTACCAAATTTCCATGCTGTGCAAGTATGTTCATTACACTTCTGTCGATTATCCTTTTCAGAAGCGTCACAATAATTTGCAGCTAAATCTTGTCCAGCAGCACTTTGACATTGAGCATGACGAACTCGAACACCACCATCGCAAGATCTTGAGCATTCAGACCAATGACCATAAATCCATCGAGGACATGGCACTCTGTTGCATTCTTGTTCTAACGGTTCCCGAGAAATCCTTTCACAATGTCTTTCATCAATGGAACGATTTGCATCATCAACACATCGAATACTTCTTCTACTGATACCATTACTACCACAACTTTCACTACAAGCCGACCAATCTCCATAAAACCATTTCCTTCCAGTACAATCAGTGTAACATGGAATTCGAGATGGCGGTTTTGCAACACCACTTTTTAAACATTCACCTTCATTTATGGTATCTTCATGCCCATTATTGTAACTTTTAATGCAAATACTTTGTTGATGTTTTTCACCATGACCACATCGAGTTGAACACCCACTTGCATCTAATGTCTTCCATCTATAAAAATCAAGTGAGCTTACGTAATGTGAGAAAAATAAATACATACTTGATAAAACAGTCAATATTGCACATTCTTTTTTGTGGAGGTGGTCTTCGATCAGTACAATGACGTTCATTAGCATGGCGATTTGTTGTAGCGTCGACGCATTGAAGTAAACGATCTTGTGAACCTACAGTAAGAAATATTTTTAAAAATGTAATTTAAGATTTTTTCTACCTTGACATTGAGAAGAGCATTCAGTAAAGTAATCACTAAAGCGCCAATAATAATTTGAGGTAGGGAAGTGATATGCTGGACCAATATTATTTCGGGGTACCATGTATTTGTAATGAATATTTGGAGGATTAAGATTACCAACGCTTAGAACATGCAAATAGATATCCGATCTAATTGGACCTGTGCCATTGATTTGTTCAATTGAATGATCACTGCCTGAATATTCAAGAACAACATCTTGAATAGGAATTTGTTGACGAAAGACAGAAACTTGATATTGTCCATTCAGCAGAAATTCACCATTTGAAGCCCGTAAAGCTATAATCAAATCGATTATTATTAAATTTGATTTTTAAAATTGTACCTAAATAGTTATCATCATCCTTATTTCTATTATGTGCATTTTGTCTAATGTCAATATTTGCGGAGCCAGCAGGTATTTTAAGAACTTCATTATATCCAAATGACCCTCTTTCATTGTAAACACCTTCAACCGTTTGACATGTACTTCCGTCACCACCGCAAATACCACAGACATCCCGCTTCATATCAGATCCAAGTCTGTGATCACAACCAGCTTTGTGGCATGTTCCATCAATACAAATATCATCACCGTTTTGATCACATGGAGTACCATCCAAAACTTTTTCTTTTAATAAATAAAAAGCTTGTGAATCTTTTACCCGGCAATATAATTTACAACGTTCATTCCGACTTACTAAAAATAAAAGATATTTTGGGATGACCAAAAAAGGATTATTAAAACTTACTTCCTGTATACTTTGGAACCCAAGTAGTTTTCATTGGTACACCATGAATACCAACATTTTTGTTATCAAATTCTGCGCATTGCATTTCACGAAAACCAGGAGTATCCCAAGGACATTCTTGTATATTACAGGGCCGATAGCGTTCTCTTTGACCAACACAATATTTTCCACCATTCATTGGTTTAGGATTATCACAATCTCGTAAAGCTTTTTGAACACCACCGCCACATGTACGTGTACAATCTCCCCATGGTTTCCATTCACCCCAGGCACCATCTTGTTTTGCTCTTTGTTCGGGTGCCATTCCAACACATTGACCGCGATGGCACCATTTATTATCACTGCAAGGAGTTCCATCCGCCCATGGCATATGTTGTGTTCGGCATCCCATTTGATATCCATAATATGTTGAACACCATAATCTTCGGCATGTTGGCATGTAAGGACAAATTTCAGCAGCAGGACCAAAGACAAATCGGCATTGTTGATTAACATCATACATTGCCCCAGGCGCAGGATTTTCAAACATTTTATCATAATACTTTCTTTCAATTGGTTGATCCAAAATGCATTGTGTTTGTGCTCGGCTATCATCCAAAAATTTGCTTAACATTGCTGAACTACAAGCAGACCATGACCAGGGATGAGTGTTGTATTCCAATGTCGGTGCCATAATATGATAATTATGTTTATTCAATTGCATATATTGGCCACATTTGCGTTCATCATCATGTGGAATATTGAAGATATGACCCAATTCATGTGCGATTGTAAATGCCGCAGAAAGTCCATTATCTTCAATGATGGCACAACTTCGTTGAGCATCACACATTGTACCAAGTTCTGCAAGACCAAGTGTGTCACATTTATGTGTTGCCCTAAAAATTGGTACTGTAATATTGAAGGAAAAACATTATAATTTTATTACGAACCTGCAAATATCATGTCTTGTTAAGAGAATTGCAACATCATGATGACTAATTGCATCATCATTCCGATCATTGTAATTTTGTTGCCATGCACAAAATTGTTGAAGAGTTTCTTGTGCTCGATTAGAAATCAGAGGTCCTGCTCGTTCATGCTTCAAAATAATTATTCGAACAACAATAATATTTATTGATGCTCTTAATGTTGGATGCCGATAAATTGATGCAACTGTTGAGAAAAGTGTTAAAACATAACTTTCAAGATTTCCTTGATGATATCTTAACATTTTATTATCAGCAACCACAAGAACTTCAACATAGTGATCCCATGAATCTGCAGATCTTCGTGACCTTTGATTTCTCCCTAAAAGATGATGATGTAATTAATGATTTTTACGTTGCATTTTTTAATGGTAACATTATTTTAAAAAATTTGGAAAAAGTTAGTCAAGCGTAAAAAAACTGCTGAAGGATTAACTTTGCTTTTGTTTTTTTGCTTCTAAAGTTAAGTCCCTCTATTTTAAAAAGTTAAGGTTTATTACGGCAAAGGCTTTGTTGTGCACTCCATTGAATGATTAAAAACATGTCAACATACGGTTTGAAACAAAGCTATCAAAGACTTAAAAATAAACTTCTTTTTTGCATGTGTTTCTAATTTTGCTTTAAAGTTACTAAAATTTATGTTACTCTTTTTTGCAGCACAGACAAAAGCCATTCTGCACTTAAAATAAATTGAATAACAATAACATTTTTAGCAAAAGTAATGTAATCTTTTGTTGCATAATTAACGCAAATTGAAGGTACAATAAATTGCACTTACGAGTAATATCAATCCAATCAGTATTATTTTCATAAGTTTCTTCAACGGTATTGTAAGAAGTGGCATTTGAATTTGGCTTTTCAACAGGATCATCAAATGTTCTTGGCTGGGCCCGAAAAATCAAATGTGGTCGAAGGTCAATGCTGATACTTCTTCTTCTCCTTTTATGTACATGATTTCCTTTAAGATTTGCATCTTCATCATCATTTGAATCTTGGGATAAATCATATGCTTTTTGATGTACTCGAAATTCTGTTGATTCAAATGGTTCAATCAAGTATGCGCCATCCGGTAATGCTAATGTTCCAAACTAAAAAAAACATTTGTTTGCATTGTTAAATGCTTAAAAAATGCCTTTCCCTTTTTTCGACGTGTTTGTTTACAAGATTTTTAGTTTCTGTTTCGAACAAATGAAATTAAGTATGCTTCGTAAAAGAAATTTGATTAATTTAAAGGAAGAACAAAATCATCTTTTTTTGGGTTTCCTTTTAAAAAACGATAATTCATTTTTCCAAATTTTATTTTACTTTCTTGATAAAAAAAGAATTGAAACAAACTTTGATCCTAGCTTCTTTTTAGGTTTGCCTTAAAAGCTTTTTTTCTTTTTTTTATTAGATTTCAGAAGGCCACCTCAAGTGCCCAAAACATGGAATTTTAAACCCTGGAACTGAAAAAAAATTGTTTTGCAAAGAAAGCCACCCTCGCAAATATTTTTAGGATAAATCATTGCGCAAAAAATAAAAATAGTGAAATTTGATATAAAAGTTAAATTTTTAAAACCAGACAATGTTTACTTGCAAAATAAAAATTGAGCGAGAGAGAAAAGAAAAAATAAAGAAGAAGAAGCTCGCGTGGGTATTCATCTTTGAAGTGATCTGTTTAAGCATCGAAAAGAATACCTTTAATTCCTTTATACTTTTTTTTATAAAAGTTGCATTCAAAAAATTTGATGATTATTTTTTTGAATCATCAAGAAGTGATATCATGTTATTTTTATGTTCAGAGAAGTCAAAATGCAAATAAATGCAAATATTTTGAAATTAATGTTTACGCATTTTATTGTTCCGTTTTTGTTATACCTGATTCATTTAAGTAAGTATGAGAAAGTATTGGTCAATAAAATGGTGTTCGCTTTTAAAAAAATAAACATTCTCATGTCCGCTTGATGACTAATAAATTTAATGTACAAATCAAAAAATGGCATATATTAATATTTTTTGGCAAAAACGAATTCTAAGAAATTTGAAAATGCTTTTTTTGAATACCTCAAATGATGCCTTATAAAATATGAACTTACAAGACCACCATGTTTTTCACAGAGATTTACAATTCCCTTTTCATCAGTACCGTCAACACTTGCAGTATAAAGGCAATCTGGTGAAACTTTGGATAATCTTGCATGAGTTTCTTCATCATTGTCAATGTATTGAATTAAAGGAACAACTTGACCATTCATAATATCATGATTTTTTCTAAACAGAATTGAACTTTATGTTACTGCAGCTACAAAAAATTGTCTTACTTTGATACAGGTTTTGCAACTTGTTGCCATCTTTCAAAAAATACTTTTAATTCTTTTTCATCATTTATAACATCTGATAATGGATTAATGAAATCTGATTTTAACCGAAATGTACATGAATATCCACATTGTTTTGCCAATCCAATAACCCTTGTATGCCTTTTTCCTTCTTCATTTTCATTATTTTGTACAAAACGTTTTTGACGATGCCTTTTAATTTCATGAGTATTTAAATGCCATACCACTCCTTGCTTAGGTTCCATTCCTAAAAATAGTTTTTTTTGCAAATTTTGTAACGTTTTATTAATGGTTTTTTTTGCTTTTTAAAGAACTTTTTTAATTGTCATGTCCCTGGGTACTTGATGCCCTTTTTCGTCTTCTTTTTGAATGACTAATCAAACTGTTTCAAACGAAATAAAATGTATTTTAACTAAAAATAGGCTTTTTTGTTTTTTTTCTTTCCTTTGAAAACCCTTTGAACTTCTTTCGAAAAATGGCTTCAACCAACCACAGGAGGTCCTTTTTTGCCCTTTATTTTGCAACCGAAATCATCTCTTTTTTGTATAAAAAACATTATATTGTATAATGTTACAAATTTCATTAATGAAATGAATGAACCCCGTTGTCGTCTACTGCTTTTCAAGTCTAATTAGAAATTAACTAATAGAAACTAAAAAAAATTTACAGCAAAGAATAACTGTTTTTTCTCTCTCTCTCTCTGTGCATTCATCATGAAAGAAAAAAGACAAAAGAAAACATATATTAAATCATTCTATTTTTGGCACATTTTGCAGTGATCATTTATTTTCTACATCTTTCTCCAATATGTGTTTTTTTTCTTTTTCCTTGCTTCAAATCTTAACAACTCTTGTTTTAAAATGCGCAAAAAAATTCAAGAAGTAAACAGCAAAAATAAAATAAAGCAAAACCTTTAACAATAATAGCCACCACGTCTACCACTACTATCAACAATGTTTAAGTTTATGTTGTTTGACTCGAATTTTTTTCATCTCTTTTTTCTTCTCTTTACTGTGTTAATGAAAAATGGGGTTAAAAAGTAAGTTTTTTTGGGCGCTTAGCCAAAGTGATTGTTCGACTTTAGATCAAAAGTTTCTTTCACTCTCGTCTTTTTTTAAGCATTTGGCAAAAAAAAAACATAGAGAAAGAGTGATGAGGGAGAGATTCAACCCTCACCCATTACTACTACCACTATTACTGCTACGACAACTAAGGTCGACCGGTATGACGCTTGCTTGTTCTACTGATTGCTTGCTTGGCTTGCTCGCTCGCTCGGCCAACGGACGTGAATTCCATTCTATACTTGCGCAAAATGCGATCCTAGGTGTTTGTCAACTACTTAAATATTCTCTGGACACAAGAGTAAACGTTGATCACAGACTAAAATGTGTATTAAAGGGTTAAGATGTGTATATTTTTTGAGGGAGGAAAATGAAAGCACACATTCGGGTTATTCCGCAAAGAAATATCTTCTTCTTCTCCTCTTTTTTTGGACCACAAATAGAGACCGTTAAACTTAAGTGCCGTTCCTATCCGGAAAAAGAAAATGTGTTTGCGCACGTCACCAGTGATTTTGATGATGAGAAAAAGCAATAAAAAAGGTTACTGCAAAAAACGTTTCTTTTTCTATTTTGTGTGAAAAAAATTTGAAATTAAAAGCAGCAAGTAAACATCAAAACTTGTATAGCATAAATCAAAAATAAAGAGTTCAACGTCTTGGAGGTAAATTGACTAAAAAAAGTTGCCAGATAAAAATCTTATATAAATTATTACTGCATTGTTCAATTTTCTGTCATCAGATCTTATAGCCTTGAATCCTGTCTCTATTTCCATTAAACTGAGTAAAACAGCATTAATAAATTTAGGCTTTAATGAGCAAAAACATTGAAAGCGTGCAACAAGACATTTTTTCTTTCTTTCTATATTTTTTAGTTGTTGTTTTTAAACTCTTTAACTTTATTTTTGGATAAAATTTATGGTCAGTCAATGATGAAAGCAAGAAGCAGTCCTTTTTTATTGTTCAAAGTCTTTTTTTGCGTGCATTTTCAAATATGTCATAGAAAAAAGTGAACACTAGACAAAATGGCGACAATCAGCTTTCTCTCTTTCTTTTTCTTCGGCCGTTACAAAAGTCCTTCTGTTTTTTATAGCCGCCGTGAAGTCTCTCTCTCACTTACTTACACTCGCGCAAAGATCCCAAAAGACCAATGACGTCGATAAAAAAAATGAAGACGCGCTAATTATCTTAAGAAGCTTAACCTTCTTAAATATTGTTAAAAAAAGATTCTTAAAAGCTTGGAATTGGAAAAAAATAGCTACTAGTGATTTATCATTCCCTTTAAAGAAGAATACTATATGGTTGTTGTTGCCCCAGTTCTTTGGGATGAAAACAACAACAATAACAACTGCAATAACACTATAAACTATTCAATTTTTGAAAAACTTTTTTTTCCTCCCTTTTAAGAGACCTCCTGAGTATAATCGGATTTGTTTTGCTTAATCGGTTCGTTTAAACCCACTTGTCCTTACTTTAATCCCCATCTCACTTTCTCGCATAATTCAAAAAAAGAAAGAAAGAATAAATACGAATTGATCTAAAGTAACCCCCGCCGATCATAAAAAAAACCCTTCCCCATCACTAAAAAATGTTGCGAATAAAAAGAGAAGCATAGAAACGTGGTGTTTGCACAATATAAAAAAATCTCACACGCAAACTTTTTTTCCCTCTTTCAATGACTAAACTTTTTTGTTTTACTTTTTTGGCACTAAACAATTGCAATTGGTCAACAGCAAAAAAAACAAAAAGCGCACCCGCGTCAAAAAAAGTGCAAAAAAACTTTTTTTTTTATTTTTTCAATGCCAATTCAGTTGTTTGTAATGATGGTGGTCAAAATGGGAGCCACTTTGACATAAATATTTTCTTGAGAAAACAGAAATTGTATACCAATAAAATTCTATTGGTAGCTAATAATATTGCTTATGGCTATCAAATAAAAAAACAAAAACTCAAATGACAGATGGTTCTTTTTTTATAAAATAGGGGGAAATAAAACATGACATTAATGTGAGAAGATTTGTGTTTTTTTGTTTTAAATAAACTAACCAGAATAAATAGTTTTTGGTCCTGGAATAGCCGATGTTGAAGCAGGTGAAGTTTTTGGTTTTGTTGAAGGTACCATTGAAAATGAAATATAAGCAAATAAACATAAAATAATTGATAATACAATTCCAATGAATACCAAATTAAGTGGTTTAAATTCAAACATTGAATCCCATGATTTTAAAGTTCTCCAACTTTTTTTGTTTGTTCTTGAATTATGTTTATGAGATTTTTGTTGTTGAAGTTCATCATCGGCTACTTGTAGTATATCTTGCTTTTCATCATCATCATTTGATTTAGATGTTGATGAGCGGATTCGTCGCAAATTTGTTGAATCCATTAATGGTGCTGACGATGTCGATAATAATGTTGTTGTTGAGGATGATGATGATGATGATGTACTCGCAAGATTCATTATATCTTCCGTTGTTGAATTAGGATAAAGCTGCCTTTCCACCATAACTAATAACTATTATTTAGATACGTATGAATGATTATTGATAAAATGCATCATTGCTTATTATTTGTTAAAAGTATGTTAAAAGTTGAAGAAATAAAATTAAGCAAAAATTAAATTGAGAAATTTGCAGGAAATTTCTTTTTCGTTAAATTATTTTGAGTTTAAAAATGGAATGTTTGAGATGAAACAAAAATGAAACAAATTGTAAAAATCCACAATTAAGAAGTTATAAAAGTGGAAATTTGGCAGTGAACAATTAAATGCAGTTTTTAAAGAAAAAGAGAAAGAAAAAAAGAAGAAAGGGGGTCTGCCTTCTGTTTCCCTTTCCTTCTTTAATACAAAAATAAATATAACTTTCTGCTACAATATCTAATGGATGATAAAATACTGTAACCTAAAAAGTTTAAAAAAAATTATTAAAAAGCAGACGATATAAAAATTTGCAAAATATTAGAATATTCGCGATCTACGAACGAACGGTCTGCTACTTTGATGTTTGCAAAAATATATTTAAAAAAATATATTTTTAAAAAAAGTAGAGGGGCTGTTGCAAGCAATAGGAGCAGAAGAAAAAGAAACAGGTCAGTGAATAATAATATTAAAAATTAGTTTACGCTTAATTTATCAAAAAACGTTTAAAAAATGCTTGTTTAATATCATGAATGTTTTTTGTTGTTAAAAAAATCCACAAAAAATTCTTGAACTGGCCAAGTAACTCAAAAAAAGTGGGTGGAGTTAAAAAAAAGAGGAGAAAAAGAGAGACTAGAAGAAGAAGAAAAAAAACGCAACGAGACAGATAAAAAAATTTGTGCGCAAGAGTAAAAAAAGAATGAGGCCTTAAACTTCAGACAATTTTGAGAGGGAAAAAACAAAGGGAGACAAAGAATGAAGAAGAAAAAACATCAACTCCTCCTTTGAAGCCTTTGGCATAGGCCGAAAAAAATTGGAATAAGAAAAAAAAAATGTTTTGGCGTACAACTGTAATAAAGAAATAACATTTTAGGACAAAAAAACTGAAAATTTTGCATAAAAATGTGTTACCCTCTTAAAACACAGGTGTGCTATAAATATTTATTACACAATGATAGACATATGTGAAATATAAATTGAAGAATATTCTAGTATAAAATTTTCTTGTAAGTGTGAAAACAGATATTCATTTATGTTAAACTTGCCGGAAATGCATCAAAAGAAAAATACCCTTTGGATACTTATGAGAAAATGAATGACCAAAACAAATAAAAAACATACCGCTCGCAAGCATGTACTCAAATATTGCTGAGAAAAACTGAGATACTCAAAAAATTACTACTGCCTTTGGCAAATCTTTAAAAACGAAATCCTTATTCGAAACCCAAATTTATCTTTTATCGCCCAAAGAAAGTTCCCAAAAAATAAAAAAATATACATGGAATCAAAAAAAGAGTAAAATTAAAAGCTATTAGTGAAGTTTCAAAGTCGTTCGAAAAAAAATTAAATTCACATTTGCACCAAAAAAAAGTAACAGCCAACTGGCCACTGGCTATTATTGTCCATCAATTCAAACTAGAAAAAAGATTGAACCGATGCAAAAAAAGTTAGGCAACGTTTGAAGACAGCTGTCAAAAGAGAGACTTTTTTATGCCCTTTTTACCTCCCGCTTCATCCTTCTCTTTTTTTTATTATTATTTTTGAGAAAGAGAGAGTAGACGACGTACCTTTGGTCAGCACGCATTTTCTCACTTCTTTTTTTTCTTTGGTGGGATCAAAAAAAAACAGCAAACTTGGAAGCTTTTGTTTTTGAGAAATGTTATAAAAATGGAGGCATTGTGCTTTAAACATTAAACTGGCTAATAGGGTCACAAAAAAGTAAGTCAATAAAAAGTGAATCTTTCAAGTTTAAAAATTGCAACATTTTTTTTTGTTTAGATAGCTGTGTACTCGTCAACGGAAAAGTAGAATGGAAGAGTGAAAGACAAAAAAACCACTCTAAACTCTAAAACTGTTACGCTTATCTGATAAGACAAAGAAAACTATTATTCCAAAAAAAATTGAAATCAAAACGAACATGATTTTTTGTCTATCGGTAGCTGCTGTCTGTAATTAGACGTCTAAATATGTGCATAAACCAAATAAAAGCGATAAAGTGATAAATGGAAGGAGGAAAAGAAAATTGCAACAATATATATTTTTTATACGCAAAACATGTATAATGAATGTAGTAATAATATAATGACTAAAAATTTGGCGGAAAAAGGAAAGGATTCCAAGTTTTAAAAAAAGTACTTGAAAGCTTTGAAATAAAAGAAGCTCGAATTTGCCTTGAAACGGAACCAGGTACGAAGAAATAAAAATCCCATTCAAAAAAAACAGAGACAAAAAAATTGAAAAAGAAAACCGCGCAAATTTTGCAAAAAAGGATTCAAAAAATGTTGCAATTTTTTTTGAATGACCACTTCAAATATCTAAACATCTTTTTTTAAAGGTTAGTATTGCCCATATATAAGCATTGACGGCTGCTTCCTTCTTTTGCTGTGTTTTTTCCTGCTTTTTTCATATGTCTCTTTTTTCAGTTATGGAAAAAAATGCAACACACTCCTTTAAGTAATTAACGATTTAGAATTGAACTCACATCCGCATTTATTCCACCTTTTTTCATTCTTTCTAAAACCCCCGAAATGCAATGAACTGGCAAAAAAATAGTAGTAGGATCCAAAAATGCATATAAATCTCATCTTTTACCTAATAATATCTATTTTTTGAAAATAGCTCCTTTTTATGGAATATAAATTATATAAAAAAGTAAGGTTAAAAGAGTAGTCGGACCACATTATTTTAAAAAGGAACTCAACCACACATAGAATTTGAGATTACGTTCACGCCTGCTGTAGACCCCTATCTATCTGTCACCTAAGCAAAAGAGATAAAAGGCCTTCCGCCTTGGTGTGGCGCCAATAGGTTAAAATATAAAAAAAGCAACAAAAAGAAACACGAAAAAAAGAATCAAGGGGGATCAAGAAGAGAAAAAAAAGAAAGGAAAAAAAGACCACCTTTTATTTTTATTTGGGACTCATTATTTGCAACACTTGTAGTCGCATATTAGATTTTTTGGTTAACATTTTGGCGGTTTACTAAAAAGAATATACATAATAATGTCCGAAAAAAGGGAGCCCCTCATCATATCTTTTATAAACGTTAGATTGGCGGGGGTCACGTAATTATCCGAGATTTGCGCAAGGCCAGGCCATTGCTGGTGGGGATAGGGATATATATCTCTCTCTCTTTTTCTCTCAATTTGTTTGATTATAAAAAAGTTGAAGTAATACTTTGTTTTTTTCCTTTTTCTTAAAGTTAATTTTATGTCAACTCATAAAAAATGAATAAAATAATAGTACAGATTAAGCAGTCAAGTTTAAGGATATTTAATCGAACAACGCGCATTTATCAAATCTTTCCCACGGGGCAAAAATATACTAAAAATTGAAGAAGAAAAAAAAGTTAAGGAGAGATAGAAAAAAAATAAAGGAAGAAAATTGAATGAGCGATGATCCGAGAAAGATCCTAGTTCGCAGCTCGTAAAATTTGCCGCAAAACATTATTTTGTCGCGGTCAGTTGAAGAATTTTTTAGTGGCATAAAAATATGTCAAAAAAATCAAAAATGAAAATCATTTTATTTTTTTTCGAAACAAATTTTTCGTTCGTGTGATTATGTGTGAGATTTGATTAATGTCTGGACATGTATGAAGACAAAACATATGAATATAAAAAACACAAACATAAAAAATATATATAGAAAGAGTAGTAAATGGATGTTGCAAAGAAAATGGGTATATGATTGTTGTTTAAACGGGTTTAAGTTTAACAATTTTTGACATTATAATTAACTCATAAAAGTGATAAACGACATGAAAAAAAGTTTGCATGAATGAAAAAATGGAAAAAAAGAAACAAATGGTCAAAACTTTGAAGGAATTATTATTATTATACAATAAAAATCAAAGACATATTTAAAGTATTGAATGAAGCAACGCTTCCTTCTTTTATGCATGTACAGTGATAAATGTCTACGAAAAAATATTATTGATAAGCCTATGACCCTTTAGGGTCTTGGTTTGAATTTTAAAGCCTTTTTAATCCAAAAAAAGAAAAAAGTGTGCTTCAAAAAAACGCTTTTGTTTTAAAAAAAGAAGCAAAAAAACACGTCGTTTGCGTCAATTTATTGAAGAAAAAAAAGTCTCACGATATTCAAAAGTTTCATTCTCGTTCTTTACAAAAGAAAAAAGACAATCCATATAAGTTTTGGCTCTTTTTTTGTTTTTTTCTTTTTTTAGAAGATTTGTTCATTTTTTTAACTTGTAAAAGCAAAAAAAAGAAACAAATCTAGGCATTTTTGTGTTTTTTTGTGTTTAAATTTTGTGGAGTCCTAAACCACATTGAACATTTAAAAGTCGAAGCCCGCGATCCGGAGATCATCAATTTGGCAAACATCAAAATAGTAAGTAATTGGACGCGACGCTAGATCAGAAAGCTCAAAAAGCAACAACTACAATAAAAGAGAGAAAAAAAACCAGAACAAAAAATTTCTTTTTTTCTATTTTTTAAAAAGTTTAGGTTAGAAGGTAAAGGTCAAACAAAATGTCTGTTACTAACTACTCTTGTAATGACAATGTGGTTAAGGATGATGATGAAAAAGAAGAAAGAACAAAGAAAGAAAGAACAAAGAAAGGATCTGTAATGATATTTAAATTTTTTTCATCTCTTTGTTGCAATGATCTTAGTTGTAAAAAAAAGAGAGAGAGAAAGTGATACTTCAGTGTTTATCGAAAATTGTTTTTTTTTCTGTCTGCATTTTTTAGGAACGGTCAATTTTTAGGTAATAAACAAAGCCAAAAAAAAGTTTTACATCCGTTTTTAAGCACTATTTTAAATAGTGTTATCAACAGGAAAAAATGGGGCAATAAAATTTTAAGGCAATAAATCCTAAAGAAAGAAACATTTTTTTGAAAATAAAAAAGCCTCTGAATTTTTTTTTTGTGGTTGATTTCTCCTTCGTTTCCGTTATTTTAATTACTTTCATGTCAAACATTATTTTTATGGATATAAAAGAAACTTTTTGTGCTGAAGTTGCAAAAACAAAACAATAAAAAAAGATACATTTTTAAAAGGGCAGGGTCACCCGAGAGAGAGAGAGAGACTCATTTTCACTTTTGCTGCTGCTGCAGCTATGACAGTGATAAGCAAAAACTCTTTCCAAATCAAATCAATGATGCTAGAATTAACGCTGTAAGTTATTTCAAGTTTCCTCTTTCTTTTTTTTATTTATTTGTGTTTCGGGAAACTTTAAATTTGTACTAATATTGCCCCGGCCGGAAACAGTAATCATTTTCTCACTTCTGGCAGACTACCAAATAAACTTTGGCGGGGTCTTTTATGTCTCTTAATTATTTTTTCCTTTTCTTCTTCTTAAACTTAATTGATAAATAAAATACTCGTTCCACCGGTTTCCTGTTTCTTCGGAATAAAAAAACTGTTTAAACTTTTTTTTTCAAGTTAAACCATTCACCTCTTTTTTTCTTCTATCTTTTTTTTCTTGCTGGCTCCATCCTGTCGGACAAGTTAATGTAAATGAGAAGCGACGTGTAACGCAACAATGGCTTAGGTCAGTTGGACGACAGATTTTTTAAAAAGTCGTCCATTTTTCATTTGCAAAACCTGTTGTTAATTTTTTTAAGGATTGTTTATTCACGAGTATGAATGAAGAAGAAAAAAACAATAAGAGAAAAAATAAAAAAGCAAACATAGAAAAAGAGGAGAGATAAATCAAAATCCAATTTATCTTATGCTTGAAGGAAGCTATTTTTTAGTGAAATTGTGTTTTTTTTATGTTGAAGAAAAAAGTGACCTTATTTTTTTGAAAGAGTCCGGAAATGAAAAATGAGGGTGAATTCAAATGTCTGGACGGTGTTCCCTTTTATGATAAACAAAAAATCAAACAAAAAATCAAAAATTTTGCAACAGTTTATTGGACACTCAGATTTTTGATTTCAATGTTGGGGGTCTTATTAAAATCAAAAATCCATAAAAAAATGGAAAAAACAATTGTTTAAAAGCTGTAAACAAAACCTTTTATTTTAAAAAACGTATTAAAATCATACAACTTAGGAAGAAGAAATGAAAAAGAAGAAGAAAAAAGGTGAGGATAACTTTGTCTATCAATGATAAGCAACTTTTAAGCTATTTAAAATTTGCAAAAAACTCGAAGTTAAGCAGTTGTTTGAAGGTGTTACATAATTAAGTTATGCTTGAAAGTATAAAAAATTAAGTGTTTAAAAGCTTTTTTTATAGAAAATAATGACACCCATACCGAAGGGAGAAAAAAAGGGGGGATAAAACATTATTTCAAAAAAAGCTGTTTAAAAATGACGATATCGGTGAAAAAATATTTAGGCTACTTTTCGAAAGCTTTTTTTATGTTGTGCTAAATTTTAAACAGTTCAAAATAAAGAAAAAAAAAGTCTGATCGAAGAGACAGGCTCGCTTTTAAAAGCAATGAACAACAAAAATAAAAATAAAAGTAGACAGTTTAGAAAATTGTCAAGATCAGTAAAGATAAACATGTTGGCATCAATTTAAAACAACGCCAATCAAAGCTTCAAAAATATTTATAATCGGCGCAACTTTTGTTTTTTTTAAACGGACATGACTGAAACAAAGAAGAAAAACAAAGAGAGGGGGGATCGAGGCCGCGCAATTGAAACACCGCACCAGAAGGGGAGAAAAAAAAAGGAAAAATTGGCCATGATAAGCAGCGAAGAAATTAAATTAAGAAAACAAAGGAAAAAATTTGAGTTTACAAAATCAAAGTAAAAATTGACCGATTCAAACAAAATGTTTGATGGTCTTTCCAGACTATCTGTTTGTGAGACGCCGGCTGTTGCTCCTGCTGTTGTTGACTTTAATACAAAAAACTAAAACAATACTCATAAAACAACTATCAAAAAAAGGTGCCAGTTCTAAGTCTGCAACCGGAAAAGGCGCCAGTTCGACATTGTTTGGTTAAACTTTGCCTCCTTTTTTGGAAAAAAAAGCATTCTAACGGTTTCTTTTGTATTGGCCTTGAAAGGATATTAACGGTAACAAACAAGAACCCTCTCTTTGGTCTTTTTTTAAATTACTGCAATAAAAATGCAACAAAATAGTTAAAGCATAAAAAAGGTAACCCTTTGATTCTTTTCGTTTTGAACTACATTTTAATGGTCAGTTTTGTTTAATTGTTTAGCGCATCATTTTTGTTAAATGTTTTTTCTTGTGCATCTAACTTCTTTTTTTTCGGCCGAAAGTTCTGCTTTCAAAAAAGGGGTTCTTCTTTTTGCAGTGCTACTGAGAGTTTGTTTTTTTCTCTTGTCCTCAGACAAAAATACAATTGCGAACAAAAAAAATTTGTGAGACACGAACACGTCGATGATGGCGATGTTGATGATGATGATGATGTTCGTCTTGTTGTTTCTCATTCCTTCTTTTTTTTCTCCTATCGCTTCTTCTTATGTGACTCGACAACTTTTTTATACTAAAAAGAGATGGGAGAGAAACAAAAGGAATAAAAAAACAAGGCAATGGGTTAAATGGTAGCCTTTTTTATAAGGGTATCGTATTTAAATATCTATGCACAAAAACAATTGTTGAAAAATTAAATGCCAAAAATTAGTATTTTGGGAAAGAGAAAAAGGTAACAATAAGTTCAAAAAAAGGAGGACCGCAATAAAATGAAAACAATGAAATACAAAATTAATGTTCGACCATTAGCCCTATTTGTTTTTTATAAAATTGGTGGCTTGTTAACAAAAAAATATGGAGCAAATTGGAAAATGTAAAACAACGAAGCAGACGACTTAAAGCAACGAAAAAAACGGGAGAAAAAAATTAATATAATAAATTTGACCATCGGCAAAATAAAAACAGAGTGCCACTTTACTAGCCATCACCAAAAAAAAAGAGAAAGATTAAATCCGCCTTTAAGAATCGATATATGCGCTTTTCTACGCCCAAAAAAATTTTTTCACACCTTTTTTCAAAAAAAGAAACTAAGATTAAAAATGAAAATTCTAAAAGGTTTGTTTTTTATTTATGCCTTTTGTTTCATCTAGATCAGCCGCTCCCGATAGGAATACTGTTTTAAAAATTTTCCGTTTTTTTATTTATTTGATTGTGTAAAAAAATGAAAAGGAAGAAAAAGGGGGTTATGGCAAGAACTAGGAGATATATCCTATCTCATAAAAGGATGTTTAAGAGAACAAAAAAAATGAATCAAATTTTTTGAAAAAGCAGCAGCGTTGTGTTTTTCTTTTTGTATATTAAAAAGATGCAGCAATATTTTTTTTTATTCTTTGCGTTTTGTCAACCGTTATAAAAAAAGTTGCCATTAAAAAAGAAAAGTAATGTAAGATCAATGGCAAGCTTAAAAAGGGGAACAATGACAGTCACTTGAGTGGAGTCCAAATAAGTGTTTACTTAGATTCGCGCACCATCATATAAAAAAGAGAATTTTGCTTAGACTTGGACTTACTTTTGGGTTGCCAGCCAGCCAGCCGATCATCAACAAAATCATCATCCGGCTGCTTTAACTTAACTAAACAAGCACTTAAAAATGTTGTTTAGTTTTTTAACCTTGTTGTTTTTTGTCCTTATTTCACCCTAAAAATCTGAGGAAAAAAGCAAGTATATATTTTTCATTGTATTTTCAAAAGGGGAGAAATAAAATAATAGCAGCACAATGTGTTCGAAATAAAAGTCAATTCAGAAAGGTTTTTAAAGCTTAGTTTTAAACTTTCTAAGGATGAAACAAATTTCTTTGTTTTTGTCCAGATGTAAATCAAATGTAAAAAAAGAAGAGGAAAGAAAAAGAAGAAAAATAAAAAAGAATTAAGACAAAAGGAAAATAAATATGATTGAAATATTATTGTTTTAGGCTTTTTTAACTCTCACAAAAGCCTCTGTCATTTTTCATTTTGTTTTTCATTGACGATAATGGCAGTGAAAAACTCCTAAAAAATTACAGAAAAACAATCAAAATTGTTATTATTTCAAGGATGGGATAAAATAGTTTTTCTCTTCGATCTATTTGATGACAGCAAATATATGAAGAAAAAAAACATGAAAAAATTTAATTATTGTTAGTGCAAAAAAAAGTTCTTTTTTGCTTTTTGGTGTTTTTTGTGCTTTTTCTTCAATGATTTTTTCAACATTTTTCTGAATCATTTAATAAATATCATAAATGATTCTGAAGGTGCTTATAAACGAAAACTTTCTGAGATTTTTTTTTGCAAATAAAAAATAGAAAACGGAAGTCATTTTGTTTTGGGGTTAATATAAATAAAATATTTTCCAATGTTTTGTAATGCCCTTGGAGGAAGAGGCAAGAGTGCCTTTGGGCGCTCTTGTTCCTCATTGTTCTCATATCTCTCCCTCTTCCCTTGTAACTTGATAATAAAGACTACCTTGATTCACGCTTTGAAAGACACGAACAGCTACACCAACACCATCATAACCCCGACCCAACACCTACCCAGTACAGTTTAAAAACGGAAAATTACTTAAGTATGTACACGATGTCTTTAAATCAGTTCCTGTTTTGATATGGCTGGTAAGTTTTTAAAAATAAAGTTAATCAAAATAAGCTTTGCTCAGCTTTTATAATTTTTTATTTTGTTCAGAGAAAATGCAAATTTTGCACCATTTGTGATAGTGAAAGTAACTTGAAACTTTTAATTTCGTTTTTTTTCTCTCACATTGATAGTAACAAAAACATTTTGTTATACAGTCAAACCTCGTTATAACGTTTTTCAAGAGAACGTGAAAAAAGGACGTTATAACGAGGTCCGACTAAAGGGGGCTCCTTGTTTAAGGGACCGCAGACAAAGGACGTTATAACGAGGTTCGACTGTAGTTTTTTTGAACTGTGCAAAATTTTCCACAAATCGGTAACTTATATTAAGACACTTTGTATTTATAGTGTAACCGTAGTGTTGTAAATGTTAAATGTCTATTATTTTATGGCTATTTTGAAATAGTTAACACTGTAAGCACTTTTTTATGCACTTAATGTGTTGTTTGAGATAATGATGGTGAGTTAAGGATTTTAATTCAAAAAATCTTAAGTGTTTGTTTTAAAAAGAATGATACCGATTCTTTTTTTTTAAAACAACTTTTATAATAAAACAAGGACATGCTACGGTTTCGATATTAATAAACATCTTGTGTATTATTGATATGAATAAAAAATGTTACCAAATTTTTAAAGGTAAAACAAGGAATCTGGCCGCAAAAAGCTATTTACAATTAATTTTGTTTACAAACGGGAGAATTCTATACAATTGTTCTTTTTAAATCGTAAGTTAACACAATAAAAATGGTAATAAAAGTGACAATGTTAAAATTATAAGAAAGAAAAGAATTTTTTTACAATTTTAAAGCAATTGCAGGCTGGCACTGTTAACCCCAAAAATGTACCCTTATTCAAAGAAAGGTTGAATTTGTTATATTATTATGATGGTAAAAAGGGAACATCAAAAAAAACATATTTTTAATTTTTAAAATTTTAACTTAAGTTTTAATTTTTGAACCAATGATGGGTACTTTAATCAGAATGACAAAAATTTTGACAAAGTGTATGACTCCGAAAAGCCATGTGCTTGAAATGTTGGTATTAAATTCTTTTTTAAATTTCACCTTAAGTGTAAATTTTGTCAAATTAGTTATAGAGATTTGGAAATAAATTTCGACATATGTCAAAGTTTATTTCCTAACCTCTGTGATAATAGTTTTATGTATGGACGTATGTAAAACTATTATTTGGGTAACAGATAATTAAAAAACAGATAAACTAAAAGAACAAACTAAATCAGTATTGCTCGACGAGCATCATCATCTTTGGCGGTTTTAATCGATACATGGAACTTAAACCCAGCTAAATGTTAACAGTTTTCAAACAAGCACATTCGGTTCCCGAATTCACACTTAAACTTAATGTAAATCATTTTCAATGATTTATAATCTTAAATTTAGCTCCAATATTTAACCCCTCCCATTTGTCTACCTTGATGTCTAGTGGCACATGCAAAAAGAATTTTCGGCAGCGTTGAATAAAAATTTTTGTTATGGCTTCAAAAACGAGACTAAACTGAATAAACCTTGAATAACATAATTCAGTAATCGTTTTTTTCACGATCAAGAAAATTCCACTGTCTATGTTTTGATTAACTATATGTTTTTGTCGGCGATTTCTTTTTATTATTTTTTAGAAAAGTCTGCAAATTCCTAAAGATTAAAGGTTATTCAAATTCTTTAAAAAATGTTTTCAAGAAGAAAAAAATCATAGTTTAGGGATTATCGTAATCAGGGATGTGCAGTACTCAAATATCGCATTGGAATATCGGTGTCGATTTCAAAATATCGATATCTTGCAGCCCTGATCTAAAATTTGATTAAATGTTTTTTTATATTTTTTAAAACAGTGTTTCTGTTATTTATTTCTGTATTACCAAAAAACTTTTATTTTTCCAACAAACGGTAAAAGCTTTAGAGAGCTTTGAATTCAACCATTTGGAAATGATTAACGATCCATCATTTAGAGAAGGTGCCGTCTTCTTTATTTTTTGCATTTGTCTTTTGTTCAACCGACTTTTAATTGAATGGCAAAAATATAAAATATAAATGTGTGAAATGAAGTGGAAACCACATGGTTTAGCATTGTTTTTTAAATACCGTTTTAAATTCATATAATGATGATTATTCAATCTTTGTCTTTTGTTTTCATTTCATTTATTTTTTTGCATAGCACGCATTTTAACTCATCAAAAAAATTAAAAAGAAAGAAAAAAACAATGAAAAACATAGAAGAAAAAAAGCACCAATAAACAAAAATGAAAAATGCACATTTTAATAATATAGGACTAGGAAATAATAATACTTTTTTCTTTAAGAAAAATATCCATTACAAATTTGCGGTAAAGATTTTTTTATAAATGGGAATGTAAGCACGATTTGATTTGTTTTTTTTATTGAGGAGGATTAAGTTGATTCGCACAAGTTGTTCATCGTTTTAGTTGTTGTTTGCTTGCTTGCGAGAGCACAATTGCACCCGGGTTGCGTTAAAAAAACAATAAAGGGAAAAAAAAGAAAAGCAATTTTGTAAAAAAATGTGGTATATATATCCTTAAAATAAGAAAAAATGGAGATCGCTTTTTAAGTAATTAGATTTTATAGAAAGAAAGAAATAATGATAAAAGAGGTGTTTCACATGTTTTTTTAATAAAAAGAATAAAAAGAATAAGTAATAGCCTATGAACAACAAAAAGCACCATAAAAATATTTAATTTTTGAGAAGCCGCTCTGTTTTTTTACACAACGCAAAAAAAACATATGGGGTAAAAAAAGAAATTTCAGAGTCGAAAGACATAAATTAATTGCCAAATTTTAAATTAAAAAAAGAGAAACAATAAAATTATAACAATAATAATTAAGCACCTGAATCGTTGAAAATGTAATAAAAAGAATCAAAAAAGGCGATAAGTTTTTTTTTCGTTTTTGGCATGGACGGAATCAATTTTATATTTTTAATGTGGAGGCTTACAATATGCATATCGATGATTGAGATGTTGAGAATAACTGCCACTATGACTAAATCTTTTTAAACATTTGTTACACTGAAATTAACAACAATTATTTATTTGTAACTTATTTTTTGACTACAGTTTTTCATGCATTACTGTAACCGTATTTTTATTCTCCCTTTTAAAGGATTAACCTTACCTGGAATGGCTTATCTCCAGTATGAAGTCTTTTATGTTCTGTCAAATGATGTTTATGTTTGAAAGCTTTTTCGCAAGTGTCACATTTGTATGGTCGTTGCCCTATAATTATTGTCTCATTTTAGTTTCATCAAAAAAGAACGAAAAAGATGCGGCAAGAAAAGGTGCCAAGAAGCCTTTCCATATTAGCATAATCCGGCTTAAAATAAATTTTTTTTCGCCTTTTTTTCTTTTTTCTTAGTATAATTAAATTTTGCCGACCTTGGCCATATTCGTTAACCTTATTTTAAAAAGATGTTTCAAGGCAACATAAGAATAGTTTCAAGGCTTACCACTATGCTCATATTTGTGACGAGCTAATGAACTTTGCTTTCCAAAAGTTTTTTCACACTGATCACAAGCATAAACACCATCTTCATCTAATTTATGGGCACGCCAATTTTGTCGAACTTTTTTACTTGTTGATGACTCAGCAGATGGATTTTCAAGTTCACTGTTTTCCAGAGCTCGTTGAAGTTCTGCAATACCCTTTACACCAAGCATTGAATAAATATTTGGTGTTACGGGCCATATACTTCCAGAAGCTTCAGATTGTCCTGCATCAGAATGCGCGGAATCAGTTGCGGTATCCAAGGGAGACATTTGACTTAAGGTTTCTGTATTTGCATTTTCGGATTTTCGTTGTAAAACTTCTTTAAGATTTGCGCATTCCCGTTGAACAAAACCTATAATTTAGAAAATTAATTATATAAACTTATGTTGTAAAAGAATGTACCAATAAATCTTGAAGTTGCCCAAAATGCATCAGTTTCATCATCCTTCTCGGATTCTTGAATAGAACCATGACCACTGGAATTGCTTGCAGGTCGAACAGATAAATCCAAAGCTTCTTCTTCCTCCTCCTCTTCAGTCTCTTTTTCATTAATTGGTGAAACTTCTCGAGATGATTCAGGTGTATTTGGTTTTTCTTTCTGTAAATTGAATACTTTTTTTATTATATGTATTTTTTTCTATTCTATTGTTTTTTAATTAAGTTCAGGTACATGAGAAGACAATAGTTTTTTTAATATACTTTTTCGCGGATCTCCATTTTCCCATCTTTTGTTTTCGAAAATAAAAGAGAAACCTTTCCCTTGACAATAGTTATTACAATTTCAACAAAAATGGACCAGCCACTTTTCACTTCTTCTTTCTATAGTCCAATTACCAATGTTGTTCAACATCATTGTAATTCTTCTTCATCCTTTTTTTTTCTTATATTATAACTTGCAGGTGGCTCATTGCTTTAAAAGAATGATGAATGAATGCTTTTGGCTCCCGTTTATTTTCGGGTCAAGCGGGGACGCAATGGCACTTCATGCATTCTTCGTTTCATTTTTTTGTTTCACAAATTAAGCAAGCGACAACGAAGCAGCATTAAAAAAACAGAAAGCATTTTGCCGATTTTCTCACCCCACAAAAAAGTGCTCTATTAGGTTTTTTCGCATTAAAAAAAAATTAAATCTCATTTTCCAAATAAGCAAGAAAGCAAAAAAAGCAAACGAGCTATCAGGTTACCGATGCGGAAATTAGCAATCCTGAATAATATCCCCCCTTTGTCTCATAAATCAAGGATGAATGCAATAAAAAAAGAATAGGAAGAAAAGCAAAACAAGAGATTTATTTTCACAAAAAGCACTGTAACATTTTGTCTTGCTTATTCCGCTGCTCTTCGTCTTCTTCTGTTTCTAATAATCATAAATCACAATGTGAAGTAAAAGTAAGGTTTACTTTTTTTCCTTTCTATCTCTCAGTAAATACTGTTTTTCGAAAATGAAAAGATTTTATATTTAAATTATGTGGCTTTATTTTTTTTCGAAACTGTGAAAATGACTTTGACGGATTGTTCTTGGGTAAGAAGACAGGAAGAATGGGATCGAGCAGGTGGAATAAAGAAAGAAAGAAAAAAAGAGAAATAAATGGAATGCAATCGCATTTCAATCAAGCAATTTAAAATGCTGTCAATTTCAATAATGTGAATCCATTAGAAAATAATGGAAGAAGAAAAAATGAGAAACGTTTAAATAAAGTCAGTCACGAACAAACCTTGATAGCTTGATTCCAAGCATTAATGATTTGAAGGGTGGCATCATTGACACCTGTCATCACAGTTGGAGAGCAAGAAGATGCTGCAGAATTTGTCTCAATCATATTACTTGTTAAAATTTCATTGGCACTGTTATTATTGATATTATTATTGTTGTTATTATTTTTCCATGCATTTCGGCTCAATCGATCAGAAATTGCAGATAAACGATTACTTCGACGTTCTTTGGCTCGCATGTTCTGAAACCAAACCTGCAAATAAAAAGCATTGTTAAAAGAAAAGTTTCTTAAAGCAATAAAATGCAAATTATTCCAGATGTTACATAAATTAAATGTAATTGGATAAAAAAAGGGTCAGGTGCCCCCTTCTTTTACAACCCCCAATGTTTTCTATTTTGACAAATTACCGTATTACCCTAATTATGCTGTCATAAAAAGAGAGATAGAGAGAGAGAAAGAAATGTGTAATTAATTACCTGAACAACCCTTTTATTGACTCCAATTTGTTCTGCCAAAGCAGAAAGATCATATTTCGATGGGAATGGATTTCGTTTAAAATGTGTTGTAAGAATGCCTACTTGAGAATCAGTTAAAAATGATCGGGATCGAAGTGGCTTTAATTCAGGTGAAAATGAGCCATCTTCTGGTTTATCATTTGAGGTATAAGGCTTTTGATCAATTTCAATTCCCTCTTCATTTTCTTCTGTTGAGGGTTCTTCTTTTACAATGCTATTCTTTTTAAAAGATTTAAATATTTCAACAAAATCAATTGTTGGAGTTGTTTCATCTTCTTCAGATTTTTTAGTTTTAAATAAAGAATCAAGTGAAAATCCATTATTATTATTGTTGTTGTTATTATTCAATCCAGTAGTTAACAAATCTTGTTGTTGAGGATTAACAAGCATCTGAAACTGTACTGAGTTTTTGGTTAAACTGATTTGAATAAAGCTACCTGTAATTGTTGCAGCAAATTTCCATATACATTTCCGGAAGCTAAGGCATACGGTAATGCTGCGGCTGCAGCAGTTGGGGATGTAGGTAAAAATGATCGATAAATTGCAAATGGATCCATTATTGGTGGAAATAATAAATTTGGGGAAGTTGAAGATGAATTTCCACTGGTATTTGCACCACTATTATTGTTATTATTTTGGTTTAAAAGTTGTTGATGTTCAAGAGTACACTTTTTTGAGCTCTATAATAAAATGTATACGATGAAAAAAATGGAAGGAAAAAATAAAATGAAAATCAGTACCATGTGCGATGAGTATGAACCCGAATGTGAGAACCGCTTATGGCAAAATCGACACTGAAAAAGAAACCAAAATTTGTTTTGTGCTTTTAAATAGATGAACAAAAAACAACTAAGAAAAAATATTATCTTTGATGAGATACTTTTTAAAACAAACAAAGCAGCCGTGTTTCTCCTTTTTTTCAAAAATCTCCAATACTTTTTTTTGCTGTTGTTATTATCCTTTTTGCCCTTTTCTTCTTCTCTTCTTCCTTCCTTTCCTTCAATTTTTTTCTCCTTCTTTATCTTTTATTTTTTTCCATTTCTAATTTCATCTTAGGTTGGAGGTAATTTTAACTAAGACACGATTTGACAAAGACATGCATCGAAACTCTGAATGCAAGAAAAAAACATACAAGCCTTGGACATCTCCTGGACAAAAGTTGATTTACTCATTCGCTTTTTGGTGTGCCCCAGCTGGCTTTAATTTTGTTTTAGAAATGCAAAAAGTCTCGTTGAACACGGCTTTTTTTGCATCGTTACTGCACAGCTTCAACCTATTGCTCTTCTGTCATCTTTTTTTTACTACTGAAGTCGCACGAACACAACACCATAGACTTTGCCGCCCGGTGGCACTAATTTGGCGTGCACAAGCAAGCGCATCAAGGTTCTTCCTCTTTTTTTATATCTATTTTTTTGTCTTCTTTTACTTTCTTTTTCATCTTGTTCACAAAAGAAAAAGCAGAAACTGCGGTGTTTTAAATGAAATTCTGCGCGATGTCTGCTTCTTCTTCTTCATCATCTTCTTTTTTGCCGTGTGTCATAGTGCGCAGGCGGAAATATGGCAATAATAGTAAAAGAAAAGAAAAGGAAAGGAAAAGCAGCAAAAAGAAGAAGAAGATGCCCGAATAACAAAACCCACCGGCATTTTTATAACTCTTAAAAGAAAGCCAAGGAAAAAAAGTACATCAGATTCATTTATGACTTAAAAGAAAGAGAATGGAAAAAATAGAAAATTCGTTACTAACAATGTTGCTTTGTTAATGTACCGGGAAGTAGTAGTAGTAGTAAGGGAGATGCCAAAAAAACATATGAGTAAAAATCTAAAAACACAGGAGGAAAAAAAAGAAAAGGAAAAAAGTGCGACATAGCTTAAGTGGGGACACAGCCGGGATGAAAGCTAAAATAGGTTTACCCCCTTAATTGGATATTGCTTTAAAAAATATATATGCAAAGGTCTGATTAACGAGCAAAACAGATGACGCTTCTTTTTTTCTTCAATTTCTTCTTTCCTTTTCTTTATCGTTTTCACACTTATAAAGAAAGAGGAAAAATTTGTGTAATTGTCTCTTAAAGGCGTCATGTAACAGATTACGGTGCCTTTTTATAAAAAAATTTATGCTTCAGGTTGCCGTAAAAAAGCAAATATGAAAAGCTTATTTTTCATTGGTTAATGCGAATACTAAAAAATTGCGGTATAAAAATGTCTTTCGTTTTTGAAAAGCCAATAAGCGCACCGTTGCCAAGGCTGCATAGCAACATTTCAAATGAAAAAAATTTTGCGCAAAGAAAGTGAAATACTGTAACTAATGTTTACATAACCGATTTTCCGGATTTTAATAAATATATTCAAATAAACAAATAAATATAAATCCTAATATGTAAAGAAGATGATGATGATGATCAGGTAACAAATTTCGTCTATCCATTTAAGAACAACTAAAGACAATCATGTCAAGTATCTCATGCTCGCTCTATCGACCTTTAAAGAGCTCCCATGTGCGAAACAAGAAAAAAACGTGCGATCAAATTCCCAAAAATGGAAGGAAAGAAAGAATGTTATTGTCGAAAATTTTGAACAAAATTTTGCAAAACATCTGCAAAATCTATATATCTATCTATCGTTAAAGCCTTGAACAAGAATAAAAAGGAGAAGAAGACACAGTTTACAAATTAGCGCAACTCTCTCAAGTATATAACCAATGCTTTTTTATACTAATGTGAAAAATCTATATTCTTGAAAAAGAATGGAAAAACAGGATAGTAGTCCATTTGATCCGAGTCCCGGTAGAGTTGGCAGAAATGGTCGCCAATTGCGAGATAAATATATATTTTTTTGATTGCATCAGAGATCGATGATTGTAGCAAATTATGGGAAATTGGCAATAAGCAGGAGGAAAAAGAAGTGAATGGTACCGATTAAATGTGCAAAAATGAGAGGTGTGAAAGGTGAGAATTTTATTTTGATTGAGCGTAACTGCATTTTTTTATAACATAAACAAATCAGAAATGGACTCCTATTTCTATAAACTGTTGTTTTTCATTGCATTTTTTTTGATTTGTTTTTACAAACTTTTTAAAAGCTTTCATTTGCAAAGTGTTGAAAAAATAGCAAAGGTACATTTTAGGCAAATTGCATCTTGGCTTCCAAAAAAATGTTTTTCATCAAATGGCATCTTTCTTTTTCTGAAATTATTTATGCCTACTTTTTTGCCGTTGGCAAAGTTTTTTTGTGTCCCTTCATTTTCTTCCATAAACAACCCAGGAATGCTTTAAGGTCTGGTCCGTCCGTGTGTTTGCGCCGGTGAGTGTTATTCGTTTGGCTGCTCGACTCGGTGACGCCGAAGCCACAACAACGCCGCAAGGTTTATGTTAGATTGGACAAAGCCACCTCATGCGGGAATGAAAAAATATAAAAAAAACTGTGTTTACATCAACCTTCCCTCCTCTCTCTCTCCTTTTCTCCTGGCCACCGTATAAAGCAAATTATTTGTCAACGTGGCAACAAAAAAAAGATTTTTGAAAGAAAAAAGAGAGTGAAAAAAGGGAAAAGAAAAGGTAGAAAAGAATTAAAAGAGCACTTGTTACGGTAACAATAGCATTGCACCAGGTGCAAATAATGTTTTTTCTTTTTTTGTTTGAAGTTGAGTGGATTCTTAAAGCAGTAAAATGTTGGAGGATTACCTACTAAAGACAAAGTGTCTTCCTTCTTCTCCGTTTTACAGAAAAGAAAGAAAAAATATATAATCTATGAAATTGCCGAAACACTTTGTCAAAAAAATGAAATACTGGATTTTTTGTAACATTTAGAAAAAAAAGGTTAATCTGCTGCTTGAAAGTATTTAAACTCACTTCAAAAGGTTTTTCTCCAGAATGAATTCGAATGTGTTCTTTTAAATGATGTTTAAATTTGAAAGCTTTGGTACATTCTGAACATTTAAATTTTCTTTCCACTTGATCTGTTGTCGTTGTTGAAGCTGATGATGCTGTTGAAGCCTTATCAGATATTTCTCCGCCATTTAATAGTGCAGCTAATTGACAATCAAGGGTGTCTGCGGCAGGACTAAATTCCACAACAGCAGACATCTTTGGCCTAAACTAAAATAAACAGTTTTTTTAAAAAAGTCAAAATGCATGAAAAAAGAAAAATCGTAGAATGGACTGTAGTTTTTTGCAAAAATTTGGAAGAAAGAAATGTGAATTATACATAAAAACACGAAATATTTGTGAGGTTGGTTATAAAGAAAACAAAAAGAACCATATTATGCAAAATAGATAAAGATGAAATGAGAAAAAAACGAGGAAGATGTTCAAAGTCAAACAAGACAAAGACCATTAGTTATTGGGCCAACACTTATTTTTGACATCAGTGTGAAAAAAAAGATATTTTAAGAACTGTCACATCCCCACTTTGTTTCATATTCCTTTCAGGTAAACGTATAAATATCAAAATTTTTATTTTATTCTTTTCCTTTAAAGTTATATTTAGAGTTAAGGAAAAAATATTTAAATTTGTCAGTCTCTGGTCAACAACCTTTGGCAGAACAAGAAATCTAGCCATTTTTGGGACACCATTTTTGACTTGAGCTGGCGCATCCCCGCTATGGCACTCAAGTCTAAGCATCGAGAAATACGCGTGCCGTCTTTAGAGTAAAAGGCGGAGCGCGAAGCTTTATTGCCTCTCGCTTTTTGGTAGTCACCGCCCATCTCTCCTTTGGTTTATTTCTCCTCTCCCACTTTTTTTTGCTTTCTCTCTCCTTTTTCTAATGGGTCATTGCCGGTTGTCGCCGCAAATAAATACTGGGCGCAGGTGTATCCAATCAAGGGACAAGGCCATAAGAGACAGCTGCAATTTTATTCATGAAGGTGAGCGCGGTAGTTAAGGGAAAAATGGGTACGGTAATTGGGAAAAAATACTCTTTAGAATCAGCTATTATTCTGTTTTGAGATTTTTATTTTTTGGGAAAACTAAATGATAGCAACTTTTGACATTTCGTCAATATTAATTTAAAAAAAGAAAAAACTGGTAGAAAAATTGTGTCATCAAGGTTTGAAAGAGATATTCAACAGATTTCAAAAAAGTAATAGTGAACCAGAAGAAAGCAAAGCAATGAAAAAAGTATTAAATGAGCAAATAATATTGAAGCATCTTCTTCTTATTTTTTCTTTTTTTTGCATCTTCAGCTTCTTCTTTTTTTTGCATCAACACACCGTAGGAGGTGTGCCATCTTTGCCTTGGGCAAAACGACACACGGCAGCGGTACATTGAAAGCAAGTCACAAGGAATACACAGGAGGAGGAAGGCGCGCCTATAGATGCAATTTGCCGAGTCCAGAACTGGCACTCATGCGCAAGCTTACTTCAAAAAATGCAATGCATTCTTCAAGCTTGTTTAGCCCCTGGAAAAAAGAATATATACGGGGGCAAAAACATTTCACAGGGGCGCAAGGTCGTTAGAAGAAGGGCACAACGGTGCTAGCATGCAACCGTTGAAAAAAAATAAAATTGAAATGAGTTTTTCCAGGGCTTCCTGTGCTGCCCATGAGTGGCAGTTCCTGAAGCTTTCGGTAAGTGCTGTTTTTGTCGCAATTTTATCAATCAAAAATGCTTTTCTTCTTTTATTCTGTTATTTTGGGGGAAGACTTGGCAGGCATTGTTTTAACAAAGGAGAAGTAATAAGAAGCTCTTAATGATGGGTCCAACAAGGCAATGAAGGTGGGACTCCTCTTTATACCATATTGAGAGAAAGAAACAAGAAGAAGGACGAAAGAAAAAATGGTTTAAATAATATAGAAAAAAGAAGAAACATCTTTTGGCATCTATTTTGACGTGCTGTTTCATTAATTTCGTAATGGCAAATGAATGAGATGAAGAGGAAAAAATGAGTATACCGCAATAATGTTCTCATCTTTTTAAGGAAGGAAAGGAAAAAAACAAAAACTTTGTCTTCATTTTCATTGCAATATACTCATTTCTGAATGACAGGTCTATGAATTCCTAAGAAGTGTCTTCATAACAAAAAAAACTTTTGGAAGGCTTTCTAACTTCCTTACTTTTTTTGTGCCAAAAAAAGAAATATCGGTGTTTTTTTATTTTACTTGAGTAAAAATAAAAGAGCAATGTTTCACGTAAAAAACCAGGAGAAAGCAAAGGCAACAGAAATTGAGGAGAAGAAGAGGATCAATGAAGTGCCCCCGTAGATAGATAGAAGGCATAAAAAGATAGATGACTTTGTTAAAATAGATGGGAGAAAAATGAAAGAAAAAGTTTCCAAATGGGCCCCCGCGGAAGAAGAAGAAGCCTCCCATCTTTATTCCACCTTTTCTATCAAGTCTAAACAATGAGCTGGCAGAGAATTTTTTAAAAAGGCATAACAAAAGTAAAACGAAAATGCTTTAAAAGGAGAAAAAGTCTCCATGGGATTAAATAAGGCAAAAAAAAGGAAAGAAAAGGAGTGATGGCCCAATCAGAGAAAGCATTTCGAAATCAGTTAAGCAGTAAATAAAATATTTGAGGGAATATTAAATCAAAAAATAAGGTGGAAAGAATTAAAAATATATATTTCAGGAAGAAGTCGCGACAATTATTAGCAAAAGAAAAAAATGAATAACTGAAGATAAAAAACATGATCACCTAATTTTTATTTTTTGTCGGAGGGTTGCTGCGTCGTGGATTTGGAATTTAAATAGACAATACCCATATAAAGCAGGAATAAGTTAAAATCGCATCATCAGATGAAGTGAATCCGACGACGTATTTGAAGCCAGCTCTCTGCAGGTGTCAAGCATAGATAAAAAAGATGACGACCCGCTGCTTTTTTAAATCTCTTCCTTTTTTAGTTCTTTTTTTCAAAAAAAATCATATACGCATAAACGGTACTCACATATTTTCTTTCTCTTTAGTTACTTTTAATTCCTTTGAAGCTCAAGACAAGATTTAGCGGCACTGATAAGCAAAAACAGGTATAACACCTCGGGGCATTAATTCATTTTTGGATTTTCCTTAGAATCCGCAATGCTGCTGTTGCTACTACTGCTACTTCCAGTATTAAAAAGGAGGAATCAGAAAGAAAAAAAGGGGGGTAAGGGGTGAAATGCGGTCAGTCAGCTGGACAGCAGATCTCTCCCTTCTTTTTTTATATTTAAAAATGGGCACTTCACTTTTTTTGCGCGCATAAACGGTTAGAAGACCGTCGTTTTCATTTTCCTTTCATTTTCAATTCTTTCCTTTAATTTCCACCCAAAAATGGATTTAGAAACATCACGCAAAATACACGCAAAAAAGATTGTTGTTATGCAGAATTTTTTCTGATTCAAAAAACGATGTTGCCCTCCGGGTCTAAAAGCAAAAGTGCGGAAGAAAAGTGAAAGTAGAAATTAAGAAAGGGAAAAAAAGGAGCTGGACGTGTTCCGATCGGTTCGGATACCTGATGGTTAACATGTTCCAATCTTGCTTTTCTTCCATTTTTCGTTTTTAATGATAATTAAAGGGATAGCGGATACGGGGCGACAGTTTATTTCTTCACTACTTTTTTATTACTTTGACAAAAAATTTGATTTCTTTACGTCTTTGAGGGAAATGGTTACTCATAGCAACCATTCTACAGTAATCAAAAACTAACTATAAAACTCACGAACCAAAACCCTTTTTTTTAGTTTTATCCCCTCAAGGAATGAGATCGTTTCTTTTTAATCTTAAACTCAACCTCCTAAATAGGCATTAAGTAGTGGTAAAAAAGAAAAGAGAGAAAAAGAAAAAAAGATGTCAAAGGTGAATTGAAGTGGTCAATCATTCACGCAAAAATATAAAGATCCGGATAAGAGAAAAAAAGAAAGATTTTTGAGAAAAATGTTTCGCGCATTTCCCGCCACAATGTTTTTATTCTTTTTCGACATGTCAACAGATGGCTTCTAACACTTCTGTTGGCCAAAAATATATCATTATGCTATTAAAGATTTCTTTTCATAGCTTTTATAATGAAATATAAACGTTTTTTTGTGTCAGTCAGGTGGGATTATTGCAATTTTAAAACAGATAAAAGAGAACAAAAAATCATCTTCAAGAAAAACCACCATTAAGTTCAGATGATTTGAAAAATGATAATTTTTTTTAAAAAAAGTAATGTCTTGCGGTTACAGTCGTCACCTATTTTTCAAATGAAAACTCAAAATTTTTGCTTCTGCTTTTTCTTTTCTTCAAATGGTGTGAAATTGAAAAATTACTAAAAAGAATATGCAAATTTTTATGCAAATATCGAAAAAGGATGAGAAGAGGCTACTAATCTTGACAGATTTTCGTTCAATGGTGAAAATAAAGAAAGGCATTTAAAAAAGCTTTCTTTGGGGGGCCTTGTTTTCTTCTCAATTCAGGTCGAAGCTTTCTTTATGTTATCGTTTTGTTCGATCTGAAGGCCAATTGTGTGTGTATGTTTAAAAATGCTAAACGGCATATCAAGATTACTTTAAAAGCATTTATTTAAGAGGAAGCTTTAATAAACGCTAAAAAGGATAATAATAATAATGAAAGCTGCAAGAAGAAGAAAATCTGTTTAAAGAAAATTTTATTAAAGGTGCAACAAGAAGAATGCACCCAGGAGGTATAAAAGATTTGGTTTGGTTTTGCGCTTCAAAACAAAACAAAAAAGATAATGCCATCTGCTTTACTTTCTTTTTATTTGTTTCAATAATTCCATTTGCCTCTCGTCATCACTCATCTTCCTTCTATGAAAAAAAGAAGAATAAGAAACAAAAAGCGGCGCAGATTGTTTAGGCTTCTAAGAAGAAGAAAGAAGAAACGATGGAACCAGGTGTCAAGAAGAAGCGCTAAATCCGCGCGCGCGCCTTCTTTGAAAGTGAGAAATGCAAGGACGACATTATTTTATTTTTTGATCGTATGCAAACAAACTTGAGCGCATGAAGAAGAAGTATTGAGAAAAAGAAAAAAAAGCTACTCAGTTTGCTACCGAATAAAGATGAAGGAGCGGCATGCTTTGGTCTTTTTGAAGGATTTAAGGTGGAAATCCGTTTTAAGAACAAAAGAAGGCATTCGGTCAAGTATGGTCCAAAAAATTAAAAAATGGAAGAAGAGAGGAAGAAATGAAAGAGGAAAGTTTTTTGTTTCTCACATCTGGCTTTTTGACACCTCCTTTGGGAAATATGACAGTTTTAATAGATTTACTACTGTGAGCATGAAACAGAGAAAAATATTCATATATATATAGCATAAGTTAAAGAGTGAAAAGCATTAAAGAGAAAAAGTAGTTGACCTCTGATGACCTAAAAGTAATTGGTGCAACAGACGACACCTCAGATATATATTAATGTCAAGATCTGTTTCTTCAACAATTCATTATCGTTAATAGCTAAAAACCAATTAAGGATCGCAAAAACAAAAAAAATTAAGCAACCGGTGCGCCATGTGGTAACGCTTAAGACAATGACTCTCGTTTAATTCTCGGGAAAATAAAAATAAATGCAAGGCAGGAAAGGCAGGGAACTTGGATTTCTTAAAATAGTTTACAATTTTCTCCTTCCCGTCTGGTGAGTGAATATGCCAAAGAAGCTTAAAATGCTATTCTTTTTCTCTTCGATAAGAACAACAACAACAGTAGGACAATCATGTTTCTATTAATGCGAGAAATGAATGTCAAACAAATAAATATAAAAAAAAGATTTAAATGGATTGGGTGACAGATTACCTCCTATTTAGCGCAATTTGCCAATGAAAATGCTTATAACTACTTAAATCTTAAAATGAGATTCAGTAATCGGATAAAAAATTATTTTCCTTCATTTTTTCGAAGATATACAATGTAATATTTGCATACATAGCAGATGTGAAATCTTCTTCATCCCCTCTTATTTCTTATAGGTAGATATAAATATAAAAAAATCGTGTAAAACAAAGTGACAGCTGCATCGGATTTACACAATCGTTTATATCCCTCTCAACAAAAGTATTTTTTTCAAAGTTTTTCATGAAGCTTTTTTTAAATAATAATTTTCGAAGAAACTTTTACGTTTATTTAAGACACAATGGTGTGTTTTTTCTTCAAAAACAATGGGACAATTTTGTTATTTTTGACCTCACTTTTTTTCTCCCAATTAACAATGAAAAGATGCCAGCTCTTGAGCTTCTTTTGCATACGATAATCGAAAAGCTATTGTGTATATATTTTTTTATGCCCAGGTTACTATTATACCTCCTTACACATGTCATTTCTATTGTAAATGAAAATTGAATAATGACTAGTATGAAAAAAACGACGAAGAAGAATGAAGTATGCGCGAGGGTTATGCGCGCGTTAAAAACAATTGCCTTTAATAGGGTGAAGAGAGAGAGAGGGAAACAGCATGCAAGGTGTTAAATTACGGTATTGAAAGAGAGAATGAGAGATAGAAGCATTGTCAATTGAAGCAATTATAGAATATACTTTGTCATCTTCAAGTATTAATTTTAAGCATAGTTAATCAATGACAAGGTCAAGAATACCAATGATGTTTTTGATCAACACAATAAAAAAAGAGACAAAATTTAAAACAATGCTTCCTAAGAAATGGAAAAAAAGAAAGTATGACAAGGCAATCAATGGATTTCAAGTGATTTTATTGAAAACACGTGTATTTTATTGCAAAATATCCATTCTATTCTTCCCGATTAGCCCGCAAACTACCGGACCATCATCTTTAAATTTTTTTAATGTTAAAGAAACAACTTTTTTTAACGTTGTTGAAAAAAAGATGAAGAAAAAAATGAGTGTTCAAACAAGTAACGTCTTAGCCTCAATTCATGTATGCCACTGGCAAAAAAAGGAAAGATTTTCGCCGGCTCTGCGCGGTAAAATCCGTCTCACTCATTTCAACTCAACACCAATCATCACCAGGTATTATGTCAATGGCCCTCTTTAAAAGAAAAATAAACGGTTTTATTCCTCTTTGCCCCCCTCTAAGAGCGCAACTTTCTTAACCCAATTCAGGTGTTGAACGAAACTTTTTTTAAGGATTAAACGATCATAGTATCCCGCTGAGTATCATTTTTTTTATTTTTCCTGTCTTTTGTTGAATTATAAAATATACATACAAAAACGGAGTTAAGAATTAAATAAAAAGAAGAAGAAGTGGTTACAAAATCAAACATCTTCATCGTAAAAGATGAGAGAGAGAGGTAAAAAGAAAAGAGGGGAAAGCAAAGAAGAAAACGTTTAAAAAAGTTATTGCCAGATATTGGCAGAAAGGTTTTGTTGATGTGGTGCGCAGGATCAACAGCTGGCACGATTTTTTGAGGCAACATTAAATATCGCAAAAAAAATTTAAGGAAGAGTTCATTGTTGCGCCATTGCACGTTTAATTAATGACTTTTTTCTAGAAGAAGATAAAAACAAAACAGGTGGAAGAAGAAATGCCTCCATTTTTAACCTCAAACTGAAGAGAGAGAAAAAATAAATGAATGAATAAAAAAAAATAAATAGCGAATCATTATTATTGTTTTATTTCTGGAAAATCAAACATAAAAGGTTTTTGAGAGATCAATTCTATATTTTCTATTGCATAATTAATGCTACTAAGACGGCATCCTCTTTTATATTCTCCATTTTTTTCATAAAACAACCTTTTTTTCATGACAGAATATTTTTTCATGTCATCATTAAACTTGTCGCGCATCCTTTTTCTTGCGAGAATACATTAAGCTCTTCAATATTTCCTTTTCTTCCAACCGATGTATGCCGAAAAAAATACAGCGATTTGGAAAAAGATCTATATGCCATTAATCTTTGACTCATTTATTCTTTTTTTTGTAAAGAAATAAGGAAAACAAAAGTAAAATACCTCCAGGTTTAAAAAACATATGCAAAACAAAGATAATCTTTGCGCGAGTCACCTGTTCCAGGTACAACTCCTCTTCAAATGTGTTTATGGAAGATTTTTGTTTCAATAAATCTGTTAGCAAACAATACGAACAATCTAATTAATCATATTTTCTTGTCATCATCATATACATATATATATATAAAAGCTGGGAAAAATGCTTTTGAATGTTTAACAGCAGCAGTTCATTTCTCTTCGTTTTTGTCAACTTTTTTCATCCAAAACCAAGTCCTTCTTTTACCGTATTCGAAAAGAAAAAGAAAAAAAAGAAGGAGAATTTAGTTATTCCCCAAAGGAGTCAACAAGGTAGCAGCTCTCAAAAGACATGATGCAAACAAACACATCCAAAATTGGATTTCATTTCATCCTTTGCCTCTTAAAGCCAATCAAAGAAATTCACATGTATACATGGGAGATTTTTTCTCCTTTTTGCTTCACCAAGAAAGAAATTGCATCTTCAAAACCACAAAATGTGTCAAACATTTAGAAAATTGAAAAGCATAAGACTCGATTTGATTTTCGACATTTAAAAACTGCCAATAGAATAAAAATATAAAATTGTAGTAGTTGCAAAAAGTTGTCTCATAAAGATGAGCCCTTTACTAAAATAAGATACTCTTTTTTTTCCTTTTTTCAAGCGGTTATGAAGTGTATGAAGGAGAGGAGAGAAAAAAATGCTTAAAAATCTTCGTGCTCGTTTTCGGCAATAGCACCCTCAGGAGAGGCAAATCTTCTTTATATTTATTTTTTTCTGATGCTGTTGTTGTTATTCGTGGTGTTTTAAGTTATAACGCAAAATAAGCTATAAATTCGCATGAGAATTGTATATGGTTTGTACCAAGGAAATTTCATGCATGTTGTTAAAAGAACATATCGTTTTTGCCAATTTAACTTTTGATTGGAGATGAGAAAAAAAGAAGGAAGAAAGAAAGCAAAGAAAAAAGTAACAAATTTACAAGGGAAAGTTCAAAAAATAAAATCAAGCAAATTTATTTATTTATTTTCGTGTGAAGAAAACTTTTACGTTTGTTGTTGTTGTTTATTTTTATTTGTTTGTTTGTTTGTGTTGAGGGCATTCATTAAACTTTTACGTTTCACCCTTAAATCATGCTTCAACGGCTTAAACCTTCTTCATTAACTTCTATTTATCGCTTTTCAACAGGTAATTACTGTCATTATTGTTAGTTATTGTATTTATTTATTATCTAGAAGCTTTTAAAAATATCAAAGTTGAACGTGTTGGTAAAAATCAAAATGTTGGCCTTGTTGCTTTGGATAAGCGTAATTATAATTCTTTAAGCAGTGATCTTATGGCAGAGGTATGTTGTCACTTACTCTTTTAAAAGTACTATTTAATTTGAAATTATAGGTTGCCGAAACTCTTCGTGCTTTTGAAAAAGATGATTCAATTGGTGCTATTATCCTTACCAGTACAAGTCCAAAGTTTTTTACTGCAGGTGCTGACATTCGTCAAATGCTTGGCAATGATTTTTTTGAAATTTCTGGTGGTACATTTTTAACCAATTGGAATTGCTTTGAACGATGTAGCAAGCCACTTATTGCTGCTGTAAATGGATTTGTCTTTGGTGGAGGAACTGAAATTTCCATGTGTTGTGATATCATCTATGCTGCTGATAATTCATTGTTCTCTCAACCTGAAATTAATATTGGTACTATTCCCGGTGCTGGTGGCACTCAACGTCTTATTCGTAGTGTTGGAAAATCTCTTGCAATGGAAATGATTTTAACTGGGAATAAAATTACTGCTGAAGAAGCTCATCGCGCAAAACTTGTTTCTAAAGTTGTTCCTCTTGATCAATTACGTGATGAAGCAATTCGATTGGGTGAAAAGATTGCAGATCAAAGCCGTCTTGTTAGTGGAATGGTAAAAGAAGCTGTAAATCAATCGTATGAAACAACTCTTACCGAAGGACTTAATTATGAACGTGGATTATTTTATAAAACTTTTGCAACGAAGGATCGTAAAGAAGGAATGTCAGCATTTGCAGAAAAACGTAAACCTAAATGGACTTCATCATAATCATAGTTTATACTCAATTGTATTTTAAAGTGTTATTTATACGGTAGGAATTTTCTATATCAAACGTATATTAACAAATTTTATGAATAAATAAATAAATCTTTAACTTTTTTTTCGGAGACTTTAAAAGGTATATCATTTTTTTGATTTAATATTACTGTAGCCTAGTATGTAACTGTTTTAATTTTAATATTTTTCGGATTACGTTCTCTGTAGCCGAAAATTTTGGACAACTTTGGGATAAACTTCCTTAAACGTGGACTTATTTTATACAAAAAAGAAAAGTAATAAAAAGAAATATAATTTATTAACAAATAACAGTCTTTTGTTTAACTAATTTTGTGCCAGTCAAAAAAGATATCTTTCTGAGACAACAATGTTTCTTGTGTTTGCGACCAATGAAAAACGGATGTTCCTAAAATGGATGTTGTAATGCAAAAGTTTTTTTTTTATTCTTTCAATTGAAGCTTGATTGTGGTGGAGTTTGCGGAAGTAGAGATGTCGTGACAAGTATGTCAAAAGAAATGCACCGTCTTGAATCATGTATTCCTGAGAAGTTAAAGATACCGTAAAAGAGAAAACTAGAGAAGACGGTATCCGTTCTTCCTTTCCGTTTTTTTTTTGCCATAACAATTCCCGATGGAGAGTAACCAAAGAAAGAAAAAAAAGTGCCAAAAATTTAGCCATCTAAAATTATTGCATTGCTTTTTAGCAAATTTCTTTTTTTTGTATGTTAGTGTTTACAAGCAAGTGGGAGAAATAGAAATTGTGTATGAAAAGTAACGTATTCCCGCGGGCGTTTACGCTATTTTGTTTCAAAAATGCCCGAAAAAAGAGGTAAATGACGCCTGCGAAAATTGCATTCACACTGTGAAAAAAAGAACTTGTCTTTTTAACTTTTTCAGCTGACGGCGGTGTACTAACTTTACGAGTCTCAAGAGACAAAAAAGGTTGGCGGATATGCCTTTCATTTTTTAAGCTCTTAACTTTCCTTTCCGTTTTTGCGCATACTTCTTTTTTTTCATTTTTACCAACCGTGTCCAGGGACCAATCAGAGCCGATTTTGCCTTCTTGTTATACAAAGCATTTTTTATATCAAAGAAAGAATAGTAAATTTGCATACGAAACAATAAAAGAGAGAAGATAGATCGTTACTCAACTCATTAATATAAAGTATGATGGCGATGTTTAAAAATTTTTATTGCGTTTTTTTGTTATGTATTGCCGCAAATTTCGCGCATGTTTCCAAATTGCGTGTGTATTTTTTGAAGTCTATTAAAAAAATGTCGGCAACAAAAAGAGAGGCAGAAAAAAAAGTAAAGAAACATCGACAACATTTGCAACATTTTGGCGGTCGTTTGACAGGTGGCAAATCATAAAAAAACGTATTTTTTGTGTGTGTAACAAAGGATCATAGATTTTATTTTTACGGTTTTTAATGTGACAAAAAAAAGAACAACAAGAAAAAAGGTTTTTTGAGGGAAATGTTTAAAATATAAAATTGCTCAAAACAGTTAATTCTTAAGAAATCATAAAAAAACACAATTTGAATAATTTAGCATTCTTTAATTTTTAAGAAAAAGAAAAAAATTGAATCACATCCGGAAACATTATTGCTGGCATTAGCAGTTCGTCAATGGATTTAGGAATCATAATCGGTAAACAATAACTTTACGAGTTTTTCTGTTTTGATTAAAAATGGGATCTGGAATTCTCATGTCATAAGGAGGAAGAAGAATGCGTCTGAAATTATGAATTTTTTTATATCAATGAACTTTGTTTTATGTTTCATACCTGAAAATTTTGGTTTCCTCATCGGAACCTTTCCTTCTCGGTGCACCCAAATATGCCCAAATTAAAAAAATTATAATGCTAAAAACAAACACAGGCGAAATGCTTGAAATTAACCTAAATAATTAACTTTATTTCAAAAAAATGAGAAGAAATATAACCATCTTTTAATTGGAATTCCGTTAGGTTCACAGCATCTTGGCTTTCCATGATCTGGACAACATAAAGTAAAATTGCAATAATATATATTTGGTTGAACCCATGCAATTTTTGGATCTAATACGCACAAACTAGCATTTTTATTCCTTTTAGATTCAAAAATTTTAGCAATACACGGTTTAATAAAAAATAAGCAAAGAAAAATTAAAAGGTACTTCATTTTTTTGCTATGTTTTTTGTTAGTTTTTGCTTACTTTTATTTCATTTTAAAACGCTTACATTTCTTCAAAGCTGTCTCCAAAGCTACGGTAGTCGTGGAGAACATGAAAAAGAAATAAGAAATTGAAGAAAAGAAATTTGCCGCATCTTTCCAATCGACCGGATTTATTGCGTGCGAGACAATGCCTGAATTGAACGGATAATTGTCTTCTCCTTAGATGCCGCACCGGAAGATGTTTTCTATCTTCTTTATTTTATTTTAACAAAAAATCAGGAACAATGAATAACAAAAAAGTGAAATGAGGGAGAAATGAATGCAGCAACGAAAAAGAAGAAGAAGCAAACGGCAATGCCATGACAAACAAGTTAAATTAGTGGCATTTCAGATGTTACTTCCTGAAGCTATTTACTATTCTTTGAAGTTTACATTTTTATGCAAAGTATACAGAAGGAGAAAAAACATAATAATAGAAAAAAGAAAGTCCTCAAAAATGGAGGGATTCACAAAACTATTTTCTTTTGTAACAATAACATTTTTATCCGCCATCATTATTCAAAATAATTTTCAATTAAAAGAAGTTACCTTGGGACTATGCAAATTTATTAGCACTGACGTGTACAATAAGAATGTGTTTTATTTGCACTTGACTAAGTCGTCAATATACAGTAATTTTAAAATCTAATAACGAAACCTGAGTATGCCAGGTTCACACATTTTCAAATCAGTGTTGTTGCGCCGCCGCCTCCGGAGGCGAGTTTTGCAAAAGATTAAAGAAAGGAATGCCGCCTCCTGAGGCGGAGTCGGAGGCGACTAAAATAAAAAAGCACAACACTGTTTAAAATTACCGTCATTAACGTTAGAATATTCAACGTATAAGAGAATAGCATAAATCGTATTCTAAAAAACTTTGCTTCGAAAATTAAACATGTAATCTCATTAAAAAAACCGTTGAACATGTGATATGTTTCTATGTTTTTTCATTGTCGTTTTCCATATTGTAAATTTATGTTTTACTAATTGATTGCTTTTTATTATCTATTATTATCAAATGATGTTTGTTGTTTTCTTAAAAAATGTTTCATAAAATTTTGAAAAAACAACATTTTTCTCATTATCATTTTAATCTCGCGATCTATTTTCTCTTCTTTTTCTTTAAAAAAATTTTTTTAATGAAACCTTAAAGATCGATTTGTTTATTTTTATTGATACATCTATGATTTCTTTCTACCTTTTTTTATTGCTTGTAAATATACAATAAGGTCGTCGTAGCATTCTCATTCATTTTTTTAGACGTTGTATGAGAGCAAAAGTATTTATATCATTTCATTTAAAATGCTGTCTCCCATTTCTATATGAGCATGGCAGGCAGGCAGTTGTTAACAAACTGTTTTTCCCCTTTCGTTTTTCGTTTTTTTTTCAATTTTTTGCTGCTTTTTACCTTTGCATTTTGTTTATTTGTTTTTTTTATTTTCGTAAAACCTTTTTAATTAAAGATTTTGCACTATTTTTAGATTTTTTGTTTGAATAAAAAATGGCATTAAAAAAGGGAATCGGATTTGGCATTGATCGAGGTGGAACATTTACAGATGTTTTTGTTGTTTATCCTGATGGAAAAACAAATACCTTTAAACTGCTGTCAGAGGATCCAAATTACAATGATGCACCAACTGAAGCAATTCGACGTGTTTTATCGGAGCATAGTGGCAAAGAAATTCTAAGAGGAAGCAAAATCCCAACTGGTACGGATTTTTGATCTTTTTTTATCCCTATTTACCTACAGTAAGAATGGATATGTTAAGTGGAAACTTAAAACATAAAACGTTAGCTAAATTTATCTTAACATGATTTTTCAAATTTTATTAAGTGTATCGTTTTTGGCTTATTGTGCACAGCTTTTCAATGGCATTCTTGTGCAGCTTTTAAAAAACTTTAAATGTGCTTTCTTGTATGAATTCAAAAAATTCATGATTATCTTACGGTAATCCTGTTCAACGCATTTACTTTTTCAATATTTTTTAGACAATGTTAGTTTCATTCGAATGGGCACTACTGTTGCTACCAATGCCTTGCTTGAACGAAATGGCGAAAAAACTGCTTTACTTTTAACCGCAGGATTTAAAGATTTGCTAAAAATTGGGAATCAAGCTCGAACCAATATTTTTGATTTAAATATTAAAACTCCCGAAATGCTTTATACTGAAGTTTATGAAGTTCATGAAAGAGTTGTTTTGGTTGATGAAACATGCCAAATGAATATTAAAGGAGACATCAAAGAAGCATCAAATGGACAAAAAGTTATTATTGAACAAAAAGTTGATGAAAAACAATTACGTTTAGCTCTTGGTGCAGCTGTACAAAAAGGAATTCAATCTATTGCAGTTGCTTTATTGCATTCGTATATGTAAGAACGCTCTGTTACAGTATGATTTTAAAGAAATTCTTAATTTTCAGTTATCCGGAGCATGAAAGAATTGTCAGAGATATTGCAAATGAATTTGGATTTTCTCATGTCTCTATTTCAAGTGATGTGGCGCCTATGGTTAAAATTGTACCTCGAGGATTTACAGGTTTTTGTTGTTCTTTTTTCAAGCGGAATTTATCCATTTGATTTAAGCTACTGCTGATGCATATTTAACCCCAATTATTCGAAAATATATAGAAAAATTTTGTTCTGGTTTTGAGGATAATTTAAAAGATGTTGTAGTCGAATTTATGAGATCCGATGGGGGATTATGTTCAATTCAAGAGTAAAATTTACTAATTCCTTAACATAGTAACATTTTTAAATTTTAGTTTTGTTGGTTCAAAAGCTATTTTGTCTGGTCCTGCTGGTGGGGTTGTTGGAGTAAGCTACACTGCATATGATGAATCAAATCAAAATCCGATTATTGCTTTTGATATGGGGGGAACGTCTACCGATGTTAGCAGATATGCTGGGCATTTTAATGAAATTATCGAAAGTGAAACTGATGGAATTATTATACAATCTCCACAACTTGAAATTCATACTGTAGCTGCAGGTGGTGGTTCAAGATTATTCTTCAAAAATGGAATGTTTGTTGTTGGACCACAATCATCTGGTTCAACACCAGGTCCAATTTGTTATCGTAAAAATGGATATCTTTCGATTACTGATGCCAATATTGTCCTTAATCGTATTGTACCGGAACATTTTCCATACATTTTTGGTAAAACTGAAGATCAACCTCTTGATCGAGATTCAGCTGTTGAAGAATTTAAAAAGTTGACCGAAGAAATTAATAAACACATGACTGAAAAGGGTCATGAAAAGATGAGTATGGAAGAGGTTGCACTCGGATTTATTAAAGTTGCCAATGAGACAATGTGTCGTCCAATTCGAAGATTGACAGAAGCTAAGGGATACGATACTGCCCAACATACTCTTGCGTGCTTTGGTGGGGCTGGGGGACAACATGCATGTGCTGTTGCTCGATCACTTGGTAAGCTGGATACTGTATTTGAAATATGTCACAGTTATGAAATCAAATTTAAGGTATGAAAAAGGTTAAAATTCACAAAAATGCTGGTGTTCTTTCTGCATATGGTCTTGTTTTGGCTGATGTCGTTGTTGAGAGACAAGCTCCTGTAATGAAAGCAATTCAATCACATTTTAAAGATATCAAAGTCTTGTTAAATAACCTCGAAAATGATTCAAAGAAACATCTTGTTTCACAAGGTTTTAATGAAAAAGAACTTGTGTTTGAAAAAATTTTGCATATGCGATATCATAAAACTGATGCAATTATTATGTGTTCTGATCAAAGTGGAAAATTATCAACCAAGGATGATTTTATTGAAGAATTTGGTAAACAATATATGCGAGAATTTGGTTTTACAATCTCAGACCGAGAAATTATTGTGGATGATGTTCGGTAAAACTGTAGCTTTGATAAAATAGAAAAATAAAAATGAAAAAATTTTAGAGTCAGAGGGATTGGAAAAAGATATCTGTCTGAAAAAACTGAAAAACTCGCGCCATCAAAGGAAATCCCAAAATCCGTTGGAGAATATGAAGGATTCTTTGAAGTTTGTTCAATAGCTTATCATTTCAAATAAATTTGGTGGAGTATTTGTTTTAGCACGGATCACAAAAAATGCAGTTTTACAAATTGGAAGACCTTCGACCTGGTATTGCCATTGAAGGGCCTGCGGTTGTCATTGATAAAAATTGGTAATTAAAATTGTGTTTCTTTTGTAAATATACAATAATATTCTCTAATATTTTCAGTACAATTTTGATTGAACCCAAATGTTCAGCTCAAATTACTGAAGAAGGTGATGTTGAAATAAGTGTTGAAAGCCTTGGAGCTGAATCCCTTGGCGATTCTGTTAATTCTGTTCATCTTTCCATCTTTAGTCATCGATTTATGAGTATTGCAGAACAAATGGGATCCGTTCTTCAACGATCTTCAATTTCAACAAATATCAAAGAACGTTTAGATTTTTCATGTGCCTTATTTGGACCTGATGGGGGTCTTGTTGCAAATGCTCCACATATTCCTGTTCATTTAGGTAAAAATAAGTTGATATCTACAAAACTAAAAACCAATTCTTTTAGGTGGAATGCAAGCTGCTGTACAGTATCAATTAAATTATCATGGAAAAGGTGGCCTTAAACCTGGTGATGTCATATTGTCAAATCATCCAATTGCTGGTGGCTCGCATTTACCTGATTTAACAGTGATAACTCCAGTCTTTATTGGTAATTCCACACAACCCGATTTCTTTGTTGCAAATCGCGGTCATCATGCTGATATTGGCGGTTTATCTCCTGGTTCAATGCCTCCTCATTCAACTCGTTTAATTGAAGAGGGAGCAATCTTCACAACATTCAAAATTGTTTCAGAAGGAAAATTCCAAGAAGATGAATTAATTGAAATTTTGAAAGCTCCTGGAAAAGTTCCCGGGTGTGCAGGAAGTCGAAACTTAAAAGATAATTTAGCTGATTTACGGGCCCAAATTGCGGCTAATCAAAAGGGTATTAATTTACTTGAAGAGCTTATTAAAGCTTATGGAACTGATACTGTTAAAAAATATATGGCTCATATTCAATCAGCTGCTGAAAATACTGTTCGTCAAATGTTGATTAATAATGCAAATAAGTTTGCAAAATCGGACAGCGATAAAGTTGTTGTCTTGTCTTACAATGACGGCATGGATGATGGGTCAACTATTAACTTGAATGTTTCGATTGGCAGAGATACTGTAATTATGATTTTTAAAAATATGCCTATAAATAGTTTTTTCCTTTAGGGTGATGCCGTTTTTGATTTTACTGGTACCACATGTCAAGTGTATTCTAGCATAAATGCCCCTAAAGCAATAACAACTTCTGCCATTATCTATTGTTTAAGATGTCTTTTGGGAGAAGATATCCCTTTGAATCAAGGTTGCTTGGCATCTGTTAAGGTAAATTTTTTTGTGCAAAACAGAATTCATAATCATTACTGTCTATACTTTAAGATTGTTAGCCCTGAAAAGACAATTATCAATCCAGATGAAGAGGCGGCAGTTGTTGGTGGAAATGTTCAAACATCACAGCGTCTTTGTGATGTTGTATTTGGTGCTTTTAAGGCTGTTGCAGCCAGTCAAGGATGTATGAATAATATTACATTTGGTGATGAAACCGTGGGATATTATGAAACAGTTGCGGGTGGAGCAGGTGCTGGTCCAGGTTATAATGGTCGTTCAGGGGTTCATACACATATGACAAATACTCGTATTACTGATCCTGAAATTCTTGAATCTCGATATCCTGTTATTCTTCGAAAATTCACTTTAAGATCAAATTCTGGTGGTCAAGGCAAATATCATGGTGGTGACGGCGTTGAACGATATTTACAATTCCGTCGTCCGATTACTCTTACAGGTTTATTCTTTTAAAAATATGTATCTGTGATAAGTATTCCTTTTTTAGTCATGACTGAACGTCGTGTTTTGGCTCCTTATGGCCTTTATGGCGGAAAAGATGGCAAAAGGGGAACAAATATCCTATATCGAGCAAAGAAAAATTCCCGCATCAATTTAGGTCCAAAAAATTCTGTTAACGTTGAACCTGGAGATATTTTTGAACTTTCAACACCAGGTGGTGGAGGATGGGAAACAGATCATTGAATGTGATAACATTTTTCTTCTTTTTTGTCCATTACTATATTTATATTATTACTGAAAAATAAAAAAATTTAAAAAATTATTAAAAACAAGCAAAACAACTACATACACAAAATTCGTAACTATTATAAATTGGTACAATCTGAGTAAAATGACTGTTTGGATCAGACGTCAGCAAATATTTAAAAAATTACGAAACCAAATCACCCTTCCGCCTGTCCTTTGATCTTTGCCGCTATCGACTTTAACGTCAGATTTCATTTGATCCCTACACATAAAATCACTGATGTCAGATATGGACAATCCCAAAATATTTATTTTTACAAATTCATAAAGTTCAAAAATATTGTTTCCGGTAATGCTTGTAATTCAAAACTGTCATACTTTAAATTAAATAAAAAATAACATTTTATTCTTTTTAATCGTTTGCATATATTTATTGTACCAAGCAACATAAAAATAATAAAAAAAAAGTATATAAATCGCTAATATTACACCAGTAGAAAACAAGAGATCTTTAAACTACAAACAGCCAACAATATTTTTCTTTTAACAAATTTCTAAAAATGAAACTACTAAAAAAATTTTGCATCATAGTAGGACGTAATAAAAATAATAATATAAAAACATAACAATAAACAATAATAAAAATCTTTTTTAAAAACAATTTTATTATAATTATGAACCCTTTTTTTAAAAAAGAACCGTAAATAAGCATATTTTTTAGGGATTATTTTGTTCAGGACCGTAATAATCATCTTGACGTTGACGCAAAACTTGAATCGCTTTGGTCATATTTGCAACAGTACGACGTTGATTTCGGAAATTATCATCTTGAAGGCACCGGGCAGCATAATTTCGAATTTTATCTTCCAACTAAAATTTAAGATATTAAATTTGAAAAAGAAAAAGCAATCAATAAACAACGAACAAACCTTATTCTTTTCTTGATCCGTTTGAGCTTTATTCAATCTTTCAACATAAATACTTAAATCTTTTTGAACATTTAAAAGACCGTTATAAGCCTTTTCATAAAGATCATAATACTCCTAAAAATGTTCAAACAATTAATATTTGGAAATAAACTTCTGGAATAAACTCACCATTTCATGTTTGGCCATTAACTCCGCATCAGCTGGAGTTCGAATTGGAGGATACTTTTCTTCATAGCTTTTTGAAGGCTTTAATGGATCCGAGAGAAGTTTCAATAAATCTTGGATTTTAATTTTTTTGATATCATCAGGAGTAAGCTTTTCAGGATTCAATGGTTTAAATTCTTTTGGTTGAGGTTTCGGGGTTTCACGTACGACAGGTTTGCTGAGCTTTTCGGCAGGCTTCAATAAAAGCTTTTCAGATGCTAATGAAGCTGCGTCTTTTGCAGACATTTTTGATTTTTCCGGAACCTCAATTTTAATTTTTGATAATTTTTCTTTTGTTCGCTCTTTGTCCTTCGATTTTTCCTTTTCTTTATGCTTTTCCTTTGGTTTCTCAGCAATGGTGTCATTTGACTTTGTTGAATTTGGTGGTGGCACCTCCGTTTTCACTTTCTTCTCCTTGGTAGCTTTGATTTCACTTTCAGATTTTGAAGATCGATGCTCCTTTTTATGTTCCTTTTCCTTCTTTTTATCCTTCTTTGATTTCTCCGATGATGATGTTTGGCCATTTTCATCACCTTTTAAACTTTCTTTATCAGATGCCATTTTTCCATTATTACTGCTACTGTTGTGCCTTTCCTTCTGTTTCTCTCCAGATTTTTTATCCTTCTTTGATTCTTTTCCTGCTTCTTCTTTAATTATTTTTGATGGTTCTTTGAAAGGATCTTCTTTCAGCGTCATTGCCGTCGTTGTTGTTGTTGTTGGAATTGTTGAAATTACCATTTCAGATTTTTTGATATCTTTTTTATCTTTTGACTTTTCTTTATGATGATGATGATGATTACGGTGTTCCTTTTCACTTTTTTCTTTATTTTTTTCTTTTGGCTGCTCCTCTAATTTTATCTCTAATTTAATTTTCTTTTCTACTGTTGAAATACCATTATTTGCATCTAGTTTTGTAATATTATTCTCTACACTTTTATCCCGTTTATCAAATTTTTCTTCCGCAACAATCTTTTCATATTCTTTTTTCAGTTTTTCTTTCTTCTTTTCCTTTTCTTCTTTCAACTTTTTCATTGATTCATCAGCGAATTGCATCAATACTTTAGTTTTTTCACAAAATGCATCATCCTTTTCTGCTTCAGGTGTTGTCGTTGTTAAAATTGTTGAATGAGATTTGTCTCGTTTAATTTCTTCAGATTTTATTGACACCCGCTCTTGAATTGATGTTGCTTTATTAGGTTTTGGGAATGATTGATCACTTTTCTTTGAAAAATTGTTTCCATTTACCGCAAATTTTTCATTATTTTTGGATTTTGTAAAGCCATTGTATAATTGATTCCTAAAAATTAGTAAAAATGAGCTTCCTGGCAAAATCTTTGTTCAAATATAGTCTATGAAAAAAATGTTGTCAAGAACATACTTATCAAATGGAATAGATTCTTTTGATCGATGATGTTCTTTGTTCAACGATTTCTCAGGTTTTTCATTGCCTTTAAATCCATTTTGATGAATTTTTGGACTTGATGCAGGTTTCAAATATGGACTTGACTTAAATTTGTTGAAATCACTTTGTGATGAAGATTTTGGAATAGATTTGGTTGTTGACTCAATGATCATAGGTTGAACTTCTTTACTACTTGATGGATGACTTGATGAATCATTCATTGTTAGCCTCTTTTTCACAGGTGGCGGAACATCATCGTTATTCAAGGGCGAATTTGTTGATTTTACTGATAAATCATTTGAACTTAATTTCCTTTTTTCTGGTTTTGATGTTATCTGATAGTCATTATCGATTTGCATTTGATTTCCAGGACTTGGAGTTGAGCATGTGCTAGCATCTGATGCAATATCTGGTGATGTTGTTGTTGAATTCGTCATTGCAGGTGTTGCAGGATCTTTTCGGGTTTTTGATTTCGGGGCAACAAATGGACCACGCCTACTATGCCTCATTGGTGCAAAATTATTTCCAGCTGTTATTTCGGTTTGTGAAAGGGCTTGACGAACACGCTCTCGATCTTCAGCAGAAAAATATTCCCAATTAATATTAATTTCTCGATGATATTGAGGTAATAAGGCAATTTTTGGAGGATTTACATATACTTCAGCAACCTAAAGAGGAAAATAGTAATAACCAAATTTTCGCATAAAAGTAATAATTACTTCACAAATAATTTCTCGAATTTTTCTTTTTGCAGATTCTGGTGGAATACCTGGTGGTAAGCCTGTTGACATAATATGATCAACAATTTCATCTTGAGTTATAAATCTTCCACAAGCAATATAATGTATAACTTGTTGTTTAAGTGCTGCATAATCTTTTGGGCCACGTAGTACATTATTTCCCCCACCACTTCCAAGTTTGTTAGAAGTAAGAGATTGTAAATTTGAACTTGAAGAAGATGAAGTTAATGCTGATGATCCAAGAGAAAATGACCCGTTTCGTGGAGGATTTGGAATGGATTTTGGTATACCGACCCGATTTACCGTAGTTTTGTCTAAAAATGGAAGGTCAGATTTTTGTTTTGCAAAAGAAAAATATTACTTTTAAATGAAATTCTTTCACCAGGTTTTGTAATTGGAGCTGGCAGCATCTTAAAAAGGATTCTGTGTTGAAATTTTAAAAATTTTGCATTAAATTTTCAAACCTGTGTTCTGCACTTATTTGACTCCAATTCGAGATGCTTTGAAAGAGTTGCTGCTTTTTGCCTGCTTGTTTGAAATGTTTGTTCTGTGGGTTTAACTTGTGCTCGAATTGCAATATTTGCAACATCATTGAACGTATTATTAGATTTACAAAGTGCATGAATTACATTACCAGATACCCGTTGAAAATAACAATCAAATTTTAGAGAAGTTGCATTATTTGTTTTAATTTCAATTGTTATACTCTTAAAAAAGGGCTATTATTAATTTCATTTAAAAAAATTTGTGTTTCAAAAATAAACCTTTCGATTAACATGTACAAGGACGTCAAGCCCATTTTGGGCAGCTTTTTGTAAATTTTGAAAGCAATCATCTGTAAGCTTAATATTAACACCCTGTGGTAAAGTACCATTATGAAGTTGAAGAATATTCGTTGACAGACTGGATGGTTGTGGTCTGGCGCTGGTTTGTTGTTGACTAGTACCCAAGACATTTTGAGGCGTTCTTCGACTTAGCATTGACCCTGAATTATTCCATTTTTAGAAAGCGAAAATAGCTGATCGAATGTTCTTTTTTTGTTTAGAGACAGATATTTTTAAAAAGAAAAAATCACGAAAAGGGTTAAAAAAAGAATGGAATTTTTTTTCACGTAAATCAAAAAAGAAAAAAACAATTGGTCTCGAAAAAAAGATTGTATTTCAAAATGTCATAAACATTTTTTTTCATTTCCGCGCTGATAATAATGATAAGAGCAATCCATTCTCAAATGTTTTTCTTCTTCCAAAATTAATGAAAAAAAATTATATTTGGAAAAGCACACACATATGGATATTATTGACAACAAAATTATTGTCGGCATTTTTAGCGGCTTCATTTTTGCACCCGTTTTTCTTTCCATAAATTTTTTTCTTCTTCCTTTTTTCTTCTTCCATGGTGTGCGCGAACGGATATTCCGATTAGTGTGAAAAGATTTAACGTGAAGCGTCGAGACAACCAAACCTGTAGCCGCCCCGTTACACATATTTCTTTCTTTTCCTTTTTTTCTCTCTCTTTTTTGCTTTACTTCTGCTATTTACGAATACACAACCATTCCATCAATATCAGAGCAAGAAGGAGAAGAAGAAATTCTTATGGAAAAGAAGAAATACGCTGCGCAAGAAGCAAGGAAGAGGTATTTTCACCCAAAGGGAGTAGAGAGACATATCCCCCGCAGCAGCAGTAGCAGCAGTAGCCGCGATTGCAATATATTCTGCTGCTACGCGCGATAATTCCATATTTTTTTTCATGTCTAGTTAAAAAAAGCAATGAATGGGTAACATAAAAAATATTGAAGCCCCGGTCTCGTTTATTTTAGTTGTCAGTAGTAATCACAACGTTTTAAAATATGTGTGTGACACGTTTTTAAACAGCAAAAAACTAAAACAAAAGCAGGATCTTAATTTTGACGTGATGATACGGCCCTTACTTTATTTATGTTTGGTTTTTCTTTCTCTCTCTTTCTTTCTTTCTTTCTTTTTCTTTTTCATACCAAAACGCAATTAACAAGATTTATATAAAAGCGTAATTGTTTCAGCGATAAACCAATCATTTTTTGCACGAAAAGAATTTCACATTTTTTTCATCATAAGATTCCTATTTTTTGCGGATAAATGTACAAAAATGTAGACTTGAAACAACCTTTTTTTATAAAAATTTTTTTAATAATGAACTAGAACTTTAGGGAAAAAAAGAGAAAGAGCTATATTTTATATGTAGATAGATGTAGATCAGACGACATGAAACGCTAAAAGCAATAAACTATTTCGGATAGAAAAAAAACTAATATCCTTTCGGCGTTCTGAACATTTATTTTTCGTCAGTTGAAGAAGCAATCGCGATAAAAATATCATAGAAAAAAAGATGATGCTAAAAGTCAAAAAAAAAACGAAAGGAAAAAGTTAAACTTGTATGATATAGAAAACTTCTAAAAAAGCCTATCAATAAGATGAACGAAAGGATTGTTCTTTTTCTCATTTTTTTTGTTTTATCAGCAAAAAATGAAAAAGAAGAAGAAAGCGACAGAAGAGAAACATTTTCAAGAAAACTCCATAAAGAACCATAAAGGTCAGAAATAAACTGTAAATCTTCTTTCCCCTTCCTTTTTTTTGCCTTCTCCCTTCTTTCCTTCCCTTAACAGGAACTTTAATTTTTAACAATAAATTAAAGGCAAAAAATATTTCTACTGCTTATGTTTTTGGGAAAAATTAGTTAAAAACAAAAAAACTAATTTCGTATTATTTTTTCTCACTTTGTGCGTCAAAAATAAAACAATCACCGTGTTTGTTACGGTTTTTTCTCTCTCTTTCGCTTCCCGCATTTTTTGCCATGGTTTAAACTCAAAAATCAATGATCCCATTTTTGGAAAACGTTAAAAACAATATTTTGTTTTAATAAAAAAAAAAGTAAATATTTAAGATCACAATGAGCCAACACCAAAAAAATGCAAAAAAGGGATGGAAAAAATATGGGGGAAGAAGGGAAGGAATAAAATAGAAATATTATTTTTTAATCATCATCAATTTGTTTGTGGCAAATAACATGTAACAGTATGAAAAAAAAAATAATGGGAAGAAAGAAATGTGAGGGAAGAAAAAGCTGATAGAAAAAAATTTCAATGACGCACGTTTTTTTGCTAAAAAGTTAAACATCGCAGATGGTGAAAAAAAAATAAGCAAGCAAAAGTGTATATAAACTATCTAAAAGGACAACTCAAAAAATGACTGTAATTTTTTACAATATTTTTCTTCAAAAATTTACAAGATCTTTTTATTACATCATCATTATTCTGTAACTATCGAAACTTTTTTAATGTCGAATTTGGTTTTTTTTTGTTTGCATTTTGAAATCAATGAAAGAAACAAAAAAAAGGAAAAAGAAGTATCATCAAAAAAAGTTTTAGTCGCAAAGAGGAGAGAAAAGAAAAAGTAAGAAAAGAAGGAATAAAAATGTTTGAAACAATAAAAACCGATATGTCTATCATTTTCTTTCTTTTAGAAAAAAGATAAATAACTTTTTTTCAATGATTACGATAAAGCAGCTTAATAAAATGTAGTTTATGATATACTTTTTCCTTTAAAATTTGGGTTTGATATTCAAAATTAAATTTAATCTCGTGAAAATGAGGGGTTTTAGTTAAAAATAAGGCATGAAAAAAATAAAAATTGATATCTTGAGATACGTTTCACACCCGGTTGCCTTTTTTAACGGATAAATGTTAAAAAGAAAAGAAAACACATTTATGTAAACAGGATAAAAATTGAGAGCCCGCAGTGATGATGAAATTTCCTAATATGTTCAAAAAAAGTTTTGCCACATATCAGACACGAAATAAGTGAACAATAATAATAGTAATAATAGAAAAAACGCGTTCAAAAATAAGGGGTGCGTTTTTTGATAAATGATGATGATGATGCTTTGCCAGCCGTGCGCGCACAAACTTTGACAAAAACGCAGAAAAAAAAGTTGAAAAATAATCAAAAAAGGACTGTTTGTCCGGAGGTCGAACGAAGTCTTCTTTTGAATTCTTCTTTTTTTCGCATAAGGTACTTTTTTTATTGAAAAAAAACGAAGAATGAAGAGATCTAGCACAGACAGGCGTTTTTTTGATCGCAAAAAATCGTACTCCTTTTTTGCCGGTAGCTGTGATCGCAAAAAAAGGAGAAGAAGTGCAAGCTGTCTCTTGCACCTCTTAGTCACCACACTCGATCTCAATTCGTTTGAAAAAATTCCTTTTTTTTTTATTATTTGTGTTTGAGACATACATGCTCAACTCAGTGAGCTGAAAAGCCCCAAGCAATTTGCGTTCATTCCTTTTTTCGATCAAGCATAACAAAAAATGGTGCAATCGGTGTATATGTTTTTAGAAGAGAAGAAAAAAAGAATTTAGGAAGGAAAAAAACCAGACGACTCGCAAAAGCAGAAAACAAGGTGTCCACAAAAATTTAGATGAATATGTATAAAAAAAGCCTCAAGAGAATGCGCTAACAAGACCCTAATATAACTGCAGGGTTTTAGTCCTCATCAGATGCATAAAGCTTTTTGCTGATGCTATTTGCTGTTGCTTGCTTTCATTCCAAACAAGGAGAGAGAAAGAAAGAGAGAGAGAGAGTTTGATGATGGTGATTGATCCACATCTATTTTTTATTGTTCTTTTTCCTTCTTCGTCTTCTCTCCTTCATAATAGTATTAACAGTGCAAACATATCATCAATCTATATCTCTCACAAAAAAAAGCCTTCATCTTTTCTCATTTTTAAATATCAAAAGAAATCAATTTGTCGTTAATACATTGGAAAAAGTTTTATGAAACCACCCAAAAGCGAGTAAATACGTGCAATGATCAATATTCTAAAAAATACTGTTTTTTTTATTTCTACTGCTGATGTTGTCAAATAAAATGGAGACAGGTATGAACAAGTTGTTAGTGTAGTGCTTATCGCAATCACGCTTTTTTTGTTTGTGTGCGCAAAAAAAAGTGGGAAACAAAAAAAGAAAAAAAAGGGCGAAGAATAATGGCGGCGAGTAAAAGATTTTCTTCTTACATCAAGAAATGCGTTGGTGGTGGTGGTAATAATAATAACAACATTAAATAATTTGTATTGGAAAAAAAGAAAAGGTCAACATTGATGCCATTTTTAGAAAAATTGAAAAAAAAAAGAATGAGACAAAATGAGGGAAGGCTAATTGCAAATAATAGATGACAATAAAAAACAATGTGGTTTTGCAAAAACGGGAAAAAACTGAAAGGGATTTTGAAAGTCAATAAAGAAAGAGAGAGAGAGAAAGAGAAAAAAATGAGAGGATGACATTAAAATGCAATTGAAATAAAGATTCAAAGCCGCTCTATGGATTGGAATGCAAAAAAAATAGTATGTAGGGTTTGACGAATAATTGTATTTTTTTTCGCCAAATGTTTATACTATTCTTTTTCACCCAAAATAAATGTCTCATCTTTAAACATCAACGTGAACATTTTTATTAAACAATAAAGTATGAGGCACTGAATCGGAATAGTAGAAGTAGTAATCAACACATGACCCAAACTTTTCTTCCTTTTTTTCTTTCTTTTTTTGATTACAATCCTCTCTCTCTCTCTTTTTTCTCTGGTTATGTTCTGCTCAATCAACCGGTCTTTTTGGTTTGATGGGTTAAGCTGAAAGTTTAGCAAAGAAAGGAAAAAGAATTTTTAAAAAGGAACACATTCCACACAGGTTTGTTACAGTAGCACATTATTTTTTAGGTTTTTATTCTCCTTTTTCTGAGTACGACTTCAATCTGTTTTTGTTTTGAATATTTTTTTGCTGCTTTCAAAAAGACCTAACAAGTAGATGGCTTAAGCCATAAGCATACTTTCTAACATTTCTTAAAACGAATTGCTTTAAGGAGTGGTGCCATTCTAAAATAAATTTCTTCTTGCAAAAAACGCTGTTATTTTGTGATGTATTGAAAAAGTGACATCTTCTTTGTTTCTATTTAAATATGAATTAAAAACAAAAAAAGGAAATATAAAAATGGTGTTTTTTTGTTGGAGAAGCTCAAATGAGCAACTTCATTCCGCTGAAGAAATTGACCGAAAACGAATGTTTGATTCAGCCTTTACTTATAATACTGAATACAATTACAGCAATTCATACACCAATTGGGGTTTGATTTATTTATTTTTTGTATCGCGGCCTTTTGAATATGCAAATTAATTCTTTTAGCACAACAAACAAATCGTTATTCTCGTCCAATAAATAATGGCGAAAAGCGATTATCAGATTTACGCCCACAATCAGTTATTGAAATTCTTTTTGTTGGATTATCATTTGTTTTACTGATTTGTACATTACCGTTTTCATTGATTTTTAGTTTAAAAGTAAGAAAAGTTATTTATTCCTAGAAATTTAATAACTAATAATTTTTAAGTTTGTGAATACATTTGAAAGATTAGTTGTTTTACGACTTGGTAAAGCACAAAAAGTTCGTGGTCCTGGCACTTGCCTTGTTTTGCCATTTATTGATAAAACTGCAAAAATCGATATTAGTGTTACTTCATATGAATTACCAAGTATTAATGTTATTACCATTGATAAAGGAATTGCTGAATTTTCTGCAGCTATTTTTTGTAAAGTCGTTGATCCATTAATTAGTTATTGTAATGTTCAAAACAAGGATATGGTTAGTTAACAGCTTAAAAATATGCCAGCTTCAACCCCTTCTTTTAGGTTATTAAAGATTGTGCTTATACAACAACTTATAAATATTTAGCCAGACGAAGCTTACATGATATCACAAATCCACCAATTTTAAGTAAAATTTTAAGCAAAGTTCAGGTTTGTTAAATTGTTTTGAGAATTTTAATTTATAAAATGGTTTGTTTTTTTAAAGGATGATCTCAATGAATTTGTTAGAGAAATGGGTGTTGAAATTGTTGAAGTTAGTGTTGTAAAAATTAATGTTCTTCAACAAGCAGAAAATCAAGCTGTAAATGTTTTTAACACGCTTATGAAAAGTGATGTTGGGACTCAAGTGATTCAAAGTCTGCAATCCCATTTAATGCAGACTGTATCTTCCAACAGTTCAAACAATACCCCAAATATCCCACAATTCCAACCTCAATCCCAGCCTCCACAACAATTTCCTCAACCAAAATCTTCTCCGATCAAAATTCCAAATGATCCAGAGGTCGAAGAACTCATTGCAAAAATTAAGCAATGTTGTAGTGCAAGTCTCGTAGCAAAAGTACAAAAGCGATACCGAATAATCTGTAATGATTCAAGTGAAAATTCTCCTGCAGATTTTATTATTGATTTAAAAAGTGGTGAGGGTTGGGCCACGTGGACAACGTTAGCTAATGATCTTTTAAATGACGTGGATGTTATATTTTCTCTTTCAAAGCAAACATTAAAGGCGCTTATTGATGGTCAGTTATCACCATTCACTGCTTACATGAATGGTGACGTACGAATTTCCGGAACCGTTGCGGACGCGACTGGACTAAAATATTTAATGGATCGTGCTAAAGAAATTCGGTGTATATAATTTTTCCTTTTTTATTTGTAATTATTTTTAATTATGGCTTTAATTTTTTGTAAAACTGAGTAAAAAATAAATGATGTTGCTTAATTTTCTGTTCAAAGAACACAAAGTTTGTCTGGCATTTATTACCAGTGTTGTTGCGACTCCGACTCCGGAGTCGTGGAGTCGACTCCGGAGTCGACTCCGGAGTCGGAGTCGGAGTTGGAGTCGGAGTCGATGGGTCGGAGTCGACTCCGGCACAAAATTTTTAAAATTGCTAGAAAAGCTGTTTCTTTTGAATTAAATAGTTGTAAACCATATTTATCGATATTATAAGCATATTAGGTTATTAAAAATAGCTTTTAAATTAGTTTACAAAGGTTTTTCAAAATTATCGAAAAAATTTGAAAAAAGTGTGAAAATTTTTTTGTTAACAGAAGTTGTTAAAAATCATCAGAAACAGTTAATATGTGAATTAGACATATTAAATAGTTATAATTAGCACCAAAAAAGCATTTTTACATGTTTTACAAGATTTTTTTGAGTCGGAGTCGACTCCGGAGTCGACTCCATTGACTCCGACTCCGGAGTCGACTCCAGTGACTCCGACTCCGACTCCGGAGTCGGAGTCGGAGTCGGAGTCGACCAAAAGTAAAAAGCACAACACTGTTTATTACCAATAAAAAACAATCCCTCTCTTTAACTGTTTAATTTTATTTAATAAATCGCATTTTAAGATTTAAAATATTTTACAGTAAGAAATACAAAAAATGATATATGCTTGCGCGCATTATGCAAGCCTTGAGCAGACATCGCTCTCCATTTTTGCTTTAAATTTATACGTCGGCATTCCTCTATTACTACGTATTCTAACATACTTTTTTTAGATATTTAAGCACTTGTTCTTTCTTCATCGTTTGTTATTTATATCTATTTCGTGCAGAATGCTCACAGTTATCGTGTTGATGAGAAACGAAAAATAATTTTTAATATTTAAATTTTTAGACCACTTATCCTTCAGTATTTTTCTTTCAATCCATTGTTAAAAATGACTGCTAGAACTATTTTGTTGTTTGATGTTGATGGGACATTAACTGCAGCACGTCAGGTTCGTTTCTCATTTATTTACTTCAACAGAACATTTTATATTCCGATTTTCATTTCAGAATATCACTCAAAAAATGCGGAATTTTATGCGAGAAACGCATAAGAAAGTTCATCTCGCGGTTGTTGGTGGCTCTGATTTGAACAAAATTACTGAGCAACTTGGAGATATTAAAGATTGTGAGTAAATATAATCAAGAAACTCTTTGATTTTTATTTCTTTTTATTACAGTATGCCAAGAATATGATTATGTATTTTCTGAAAATGGTCTTGTTGGATATCGTGGTAATCAAATGCTTCCAGCTGCATCAATTGGTGAAAAAATTGGTGAAGATAAACTTCAAGACGTGATTAATTTTTCTCTTGAATATTTATCAAAAATTCGTTTGCCAATTAAAAGAGGGACTTTTATTGAATATCGAAAAGGAATGCTTAATATTTCGCCAATTGGAAGAAGCTGTACTCTGGAAGAAAGGAATGGATTTATTGAATTTGAGAAGAAGCATCCCGTTCGAATGGCACTTGTTGCAGAATTAGAAAAGCGTTTTACTGATTACGGTCTGAAATTTTCCATTGGGGGACAAATTAGTGTTGATGCTTTTCCAATTGGATGGGATAAAACGTATTGTTTGAAGTATTTAACCTCTGAATATGATACCATCCACTTTTTTGGCGATAAAACAATGTCGGGAGGTAATGACTATGAAATTTATGAACATCCTGCCACTGTTGGGCATACTGTAACCAATCCTGATGATACAATTGCTCAAGTTCAAAAAATTATTGAAAAATTGTAAATGAAACTGTTCAATAAATAAATTATTTATTATCACAATTTTTTTGAAAGACTACATACATAATCAACATACACCACTATCACATAAAATAATATAATATATAATGTTATGGTAATGGATGTTCAGCCAGAACATAAAAACCATTTAATATTTCATCCATATCTAATTGATCTTGTACATATGTAAAACTTCCGGAACCTTGACGCCGCAATTCATTTAAATGTTGAAAAAAGTTGTTGCAGAAATCTTCAGATGATGGCTTAGGATCTTCATTCTTTTGACCCCACATAACAGCAAAAAAATAACTTTTAAAAAGAGGGGGTTGCTTTTCAAGAATATGATGCAAGAAATATTCAAAGAATCGCTAAAAAATAATATTGTATTAAAATAGGTTCAAAAAGAAAATCGAACATACCCGATCAGCAGCAACCATATAATACAAACAATTTTTCGATGACTTGTAAAGAGTATCATCTTTAACAGAAGTGATAACAATGTGAAAGATTGGATTAAAAGCATATCGGAAAAAGATTCGCCAGGCTTTGATTTGAAAAACAAATTCACGTTTTTGTAAAATGTAATCAAGAATTTCAATTGATTGAGAAATAAGTTCAGGAGTATTTGAGCTTTGAAGAATTTGTTGTAAAAGTACAAGAAGTGGATCATCAAGACTTTTAACACGTTCAATTACTGACATTGCATCGTATCGAGTTACGGCTTGAAGCATGTTGGAAAAGGTTTTTAGCACAACAAGAACAGAAGCACGAAATGGTGTAATAAGCGGTACAAAAATATCAAGACCTAAAAAAGATTCAGTTCAAAAAAGGGTGTAAGTAATTATTAAATTTAATGCAAGAAAAAAAGCTAAAGCTTACTAAACGATCCCATTTTTTCAGCAATTTTCAACAAATCTTCATCAGAGTACGAGATTATTAATCGATCAAGGGCATCTTTGGCAATCTCCATTAACAGAATCAAATCATCAAATCCTTCATTTGTTAAGCCATGATCAATTTTATTCCATTTTTCAACATTATTGATACAGTACATATGAACAAATGTAAAAATCATTTCAGCAGTACTATCAAAGTTTTCTGAAGAAATGTTGTAGGATATTATAGATGGAATAGCTACAGTAACAAATTCAAGCATCTTTGTAACAACTTGTGGAAAATCCTTGTAAGCATCATATAAAGATTTTTCTTCGCCACTAAACGTAACACATAATCTTTGAAATAAACGCTTAATTTCATCGCCTAAAATAATCCGTTTTTATTTCAATACACTAAGACAAAAGGGAAAGAAAATACCATAGATCGGTTTATCAGGATATTCAAGCAATGCATCAGCAAATCCAGTATGAATGTCAATAATTTCAATCATAGCCAAAGGATCAATCTGTCTTGAAAGCATATGAATTCGATTTGAATAAGGTTTTAAAACAGTAACAACAAATTTATCTACCGCATCTTTGTTATTAAATGCAACTTTGCTAAATGCCTTAGCGAAAATTGCAAACACTTTTCGAGGTACTGGTAACATATCGGGAAGAAATTGCAAGAGGTGATTAATTTGAAATTGAAAGTAATCACACCAAACCATATTATCCAAAACCGCGACAGCTTCATCAATAACATTTGGATAATCGCGATATTTATCAATGTAATGGAATACTGTATTTAACAACGATAATACCAAGCGTGAACCAAAATCATTATTCTTGGGCTTTAAATATCCAACATCTCCCACTCTTTTATGTGTAGCTTGAATTCCTTGACTGAGAGCCCAAAAAGTCGATGAAAGTAAATTTGCATTATGAATCCGAAAAGCAAAATCTTCATTTTCCAGTTCATTTTCAAGTTTTTTGAGCCACCAAAGCATTATTATCATAGAGCGCGTTACATAATCGAATTCATCAAAATGAGGGAGAATTCCAAGAAGTGCCGTATGGTAAGCTTCCATTGCTTGATTTACATGATTATCTCGTTCACTTTGAATCTCAACCATACGGTATTCTTCAACGTCTTCACCGTGTTCGATATCAAAATTTGATTGCTGTTTATAGCTTCGATAAAAATGATCATCAAAATTTCCAAATTTTTTTACATCTTCAGAATAACTTCTACGCATAATTTCACCTGCAATATTGTATTAAAACAGGAAGAAAAAACTAAACTGATCTTACCAATTTCATAAAAACACCATGGAAGTGCCATTACATTTTGAAGACTTTTTAAACTGCGATCTTCAAGTTTAAAACCAGTAATAACAATATTTTGATAAAAATCTTCCATAAAAAAGATCCCAGCATCAGTTGCAGTCTTCATCAAAGCTTTATAATTATCTCGGCTTTCTTTACTTTGATCCAAAAGCTTTGCATCATTCCATAAAGTGTTGAACAAAGCAATTACCACTGGAAGAAATGCTTCTTTTGTTTCTTCATCGTCTTGCAAACAAAAAGCAAGGAATTTAGCAGGTGCACAGAAATCTCGAGCAATTTTGTTTGTATCCGAATCATGAATCTGAAAATGTGAAAATGTATGGTTATGAAGGAAATAGATGATCGCATTTTGTAACCTCATAAATTTTTTCGACAACCAGAGGAACCATTCTTCCTAATACAGGACCAACAGTTTTTGGAAAATCAGAAATTTTACTATCAAATTTTTCTTCAGCATATTGAATACACGTGTAACAACAAAGCAAATAAATTACAGAAGCTGCATTATCAGGAGTGACTTCCAACTTTTCTGGTCTAAAAATGTTATGTTCCACGTTATTCAAAAAAATTTTAAAACACCGACCCATTCAGAAGTGTTATAAGATCCTTCATAAAAAGATTACGATATCTTGTTTTAGAATTTCCGATAAAAACTGTTTCACCCGTAGCATAGCTTAGACGAGTTAAAATTCTTAAACTTTGCAATGAAATAACTTCATAATCACGAGAAAATTTTTCAAACTGAAATATGTAAATAAGAGAAGTGAGTGAGGTATCAAAAAACTCGTACCTTAAATGCAAATTGAGGAAGTGTAAAATTAAGAAAAAGTTCTTTAACATTTGAGGAAGGATGATACTGGTCATCATCAACCAAAGAATCAGGTTTGCTTTCATTTATACTAAATTTTAATGCATTTTCCAAAAAATCACCCAAATGTTCAAAAAATTTGTATTCATATGATTTTCTATCATAAATCTGCAATCCAAGAAAGCTTTCTCCAATTTCAAGAGCAAGTTTGATAAAAAATCCAAGAGAATAATCAAGTAAATTCTTTTGAATTAATAATGTGAAATCATACGAAACACGAGAAAATAGTTTCCATCCATTAAGAACTTGACAAAACATTTCATCCAAGAGCTCAGCAACAATTAAGTACTAAAGTAATGAATAGAGATCATGAAAGAAGCTTGAACAAAACGTACATCTTGAGGTGTTCGGCTTTCTCTTAATAATTGAAAAAGTGGTCCTTCTTTACAAGTAGTTACCGTACCACCTTCATCCTTGAGAACTGCATCATCAAAAAAATTTAAGATGAGAATCGTAGCAGAAGATTTTATAAATTTTTGTTGAATTGGATATGAAAAATTTTCTGAGACTGAGACGGCCCGTTCAATTAATATTCTCCATAATTGACGGCAAAAACCTTGTTCCATTTCAGCTCGACGTAAACATGTTCGGCGAACTAAGGCATCACAAGCAAAGAACAAAGAATTTTCGTGTTTACATGATTCTAAAAAATTAAATGCTTATTTAATATCTTAATTTAGCAGCTTACGAATTATTTGGAACAAATCAGAACTGCTATAATCTTTATTATCATATAACTGAGCCAAAAAATCTTGGGCCTGCTTTGCAACTTCATCACTTCCACTCTAAAAATTTTTTCATACAAATTATAAATGTTAACAAAGCCCTTTTCACTGTGATATAGACACCACATACTTAAAATTACTTTTAACTCACCATTGCAATATCAGATGCACGAAGAAGGTTTTGCTCGTGTACACTGGATTCCATGTTTGTCAGATCACCTGGAAGAACTTCACTTCAAAAATTTTTTATCTTGATACACCGTTATTTTATTATTCTTTTGGCAAATACGTCACGTATTGCCAATAAACTGGTTTGAGGTTTCAAAAAAATTTGAATATATTTTTTTTTGTCCTTCTATTATGTAGTAATAGAAGGTCTATTCTCCGAAGTATACGTTTTTGAGGGGTTTACATGCAAATGGTGAACGAAAAAGATAAAATTTGGAATATAAAATGATTTTGCTTATGGAAAAAAAATTGTCTATAAGCAAGCTTGGCCGCCCTTCCACTACGGCGTGTTTAGCACACTTTTGCTCAAGTCGTTTTGCATGTTGCTCGCAACTTTGCGAAAAAAGAAAACTTTTTAGTAATTTTTACCACTTTTAAACGATCATTTAAACACGCAAATGCAATTAAATACATAATTATTTTTTTCTAACATTAAAATATAGGTTGACAGCTATCCAAAAACACCAAATATATACTTTTAACAAAAAAGTATATATGAAATCCAAGGTGCTGAAGTTGACCATGTTTTTCAACTATACCCCAAGGAAAAAATTTTTGTCCTACGTTAAAATTTAATATTTTCTCGTGATTCAGGTCCGTAATAGGGTCAAAAAAAATGAGGGAAAGTGTGGAAAAGTTTTATGCATTTTTCTTTTCACACCGATGGAATTTCAATTTTCACCTTGTTTCAAGTACTACAACATCAAAAAATTCTCAAATATTACTCAAATGTTGCTCAAAATAGATATAAAATGATTGATATTCATCAAATAAATGGATTGTAAACAGTAGAAACACTAATCAGCTCAAATATTTGACTAAAAATGCTACCAAAGTCATCAATATCCTCAACATCAATTCAAATACAAAAACTGATAAAATTCATCAAACAGGGATGTGTGAAAGGTTATAATAGATTAATAATGGTATTCTAACAATGAAATAAGTATTAGATGCATAATTTATACTAATTTTATTGTTTCAGGTTGCTTTCTAAGAATCCTCAAAATTGCTTATATACTGTACTTTTTCATGTTGTTCTCAGACGCTGATTTGAAGCATACAACCATTATAAATGCTCTTATTATTATGTCCAATGCTTACTGAAACATTGGTTAGCAATATAAAAGTCAGTGAAGACGGAGAGAACATTTTTAATAAACATGAATATGCTGGATATTTGATAATATCGCACATGTCATTGTAGTAACAAAAAAGCATCAGAAAATTTCAAATGAGTTTTTTTGATATCAGAAATAACTTTATGGTGTCTTTTTACGCTTTTGAAACAAAATTCAACCATTATCGAGCGTCTGAGAACAACGTGAAAAAGTACAGTATATAAGCAATTTTGAGGATTCTTAGAAAGCAACCTGAAACAATAAAATTAGTATAAATTATGCATCTAATACTTATTTCATTGTTAGAATACCATTATTAATCTATTATAACCTTTCACACATCCCTGTTTGATGAATTTTATCAGTTTTTGTATTTGAATTGATGTTGAGGATATTGATGACTTTGGTAGCATTTGTAGTCAAATATTTGAGTTGATTAGTGTTTCTACTGTTTACAATCCATTTATTTGATGAATATCAATCATTTTATATCTATTTTGAGCAACATTTGAGTAATATTTGAGAATTTTTTGATGTTGTAGTACTTGAAACAAGGTGAAAATTGAAATTCCATCGGTGTGAAAAGAAAAATGCATAAAACTTTTCCACACTTTCCCTCATTTTTTTTGACCCTATTACGGACCTGAATCACGAGAAAATATTAAATTTTAACGTAGGACAAAAATTTTTTCCTTGGGGTATAGTTGAAAAACATGGTCAACTTCAGCACCTTGGATTTCATATATACTTTTTTGTTAAAAGTATATATTTGGTGTTTTTGGATAGCTGTCAACCTATATTTTAATGTTAGAAAAAAATAATTATGTATTTAATTGCATTTGCGTGTTTAAATGATCGTTTAAAAGTGGTAAAAATTACTAAAAAGTTTTCTTTTTTCGCAAAGTTGCGAGCAACATGCAAAACGACTTGAGCAAAAGTGTGCTAAACACGCCGTAGTGCCCTTCCCTCAAATAAATGGAGAATGTGCTTTGGTTTGTTGGTTGGTTTGTCACTTTTTATTTTTTCATTCACAAAACGAAAAACGAAGAATATAAACGTGAAATTTGCATGCAAAAGCAAAAAGTGTTTCAAACTTTGCCCTGCAAATACTGATATGTGCAGACTCATATGAATTAACATAACATGCATGAGATTGCGAGTGATATTCCACATTACATCTTATGTTTTTTTGAGCAGATTGCACAATCGTACGTGTTTACGTGTATTTTTTTGTGACTGTAGCTATTTTCAACAGTTCACTCTTAAATTTTGCTACGCGGTTTGGAGCGTCCAATTAAATTGGTTGATCCCCTCTTTGTTGTATGTTTGCTATTAAAATTTGATTGAATCTTTAATTGTTTGTTGTAAGCCTGTGAGACAGTAAAGTATTAAAAATGCCAAAAAGAAAAATCGAAAGAAAACCTCTTCAAGAAGCTGCTCATAAAAAAGAACTAAAAAGAAAACAAACTGAAGGGCAAAGAAATAGGCCTGATGAACAAACCTTTGAACAAAGAGAAGCAAACGACAACGGATTTTGTCTCATAATCGAGAAAAATTATCAGAAGCTGAAAAAGCTAGAAGAGCTGAAACAGGAAGATTAGAAGCTCAAATTTATTTTTTAAAACGTAGTTCTATAGTTTAGACTAGACGCTTGCGGGCCGAAGGCCCGCTTTATCCCTAGTATTGATAATTGCTCTCTTTTCATTCAACTGAAACTTATATCATTCTTGAAAAATTAAATTGTTAGTCTGGTAATTTAATACACATTTTGAAAGAAACATGGATGAAGTGCGGAAATGTTAGAAAGTTCTCTCACGCGAAATAAAATTTTTTGTAAGTACCCATGCCAATACCCGGAGATAAACAATAGAATTGTGTTTGTTTGTTTTTTCGGTAGTTTTGATTTTGTAGCTATTAAAAACTATTAAAATTTCAGAATCCAAGTGCATAACAAAAAACCATTTTTTGGGCAACGCATTGAATTCTTTTTTTGCCATTTTCGACATTTTATTTTCGCATAAAAGATGAAAAGTTCGAAAATTTCTTTGACATGCTAGTGAAGTTTTACTTTGATTAACAGCATGAAGCTGAGCATGTTCATATGAGTTTTTAAAATAAAACGATCATTTGAAATTGATTTTCTCCAACAGTCTCATTTTTGAATAAATTAATAATAATAATAATAGAAACCAAAATTGTGTAGAGACAAAAAATATATAATTTTTACAAACAAAATTTACTTTCCGACGTTTCGAACGATTCACGTTCTTCTTCAGGGAAATACAATGAAATGAAACAAATTTTAAAGAAAAATGATTAAAATTAACAATTTAAACAAAGAATTTTTCACACAAAGCGAAAAAGGCGTCATCAGGCTTCCAAGGTGTGAATTCTTTTTCTGAGGGCATCAAAAATTGTTGAATTTGTTCTTGTTCATCTTTTCTATTGATTGCTGGGTTTTGAAGCTTGATACGTGTTGCTTCTAAAATCAGACGTTTTTTGTTGTTTGGTTCACGTTCCAAAATGGTTACTGTAATTTTTGTTAAATTTCCTCCATGTTTTTCTTTTCGATGAATTGCTAATGGCATTGAAGAATATGAGTCTTTGTCAGGATTATTCAAACTTCTATTATGCTCTTGGATTCTTTTCAATGTTTTTCTTCCGGTATGTCCAATATATGTATCACCACATTCACATTTTAATTCATAAACAGCTCCTTTAATTTTACAGTCTCCAGGAATATTTCTTGGGCAAATTGAACAATTTTTCGTGTCACATTTTGATTCATATAATTTCGATTTTGTTAGTAATTTTTTCAAATTTGGTGAAGGCTTTACAGTAATTGAAACTGGTAATCCCGATTTTTTAATTAACGTTGAAATTTCAAAAGTGAAGTCATCCGAAATAAATGGGATTGTAAAGTTGGTGTTGCTTTCTTTGAATTCACCGGGACCTTTGATTATGGTAAAATTGCAACCAGTATATCCATTCGAAATTGCTATTTCTGTTGCAAGTTTTTTGGCGTTTTCTTTTTCTTCTGGTGTTGAGCTTAATTTTTGAGATGTAAGCAACATATTTTTGACAACATTTTGTTTCATGTAACTTGGATGATCTGAATTGGCATGCAAAATAATATTTTTTGAAGTTGTTTTTCTGAACCAAGTTGTGGTAAATTTGCCATTTTTAAAATTTAGAATGTTGCAGTTGAGTGACGTGAACCAAACAACAAAAAACGTCTGATTTTAGAAGCAACACATATCAAGCTTCAAAACCCAGCAATCAATAGAAAAGATGAACAAGAACAAATTCAACAATTTTTGATGCCCTCAGAAAAAGAATTCACACCTTGGAAGCCTGATGACGCCTTTTTCGCTTTGTGTGAAAAATTCTTTGTTTAAATTGTTAATTTTAATCATTTTTCTTTAAAATTTGTTTCATTTCATTGTATTTCCCTGAAGAAGAACGTGAATCGTTCGAAACGTCGGAAAATAAATTTTGTTTGTAAAAATTATATATTTTTTGTCTCTACACAATTTTGGTTTCTATTATTATTATTAAAACGATCATATTTGAAAATTTTAAAAATTATGGATTTTTCGAAAAATTTAGTCTTTGCGCTGTCGAGAAAAATTTAAAAACAAGCTTTTGGTTTTTGATATCTTTTGGCGTTCTTATAACAAAGATTTAAAAATAGTAAATGTTCGCTTGAACTCTTAATAATATTATAAAACGCTTCTAAATTTGTTGTCATTTTAATAACATCTTGAAATTGAAGTCCAAGCATTTTAAAAGATTATTTCGAATTACACATTGCGATTCTTTTAATATCCGACAAGTACCGTACTCTTTTTGTGTCGCATCATAAAATATTATTAAAGGGATTCAATTGCATTCAGGTGATAGGATAAATATCTATATTATTAAATTATGTAATTTATGTATCCAAAAGTTGATTTTCTCCAGTATAACAAGCAAAAAGGAAAAGTGGAAGACAATGAAAATGTCAAAATTAAAATATTTTTTGTTTTTTTGGAAAAATGGCGAGTGTTTTTAAAGAAAGGAAATTTTATAAAAAAGCCTTCGCTTGATATACTGTAGTCTATGAAGCGGTAAAAGATTTGTAGAAGGAAGACGGAATTATAACTGTCTGAGGATGGAAAAAATTGATTTATTCTTGACACCAAATTATAAAATTATTGTAAAATTCACAGTGTTTTCACTATAAATACATATAACAATAACAACTTGGGTTTTCATTAAAAAATGCTAATTCAAAACTTTGTTCTTTTTGGAAAAAGATAATTCGTTTTTAACTTTGAAAATTAACTTTAATTTTTCCTACGCAATCTTATTTTTTCCTTTATCCTTCAGTCATATTATCAACATTCTTTCCCGAAAATTTAAAACATACAATTTTGTGATAAAGTCGATAATGAAACATGATTTGGTGAATATAATATTTGAGATGCTGTAAACTGTTGTACTTCTGGTGAAGTTGAATTTTCAATGCCCTCCATTTGACGAGGAAATTCAAAACGATCCTATATAAATATACAGATAAGCATACTATTATTAAAATTACTCAAACTTGCTTGAACTTTTGATAAACATTTATTAATCGGTTTAAATGCTCCAGATTTCTTTAATAAATCTTCAATTTTATTTGAATCAGAAACTTCGATGGAATTCTCATATGCCGCAATATGAAGAGATAAAGTACTACTATTTTCATTATTTTTGCCATTCTTTTCATTCTTCCAACGCTTTTGATTTCCATTTTCATCTTCAGAACTTGAACTTGTGAGATTCTTTGAAGTTTTTAAGAACAAATCTTTTGCGGATTTATTCCATCTCTTTTCACGGTAATTATCGGTTACAGTATAAACTGACAATGAAAATGTTGTTGCAATTTTATAAAACTTCTTTCTCGCATTTTGACTTATTTAACAGAATGAAATAGTGTTTTAAAATGGCAGATTTTCGCTTTATAAAGGATTTTATGTTTCCTGAAATTTCTTTTTAATTTTTTTGCACACTTTTTTCATTGATTTTATGAAATTGCAGTTTTTGTGTTTACGAGTTTTTCTGTTATCGTTTGATTTGCTAAAAGAATGAACACGTGGTGCTGAGTTATTGTAACATTTATGACCTTGATTTAAATTAAGCTTTGAAAATTGTCTGTTTGAATCTATACAGGAATCAATAACACGTATCTGATGTTTAAAAAACTGTGTATCCTCTTTTGTTGTCATCTATCTATAATTATGGTAATCGAAAATTAATTTTCATTTAAAAAGATAATTTTGAACAAGAGGGAGGAAAAGGCAAATAAAATGAATGGAAGCTTGCGTCGATTTAGACATTCACAAAAGATAAAATAAAATACGACTGTCCAAAAATAAAAGAATGATAAAATGCGACTAAAATCAAGAATCAAGCTCTTTTTAAAGCATTCAAAATAAAACTCACCTTTTTTCATGTTCATCAGGCCTATTAAAATTTTAAAAAAAACATGCTTTACTATAACATCGTCAAGAACTTTTTGTTGCTTTGTATGTTTAGAATAATTGGATATCATATTGGCTTTCTGTTTTTAAAACAGATAATTTATGATTTGAGATTTAAATGTCTTACATAAATAATTTATATTTTAAGAAAAAAATTTTTTTATAATAAAATTTAAAGTTTAATTTTAATAGTAAAACATTTTTAAAAAATTTAAAAAAAATTGAAGGGATTCGAACCCACAGGTTCGACACTCAAGGCCGAGACGTTACCAACTGCGCCATGGAAGCACAACTTGAGTACGTCATTTTTTGTTCATGTTGAAAAAAGAAAAAGATAAGCTGAAATGGCATTTTTGCCGAAAACGAAGGCCTTCCACCCAAAAGTAGAAAAAATGATCTGAACAGTTATGTTCGCCATAAAAATGGCTACAAATGATCAAAAAACCAGGACTATCCCACATTAAAAATTTTGAGATAATTGCAAAAAACCGATTTTGGCACTTTTCATTTCGACGGTATTCGGTCAAAGATGGTCCAAAAAATGTAAATATGGGTTCATTGGATAGAGCTAAGTTGGTAGAACATGTTTCACTATAAAAATAATTTTTAAAAAAATAGTGCCATTTTAGGCCACCTGGTTTTGGCACAAATGCCCTCAGGGCACTTAAACAAAAACGGACTTCGATTTCGGCGGTTTTAACCTCATATTAGTCTATTCTGAAAGTTTCATCTTTCTAGCTTAAAATCGACTTTTATTTTTTTAGTTTATTTTTCGATTTGCTCGAGTTTGAAAAAAAGTGAGTTATAATAACAAAAAGAAGAACGGAGAAGGCGGGATTTAAATTTTTTTGTATGACTTTTAGAAAAATGATCAAACAAAAAAATGTATCAGTGATATCAAAGCTGTGTTTCACGAAATGAATACGAAAAACATAACCTTTTTAGGCCATTTTTGAACATTAACTTTAGACATCAAAATAAAATAATAGACTCTGCAATGAAACTGGCTAAGCAGATTGACCCAAAACTTTAAGAATAATTATTTTTCATCTAATTCAATCGAAAGAACAAAAAAAATTACAATACAATTTTTTATGTAACATTTGACAGGATGTCGTACAGTATTTCTACAGTAGAAAAAGAGAAATGAAATACATCTTTAACGAATACCTCTCTCTGTTCTAACAATAAAGCGGTTCATCTTTCTACTACGACTTGAACAAAAAAGAAATAAAACATGACGGGGTTTGAAATATGTTTAGGGATGGTGCGGGCGCATGCGCCTGGGCGCAAGGGTTTTTTCTCCTTATAAAATGTCGGGCGCGCCCGGTCTCAGGCGCGCCCGGGCGCAAAATAAGGAACGCGCCGGCGCGCCCGATTTTTTCGGATTTTTGGGCGCGCCCGCATCCCTAAATATGTTTGTTAGCAGCAACGAATCACATGAATTTCTTAAATGAAAACATTTAAAGAACGAAAGAATGTTGCATCATTATTATTATCCAACACGTTTTTTCGTTCAAAATTATATTGGCTTAATGTTGGTTTGTCCGTGTGTTGTATAAAAACTATAAATAAATTTGCACAACAGTTACGGTTTCTCTGCAATGACTTTGTTCCAACTACAATACACAGTTTCTGCAATGGATTTCAAAGCTTTGGTCTTAGAACATGTGATTTTCATGTGCTTGCAAAGTACAATAATATAACAGTCAGGAGTCATCGTTTGATTTCCGAAAAATTTTACCGCGTGCAACAGTGCCGCAACGTCGTCGGGTGACGATGGGGTGACGTGCGAATAAAAATTCAAAAAACTTTCATTTGTCCTAGTATGAATTTAATTTTTCAGTGTAAATTTAGCATTTTTGTCGGGTGACCCGTCACCCTATCACCACCCTATGTTGCGGCACTGGTGTGCAAGTAAATGGAAATCACATGCGCTAGAAAGAAAAATACCCTAATATATACAGAAAGTCCCGATTACAAAATATACTAAATTAAATTTCCTAATAGAACCTTAAAATAAAACAAACACATGCGAAACACAGATTTCTTTATTTCTATAATTCATAAAAATCTAATTATATAGCGCAGGTGTTAAACTTTTTTAAACATTTAACATATCCTAATTATAATCACACATTAGACACAAGCTGCACCAGAAATAATTTCAATAAGTTCACGAGTAATAACAGCTTGACGAGTACGATTGAATTGAAGTGTAAGCTTGTCAATCATTTCACCAGCATTTTTGCTTGCACCATCCATAGCAGTCATACGAGATGATTGTTCACTTGTTGCACTTTCTTTCATAGCATAGTAAATGAGTTGAGCAAGAGAATATTCAGTATAGCTTTGAAGAAGACCATCATCAACGGAATCATAGAGAAGAAGCTTATCATTAGATTTAATATGTTCCAAAGACATGAGAGGCAATTTTGTTGTTTGGTAAGAAACAACGGTCTTAAACTTGTTGTAAATGATGTGTCCCTGTAATTAAAATAAAAGCATAATTAGTGATATTAAAAAGAGAAAGATGCTTTACTTCATCAAATTCATAGCCAGAATTCAAGATTTCATTAGCGGCAATGGAAGCATCTTCAAATGTTGGAGGTTGACGACCGATATCATTAGCAGTGAAAAGCAAATCCTTGGGATAAAGACGTGCAAGTGCAGCTCTAGATTTGTCTCCAATACAAACAATCTTGTATTCAACATCAGCTGGTTTGTTTTTAAGGACAAGTTTTGCTTCCTGAAATTTCATGCAAAAATTAAAGTTTACAATTTTAATAAATACCTTAGCAATGGAAGAATGAACAGCACCACAAAGCCCACGATCACTGGTCATCAAAACGAGCAAACGCTTTTTACCGCCTTCTTTTGGTGTAGCAGCAGCTGCAGTTCCATCAGTTGCAGAGGCATCACTTGAACCAATATTATCATAAAATGTTTGAGCTCCAACACCATAAGCACGGGCACCTTTTAAATCTCGTTCAGCTTTTGCATATTTTGCTGCAGCGACCATCTTCATAGATTTTGTAATCTTTTGAATATTCTTAACAGATTTGAGACGCATAGAGATATCTTTAAGAGTTGCCATGCCGCGTTGTTGTTCCAAAACTGCATTTGCAGCAGCAAGAGAAACCCGGTTGACGCTTTGGGACAACATGATTCCAAGCTATAAAATTGTATATATTTTAAGTTAAATCTTAAGTAATAATAAACACGCAAAACCCCGAATAAAAACGTCGTCAGTGATATTAAAAGTTAGATGAATGTGTTGAGCAAAGTATGCGTCCAGCCGGCTTTTGCATTTTTTTCAAACTTGCCTGATTTACACTGTATTGTCGTGACGAGAGCTTTCGTGTAAAATTTTATTAGAAGAAAAGAGAAAACAATATCTTACATATAATATGTAAGCTTTTGCTGCTAATAATTCTTCAAATAAAAACAATTTTAAAAAAACGATTTAAAAATAGTTTTTGCAACAAACTTTTATTAGGTCAAGAACAATATTAAGTTACGTTTCATACCAAAACCGTAACTGATTTTGATAAAAAGTATTTAAATAATAAAAAAATTTAATCTGAACAAAAGTTATTAACATTAAAAAGAAATCATTTTCAAGCTCAGAAAATATTCTAACTTCTTAAATAGAACTAATCTGGGTTATTTAACATTTGGTCATCTTTTCAACTCAATTTACGAAAATGGTAATTACATATACTCTATATTTCAATGTATAACATAGCTCAATGTATCAAACTTGTGCTACAGAAGTCATTTTACTCTGAAAGAAGCGTTTTATAAACTTAAGTTCTTGGTTTGGATTTATATATTGTCATAAAGCAATCAAAACATACAAGTTAACTTTGTAATACAAAGGTCCATGTTATGTCAGACAAAAATTATTTTACCGCGAAAATTTTTTATCAATTTTTAACACGATGTTTGAAAAAATAATTTGCGCGAAATATTCCTTTTAAAACTTTGTTCATATGCTTTAATATGTAAAACCTTTTTTGTTTCATTTTTAAATTATATCTTCATTTTGTAGGAGTGAAGTAATATGGCAGATGCATTAATTCAAGCGACAATCAGTCGTCTTGGTTACACTGAAGATGGTATTTATCACAGAGAACCTGATTGTTTTGGTATGTTAAAGACTGTATGAATGTACTTGAAAATCCTTTTTGATTTCAGATGGTTTGCGGGATCTTATCCGATTTTTACATAATGATGACAAAGATATGCTAGTTAGACGAACATGTGCATCTTACAACATTTTAAAGCATGATTTGGTACCAATTATGAAAGATGAAGAATCACCCGAAGAATTGTTTGATGCTGCTTTACGGCAAGTTATTCGATCTCATCCTTTTTTTTAATTTTCATGATTACAGATTAGCTGTCAATCTATGTCAACCAACCGCAATGGTCTTAGAAGCTCAAAGACTTGACGAAGAAGAAATGAAAATTTCAGTGTATTGTGAACTTGAATCTGGATTGTTAAGAAGTTTACCTGCTTTTGCTGATCCATTATTTTTTAAAGCATTGACTACAAAATTAAAAAATTTCTTTGATTTAGTACGTTTGGTTTCCCATTGCATTTTAATATTAGTATTAATTTCAGAGTTACGACGATCGTGCAGAAAAGAAAAAAGTTTTGATTGAACGAATTATTGTTCTCTTACGATATATTTTTGCTATTGGATATGACACTGCTAAATATGCACAAGTTCAAGAAGTCGATCACCGAGTTCAGGAATCTGTTATTAGTATCTTTTTGAAATCAGGAATTTCTGATATCATTTTTGACGTTATTTGTACCAAGCGTGAACGAGAATACAGTTTGCACTTTTTATCAATCTTTGCTCTTGCAATTAAACCATTCGTAAGTTTCCTTTGTTTAAACCATTTTTTTTAATTTACAACATTTTAGAGTGGTACAAAGGTTGCTGCAGTTGGTGAAGAAACCGAAAGAATTCTACAGGAAAAAGAAAAGGAAGAACGTCGAAAGCGTATTAGCAGCAGTTTGGCACATCTTGTTACTAATAATAAACCACATCCACCCAGTGGTCGTTCATTTCTTGGTGGAATGTATGAGATGAAAGGCTTAAATGCTATAAACAAAGACAAATCATTTATTGTTAATAAGCCGTTAGTCGAAAATAAACCTATGGAATCAATGTCAAATCGAAAAACTGCTGTACGGATTGCAAAAAATAAGAAAATTACCAATTTTACTGAAAATTCTCTTGGAACTGGTCCTGATGCAAATGCAATGACCTTGTTGGTTTTAAAAGACTTTACCACTAAATTTATTAATCAATGTTACAATCGTCTAATGAAGCAATCTAAAGATCAAGCATTTTTGAGTAATTTATCTTTGACTCACAAATATTCTGAAATTTATTTTTTTGTCATCGTTGAATATGTCATGGAATTTGCGAGAACTGCAAGACTTTCATATGAAAAGGTTTGTTAAATTTTGTTCACATTACATGTAATCTATTTTCATTAAAGGTTTCTCAAACGTTTTGCAAAGAATTCTTTCATTTTGTATTAGCACAAGTTCAAACATATTTTGAATTAATGAAAACTGATAAAGCTGGAGCAAAGATGTATGCATTAAAAGCTCAGCATGCAATTTCTGCTTACAAGCAAATGATTTTGTATTTAAATTACTTGGACACTGATACATCAGAAGGTGCGAAAGACTGGTATAATAGTATTTGTCACTATATTTTTGAACTGGAAGAATATCGTGAATTGGGTTATATGATTATGTCTGCTGTTTCTGTAAGCTTTTAATATTTATCGTTTTATTTGGTATACTGTACTATCATTTGTAGCCATCTTCTAGTACCCGTAAATTACTTGAAGATTTAGTTATAATGAATCATTTCTATTTGCATATTATGGAACGGGAAGTGAAGCGGGGTGAATTAAGAAAAGTAACAAAGAAAAAGAGAAAATCTTCCAAAAGAAAGAAGAAGGAAAAGAAAAATAATAAAGATGATGAAAATCTCGAAGAATTTGATGATACTCCTGTGGAACAACTTCAAGCTGCTGCATTTATGAAAAAGTATGACGAAAATGAATTAAATGATTTATGGGAAAACATTTCTTCGGATCTTTCGGACATTATTTACAATGTTTATCTTGCTGAAACTGTATCTGTAATTGATTATCTTCTTCAAGCTACTGACGAAGATTCTCAGTAAGTTTTTTTTATGTTTATTGAGTTTCTTAATTAACAAGTAGAAACACAAAAGAAGGGAAAACTGAAATTCAAAAAAAAGACATTTTTCAGAGGGTTCACATTTCTAAAAATTCAATGTGCTCTTCGAGAACGACGATTGCAAGATGCTTATAATATTTATCATTCAGCAAGAATTATTTGGAATGACGGAACATTTGGTTCTGATGATATGGTTGCGGAGGAAGAATTTTTGGAATTTCAAGGAATTTTTTATGCTGAATTAAATGAATATGCTGAAAAGTACAAGGATGCTGTTGATAAATTGTACAATTCAAAAGACAATCAACAAGAGAATGAAGGAGACAATGAAATGGAAATTGAAAATGCTGAAGCAAATTTTAATGAACTTGATGATGATGATCAAAAGCATGTTTTGTCAGAAATTCAATTTAATATGGATGAATATCTTAGTAATTATGCACGACAAGATATTATTTCATGGTAATGTTTATGTGCAGAAAAACAATTTTGATAATTCTTTTAATTTTAAGGTACATATTTTTATTGAAAGATTACGGTGTTAATTCATTGGAACTTAATAAAGCTCTTTTAAAGCTTTTTCATCGAATTGCATTTGATTTAAAATCGCCATCTCGACTTTATAATGTAAGACAAGTTTTTTATTGGCTCGAAATATAATTTACAGTATTCATTTTTATAGGCATCTTTATTTCGAATACTTACTCGTCTTCATGCTGAACTTGGGAAATTGCCAAAACCTCAACAGAAAGCTCACATTCACTTTGATCTTTACCGTTTTGGACATCATCTTTTAACTCAATTTTTTGAACATTATAAAGAACGTGGAAACATGCTTATTAATGAAGTTTTACTTCCAAAAACTGCAAAAGAGTGTTATGAAATTGAACATGGTTATGGAACTCATGAGTAAGTTTAAATTTTTTTCGAAAAGTTAAAAATTACAATATATTTTTAGTGGATCTCGAGGAAATAAAGATATTTTATGGCCTGAAGAGCTCGAAGAAGAAGTAAAAAGCTTGCATCGGGAATACACAGATTTTGAAGATAAACCAGAAGGCATGGATGTCATTGATTTTATTAGAGCAAATCTTTCACGTGAAAGAACCCGTGCACAAATTTTGAAAAAGGTTAAAAATTTGTATCTTTAAATTTTAAAAGGTTTTTACTTGTGATTTTATCAAAAATAAATGTTTTAAAAAGAATCCACATGTGTTATATAGAATTTTTACGCATTCAAATTGATAACACCTCAATAATATGTTATATTTTTTGCACTAAAGCACACTATTGATCATTCAAAAAATGCAAAGCACGTTATAACCGCAATGTCCACAGTTCTTGTTCGCTCATTCTTTCGTTTTTTTTTCATTCAAACATAAAAAAATAGAGTAGAAAAAAAGATATCAACCGGTTTTTTAAGTAACATGACTTCATTTCCTCCTCAGTCGTTTAAAACTAAAATTAATAAAAAAATATAATCCTAGAATTTGATAAACTTTTGATTAAGTATAGGTCAATGACGAATTTTTTGTTAATTAAACTATAATAATAAGATTGATTGTTATTAAATAACGCGGAAGGAATTTAACTTCATGCGGGTTTCTTTTGTCCTCAAACGACAATTGGTATTGTCTCTGATTTGTCAAAAAAAATTTTTGAGCCAAAATAAAAGTTTTTGCTTTTTGAAAAAAATGAATGAATCATTTATGTTCGTTGCTTAGTTTTTTTTATACAACATGCTGTTATTTTTTAGCAGCCGTTTTTGATTATCGACTATTTTTTCCTTTTTTTACCGAAATACTTTTTTATTCATTTGAATTAAACTTTTTTTAAATTTATAGAAAATGTCGCAAGGAGATCCAGATCGAACGCGGGCTGAATCTACTTCAAGTAGAAAATTTTTATACGAAGTTTTAGGAATTGAGAAAAGTGCCACTGATGATGATATAAAAAGGGCGTATAGAAAGTTAGCCCTGAGATATCATCCAGATAAAAATTTAGATGGTGATCCTGAAAAAACAGAAAAAGTAATATCTTTTTTTAAAATTATTTTTTTTAGATTTAAAATAATTTTTTTTTCAGTTCAAAGAAGTTAATTATGCTCATTCAATTTTGTCGAATCCACAAAAGCGACAAGTATATGATGCTTATGGGGAAATGGGCTTGAAAATGATGGAACAAGTTGGAGAAGCTCCAATGATGTTTGCATTAAAACCATGGGTGAAGGTAATTTTTATTTTTGTTATCTTGTTTCAGAAACATTCTTTTTATTTTTAGTGGGTATTTGGATGCACTTTTATATTTACATGCTGTTGCTTTGGATGCTTCTGTTGTGGTAAGTTTTTCTTTTATATATAAACAAAATCTATTTTAAACCTAAAAATGCTAGGTAGATTTGTTATAATTTTTACGTAATTATTGAGAATGCTTTTAGAAAATTTTATTAAACTCAAAAAATACATATTTAAATCGAAAATTGATGGCAATAATATAATTCTTTTAATTTTAAAAGTAAAAAAGTTTAATGAAAAACAGTTTTTAAAATTAGTTTGGAACATTAATTTTGTTTTATTATTTTTTACAGGACTATTCTGTTGTAATTGTTGCTGCAACTTTTGTTGTGGAAAATACAAAGATAAAATGCCGGATGATGTAAGTTGTTTCATAAATATTAAATATTTTATTAATCTCAATGTTTAGATGTATGACGTTGATCCTGAAAGAGGTGGCACACCTGAAAGCACAGATTCTCCACCAATCACAACTCAACCAATGCCTTATTCAACACCAGCAACGAATAACTCAACAGTACGCTTTTAATTTTGTATCACCATTTTGCTAATAAAATAAATTTAGACTCCAATTGTACTTGGTGCTCCACCACCAAATAGCAGTCCACCAACAACTTCGACAACGACATATGGTGCAACTGCACAAGCTTGACACTTTACTCCCTCGTAACAATTCCTGCAATATTTTTTATTCTTTCAATTTTATTAACGTTGCTTTTTTTCATATTACCATTTTGTACTGTGATATACTTTTTTGTTATTCTTCGTTGTGCCTAATTATTAACTGTTTTCGGGTTAAAATTGCGAAAACCAAACTGTTAAAAATTTTGACTTTACTTGTTTTTTATTATATTTTTTTATCAAAATTTGTTTTTAAAGAAGCAAAATGGGATGTTACACGGGTTGCTTCTTCGCTTCATCTTGTTTCTTTTTTTATTGAAATATCTAAAACTTAATACAAAATCATTATGTTATTATTATTGTATTCTGTTTGTGGTTTAAGAAATACTAAGATTTATATGCACAAATATTTTGAAAAAATGAAAAAAATAACTGATAAAAATGCTGCAAAAATATTTAGTAGAGATTATGAAAATCGAACATATTTAATTTCACGCTCAGGTGTTAAAGAATATTTTAATTGAAGCTGTGCATATGAAATTGGTTTAATCATACAACATCCGACGGATCGTTGTATCTTCTTTCGGAAATATCGGATGATGAAAGGGATGGAAATCGTAGGTTTAATACAGATAGTTCTGCGAACGATTGATTTCGGCTTGTTGTAACTTGCTGAAATCTTGAATTCGGTCGAGAATTTTAAGTGTTATCCCTCCGTCATCTACCTGTGGAGGTTCTTCTGCTTCTTTAATCATTTGTAGTTCATGTTCAATTCGGGCATTTACAATCTCAGATGCGATATCACGAAATGATGTAATTATTTCGTCACGATTTTTGCATTCTGGTAACCGATCCCGCCATGTTGTTATAACTTCTTTCCATTCATGTGGCTTAAGTTTTTGACAAAGGGATTCAATTTCAGATGATTCCTTAAAATGAAATTTATTCGAAATTTAGTTAAAGATAAAAATACCTTAAAACTCAAATGTTTTTTAGCTTTAAGCTTCCAATCCATTAACCATGAATAATCTGGTTGGCGCAGTTGTTGCAATTCTTTTTTGCGTTCTTCTTCCTAAAATTTCCTTCAACCATTGAGATCTTTATCAACTTTTATTTTTATTAAAAAGTTAAAACGCCTTATGTTTTTTCCTTAATGGAAAAATACTGATCTATGTACTTTCCTTAATCTATTTTTGGTGTTTTTAGATTTTTAGTTATTATATAAAATAATGTTGAAAAATTTTTAATCAGAAACAAGAAAATTGATAGTGATTACAGTGTTTTTTGTTGCAAAACAAATTACATTAATAGCATTTTTGCAAATTTCGGGTTTTTTAGTCTATCAATCTATGTAAAACTTCACAAATTACTCAAAATAAGCAGCTACAGTAATCAAGTATTTCATTGTTTCCTTTTAAGGACAACACTCAAATGAAACAAAACAAAACGTCAAAAAGAGAGAGATTTTTGGTGTTTCTATTTTTGCATAAATACGACGGATCGCAAAAAATTTTACCTTTTTATTTTCGAAATCTTCAATAGCCTTTTGAATATCTGACATGACAAGATCTGTCATCATTGTATTTCCATCTGAAGCTCCATCATCGCTGGGAAAATATGATCGAGCCGATCGTAATGGACCCGATGCAACAAGATTTGATTGAAACCAGGACATTTTAACAACTTTTTCGTCTTTTTCTTTTTTACAAATAATAATATTAAAAATAAGGAAACCAAAATTTCTTTATAAACAAAATCTCTGAAGAAGCCATTTAGGAGGTTGCTAAGACAACGGAAAAGCTTATCTGCTTAGTGTTTATATTATCTTTTTTATTCCAAAAGCTGATGAAAAATGTTGTCTAAAAATAAGCACAAATATTAAAAAGGCTATTTTTGACGTGTTGTTTTTTCTTTTTTAAAGTAGTTTATTTACACAAATTTTGGGTACAAATATGAAGAAACATTGTTTTTTGTTATTAGCAGGGGAGTTGTTAAACTGCTTTTGTGATGTCAATTCTTTTTCTTACTAAACAGATGATGACCTCAGAGATAAACAAGTGATATCTGTAAAAAAATTTACAAAATATCTTTTGTGTTTATTTTGGAGACTTTTATACTTGCATTTTACTTTTTATAAATAAAATAATTTAATAATTTTTAAAGCTTTTTTCAAATGCATTCATGTTTGCAGCGTTAATTTCAAGCTGCACTGTAAATTGGTAAAAAAATAAAATAAAATAGAAAAAATACAATTTTTAGAATAAACGTATTTAAAAATAAGAAAATTATAAAGGATGAAAAACCTTGTTATAAAATAATAAAGTACTACAAAACTGATTAAAACATTCACTACTTTGTTAACATTTATAAAACAATTTAATATACGATTTATCATTAAGTATTAATTTTATCAATTTTGGAACATCATATTTTAATATTTAAAAAAACACTAGAAAGATTATTAAAAAATTTTATCTTTAATAAATATGTATTTCAAAAAAAAACAGAAAACAACCAAAAAATAATCAAAGGTCAAAAATTAGTTAATACTAAAATTATGAACAATTTCTCACTCATACATATTTTTGGATTCTGTGGCTTCATTACTGATAAATTTCTACAATGAACAAGAACTTCATTTGCTTTTAAAAAACATTTAGTAGACACAAAATATTTTGATAAAAAAACTCAAAAAAATATATAAACCGTAATCAACTAAAACGTGTTTTTGTTTTGATTGTCACGTTAAAAATTTTTTAAATGTTATTTATTTTGTCATTAAATAAAATATATTTAAAATTTTTTAACAGTTTAAACGAATTTTAAACCCCGCCATGCTTTTGTCTTTCTTATTCCATTTTTACCCTCAATTTGTTTGACAAAAAAAAAGAATTTTCTTTTCTCTCAAAAAACATAAAAGAAAAGAAAAACTTAGCAAATTGGATTTTTGTGGGACATTCTTTACTCAAAAAATCTGGGTGGTTAAAATGAAGTTTGTTTTACGCAAATATGGTCATGATGGTGGCAGAAAAAAAATATTTTTTCATATACATTTTCTTTTCTTTTGTTAAGATTTTTGTTGAAAGATATTATATCTGTGTATTTTTTTCAATGGAGATTTTTCATTTCATAGACCCCGAAAACAATAAATTATGATTTTTTCATGGCTTTTCTTGTTTTTCTCTGTGTTTTTTTACGAAGGAGACTTATGTAAAACATTATTCTTTTTAAAATGCTTTTATTTACTTCCGGACTTTAATAATTATTATCATCATTTTGATATAAAACAAGGAAAAAAAGAAGCGAAAAGCAAGCATGTACTTTTATTCATTGCCATTGCGTTTATTACCTATTTACTGCTCTTCCCCTCTCTCACTTTTTGATCGCTCATTTTCTCCTTTGCTTTCCATTTTTTTTTTCATATCCTATCATGATGAAAACAACTTTCTTTTTGACGATGAAAAGGACTTAAGCTTGCTCATCAAAATACTTCCAAACAATTTTATTAGCTCAATCACCTTTCGCTTTTTTTGCTGGATTTGCAAAAAGAAGCTCTTGGTCTTCTATCTTCTTTTTTTATGAACAAGTTTAAAATGCCGTAAAAACTATAAGAAAAAACAATGAAGTTTGCGTGAAACAAAGACAGAAAAAAAGTTGACGATTTTGTTTAACCATGAATCAACCAGCAACGATTCCTTGTCCTCCTCCCCCTTCTTTTCTTCTTTCTTCTCCATGTATTTTTGAAATAGAGCGTTTTTCCATTTAAAGAATAAAAAATCGTTTTAAATATATATAAATACGATTGAAAGAATAAAAAGTTTTGAAAAAATTTGTATTCCATGGGGTAAATTTACGAGCCAAAGAAACTTTGGTGAAATTACTTTTCCTTTTTTGTTTCTTAAAGATGTAACTTTTCTTCATAGCTTTTCTTCTTCTTTTTCTGCATCTCTCTGTTTAGGCTACCAATACTTATGTAAATCAAAAAAATGGCCATGGGCTGTTCAAAAGCGTAAAATTTTAATCCTTAAAATTGCACAAAAAAGAAATTGGAGTGAGTACCTAAAGAAATGGGAGGGTAAAAGAGAACCTTATTTCTGATTCACGGCTCATATCTTTGCCCTAAAAATGAAATACATATATTTTAAAGAAAAAGGGGGGTAACACCCATTTATAAAATTGTCTGAAATAACACACATAAACTTTCTTTAGCTTTGATGATTAATAAAGTCTGATTGCTTTTTTGGAAATAAATTTAGAGTATTTTGTTGGTTTTATAAATTTTTGAATTTTAACAGAAACTTCTAACAAATTTTTTCAATTTTTAAAAAAATCTGAGTACAATTGTTACTTTTATTTTTTTTAATGACGTGGAAATAGTTTCCAAAAATTGCTTTTCAATTTAATTACCGATAAAAAAGTGTCTTTATTTATAGAACATTTTGGCATTTATTTAAACAAAAGCTGTTTAAAAATAGGGATAATGGCTATTTTAAAAAAGGCTTTGTAATCCATGCTTTTATTGTATCATAGTAAAGGGAAAAAATGGAAAGATACAAAATAATCTTGCCTGTTTTTCTTCCATTCTAAAATATCACCGTTATTTTTTGGTTTTCAAGAATGAAAAAAAAAACAAATTTATCAAGTATTTAACAAATAAAAAATGAGTTTTATATGAAAAAAAATTGTTTTTCTTTTTGTTTTCTTTTTTGTTGTATCCATTTTTATGGTTTCAATTTCCATGACGGCGCCAAGTCAGAACATGTAAAAAAAAAGATTTTTTATTTTCTTTCAACACAAAAAATAATGATTTTGTGTCCCCAAAACTTCATTAAATCTGACGGTTTCCAAATTTCTTGATTGTGGCAAGAAATGTATGTGCAGCATTCGCTTCAATTCACTGATTACTTTTCTTTCCTTACTACTGTCTCGTATATATTTTTGCGTCCTTTAATTCTTTATTTTTTTTCCAATCTTTCAAGCTTGAAAAACAACAGCCAAAAAAGACAATCTTGGATATAAATTTTATCCGCGCACTTTTTTTTTCCGGCCTCAAAAATCTCTATCAAAATGCAAGACACAAAAGAGAAATAAAAATGAAGAAAAAAAAGTGCAGTAGTGCAGTTAATTTGTCACGCACGTGCTGAAATAAAACAATGTTTGCATGACATAGCTACTTTGTGCCCTTCGGAAAATGTCTTTTTATTGTGTGTGGTTGTAATATGTGCATGTAATGATTGGTTTCTGTATAAGGATATTTTTTTAACAATTCTTAATAATCATTTTCTTTGTTTTTCCGTGGATTCCGAGAACTCATTAGTTCTTTAAGCAAATCCTTGGATGCGTTTTTAAACATGCCATTTGAAAGAGGGAAAAAAGTTATTTACGGTAGAATTTATTTGTTGAATATGTACTAATATTTTCTCAATATTCTCAAAATCATGAAACTTTTCTCCAAATTGTTAAGGCGAAAGTTCTTCTTGTATTTTTTTCATAAAGTTCAATTAATTTGGAACTATTAGCAAGCAATATTGTTCCATAGTTTTTTCTTCTTGTTAATTTTGATCGTTCATTTATTGAATCATACTTCTTTAAAATGTGTTTAACAAATCACTGTAATTGTTCATACGTTTTTAGCAGAAGTGAAGCAACAAAAAAAACTGCTTGCCAAACGTTTTTTTTTATAAATATCATTCTTATCTTTTATTTTGTCTGATAATTTGATTTATGGTCCTCCGGGGAGTCGTCGTCATCACTTGATAGCGTTATTACAAATTGCCACCTGTTTTTTTCCATTTTGATTTCCCACATCCATTCGCACACAATCATCTCACACTTGGGCGATGTTCGATTTTCAACAAGTCACAAAATATGAAAAATGAGATTGTTTTTAAGGAAGAAAAAAGTGATAGCTAATTAGTCCATCGTGTTTTTAACAATTGTGCCATTGATCAATTTCTTTCCTATTTTTTTCCAAAAGAAAAAGATAAATAACTGTTTGGGGGGCTTTTTGTCATGTTTCGAATTTTTTTTAATATCTGTCTATCTCGGAAGTTGACATTATTCAAAACCCAAAAAAACAAAGAGCATAGAATCGTAAGAAAAAAGTTCAAAAGAGTAATAGCAAAAAGAAGTTTTTAAAGTTTCGTTTTTCCATAAAGAAAGAGCTAATATTTTCCATGCTGTTTTGGTTTTATTCTAAAATAAATTATCTCAGAAAAAAACGGTGAGATTAATCAACGTCTTTCTACAAAAGTTGCAAATTTCAATATAAAAAAAGTAAAAACGTAATAATTTTTTCTTGCCTCAATATTTGAGTAGTGTAGATCAGTTAAAAACAGACCTGCACATTTTTTTTCTGCAAAAGTTGTTGTTTTTGATTGCTAAAAAAAGCAAGCTCTGATGTTTCCTTTCGATGTTTTATAATCGGTTATTTAACAATTTTAAGGGTATTTTTTACAAAGTTATACCTCTTAATAAAAGGGCATTTTAATCTTTCTTGCTCCTTTTTTGCACTTGACGCGTTGTTTTTCATTCGAAAAATAGAAATGAAGGAAATGCGGCCACTTTTGACATTGTTTTTGGCAAACTTTTTTGTCCCATAAAATTTCGTTTTTTTCTCTTCAATGTTTGTAGTTTAAGGTTTAATTCTTTTACGAAAAATTTTAATAACCTTTGTTATCAGGTGTACGGTAACGGCTTTGTTCGTGAAAAAAAAACTAATAATTAAAAAACTAATATTTTTTTTATATCAGGCACGAATACAAAAGTCTGGATAAAGAAGGCTTCGACATTTGTGCCTAACGTCATTTAAAAAACGGTAAAGGGATTGCATGTTTAAAGTTTTTACCTTTTTTGTGAAATTTGTTCCATTTGAATTTGACTTTTTCTTAAACACAAAAAACAATGATATTTTATAAATTCTAAAATGTCAAGAAGGAAAAAAGCGTAAAGTTCAAAACATGGCTAATAATATCATGCCAAAAAATGAAGTTTCTTGTGTTTTTTCTTCCCCGTTTTTTTCTTCTTCTTCCTTTCCGATTTATTCTTTTCGCGTTTCTCGTTTTTTTTCTCATTCGGGATTTATTTTAAGAAGTGGAAAAGCTGATTGCCAAGTTTAGGCCATTCCTTGGAAAAAAATTCTTTCCTTGTTTTATTATTGAATATATTTATTTTGTTTTTTAAAGCGTAAAAAACTTATATTTGCAAATTTTTTGCAAGCATTTTAATTCCAGACAAAAAGTTTCAGTGATCATTAGCTTTGTTGTTTTTTTATTTTCTTGAAGGGTAAATTTGTTTTTTAAGTTTTATTTTTAATTTACGTAAACGTTTTCGATAAGACACTTGTCGAAATTTTACTGTCCTTTTTTATATTGCAAAATGTCAAAAGCAAAAGAAGGTCAACAAATAATACCTAAAAAAAGTCTTTAAAATATTCTCATTTAATTTTTTTTCTTCAAAATAGAAACTTAAACATAGATAGCATTTTTGACTTGGATCGCGCCTGCTTCTCATCCTGAAACATTATTCAAAATATTCATATTAAAAATTCCAAATGAGGAAGCAACTTCATTCGTTTTCCCCCTCCTTTTTTGCTAAAGAAATTTAAGATTTTTAATTCTTTTTGAACTTTTCTAATTACATTTAGAATATAAAGACAAAAAAAACCATGGGAAAAAAGCAGAACAAAAACTTATTTTGACATCTTGCCACTTTTACATTGTTTTTAGGATGTGTTTAGTTAAGACACTTTTGTTAAACATGTTTTACATTGACATTTGACTTTTTTTATTCGTGGTGTTAGTTTCTTTCTTTTTTTTCTGCATTGCCCAGTTTTTCTTACTTATACTCCCCCACGGGAACTTGGATGCAAATCCATCATTCATGCTTCACACTTTTTTCTTCTCTTCCTTACTTTTGTTTTTTAAATTTACATTTTTTAAGCTTTGGCTCACATTTTTGTTAAAAAAAGGAAAAAAATTACAAATTATTTCAAATGATGGAGCTGGGAAATATTTCGAGCAGTAATGAAACAGCAGCCTCGAATTTTGTTATTCCAACAACAATGGGAGTAGGAGCCGAAGTTGGATATCCTTCAAATGAATCAGATGCAGAAATACATCATTTATGCCATTCATGTCGAGTAAGGAAAATTCCATGAATGTCTTTCTTTTTTTAGAAAAAAAAAATGATATGCAAATGATTTCATTAAACTTTTTAATTTTGCAGATTTTTGCAATCCTTCTCTACAGTACCCTAAGCATTGTGGCATTTATTGGTAATTCACTTATTGTTGCAGTTATCCTTTATTTTCCTCGTCTCAGAACTGCAACGAATTATCTCATTCTTAATCTTGCAATCGCAGGTTTGTTGCCTTCAAATATTCTTTTTAATTAAATTTACTCCTACATTTTTTTTCTTCCTCTTTTAGATATCATGATAAGCATATTTTGCATGCCATTTAGTTATTGGCACGTAATCATTTTTGATGATCAGCGATGGCTTTTTGGCGCATTATTATGCAAATTTTTTGGATTTCTACAAGCAACTGCAGTTTTTTTAAGTTCATGGACTTTGGTTGCTATCAGGTAATTTTAGATTTCGATATATGAAAAACAAAAGAATTTGATCGTGGGGGCTAATAAAAAAGTAAATTAAAGGTTAACCTTCCCGCTTGGCATTGCCACCCACCTGAAAGCGATAAAAACAATTGGAAAAAAATTTTATTGTTAAAGGGCTAATGTTAGGAGCGGAACTAAAAAAAGAAGAAAAAACAAATGGAAGTTTTAAAGGCTCGTAAAAAATTTCAAAAATAGAATGGATTCCGTTAACTTTAGATTCGAATCTATTCTTACTATTATGCAAGTCAGTATGCTTCAAATGTTGCAATATATCAATAATACTTAAATTTAGCATAAAAGCTTTGAATTTTATTGGTTCTTTGAAAATATAAACCCCTGGGGAAAAAGGAAAAAGGCGAAAGCAATAAGTAATAAATAAAAAAGCAATTGTGATAATTTAAAAGCGTTTTTCTACAGTAATCTTCATCAACACTCTTTTTTTGGTTATTTTAAACAACAAGATTTTCAAAAGCATTTTCACCCATTAAAATGTGCATATTTTTAGTTTTGATCGATTCATGGCAATCATGTTCGTAATGTCTCCATGGCTTCGTTTAACAAGAACACGAGCATTTTATATGATATTAGTTACATGGATATTTTCACTTGGAATGGCTTTGCCATTATTTTATGTCAATCATGTATGTTACAAAACAAAACAATGCTGCTTTTTAATATAATATAACATAAAATATATTTGTTTTTTAGATACAAAGGTATGAAGGAAGTGAAACGATCACATGTCAAGAAGATTGGAGCATGCTGAATTTTCTGGGTGATGAAAATAAAATCATGCACACATATTCAAGTGTTGTTTTTGCACTACAGTATATTTTACCGTTATTTGTTTTAATTATTACTTATACATTTATTGGAGTTCGAATGTGGAATAGTAAAGTACCCGGTGCAGATCGGACATCAAGTACAAGATGTGTTATTCAAGGACGACATGAATCTGTCAAAAAGGTATTTCATATAACAAATTGAAATTTCATAACCATATTTACGTATTACTCATATTACAGTAGCCTTTTTTCGTTACTTTCTTAATCCCTTTTATAATAAAAAATTTTTTAAAAAATATTATTTTTTTCTCAAAAGTCTAAAGCTACAACACTAATTTTGCACGCTCAAAAGATTCTTTTGTTCAATTTCTTTTTTTCCATGACTAAGACAATCTCACGAAATCCATAATTTATTACTTTTCTGTTGCAGCTAATTCCGATGGTCCTTCTTGTTAGCGCATTATATGCTGGATGTTGGGCGCCACAAAATTTGTAGGTTTTAAATTTATATTTCAACATTTAAAAAACAGAACAATGGAAAAAACTAATAATCATCACCATCATAATCATTATCTCTTGTTTCAGATTAATGAACATTTGGATAACATATGATCCTAGTATTACATCACATCCATATATCCTTTATATTTGGTGGACGTAAGATTTTTATTTCTACTTTGCATTTGCCAAACTTATACTCATTAGTTTTTTGTATTTTTAGTAGTCATACACTTGCAATGTTTCATTCAGTTGTGAATCCATTCATTTATTATTCACAAAATCGAAGAATTCATGAAGGTGTTAATTATATTTTACGATTTTTACCATGTGTTAATTTTACTGGCCTTCATCTGTTAGAAGATAAAAAAGGCGGTACAAGAGCTGTAAGAATTGTAAATATGGTTGCCTACCTTCCAATTTCTGGAAAGGAAGTTGTTCATTCTACCGTATCCCTCAGTGGTTAAAACACAAAATAATTCTTCAATGCAATAAAAAGTTATTCGGGTATTCTACAAAAAGAAAAATATATTATCGTCAACAAATAGTCATCACCTCATAATTCAAACTTTTATATTTATATATTTATGACAAATTACGCGGTTATAAAAAATGTTTTTACTTTTGCATATTATTTGTTTTTTTTGTCTTCACTTAAATTTCTGTATTTTTTGTAAAAAAGCTTTAATATAAAATAAATATGCATTTATTACAAATGTAAATAATAAAAAGTATTTTTTGGTAATTAATTAGTAGCAGTAATAACAAAAAAGTAAAAGCATTAAAATTGCACTTAAATAAATTAAATCAAAAAGATAAAAATCGCCAAAATATATCACCCGCCAATGTAAGAAAAACTTTTTTGTTAATTAAATTTATAAACTTATTTTTCATCTTCAACACTTGATTCTGTCAATAAACCATCTCTTTCTTCACGATGTGATGGCAATCTTGCGTTTTCATTATGTTTACGTTTCATTTCCTAAAAAATAATATACCGTAATTAAAATATACAAACAAAGAAATAAAACAAACATCTTGTTGAACTTTGGTGTATCCAGCTGACCCAACAAGTACAATTGCATTACTTGCCCACCAAAGCATGGGTTTATATTCTTGCCAATATCCAACAGCCATAACAGTTTGAGCAGCAGCTTTTGCGGTTCCAGAGATATTATGAGTCAACGGAGAAGTTGCTTGAATTTGCCATCCAGTTACATATCCCATAATAAATCCAAAGAAACCAGAAATGCTCATCATTGTCCAGAAGTAAGGTGACATAATTCCAGTAAAGTATGCAACATTACCAATTTCACCCGAGAAAAGCATTAAAGGCAAGAATAAGAAGCAGGCATTGATATTATTGTATAAAGTTAAACGCCAAATAGAATCCCCAACAACAGAAAGAGTTCGACGAGTATAAATTGCATTCAGGGCAACACAAAGTGATGCAAGAACCCCATAGACAATACCAGAAACAGACAGTGATCCTAAAACAGTTACAATACAGTAACCAAAAACCATTACTACAAATATTATCACTCACCAGCAACATCTTCTTGATCAACACCTAAGAAGAATCCAAAAATAATAAATGCACAGCATAACATTGCTTTCTTTGAAGTTTGTTGTCCCAAAATAATGTATGAACAAATTACATTGAATACAGTTGTAAGTGAACGGCCAACATAATAAAATGAGACTCCAACATTCTTTAGACAAAGATTATTAAATGCGATCATTCCAACAAAAACAAATGATAGAGGAAGAACTTCACGTGACAGCCGATGATCAACTTTCATTGATGGAAATTGAATATAATTTGGAAAATATTTTGAGAGCCATCCACAAAAGAAACAAAGTAAAACTGTGCATAAACATTGATACCAAGTAACAAAAAATGGTGCATCAAGCTTAAAAAAAAATTATGTTTAGTATTTCAAAAAAAATTAATCAAACCTTTAAATCTGGACTACTTAAGAGGTATTTATTGAGAAAAACTAAACTGATTGAGCAAATCCTGTAAATAAATCATTCAAATTAAAATCAAACTTGTAGAAATAATAACTTACCAATAACATGTTACAGCTGCAATGACATTAAAGTATTGTTGAGAAAGAGATCCTGATTGTACCGCCATTTTGGTTTTTATAATTATAAAATTATCTCATTGACAACACTAAAAACGTGTGTTTATAAGAGTCTTCGTCGTCGTCGAGTAAAAATTTCTTTTTTGCTTTCCAACGCATTTGGCAAAGCGCCAACCAGCACGCAAAAAGCATACATGACAGAATTCAAAAAAAGTAATTGTTTAAAAAAGTTACTTGTTAGTTTTTAATTGAGGTTAATACATTTAATTATAACATAAAAACGTATAAATGAAATGCAAAGTCAAAAATGCAATACAACGGCCAGCAAAAAAAACAGTTACAGAAATCACTGAGGACAAATCATGTGTCACAAATGATAACAACAATGGAACAATGATTTGATGAACGTTAATGCTGCATATTTATTATTTTGTATGATATAACTGACATGTCGATATATAAAGGTAAAAAATTCTCACATGAAGCATTATGTTTATAATAACAGTATTCGATTTCTCCGATATAAAATAAACGAAAGATACTGTATAGATGTCATGAAAATATTATGCTTCTGTACAAACACTTAATTCGATCGTCAATATTATTAGGAAAAAGAAAAAAATCTGTTTCAAAAACAATTTTTTGTCGAGGTAAACTGTCTGATTGTCAGCAAATGTCATTTTCGACAAAGTTCTTTAAGGGATTGTCCAGAAATCACGTGACCAAAAAAACGTCATTTTCAGACCCCCTCCCTCCCTCCGTGACCAAAGATCAAAGCTTTTTGCCGACAACATCAAAGCCGGATGACCATTTGGCTTACCCCCTCCCTCCCCCCTCATGGTCACGTGATTTCTGAACAATCCCTTACAAGGAAACATATGAAATCGATAACAACACTATAAAAATTAAAAAATTAGCCCGATGCGGGGCTCGAACCCGCGACAGCCAGATTAAGAGTCTGGTGCTCTACCGACTGAGCTAACCGGGCTGCGAAAACTCCGTTTCATTTTTTGCACAACAGATGCCGTAGAACATATCACCTGATTCATATTTTGAAGTGTACTAATACTTTATCATATTTTTGATATTTTATATCAAGAGGAATAAGTTTTCTAATTTCCAAGCATAAAGTGTTTAAAAATAAATGTCTTTTTGCTTCACGAAATATATTGATTTAATTGAAAAATATGGCACAGTAGTAATTGTCAATAATTTTTAAAAACTTTTGGCAAAATTTATAAAATTACTTTTTTAGTATGATGTATATTAAATTATTGTCATGATTTTGTTATGATTAACTAAATATTGATCAATGGATGAGTAATAATTTTCAGTCTTTTTTGTTTTTGTACGTTTTGAACACTGCAGTTTTTATAGGTATTGTTTCTATCGAATCGATTTGATGGTGCAAAAAGAAGCTTCATTTTTCTTTCATGAAAAAATGGAACGAGGTGGTCAGTTGATGTTAGCTTTTAGTTGCGTTTTTTGTCAAGCTCCTAAAATAAAATATAATACTTTGATATTTTTGTTTTTTGTATCACTTAAAAGTTTGACGTGAAAAAGTTATTAATTGGTCAATCATGTTATGTCATTACAGGCTATCCTTCTTTTTCATTTTTATCTCAACTTTTTTAAAATGATTCTGCCAATACCATGAAAAGTGCCTGAAGGTATTAAACAGTTCGCTCATTGTTAAATCAAAAACTTTAGAACTTTTACCCACAAGTTTATACAACGGTTTAAGTAATTTTAAAATCTGTTAAAAGAGTACTATAGAAAATACAACGTCTTTTTCTTTTAAAAGAAAACGTCTAGACTTCGGCGGAAACGATATTCTTTTTCTGTTTTCAAAAAACACCAAAGACCCTTTTTAAGCAAAAGATCGAGTGCAAGCTTTTATTTTTAAATTTTTTTCCTCTGAGATGATTATGAGTAAGCATGAACAGTCTGGGCAAAAGGGAGTAAATCGATTTGTTATTTCGATGATTTTTCTAAGGTTCATGACTGTATTTAGATAAATGACTTAAAAAACGTATAAATGTAATTAAAAATTGTTCAAGAACTTTTTTAGATTAGATATTTTATACAAAATATGTTTTTTTCTTAGTGATTTCCCAGGTATTCGTGATCTCTTTTACATTGTGTTAATGTTTTTGATGGCATTTCAAATCTGCATTTTAGCATTGTTCTGCTTTTTCGTTTAAGTGACTCCGATTCTTGAGCCTAAAAGCCGCGCTTTATCTTTGATGTGATGTAAAAAAGATTCGGGATCGAGAATTGGAGTTTGAACAAAACTTCATTTTTGCTTAAGCCTTACTATTTTTTCTTAATCAAATCACGTGTTTATTATGTACTATATACTCATAATTGTTGTTCCCGGAGAATTGTGAAAAATCTTATAATCTGTGATTAATTTGTGTAAAATATATAAAAAATCGGAATCGACTGATTTTTTCACTAATGAATTTTTCAGAAAACATCACAGCAATGGCAACGCTTTTCTGCCCTTTCTGTGAGGAAGAAGTTGTAGTTGTACCTTGTCATTGTTGTCCCAACTTACCAAGAATTTTATTTTCTGAAAATGATAAAGGAACTCCAGAACGTAAGCGTGTAGAAGAACTTCTACTGTAAGTTGCCATAACCTTAAACAATTAACCATTAAAGTTATGAAAATTTATAGAAAATTTAATGATGAACAGCTTGACGTATATTTAAGCATGGGTTGTCCACGAATGGTTGAAAATGTTGAAGCTGGTCCACCAATGGTTGAAAATGTTGAAGCTGGTCCACCAATGGTTGAAAATGTTGAAGCTGGTCCACCAATTGCTGAAAATGTTGAAGCTGCAAATCATGCAATCAATGAAGCTGCTCTAGCTGAATTTGCTTTGCTCTTTGGGCAAGCACTTCGTGAACGGCGTGCTGAGCGAAGATTAGAAGCTGTTAATAATAATAATAATATTAATGCTATTCCAGAAGAAGAACATTTGTGGTTTGCATTTGGACCCTCTTTATTTTGGATTGAATTGTGTGAGTTTATTTAAAAATCTATGATATTAAAATATATGACAAGTTAAATTTTAGTAAATGCAATTCTCCGTGCACTTTTCATTGTTCATCTTCGTGCAACAATTTTTTTATCATGCTGTTTCATTGTTGCTTTAACTTATTACATTGTATTTTTTCGTTAAAGCTTCGAAATTTTAATAGTGCTTTATGAACTTTTTTAATCCCATTTACAATTTTTCTATAAAAAAATTACCTGGTGGATTTTAAATACTTTTTTTGTACGGCAATATATTGTAAATATTTTCATTTCGTTGTGAAATACAAATTTTTTTTATCCTAAATTGTTTTACTTGTCCTAAATGTTTTAAATGAAAATAAATAATTAAAAATATGTTTTATTAAAAAAATTGGAAATACATTTGCTAAAAAATAAATTTCATTTTTTCATTAACAATTATGTGTTATTTTTAGTGAATTTACAGTAATCCATGAATGCAAACGTTACTTTTGTTAATAAAACTACTGAATGCAACATCTTGCTTGATATCTTTGTTATTATTTATATATATTTGCTGGGTATTAAAGTTAAAATAAAAGCAAAGATTTTTAAATGACGAATGTAAAATAAAAAAAATAGGAAAAAAAAGAAAAAAAAGAAGCAACTCGTGCCCTCAGAAGGCAATGATTTTTAAGTCTTGGGTGAGTTTGATGCTTCTGTGTTTGAACTAAACGAAAGAAGCAGAAAAAAAAGAATGAGCATAAAAACGAGATTGCGTGTGTTCCCCGTGGGAGTTTAAAGGAGAAGCTCGATGCCCTTCTTTCCAGAAAATCGTGAAAGCAATAGATAGCATATATTGGTGGGTTCGTTCCTTTTTTTAAAACTTGGGTTGAATTTTACATTGCTATTTTTTTATCTGACGTGACTACTGACGCCTTTTAACGAATGAAAAAATAAAAGGAAAAAACCAATGCATTTAAGGAGAAAAAGAAAGAAATTGTTGCACGAAAATTTGGGGTTGTAACAGAATTTCAATGGTTTCCATGGCGCGTCTTCGAAGATGAAGAAGAAGAAAAAACTTCTTCATTCATTCATTCAACCAGCCTATTTACTTTAAAAATTCAGAATGCCTCTTTTTCAAGTCACAGAATAAGAGATCAATGATAGCTTAAAAATTTGACCAATTTTTTTTCTACTTTTATAGATTACTCCATTCTTTCTCATCTTCTTTCTGGCTTGCTACTCTACTTTCTTGAAATCTTCGAGGTTTTTTTTATCGTCACTGTTTTTCTCACGCCTTCTCAATTTCTCCTTTTTTGGTGCCATTTAGAAGATTTTCCACGGACATAAAATAGATGGAAAAAAGAATAAAAAAGAAATATACTCTTGTTTCGGGGCCATTTGATAAAATAGTCAAATGGGGCAAAATAACTCTCTATCTTAATTTCAACGCCCTTTTTTTCTTTCTTTAGGTTCACAGTTATCGTAAAAAATAAATTTTTTGCTTTCCACTTTTTTCCACATTATTTATGCAGATTTTTTTTAAAAATCTTCAAATAAAAAATAGATTTTAACTTTGTTGTTGGAGTCCCCAGATGTTAAATGTATACATTTAAAAAAAACCGAGAATTGAATTTCCTACACAGGAAAACAGCACTTTTTACTTCTTCTTCTTCTCTTTTTAACATCTCTATATATTTTTTTATCCTGACTTGCAATAAAGTTCTTCTAAAAACTCAGATTCCTTGCGGAAGCATAAATATGAGTTTTTTTCTCTCAAACTTATTCTTCCCACAAGTTTTTTTCTTTTTCTTCTTGTTAAATCCAAGAAAAATTTTTAAATTAGTAACTACTTTTTTAAAAACTCTGACAAAGTTTAACTTGAGCTTTTAAAACGTGTTGTTAGCTTTTTCTCTCTTTTTTTCTTTTCAGATGTTTTAATAAAGTTATCACAAAATTATTAAGCAAATGAAGGCAATAAGTGCTACTTTATACTCTTCTTCTTCTCTGATTTTTATGAAATGAAATGTTTTTTTATGTATGGCTTAAATTATACTTTTTATTTTGAATGTTTATTTTGCAAAATTTTAACTTTTTTCTTTTTCCCGTGGAAAAGGTTTTTTGGTTACCTAAAAAATATTAGTTCCAAAAAATGACGCCAATATCCCTTTCTCCCACATATATATGAAGGCTTTTGTCTGTTTTTTTTTGTTTTAGAAAAAGGTTCGGCATTCAACCTTTTCATAGTATCAACTTTTTTTATTTTTTTCGAAGCATCTTTCTTACTCCTGAAAGTCAATGTCTGCATTTTTTCACAAATTAGCCTATTGTTCTGTTCTTTTTTGTGTCGATTTCTGACGCGTTGAAGCACAAAAAACTTGGGCGTGGCTCAAAAAAGAATCTTTTTTGGCATGATGTATTTTTTTCTTTCTTTCTAGCCAAGGGGAAAACTTGTTTTTTTAACAGCTTCCTTGGGCTTTTACAAATATATATATATTTTAGGTTTTTGTGAAGCGATAAGGAAGTGAGAAATTAAAATCTGATAAAATTTTCAAAACGGCATGATCCGCAGTAAATGTCTTTTGTGCCATATTAGAAGACGGCTGGTTGTTTTTTTTTTGCCCGTATAGGGGGATGTGCAGCCTCTAATAATACTCTTTTTCTTGGTTTTCGTATATTTTTTACGTTTCTTCTTAATTGGAGTAATTTGAATCTAACAAAATATCGTTTATAAAAGTTATTTTTTCCTTGGCATTTAATGAAGCTTTTTTCCCCTATCCTAATCCGTTTCTCATTTTACGTCATTTCATACTTTGCGTGAGAATCTGCTTCGTTTTTTCTTCAGTTTTTATGATACGCAAACTTCGTGATTTTGACCAAAAGCTCAAAAAAAGAAGATATTGTCAGATTTGCGCCTTCTAAGATTAGTCATAAGTGCATCAATTTCCAGACTTATTTTTGGGAGAAAAAATAAGAAAAGCAGACTCTTGGGAATTTGTTTTTTGCTTTTGTTTTGTTTTCATTCAACAATACAAAAAGAAGAAGAGGGAAAACTTTTTTCTCTTGTTTTCAAAGAATTCAATATAGAAGTTTTTCTGAAATAATATAGAAGAAGAAGGCAGCAATCATGTTTGATATTTGGGGTGTTATTGCAATTATTGCATTTTATATTTTGATATTGGTTGTTGGAATTATTGCTGGAAGAAAGACTGCAAATACGGTAGGCGAGCAGACAGAAGAGGTCATGCTTGCAGGCCGAAATATTGGAACCATTGTTGGAACTTTTACGATGACTGGTAAGAATTTGCTTTCATTCATGCATACTTGCTTGAACTTTGCATCCTTTTCACAATTTTTTTTGCAAAAAATACAAAGCACATTACTGTAATGTTAGCAGACGTATTGTTTTATTTTGTTTTAAAAATTTTGCATAATACTTTTCATTCGATAAATTTAACGAAATATTTTTTATTAGAAAAGGAAATAAGCAATTTATTTTTTTCTAACTTGTCAAAGGCATTTTTTATTGCTTCATTTATCAACTTCAAAAATCTCTTGTATTCCTTCATTGTTATCCCCCATTAAACATATTCCTCATTTTTCAGCAACATGGGTTGGTGGAGCTTATATCAATGGAACAGCGGAAGCTCTTTACAATGGTGGATTAGCAGGTTGTCAAGCACCTATCGGTTATGCGTTATCGCTAGTACTTGGTGGAGTACTTTTTGCTAAAAAGATGAGAGAAGAAGGATACATTACAATGTTGGATCCATTTCAAGTTTGTCTTAAAATTTTTAAAGCTTTGACGTAAAAAAATCAATTTTATTTAGATTAAATACGGTCAACGCGTTGGTGGCTTAATGTTTATCCCGGCATTATTGGGTGAAGTTTTTTGGTCTGCTGCTATTCTTTCTGCATTAGGTTAGTTTGTCACAATGTTTTCATTTTATTGGGTTAAAAAATAACGAACCTACTGTGGGCCATGAAGGCAAAAAATATATCAAATAAATGTTTTACTTCTGAAATTTCACGTCATTTTGTTAAACAAATATTGATTAATTTTTAGGTGCAACACTGTCTGTAATTTTGAATTGGGATATGGATGTATCAGTTATCCTTTCCGCCGCAATTGCTGTTGGATATACGTTTGTTGGTGGACTTTATGCCGTGGCATACACTGATGTAGTTCAGTTGTTTTGCATTTTTATTGGATTGGTAATTCATATTTTTCATATTTCTTGATTTAAAAACTACAGTAATCGCTTGTCTTTTTAAGTGGGTATGTATTCCGGCAGCAATTTGGGAAGATAAAACTGCTGATATTTCACAAAATGCATCTGCATGGCTTGGAGAAATTGGTGGTTTTCGTGAAAAATCTTTATGGATTGATAGTATGCTTCTTTTAATTTTCGGTGGAATTCCATGGCAAGTATATTTTCAACGTGTTTTGTCATCCAAGACATCTGCCGGTGCCCAAAAGCTTTCATTTATTGCTGGAGTTGGTTGCATTTTAATGGCCATTCCACCAGCATTAATTGGTGCAATTGCTCGTAATACTGATTGGCGGCTAACTGAATATTCACCATGGAGAAACGGAACAAAATCTGCAACAATTCCACCCGATCAAACGAATATGGTTGTACCCCTTGTATTTCAATATTTAACACCTAAATGGGTTTCTTTCATCGGGTTAGGGGCTGTTTCTGCGGCAGTCATGTCATCAGCAGATTCGTCAGTTTTATCAGCAGCTTCAATGTTTGCACATAATATTTGGAAGCTTACAATTAGACCTCATGTATCTATGCAAATTTAAATAGAAAGAAATAAAAAAAATCTTTTTAGGCATCTGAAAAAGAAATTATTAGAGTTATGCGAGTTGCAATTGTTTCGGTTGGAATTTTGGCAACAGTTATGGCATTAACAATTCAATCAATTTATGGATTATGGTATCTTTGCGCTGATTTAGTTTACGTTATTCTTTTTCCTCAACTTTGCTGTGTTGTCTATTTTAAAAGAAGCAATACCTATGGATGCTTATGTGGATATGCCGGTATTGGCTTCTATCAATAAAATCCCTAATCAAAATCTTTTTTAGTTGGTTTATTACTTCGTTTGTCCGGTGGTGAACCATTACTTCATTTTCCTGCAATGATACATTATCCAATGTATGATGCCGAAACTTCAACACAATATTTTCCATTTAAAACAATGTCCATGTGTGCATCATTCTTTTGTTGTGTAACAACTTCTCTCCTAACTGAACATTTATTTAAATCTGGTGCCCTTCAACCTGAACTTGACGTACTTGGCTGTGTTGTAAATATTAGTTCTGAGAGGATAGCCCTACCATCCGATACCAGCTTTAATGTAAGCTGTGAAACCCTTGCAATGCAAAAAATGCGCAGTACAACTGGTAATGGAGCTGAAAATTCTTCCCTTCTTTCAACAAATGGCGTTCATACAAATGGAAGCTTTTCTCCTGGTGAAGCAACGGCCTTACATCCGGGTCATCAAGATTATCTATCAACTGAAGCTAGATAAAAAAGATTTTTCCATAAAGATTAATTTAAGTGTGCTATAAATTTATAAAAAAAGATATAATGATTTTTACAGTTTTTCTTCCCAATTTCTTTTTATACATTCCCGGTGTAAAACTAAAAATATTTTTGTACAAAAAAGTTTAAACTTTTGCAATATTTTTTTATTGTCTGTCTTTAATTTTGATGAAAATTTAGAATTAATTAGAAAAGGGTAATTTTACCAATGTATTTGTTATGATTTCAAATTTAAAATTGAATAAAAAGCAGTTTAAAAAATTAAATTTGCAAAAATTTGGTGAAACAAACAAACGAAGAATACAAAAATTTGCTCGTGTCCGATCATTCTACCTTACCTAGTTTACATGATATCCCAATGCCATCTGAAGCCAGAAAACTTTATGATATTCAACCAATTAAATTTTAAAGTATAATTATCCATTTTGTAGTATTTTAAATTGATTTGTATTATTTGAAAATTATGTGGTCCAAATAAAAAATTTCATTTTTTTCTTTATAAAAACAAGGTGTTCACTTTTGGACAATTTGGAAAAATATTGATTATCATAATTCCAACGATTGAAAGGATTTATGTAAGTCGTTGGAAGGTTTTAAAACTTTAAAGTATTTTAAAGATCATGCAAAGTTTTGTTTATCAGGTTTCTAATGCTTAGACATTGCTGAACAAAATGTGACAGGACAGAAAATCAATTTAGTTTTTATCTAAAGTGGTAAATGCAAATACACAATGTTCGAGTGTCCCCTGTTAATAAATCCTTGTGAATTGTTACAACATAAAGAAAAAACAATCAAAGTTGCACGTATACGGTAATAATTAAAAATCTTTTGCAACGAAAAACTTATAATAATGAACTTCCAACTCTGTTGTTATATGATTACAACACCAAAGAAAATTTGGCGCCAAAATGCGATATAACTGATAAGCATATACAATTATAAGCTTTGTGATGATAAAATGATTTTTTGTTAAAAAACATTTATTCCTTTGTAAAAAAATTGTTTTTTATTTTTTGTAATAAAATATCTTTCAACGACGTACACCAAAATAGGGTTAAAAAGCTGATTTTCATGTTTGTAAAACGATGTTTTAAATTTTGGTTTACTTTCTTGTTTATTAAACTACCCACATAAATGCATTCCATACCAAAGTTCCAAAAATAAGATAATTTAAGTAAAACTCTTTGAAAAATACAGACAGAAACGTTAAAGAAATTTTAAGCTTTTGAAGGGGCTCATTTGACCACATTATTGACGATCAATTAAAGATGTGATAATTTGATATTGATCTTCATCATGCTTGAAAAGAAGAGTGATACGATTATCATTGATATTCCAATCACCATATTTGATAAGGGTATCATTTTCAAAAATTCCAATTTTACAATGGATAATTTTGGTTAACGCTTCAAAAAAATATGCTTGCATTTCATCAACCAATGCCAAGTTGACTGCTTCATCTTGTGACATAATTGCAAAATCTTGACCTTGAAAGAGGCCTAAAAACGATAATTATTGTATTATTTAGACCTAAACAAAAAGAACACAAGCTCACCCAATGATTTATAATTCTTAATGAACCATTTAAGAATTGCTTTTTTGACGTTAGGGTTTTCTTTGTTAGAAATCATCAAAGAAATTGCATTAAAACCATTTCCACCTTCAGTATTTTTAACCCTTCCAGGTTTTGCTGTTAAAGGAATATTATCAATTTCAATTAAAGCCCATAATTTATAAACATTTCGGTCATATGAGCATTCAAGATTTTCACAAGCATGTTGAAGCCAAATACTTGAAGGAACAACAAAAAAATGTGGCGGTGTTGGTGGTGGCGGAAGAGCAGGTGCAATTGGAACAACTGGCCTAAAACGAATCAAATATATAATTTTTTTAAATAAAATAAATTTTACATTGGTTGTTGAAGAACTTGATTAACAGGAATTGGGACAGGAGTTGTAGCAGCAACTGCTGGAGTTGAAGAGATTTCATTCAAAACAGAAGGTACCACTGCGGTGGATTGAGAAGAAAATGATGATTTGAATGGAATCTTATTAATTTTATTATTAATAATCAACTCCTGCTTTCTTTTCGCATCTTCAAAAGTAATTGGTTTACACCAATGTTCACCAAAGACAATAAAATTCTCATCCGCCGTATAAGCATAAAGCTTCCCAAATGAACTTCGATTTTTGCATCCCAAACAATACCATTTGTGGGGGTTATTGGTAATCATTGCAAATTCATGACATAAGGAATTATTTTCAAGCTTTTTGGGATCAAAAGGAACAATAACCCTTGAATTTTGTATGCCTTTACTGTTGCAAACAAAATTTAATACAGATAATGGAAATTCCGTCGTGATTGCAGGATTCAAGCTATTCTGGCTTTCTCCACCATCATCAAATGTCGAAAGGGAGGAGGAGTTCATGGCCAACAATACTGGAGGACGATTTTTATTAGGTCTAGAATAAAAAGCTTACACTTAATATATTTCAATAATCAATGCACTTACCGTGATCCTGATGGTACATAATCACTATCTCCATCACTTTTTCGACCACGTTTTGGAGTTGAGGCTTCATCTAAAATTGATTTCAAAATTTTAGATAAACTGATAGTTTAAAGGGTGTGAATTACCCGAATCGCTGAGACTTTCAGTTGCTTCAGCTTGGGAATCTTCTGTTGAAGGATTTGGTATAGTGCATGATCTATAATTAATGTAGTATGAATCACTAAGTTTATTAAAATAGAGAACAATCGAGCAAACCTTTTACGATCCATATTGCTGAAATAGACTTCTTGAAACTCCGACAATAAACTCAAAAAGTGGAAAATTTGATATGATAAACACCAAGAATACACTGAAATATGGCAGATAAATTACAAAATATGACTTATTTTTCAACAAAAAGAAGAAAATAAAAACAGCAATGTGTGAAAGAAAAAGTGCTAAGAGATGCTTTACCTACGGAAAAAGGAAACATTCAACGATTGCCTAACCATAAAAAAATAACAGAAAAGAAAGAAAAAACCGCGCAAAAAAATTCACATTCGCAGTTTTTAGAGCTAAAAACGAAAATGCTCCGTTGAATGAACCCAAACACATCTGTCTCACACATTTCGAAATCATGACTGTTACAAAATAAATCAGCAACACTAAAGCAAGAAATTAAAAAAGTGTGCAAAAACTGTTAAGTATTCGTAAAACTCAAAAATGGAGTTTCAAAAACTGAAGCCCACGTTCTTCAAAAGATGATTTGCATCAATGATTTTAATTGTTAAAAAAGAGCAAAGTTTTTCCAAAAAACGTCTTCTGAGCAAGATAAATTAGAAAGCGGTGAGTGTGATAATTATCATTTAGTAAGGATATTTGGAATTTCAAATGTGATAAACGTAATATGCAACAATGATTCATGCTATAAACTTTTATACGATATCAGTTTATAATTATTTCTTTAAAATAATTCATGCTTTTTATGGCATTTTTGTTGAATGGTATCATTTTTATGTGTAAAAAATTTTTATCGGTTATTTCCCATATTTAATTATTCATATATTATAAAAACGGTTTCTAAAAGCTTTTTTTCTTATTCATGTTTTTTTTTCGTTTTATTGTAATGTTCCGTTTTCTTAGGTATTGTCAAAACCGAGCAAGAAGGGCGCGTTCATCATTTTTTTGTGGTATTTTTTTTTATTATCTTCTTTGTTTTGCTTTTTCTTCGTGCTTCAGCATTTTTTTCTGTTATTTTTTTATTATAGGTGAGCGAATATTGCAAAAAAATCTATTTACACATAAAAAAATGGATGATAGTGGGTATGAAGCTGATACATCTGATGTTGAAGATTGTTATGACGTAGGTTACAATGTTTTTTGATTAAATTTTTATCCTGACTTTTCTCTTTTATATAGACCCGTCAAAAGAAAAGAAAATATAAAACGAAAAGCTTTTTAAAAGCTCCAAGAATCCGGTCATATATTAATGCTAAGGGATATTATCGACGTTATTATATCAATGGCCCCATTCTACCTTCATCTGAATCGACAAGCCCAAAACCTGTTGTTAAATATCGCTCCCAAGCAAAATACTATCCTCGAAGCATGATCCCCAAAAAATTTAGTAAAAAGCGAGTAGGTTTTTTTTCAAAATCAACATATATATAGAGAATAAAAGAAACGGATGGTTACTTGCTTTTTTTAAATCTTTTTTTGAATCTGGTAACAAAAAAAGATTTAAATGGCTTTTTTCAAAAAAAGGCACTGATTGTCAAGTTCTCTTCGTCAACATGACGATCAGGGATTTTAAAAAGTATGTAACCATCTGCAACTATAATAATTTATAAAATTTTATTTTTACTATTACTAACAAAATTCATTTACAGAAGGATATGTGTTGCAGAGATAAAGATATTGGAAATTTGAAAAAAGATGACGATGATCATGATGAAAGGCCAAAAAAACCTCGATTCTCGCGTATTTCTATTTATCCTCGTGGTTGTGTTGGTGCTGAATTAGATTCAAATTAATTTAAAGTAGTTTGATAATTTTAGGAGATAAGCGCCATTCGTGTTTTTTAAATGTTTATTCGAATATTTATTACAAAATTCTTTTCATTAAATTTTTTATCATCATTTTGTGCAAAAAATAAACTTTTTTGGAATGAAAATTTAAATGTCAAATTGATGAAACTTTGTTTATAAATTCATAAATTTTTTTCCTTGCCTTCTATCTAATTCATAGTTTATTTTGAAAATATTTAAAAAAGTGGCAAAATATTTAGTAAAATTTTTCACTTCTTTCCTTTCCTTTCCTTTCTTTTTTCTCTCTCCTTCCTCTCTTTCATTTTTGAAGGCGGAGCGCAAGAGAAATGCTTTCACGGGGTGGTCACTCCAGTCGCCGCCCCCTTCAAATGACAAAGTCCTCTAATTTTCTTCTGCTGTGTTTTTTTTATATTCGAATTGCTCAAGAAATTTTTGGCTGTATTTTTCTGCATTTTTATTAACAGTTTTTTTTCAAAAGAGTAACTTTATTGTTTTAAATTTTATGACTTTAAAATGAAGATAATGTTAAACGTTTTATGATAGTTCATTTTATTTTCTTGTTTTAAACCACGAAATTTTTGTCGTTTATTTCAATTCATGTTTCGAAATGAAATGTTTCGTCTTCTGGACATCTTATTCTTACAAATTAATATTGCTTAAATTTATCTTTTATTTAATATTTTTTACGGGTGAATTAAATGCAAGAAAATTACCAGATATTTTTTGGAATAGCACAAATCCAATGTAAGTTGTTTTTTTATTATTATATTTTCGAAATAATTCTTTCGATTTGTGTTTGACTTTTGGTTTTGTTAAGAAAAATTTATATTTATTTTTACTTTTCTTTTAATTTTACCCATATTTTAACGTTTATTACTTCTTATTCGACTTTCCTTTTTCACGCCGATTTCATTTCCTATTTTTTAAGTGATCCATAATTTTCATTTAAATCCGTCATATTAAATCATTTTAAAAACGGGTATTAAAATTTTTATATATTGCCTTTTCACACTTTGAGCTCAAAACCTTTTTTCCACATCAGAAAAAAGAAAAACTTGATATCTTCTTCTTGTCATTGAATAGAACAAAAACAAGTCCACGCTACTGCTTTTTTCTTTTGTCATCGGGGTAACGCCAAATCTCATTCATTTTGATTCGTTTATTTATTTCATTCATCTTTTTTATTTAATTTTTGCAAAAACCAGCATATTTTTCAGTAAAAAAAGTTGCTCAGAAAAAAATAATACGGGAAAAGACAAAAAAAGTTTTGTTTTCAACTGCAAAAATCCATTGTTTTCAATCGACATCGGCGTCTTTTTTTTATTTTTTGAGCAACGGAAGAAAAAAATGAATGAGTTTTAATTCAAAAGAATTAATAGATCTGCGGTGCAAAAAAAAGAAGGAAACTAAAATATAAATGAGCAAAAAAACTGTTGTTATTGTTGAAGAACGGTTTTTTGATTTATTCATTTTTGTATAGTTCCCTTTTTTCTCTTCCCTCACTTGACCGGCATTTTTCTTTTCATTCTTTTGACATTTGAGGACATTTTTATCTTTCTGCGGCATACCCGAAAAACCCCTATGTGAAATGCGCTTACGTAATCAAGTTCAACCGATTTAGGGATTAGCAACAGCAACAGCAGGAGACTTAAAAATATATTTTTTTTTGTTTTCATTCTTCTTTCTTTGCGCAAAAAGGTGTGCTAATCAAACTGTAATCAACAGCAAAAAACCCCCAACGAAAAAAAGTGTGATTGAAGACATTTTTTAGTTAATTTTTTTTGCGTTCGCTCTGTTTTCCTTCAATACTTTGGGTTTTTTATGCGCACGACGATGATCACCAAGATCGACGGTTAAATTTGCCCCTCTATTTTAAATCATTTTGGAACATAAAAATGAACATCATTAAAATAAAAAGTGTTATTGGAAAATGGAACTTTTAACATTGAACAAAGAAGACGACAAAAAAAACTTCACTTCACTCATTTTATTATCTTTGTAGTGGCACGATTGGTGTGGTTTTTTTCTCTTTTAAAACGTTTATTGCTTTGCCGCAAATTACAAAAGAAAAATCAACTTTAAAGAAAGAGCAGGTGTTTTCCTTTTGATTCAAAAAATAAAAATTAAAGAGAAATAAAAAGAAAATATATATGAGCGGAACTAAGCCAACATTGGTGGGTAACAATAAATTGAGTTCTTTGCTGCTGCGCATGAAAAAAGAAAGAAAAGAGAGAGAAAAAGGATGGAGTAAATGATACTCTTGAAATTGGAGATGACTTGAACGCCGTCTTATACTTCTAATTTTGGTTTTCCCCTATTGTCTTTTGTTTCATTTATTGTATGTTTGAACCAAAGGATTTAGAAATGCTTATTAAAAAAATAAAGGGGTTGCCTCATATTTGCATGCAGCGGTAAGAGCTGATCTTTTTTATATTAGAAAAAAGATGAAGCATGAAAAAATCTGAATTCTTAAGAATTAAAGGAAGCGATATTGAGTGGTTTTATAAAAGCGCTTTAAATTTTACACCAAAAAGCCGACGAAAAAAATATTAATAAGACAAATCTGAGAAAATCTTAATATTTTTAATATATTTTATTTTAAATGTGACCTTTCTCAATAACAGAATAACATTTGTTTTATTATGCAATTGCATACTTCCTTTTCTTTTATGGCAGGTTATTTTGCTTTGTTTTTACCGAAACAAGAAAATGATTTGTGGGTTTGAACTCATTTATATTCGCGCATTATTGTTGATATTAATCTCAACAATAAAGATTAAATAAAAGATAGGATATCATAGAGGATATACCGCTTTCTGTTGACATACATGCTTGATTTTCGATGAGTTTTTTTTTGTTTTAGTTGTTTTACCACAAAAGTGCCATTCATCAATAATTGACCTTTTAGGTTTTGTTGTTATTGAAAGAATGTTTAGTGATATTTAGCTCCTTTTCCTTTCCTTTCTTTTCTTCTCTCATTGAATCAAGTGTCATCGATCGTGGTTTATACACGTTACAGTCGTCGCAAAAGAATGAACAAAAGCAAATCTTTTGTTTTAGAATTTTTGTTGTTTTTTATTCTTTCTTCTTCTTCCCTTTTGCTGCTTTGAAGAAACAAAAAATACATATGAAAAAATGAAGAATAACGAGAATAGAACAGAAGCTTAGTAGCAAAAGACAAGCCGAATCAGTCGTCGTGTTCAATTATTTGTTTTTCTTTGACCACCATTATGTCAAAAAAAATACGACAAAAAATATAAGGAATAAAACGGGGAGTGCAGATTTATTTTTTTTTGTTTGAGTTACATTTATTTGGCTAATTAATTTGCTTGGATAAAGAAAAGGAGAGACAAAAAAAAGAAAGAAGTTTTAAAAATTATAAAAAAAGTGTTGAAAGCTTTGAATGATGCGATTGCAAAAATCCAATTTTTCATCATCAAAAAAATGTTACAAAAAAAGGATGTTGAATGACATTCTTTTTTTTGTTTCAAACAGAAGAGAGATAAAGAAAGAGAGAGAAAAAAAAAGTATGTAAGAAGGTTTTCCATCTGAATGAACTCAAGATTTTTGACAAAGAAAAGATTACGAATAGACGGGTTTATAGCGATGCCAGTGGTGATAGGAATGAAAAGTGACCAGAAGAAGAAGAAGAAAATTCTTACGGCATTGTAAATCATCTAACAATAGGGGCACACCAAAAAAATGAGGAGAATGACCACCTGTGGTGGATAGAAGTTATAAAATGGAAAGGAAAAAACAATAACATAGAAAGTGGGAAGTGACTTACAAAAAATTATAAGACAGAAAAATACTGATTCATTTCTTGGTATCCTCAGGCGATGATAAATTGGCTTTGTTAAGAATGTTTTTTTGTGGCTAAAAATCTTTTTTAACAAGGTCATTTTAGAACTCCAAAAAAGAACATGACGCATTTTATTTTTCTTGAGAACTGTCACAAAATGATGTTTGTTTCAAAATCACTATTTTCTCACATTTTCTTTTGCTTTCAAAGAAATCATTAAAAGTTCATTAACATAAAAAATAAAGTACAAAAATAAATAAATGGCATTTTCTCTTTTGTGTCTCTTTTTTGTTGACCCGGATTTTTGATCTTTCAAAGTTTTTTTAAAAACCAGAAACTGCCAGCTGATTTTCTTTCCTTTCATTGTCAACGCCTAAATTTAATTAGCCAAGTCCAGCACAATGGCAATTGTTCATTATATATATTATATTTTTTTCGGCAATGACGTTCAAAAAATGCATCTGTTTTTTTTTCTTCTTCTTCATTCTTTCTACCGCAAATCTTTGTAAACAATCGAGTCAATAGCCAGGCAGGCAGGCAAGCAAGCAATTTGAATACAATTGTTCGCGCATTATAATGTTCAAAATTTTTTATACATTTTTTTTCAAACAATCAAAAAAGGGCCAAGAGAAGGGTTAATAGAGCATGTCTCTGAGATTTTGCGCCAAGGGCATTTTTTAAACTTTATACCGGAAAAAAAGAGAAAAAAGGGAAAGATTGTTACGTTTGTCTTTGAGATTTCTTTCATACAAAAAAGGTGTTCATTTAAAAATAAATGTTTTATATTGCACTTAAAAAAATTTGTTTAACAATACATTGTTTAAAAAAAGTCAAGTACATCGAAAAGAAACTCTTGAATAACAACAAATTATTTTTCCAAAAAAATGTTTTTATTTTTGAAAACAAAACATTAACTTTGCAGAAAAAATGTAAACAATGAAAAAAATTTTTTTCATTTTTCAGGTTTGATATGAGTAATACAGATCATGTTAAAACTGTACGAATTCTGGATCGTGTAACAATTATATGCCCACTTCCAAATGATAATCGCCCATATGAATATTCAAAACTTTTTATGGTTTGTTTTTGCCATTCTTTTTGATTTGTACATTTAAGGCATCATTAAGTCAGGAAATTTTATAAAGTCGTGATTCTTTGCTTAAATTAATGCATAAAAACGCCAAAACAATTGTCTTCCGAAAAACTAAAATTAAATGCAAAAAAAGTACTAATTTGGTCAAGCAAAAACTGGCGCATAATTGAATTTTCCATGAGTGTATTAGCAACAAAAAAAATGCTAAAAATTTGCATTGGTTGAAAAAAAGTCGAATGCAAAATGGGATCATATTTAACCCTTTTTTCTGTTTGGATCGATTACATGGAGGGAGATTGTATAGTCTGTTTTTTATGACATTTAGCATAAAATTTTTTGTTCTACTTTCCTCTTTTTTCGCCCTCTAAATTGTGGGTAATTGTCTTTATAACTGATGAACACATTGACTCCAAAATTCATTCATGAGGACACAATTTCAAATATGCAACCAGCCAACTGCCAAAAACATTAACTAGAGGTTTTCATAATTGCAGTCATTGATGATGACGAGTCATGGGCTACTCCTTTTTTGGTTGTTTGAATGGGATGCGCAAAAACTGCTCATTTAAAGTTTTCCCAAAAAATACATATATTACTACGATTCTTTTCTAAAAAAAGAGGGAAAGAAAAACTGATGATGACCATTTAAAAAAGTTTTATTCAAAAAGCAACTTCTTCTTTTTTCAAAGTTTTATGATGGTCAGTTAGTTGTTGATGTTAGCAACTTTTTTAGGCATCATTTTTCTGCATTTATTTTTCTATAAAAAATCTGCGCTCAAATTTAACTAAATTGGCATCGAATTTTTTTGCTTTGACCGTCGTTGTTGTTGCTGTTAAACTGTCAGAAAAGAAAAAAAGGAGAAAAAAGAAGAAAGAGAAGAGCAAAAAGCATTGCATGTTGGAATTAGCTTTGTTGTGAATGCAAAATTGGACACAAATTTGACGGAAATCCGGCAAATGAAGCTGTTTTCGAAAGAATACGAAAGTAAAACATTTATATTTTCTTTCTTTGCTGTTAAATTTAAAAAGGGAAATGTTTCCATTTTGTCAATTGTTTTAGTTTAGATTTTTATTTGTTCCATTTAAATTTCTGGTCAAAGAACTCAAAATAAAATATGAATAATTTAGTGCCAACAAAAAAGGATGTAATTGATTCTTAAAAAATTGAAATATATATTTGCAATAAATATAACTTTTTCAAAACGAAAAATATTTAAGAAGCATAAGACACGCAATTGCGAATATTCCTTTTTTGATTCGTTTTTTTGAAAACTATGATTATGAGAAAATAACAGATTTAAAGAGGTCAAGCAAATGGTGAAGAAAAAAATGAAACTAAAAAATGAATAATAATAATAATTTTTCTTTTGGATTTAGGTGTCAAGAGAAGACTACGAAAACTGTGAACTACATTCAAATCAATTAGTTGGAAGTTGTGTAACACCCGAAAGGCATTCATCAATAAGTTTGGTATTCAGAGATTTTTCACCACTACCGTCTGCATTTGAATTTAAGCCTGGTCAAAGCTATTTTATTATGTGTAAGATATAATAAATGCAACATAAAGGCCAAAAATAACAAAAAAAATTTTAGCAACATCAAATGGCACAAAATCCGGGATTGATAATAGAGTTGGTGGATTATGCTCTAAAAGACAAATGAGAATGCGCTTTGATGTATTACCAGGTTTGTAATAGTCAAAGATATCCAAATTTAATCTACCTTTTACTACTTTTTAGATGATACATTAAGGAATCCTTCAGAAGAAGAATTATCAAAATATCCAGGAAAACAGCCAACACTGTAAGCATAAAAATATTGTCATAAAATCACTAAATAAGTAGCAATTTTTTAGAGAGTCAACAGGTTCCGACTCGCCACTTATGTATATCATACATACTGTTGGTCCAGAAACGATGCCATCTGCGGCACAAAATTATGATAAAAATGAACCAGATAATGCATCATTGTCGAGGATATCATACTTTTTAATAGTTGCCTCTTTCTTGCTTACGTTGAATTTTCCTTTCCGGTTATAAAAAAAACTTTCACTCATAAAATTTTTTCTTTTTTTAAAAAATAAATGTTATTTGATTTGAAAAGCCTGTAAAAAACATATGTTTCTAATAACACATGAAAATTGTAAATATCTTTTAATTTTGTGTAGTGGGATAGATAACCTCAGCAATCTTTGGCACAAGAATCTTATTAAAGTATTTATTATTTGGTGGGTAATCTTAGTCTAATAAGTTTCTCAAAGAATTTGTTAAACATCTTGAAACATTTCTCCGTTTCAAACGAAATTGCTTTTGTTAAACTTTTATTACAATTATTAATTATTATTATAAAACAACAAATATTAAAATTTTAAAGCAACCAGAATGTTTTCGGAATATTTTCAACTGTTCTCTTTTTTAATGCTTCATAAGCTTGCTTGGATAAAACATTTGTGTAATGTCTTTTTGGGCACGGACAATAATTATGAATTGTTCGACCCGTTAATCCCGGATATCCAGGCTCACCGGGTGGACCATCAACCCCAGGACGGCCATTTGGACCACGTTCTCCGATAGGCCCGGGTAATCCAGCAGGTCCAGGTTCTCCATCTGATCCAGGGATTCCAGGAGGGCCTTTGTCGCCAGCAATGCCTGGAGAACCATTTTCTCCTTTGTCCCCAGCAATCCATCGAGTCGCATTTTTACCATCATCACCATCGATCCCGTCAATTCCTTTCTCGCCAGGTTCACCAGCTTGTCCTGGTTCCCCAGGAGGGCCAGGAATTCCAGGCGCGCCTTCTCCGGGATACCCAGGGCTCCCAGGGGGTCCAATAACTCCTTGTGGACCGGGAAGTCCTGGAACTCCAGGACTTCCTTCTGGGCAAATAACAATTTGTGAATCACCAGCCCCAAATGTTGCCCCATTTGCACCAGCCGCACCAGTGAGCCCCGGCACTAAAAATTAAATTAATTTAAATTTTCAAAAGTGCTCAAACATACTTCCATCCTCGCCTGGCTCGCCAGGAGGTCCAGGTGGACCCCGAGGACATTCAGGCTTGTATACTGGTTCACAGGTTTTGGATGTACTCGGGTTATCATATCCGCTTTGTTGTTCACTAACATGATCCACCCGTTTCAGTTGTATTAAATTATCATTCGATTCATCACTGCCTGAATCACTACTGCTATCTTCTTCCCCGTATCCCTCCTTTGTTTTTGAACCATACACTTTTTCCAAAGTTTTTAGGCGGCCTTTCATGGAACCTAAATTATTTAATTATAATACATTTTTAATATTTTACACAAATTTACGTCTTTCAAGATGTTGCAGAAAGTTAAATTCTGCCATCCGCTTAGTTCTAACAAATGGGGGTCGGCCGTATTGTTCTTGAATGGATAAAAGCTCATCCCATAAAGTATCAGTTTGTTCCTAAAAACAACCATGTCATAAATGGATTTAGGTTAAATTACCAATGAAAAAAGATATTGATCATGTTTCACGAAGATCTTCTTAAATCTCACGGTTAAAAGTGGGCTTCTTATCCAAGGAAAACTTTTTGGAATATCCATGATGCAGAGAACATAAAAATGCATGTCCTCAAAAAGTAACAAACCTTAAAATCTTTCATTTCTCTCATGACTAAATCCATTGTATCATCCAATTCTTTGGTCCATTCTTTCATAATAAATGCCGGAAGGGTGAGAGTTAGGATTGAAAGCGATACTGCAACCAAAACAGCAACCCTTCCTCTATCATAATCATCCCATTGATGAACACTATAATCACGCGGAAGTCGAATTTTAACACTCATTTTTGAAAATGAATTTTTAAATTAAAATTAAGAAAATTTTAATATTTTTGTGAAGATGAGAAGGCGGGAATAAGATTCACATTTGATGCTTATCTTTTGAGGTCGTCAAAAATATTTTAGAGGGAATCTTTCAATAATGAGATTTTGTAGGTCATTGACGAGGTGACATGGTTTGTTTAAAATTTAATGATAAATTTTTCTTCACTCCAAAAACGAGATACCATTTGAAAATAAGCTTTCGGAAGTTAAAATCAAATATTTTTGTTTTGTTCGAAAATACTGTCGTACCGTAATGCATCTACAACGATTATTTGTTCACTTACACCTTTGTGATTTTTTTCAAAAGTAAATTCAAATAAGATATCTAAAATATGAATATTACGACGTTTCAACAAATCGAAAATCAAAATTTTGGTTTTCCATTAAATGTTACTTCTGTTTTCCAAGATCAAACAAAAGACAAAATTTATAATGAAGTTTTTTGTCGATTTAATATCTTTTTGGATTCTACGATCTTACATTAATTCGAGTGATCCTTGCTGTATCGTCATTTTTTCAAGCATGTTCTTTAATAAAACCATTTATTCCATTGTACTAAATTACATGGATTATGGTGTGCTTAATAATTATTATTAGTAATGTGGAATTTGTTTACCCGTGAATTTATTAATTCCAAAAAATAAATAAATATTTTTTGGAATTAATACCATATAACAGTAGATTTCGTGGAAAAAAATAACCGTCTTACACCATCCGAACATTCAACAGAACTTTGATTAATCTGGGTAAATTATGATGTTGTAATTTGAATGAGTTTATTTGTTCGTTTGATAATGTATTAACAATCGTAAACCATTTATGTCATCACACTTATGCATGTACACGTTTGAGGATTAATGTCATCATAAAATCAAATCAAGCTTTTATAAATGCGATATTTTATCAAACGAACTTTTTATATCAAATTGAAGAACATTTTTAAACAAAAACTCTCTATAACGCCGTATTGATAAGAAATGAGTTTTAAAAAATAAAATTTTTCTGCAGCGTATTACGGTAATGTGTTACAATAAAAAACTTTCATTTCATCCAAGTGTATAAAAAAGATGCATCATTTTTTCTTCATTAGCTTTTTTTTTAAAAAGCGTCACCTGAAATGAGACCATATTTATGAGCCATATATCTGGCCATTATTCAACGTGTTTGTTCCTTGGAAACGAAAGTCGATAACAACTTTTTTTAGTTTTAAAAAACCTTTAATATAGAATTACTACTGCCTATGAACTTTTTTTGCTTTGAATGTGTTCTAGTTTATTTGAAGTAAAAAAATTCAAGTTTTCAATTGAACAAAAAAACAACAAAAATGAAAGTGAAAAAAAATAATATTTTTTTATTTTAGAGTTAGTTTTATTTATCATCATATTGTTTAAAATTGTATTTTGTGCTATAAAAATTTCTATGAATTTGTTGTTATTTTGTGCTCAAAAAAACACAGACGCACCTAACACTTTTTTTGAGGAGGGACTTTGAGGCTTGAGGAAAACAAAAAAATTGTGGTTTTAAAGGTTTTTTTCTTTTAAAATTTTAATGTTGAAAAAGTGCGCACATTTTTTTGTGAAAATAAAATTCTTTTTTTATTTTAAAGAAATCTTATTTATAGACAAAGTCTACAATTCAAGATTTTTTAGTTTCTTTTGCGACTGTTTTGTTTTTTTAAATCGAGATTGTTTCTTTCTAAAACATTTTTGTTATGTTTGTTTCCGTAAAATTGTTCTTTGTTTTCTTCCCATTCCATTCCATACTTGGACTCCGCCTACATTGTATTTTTTCATGCAAAAAGCAATGGTTTTTTAGCGAATCGTCTCATGTTGCATCCAAATCAAAATTCTGATATGTACAAAGCTTTACGTCGTCCATCGGCTTCTGAGCCATTAAATGCAGAATCAGTGAAATTTATTTTAGAAAGTTTAGAAAAATCACATTGTAATTTTAAAGGCCCTCATGTTTTTGTGCTTTTTGGTGCATCAGTTAGTTTTTTGATCTTTTACATACTTTTTTGCTGTTGTAATATAGAAGAATGTGAACGCTTATCACTATTTTTTAGGGAGATTTAGCAAAGAAAAAAATTTATCCAACTTTATGGTGGCTTTTCCGTGATAAACTTTTACCTGAAGATACTCTTATTATTGGATATGCTCGGAGTCAATTGAATGTTGGAGATATTCGTGAACATTTTGAACAATATTGCAAAGTTCGAAAAGATGATGAAAAGCAAGTTGCAGCTTTTGAAGAATTTGTTCGTCGAAATACTTATATTAGTGGAAAATATGATAGTGATGAAGGTTTTATCAGTCTTAACAATGCTATTGAACAAACAGAAGAATTATATAAAAGTAAGTTTTACTATATTTGAATATTATGTTACTCTTATTATTGGATATGCATTGTAATATTTTCAGAGCCTGCAAAACGTCTCTTCTATCTAGCTGTTCCACCAAATGTCTTTGAACCTGCTTCAGCAATGATCAGTAAGCATTGCATGGATAAAGGTGGTGAAGCTTGGACTCGAATTGTTGTTGAAAAACCTTTTGGACATGATGATGTTTCGTCTAAAAAGCTTTCTGATCATCTCGCTAAACTTTTCAAAGAAGAACAAATTTATCGAATTGATCATTATCTTGGAAAAGAAATGGTTCAAAATATAGCTGTTCTTCGATTTGCCAATCGTTTTATTTCACCTTCATGGAATCGGGATCATATTGCTGCTGTTATGATATCATTTAAGGAAGATTTTGGTACACAAGGTCGAGGTGGATACTTTGATCAAAGTGGAATTATTCGGTATGTAGCTGCATTTTAAATTTTAAATTACTATTATTATTGCTGCTTTTTGTAGAGATGTTATGCAAAATCATTTGATGCAAGTTCTTACTCTTGTTGCAATGGAAAAACCTGCAAGCTTATCTCCAGAAGATATTCGAAATGAAAAAGTTAAAGTTCTTAAATGTATTCAACCAATTACTTTGAATGATATCGTCGTTGGCCAATATACTGCTGATCCTAAAGGAGAAAGTATGTTTATTCTAAATAAGGATTTATAACTTTTGAATACTTTTTTTAGCTGATGATGCTCGAACCGGTTATCTTGAAGATGCCCAAGTTCCTAAAGATTCAATTACTCCAACATTTGCAACGGCCGTTCTTCGCGTTAATAATGAACGATGGGACGGTGTTCCATTCCTTTTACGATGTGGAAAAGGTATTTATAGTATTATTTGATTCTATATTTAAAGTTATATTAATTTAGCTCTCAATGAACGAAAAGCAGAAGTTCGAATTCAATACAAAGATGTTGCTGGTGATATTTTTGAAGAAGGAAAGTTAAAACGTGATGAATTGGTTATTCGTTTACAACCAAATGAAGCAGTTTATATGAAACTTATGACAAAGAAACCTGGATTTGGATTTGATACTGAAGAAACTGAATTAGATCTTACATATAATTCTCGTTACAAGGTATACATTATTGTACACCCTAGTCAAATTATTTGCAAATCTTTCGATTTTAGAATATCCGTTTGCCAGATGCTTATGAACGTCTAATTTGTGATCTCCTTTCTGGTATGCAGTATAATTTTGTTCGATCTGATGAACTTGAACATGCATGGAGAATCTTCACTCCAATTTTAAAAACTCTTGAAGAAAAGAAAGTTAAACCTCAGCAATATAAATTTGGAAGGTATGTTCCATGATCGTTACCGTATACTTTTTGTAAAAAATTTTTTTAATTTTTTAGCCGAGGGCCTGAAGCTAGTGATGAAATGATGCATAAACATGGTTATATCTTTTCTGGCACATATAAATGGACTCCACCGAATAAACTTTGATGTAGAGAAATTCAATTTAAATTCAAAAAAATTTTTTTTAAATTTTGCTTAAAAATTTATTAAAGTAATAAATGTTTATTTATTATAAACAAGGAAATTTTTAATATTTGTCCAGACATTACTGTCTTTGTAGAGATAAGTCATTGAAGATTGAAGGGAAGTTTGAAGAACTTGTGGATAGTTATCAAATAGCCATAGAACTGTGCCCCAAATAATTGCAGCAAACCATGGAAATACTGGCAGTTGAGGTTGTTTCACAATTCCTTTTTCAACTGCCAATTTCACTAAACCATAAATAATTCGACTCAACAAATATAGGTTAATCTATAAACAATTTTTAAAGGATACTGTAGGCTAATAAAATAATAGTTACTTGTGTATTTACTCCGTTGTTTTCGCCAAAAACAAAGTATCCAATAATGAACGCTGAAACAAATGAATGCCATGGCTGGTATTGACTTTGTAATTTATGCAAAAGCGTTAAACCGAGTTTGTAACCAAAAACAAATTTTCCCAAATTAAATGCATGCATTCTTGTAAGCATCAAAACAGTTTTTAGTTTTTCAAGTATCCTTAAAAAGCGTACCTTTAAAGATAAGGTTTTATTCAAATTAATTTTTGCTTACGTTCCAGTACCAAAGAGAAAAACCATAACTAAAGCATGAGGAGCTCGAATTCGTGCACCATATCTATAAAAACATTTTTTTTTTCACCGATGAAATCTTGGCTTATTCGCACTTGCCCAACTTTTATCACACAGCTGTGTGAAACTTTGCGCACTTGCCCAACTTTTTTCGATGACACAATGCCAACTGTGTGGAAAAATTTTTTCTATCACACAGCTTCTGTTTTGTGTGATACGGTAGTTTTTTATAAATAATTAAAATTTTAAAAATAGCAATTTTCACAATAACTTCTATTTAAATAATTATGGTCCAAGAGCAAAAAATGCTTGCAAATCAAATGTTAGATACGTACAAATATGCCATTCTCACATTTTCCTAAAGTTGAACGAAAATGTTTAAATTCATATCTCGCAAATTTTAAGTATTCTAATATTTAAAGAAAACGAAGTGATCTAAGAATTTAACCACGGGAGTCGAACCATACTATAATCAAATACTTCGAAAGCTAAAAGATTTGTATCATCATAATCGATGGCGTGTTACATTAATAATGATGATATTAGGATTTGTTGAAATTGTTCTTTTAGTTTAATTTTTTAAAACTGAACATTTCAATGTTTATTGAAGAAGTGCTCTAACAAGAAGAATTTAAAGAATAGATTGATTCCAACAGTAATCGACTTCTAAAGAGTTACGAGCTCAATGCCTTTTCAATTTTATGGCTTTTAAAAAATGCCAACAGAGTTAACCCCAGTTATTCTTCTTTCTATCATACAATTAGTCATCATTGCCCGTGATTTGTTGAAAAAGTTTACAAGCATTGAAAAGGAAACTAAACCTTTCCCTTTGAATGTTTGCTTTAAACTAATGTCTGCTGAGACAATTAAGTGGTTATTAGAATTGAATTGTTTTTTCGAAAAGGTATTTGGCAACTTTATTAAAACAGAATTCATTGAAGTTTTTGGATGGGATTGCTTCATTATATTAGTAGAATCCGAGGAAAGATTTGGTTATTAGTTCCCCCCAAAGTTTTTAACTGTACTACCATCTTAAAAAAATCTCAAATTATTTATGCTTTTTGGTTTTCGCATCATTTTTTTCTTGTGGAATACAAATTTTGAAGCAGATTATTAATAATATTATTATTAATAGCCATACAAAAATCGACAAACATTTTTCCACACAGTTGGCATTATGTCATTGAAAAAAGTTGGGCAAGTGCGCAAAGTTTCACACAGCTGTGTGATAAAAGTTGGGCAAGTGAGGATAAACCGAAATCTTTTTTTAAGTTATTTACACTAATCCGTTTCGAAGTCCTTTAAAAGCTGCTAAAATTTGATGATGTTTTCGAAGTCGAAATAAAAAATAATTTGCAACAACTTCTGCATTTTGTAATGAAATTTCCATAATTGACAAAAGTTGACTAAATAAATAAATGTAAAAAAATATATTTTTTAAAAATCTTGAGATTTAAACAAATGGCGCCACTTATAAGACGTTCTTTTTATCGATTCCTCGGAAGAAACAAAAGAAAAAAGATAGAGACAAGAAATTGTCTATTGTGATTGTGGTGTACTATAACCTCTGTAGTCTTGTCAAACGTAAATGTTGTACAAGAATTGCTTTATTTAGAGTTGTCACAAATTTTGTGAAAAAATTTAAGTGGTTCGAATTGATGACCTTCTTTGAATATTTCGAACTAGAATCAGCAAAGTGAGAAAATCTTTAAAATTTTCAATAAATCCATTCATAAAAAACGCATTAAAATTTTCGAAAAGCATTAACAAAAAAGGGATGCTTCAGAATTACCAGATACATTTACGAACCCATTATCCTTTTTATTTGAAAAGGAGCTCTTTTTCCATTCGGAGTTGTTTTACAAAGAATCCGTCATTAAGTTGATGCATTATAACACCAGATTGGTATTACAGTGTAATATGGATGAGTTTACCAAACTCTCAATATTAGCAAAAATTCAACATAAATTATATAGAGCATTTTCGCTATGTCACAACTTTCATCAAATTTGAAATAATAAATTTTATATTTTAAACAATTAAGTGCTTGCGAATTCAATCATGGATTTTTTCTAGAAGTTTTATAGTAAAAAAATAGTTGCTTTTTATCAGTTGTGTAATATTTTATAGACTCAAGAATTTCTTTTTTTATTAGTTTTTACAACCTGAGAATACGGTAGCCAGCTAAGTTCAATTAAAAGTATTATTTTTCATTTTCAAAATAAAGAAAAACATAAATTATAATTAATGAAATTTTATTATGTTTTTTACACAAATTATTAAAACATCAAATTTACCAAGAATTTTACTTTTTTGTATCCAGTATTTACTTACTGTAAATTCATTTATTCTTACGTGAAATGTTACGTATAAATGTGTGAATCTACATCATACTCATGTGCGCCCAATCCCACGAAATTTTTGAATTTTATGATAATTAAAGTTAATCATTTCATTATAAAATTATAATTACAAGTACAATTATAATACTGCATTACTTTTATCATTTTTTGGTTTTGCTTCAATCAAAGTACGCTTAAAGGAGTTTCCACGTGCAGAACGTTTTGAGAGACGACGAAGGGGTTTGCGACCAAATGCAGTTTTAACAGTATCACGAAATTGGGGATTAAACCATGAATAAAAGATTGGATTCCATGCAGCTGATGTCATTGCAACAACATGACAGCCTAAAATAGCATTTTTTAAATCACATATTTACTATCTTATAAAGTACCCGCAAAAATTAGTGAATACCATTCCGATTGACTTTGATCATCACTACTAAAATCTCTCCAAAGATTAATCAAGTTTAAGGGAAGCCATGCAAGAACAAGCCCTCCAACCATTGCCGTCATTAAACGAGATGATCGACTTTTTCGACTATCAAGTCGTTGCTGATTTTCTTCCAATAAAACTTGTTGAGCTTTTCGTTTTGCAATTTGTTTATTAATTATTCGTCCAATGAGTAAATAACACACTGAACTGATTATCACCGGAAGACCGAATTGCACAATCAATACCAACACCCCATAGGACCGTCTAATCTTATCCGATCTATCTCTATCTGGCCTGCAAAAAAAAGAAGAAGGTGTTTAAAAATTTAGTTTTTTTAAAAACAAAAAAGAAAAATTTGTTTACCAAATTTCATCACAGAAAAGACCACAAAATGGTGTATAAACAACAGCGCTTGAAAAAATGCCTAAGGGTAGAGCAAAGAAGTATCCCAAAAACCATATAAATATAACAATAAGGACGGCGCGTGAAAAATTTATTATCTAAAAAGAATGCCAAAAATAATAATTAAGATTACGAAATATTTGTCTCCAACTTACTTCACTACCAGGATGACGGATAAGTATAAATCTGTCAACAGCAATGGCAGTTAAATGAAAACTTGAAACAAAAATACTTCCACCCTAAAAAAACAAAAGATGATGATAGTAATGTTGACCAACACAAAGGAGAAAAGAAAGAGTAAATTACTTGAAAAACACCCATAAATTTGCAAAACAACTCTGGAAATACCCAATCTCGAGTAAATATAGTAATTGCAGTTGTGGGAAGTGATGTAAGGGACATAAGAATATCTGATATTGCAAGACTACAAATAAATACGGAGCGAACAGATGAAAGTGTAATCTTAAAATTTTTAAAATCAAATCATTGCACATTTTGAACACAAAATCTAATATTTGCAAAAATACTGTACCTGTTTAAGTGTAACAACATAAATGACACAAAGATTCCCCAATATTGCGCTTAACCATACAATGAAATAAAGTGCAGAAAATAATAATTGAAATCCAGTATCATCAACTTTTGAAGGCATTGTAGACTAAAAATTTAAATTTGCGTAAAAAAATTTTATCAGTGCAAAAATTTTTGTACCTGTATCAAGACACAGTGTTCTGTGTCATTATGATTACGCCATAAAAAATTTCTCCATACGCTCGCATTTTCATTAAAATAAATAGGGTGATAATATTCTGTTTCTGCAGAATTCAGAGAACTTCCCGACTCATCCATATTTTAGTATTTTTTTAATGTTTTAACTAATGCAAATATAAAAATGAAGCTTCATTCGTTTTCTAAAAAACATAGAACTCTAGGACGGAAGTTGTTAGAAAAAAAGTATTTTTTAATAAATTATTACAAATCACGTCAAAAAAATTTTATAGTTTTATAATAATAAAAGTAACTATTTAAATTGTGAACTTAGAGTTTGGAAGGTGGAGAAACATGTTTCCAAAATTGTTGAAACTTAAATTGTTTGTTTTTTCCTTTTTTGAGTTTAAACGCAAAAACTATTGTCACTTGAAACAAATTGTGGCAGTAAAAAAAAGAAGGAAAAAATAAAGCCTATTCGAATTTGATATGAGTAACCGTGTGAAAATTTTAAGCATTTTGAAGCGTTTTTTCGTAAAACGAAAAGTAAAGAAAAAATTAAACACATAAAAAGAAGACAGAAAAAAAGCGGCAAACGTACATAATTTTGGTTGTTACAGTAATCTAATAGCAGCTCAACACGCAATAACTTAAAGCTACAGTAAATTTGCATCTTAATTTTAAATTTTTTTACTTTGGAAGTAACAAAAAAGTTTTAACAAAAAAAACCTAAAGCGTTCCTCCATTTTTGCTTCCGGTCTTTAACCTTTTCAAACTTAAAAATTTAAAAAAACTCCATGAAATAAAAAAAAAACAACGACTAACATTTGAATGCCTTTTTTATTGAATGAATATTTATTTCTTTTCAGTAAATTTTTTTATATTTTTGTGGTTTAAAATGGAGTTTTATATAACCGAAATATCAACCTTAAAAGTACTTTCTCACGATATCATAAGATTTATTCAACGAAAAAGAAATAGAAATGTGTAATACATTGACGGCAAAAAAGGGGGAAAAAGATATAAGTAAGCCTTTAAATTAAAAACAATCTTTTGTATGAAGAAAGATTTATAGAAATGCCAGCCTTGAAATTACACCTTCTTCAATCTTGGGCATGGGCATGGATTCAAGCATATATCATTTTTTCATGATGCTAATGTGAAAGTAAAACGGAAATTACTTTTTGGAAAAAGAAAAAAAACATAAATCAAGGTACAAAATGGAAAAAAGTAATTTATTGAAGCAGTTTTTTGATTAAAGGAAAAGTTTAGCCTTTTCTTTCTATAAAGCATTTTTTGATTTGTGCCTTTTTTTGGTTATCAAAAGAAGATGGAAAATTAATCATGGCAACCATTGAATGTCATTTTAAAATTTATATCTCTTTTTAAATCAAAAAAGGAGCGTTCCCTTTCTTTCTTCTTTTTCTTCTGGTTTCCCTGGAATTTCAAAAAAGAAGGACCAGAAAAAGAGGAAACAAAAAAAGAAGAAAAATGAAAAGTTGAAGCAAAAGCGGTGTCATTGTTTTCTAAGAAGTTTACTTCCCCAAAAAGATTCCAAGATGAAGACAAAAAACGCTTGCGTCGGTGTGGTTTAAAAAGTCTTTAGTCAAGAGAATAAATTAATTTTATTGTATCAAAGCAAAAAAAAATGTCTTAACTTCAGACAAAAAAATGGAAAGCAAAATGAAGAACGAATCTTCATAAATGTAAGAAGAAAAGATTGAATATTTTGGAATTTTAATAGATCTTAAAAGCACTTTTTGAAAAGGAGGAAGAAGCATTAGCCCATGAGCCTATGCAAATTTCATTAGAGTATAAAATTTTTAACCTTTGAAAAATAAAGTAATAACGAAAAAGGGGGAAAAGAAGACAAAAAGAGAGAAGCTTATTTGTTGTTGCCAAAAAAACGTCAAGTGAATAAGATGAATAGAAAATTGCATTGAACCTTCTTCGTCGTCGTCTCCAAAAAAACATTTCATAGTTTGTATAAGTAAAATAACTCATAAAGCTCATAGAGATATTTGAGACATTAATTTTATTTTTGATATTCAAAGTATATATAAATAAAAAAAAAGAGATAGGCGAATGAAAGAACAAAAAATATATATGAGAGTAGTAAGCGGCACATGAAAGGTAATGCTTCTTTCTTTCTATTTTTTTCTCTTTTTTTCTCATAATAAAGTAACCACGCAAAAAAATCTGCAAAATGGGATAACGGATATAACTTTAAATAAAATAAATTTAAAAAAAACTATTAAAGGAAATTCAAAACCACTCACAAATATCACTTTTGATTACGGTATGAGATTTGGTAATAAAGGTTATTAGAGAGAAAAAAAGAATCATTGTATAAAAGCAAAATTTCTCACGCGTTTCTCAAAGCTTTTGAAATAATTATTTCATCTTTTTTCTTTTTTTTGTTCTTTACTTTGTTTTTATTTTTATTTTAACCTCATTGAACAAAAAACAGAAAGGAAGTAGTAGTAGGAGTTGACGTTACAACAAGTCATCATTGAAGTTTCTCTCTCTTTATTTTAAAAACCCAAAACTTTTTTTTGGTAATGACAGATACGTAATTACCAATAATTATTTACTAAAATATAAAAAAATATTTTTAAAATTGTTGGCAACAAAAAGAGAATTTGTATCATCAATAAAAAAAGAACAAAGTTAAATCATGGAGGAGTTAATTCTTTTTGCAAAAAAAGAAAAATTAAAACCAATTATAAAGAGAAAATCAAAAATAGATAATCTTTTTTTCGTATTCTAAGTTTTTATTAAGAAAGGGATAATAAATTGCGAAGGCAAAAAGAAAACGAATATAAAAGTGCTTTATGATTTAAAAATAATTGAGCTTTTGTTAAAGAATTTGTAAATTTATAAAGACTTAAAACAAGGCAAAATTTTTATCTCTATTTTTAAAAAAAAGATTTAGTGAACAATGAAACAAAGGATATAATTGTTGTTGAATTCTCAGAAGATCCTGTTTTTGTTTGTCAATGATTCAGGATGTGTATCATTGATAATCATGATAAACAAAAGCAAAAGTTTTTTGAACCTGATGATGTTTCATTTCCGATTCTTTTATATAAAAACACTTTGTTCATTAATTGGAAAAATAAATAGAAAAAGAGAGAGAGAATGAGAGAGCGGAAGAGGCATCCTTGATATATGGCAACAATGCATAATTTAATTTTTTACAAATAATTTTTTTGCACGCCTTTTTTCTACGTTTGTTTTATAAATGGAATGGAAGGAAGCTAGGCCAATTTCCTGGTTTTAACTCTTTTACATTCTTCCTTTTCAATTTCCCTTGTTTTATTTATGCTTTCCTATTAAAAATATGTTCTAACATAATTTTATCCTGTTGAATCTTTCTCAAAATAAATTTTTGAGCTTTGCTCTGTATCATCATGGAGATAAACGAGAAAGTAAAAAACACCTTTCAGGCTATCGACCTTGTTTTCTTGTATTTCTGACTCGAATCGAAAATAAATGTTATTTAAAAACACAAACATCTTTTTAAGCTTTGATAACAATGACATAACAAGAATAACAAAGATGGATAATGTTAGATAAGTCTTGTTAGATAAGCCAAAATGAAGGGATTCTCTAACTTTCTTTTGCTTTCCTTTAAGGGTAAAAAATGCAGTAAAAAAGGTGACATTAAAAGTTTTACATTTTGTAAACGAAAAATAAAAAACAATTTAAAAAAAATTAGCAAACTTTTTTACAGTAATGTTAAAATTGGATTACCAAATTTCAACATTGCAGAAAAGAGTGACCCTTTCTGCTGAATGTTAAATCACAAATATTATTTAAATGATTTTTAGAAGATTTTTATTTTAGTTTTAAAATATTGTAATGTCAAAAACAACAAAGAATACACCAAGAAGGTTACGGTCATTTTTCTTCAGCAATAATCGTACAAAATAATATAGTAGCGTTCTATTTTTTTCAACTACCAAGAAAATGCAAAGATTTTAAAAAGCAAAACGATGAAAGAAAAATAGACTTCTATAAATGACTCTTCTGTCGTTATGACAATTTCCTATTTGAAAAGATTCTTTAAGCAATTCTTTTGTGAAACTTTATGTTTCACGAAAAAGAAAACCACACAATAATAGCAATACACTTTTTTTCGCTTTTCTTTGTTTTTAAGGGCAAAAAACAGTTTCATGACTTAAGTGTACTTAACAGCAAAACGGAATTGTATTCTATTTTAAAAACACACAAACATTGAAACTTTTTCTTTTTGGAGAAGTTAAAATTCTTTCTTTATTTTTATGTTGTAAACTGCGTTAAAAACAAAAACAAAGGAGAGAAAAGAAGGGGAAAAGAAGAAGATTTAACAGCTTAAACAAATAATAATACGGATTTGCGTTTATTAAACACTTTCAAATTTGCTTATATTAAACTTTTATTTTTAAAGAACCCCAAAAAAGGATTGACCAATGATGATGGTTGCTGCAGCAGTTATGCAAATGAGATGGAACGGCAAAAATACCTTTTTTCTTTTTTTCTCGTCGACCTTTAATCCTGTCATCATCATCTTGGCTGGCTATTTTTTTTGTTCTGTTTGCATTAAAAGACGCGCATTTTTTCTCTTCTCCGATAACTTTGTCATCATCGCTTTCCACTCATCTTCTGGCCGTATCGTTGATCATCATCTTTCTCTCCCTTTTTTGTTTTTATTTTGACCATTATATTTTTATAGAAATGCTTTTTAATGCAATCTAAACATTGGTTTTTTTAGGAGTAGCAAAAAATTTGAATACCTCAGAAATTTGACTCTGCCTCTTTTAGGAAATTCTTTCATTTTTGCTAAAAACAAAGAAGAAGAATTGCCCTCTTTTTTACTTTTTTTGTGGTTGAAACCTGGGGTTTTTTGTTTTCTAACCTTATTCACCATCAATTGTTTTTACTCATTCTGCATGATAGCTGCTGACTACCGTTTTTAACTTCTTGAGCACAAAGAATAAAAGCAATTTATTTATGTTTCTTTTTTTCACACATTTTTTTGACAACCTTTGTTATTCAACTTTTTCTTTTTTGCTGAAAAAGATCCTTTGTCTTTTTTGTGCTGAACGTAGTGTTATTTTTCTCGCATTTTTTTGATTTTTTTCTATTTTAATGTTCCATCAGCCTCATGAAGAGTTATATCATCAACTAACTATATGAATGCCACCCTTGAAACATAATTGAAGACAACAACAAAAAATTTATATATGTTTATATTTATTAAGACTTTTTGGCTCAAGAGATATACTTATATTGGGTAGGGATATAATATTTGCTATTTTTCTTTTTGCTGCTATCAATCTCCTTGTCACAATAATCAAAGTCATTCATTTTATGCCTATTGGCAGATATTTTGAGTTTTGGCATATTTGAGGCCAATCATTGCTTTATCCATTTTTTTGTTTCCTACCAATTTCAATTTTTAACGCCTGTTCCCCTCCTATAATTCTTTCTCCTCCCAATTTTTCTTTCCTGTTTCTTCTTGAGTGATGGCATTACTCCAGAAAAGTCGGTAATTAATGAGTTAAAGAAAGAAAAAGAGCCACCATCATTTTTTGTTTCTAAAAAATCGAAGTTAAAAAGTTGTGAATGCTTAATGGAGAAAAATATTTTGAAAAAGAAATGTCCAGAGTTGAAAGTCTACTTCTGCAAGGACATTTACTTCATTTAATGCCAAAAATGCCTCCCATTTCTTTAGTTTATTTTTCTACGAATGTATAATTTACATAATTATTTTAAGCACAATTTTATTCCTTTTTTTACTTTTTTCTTTCTCATGTGTTACGTTTAACACTTTGCTTCAACACTTCTTTTCTTCATTTTTTTCAAGCGTCTTAACTCAGTTGATTTTTGACTTTTTTTTCCCAGAGGATTATGGTTTTCAATGCGCAAAATCAGTGTCAAAAAAAGTCTACCAGCTTGTATCTTTTTTATTTAAAACACAAAAAAATGAATTGTTGTTTGCCGTGTAAAGAAACACAGCACAATCGTTCATCACCTTTTTTTCTTCTCATTTTTTTTCGTTAACCTTTTTTTTAAACCGTTGACATTAAAGAAGGAAAAAAGAAAAGTATGGCAGGAAGAAATGAAACGATAGATCAGTGTTGTTGCGCCTCCGCCTCCGGAGGCGAGGAGGCGCCTCCCAAGCCGCCTCCGCCTCCGGAGTCGGAGGCGGAGGCGGAGGCGCGTTTTGCAAAAGATCAAAAGTGAGAATGCCGCTTTGCGCCTCCGGAGGCGCCTCCGGAGTCGATTTTTCGCCTCCGCCTCGGAGGCGGAGTCGGAGGCGGAGGCGACTAAAATAAAAAAGCACAACACTGCGATAGATATATCGTTTCCCTCCCCCCTTTTTTCTTTGTTTCATTTGCCGCGCAATGTTTTGCACTTCTGTTTTCTTTTTCTTAATGATGGCATCTGGCATTTATTTCTGTAACATTTTCTCTAAAGACAAAAAAAGCTAACATTTTGTTTTTTTTCTGTTCGTTTCATGATCGTGAACAAGACAAAAATAATTTTGCATTCTTTAAATTTTCTTGTACTTTTTTACCGTTATAGATTATACAAATTCGAATGCATTTATGCTTTATTAGATTTCTAGTTTTTCAATTTTTATTTATATTTGCAGCTGTTGATGCAGTGTTAGATGTATCATGGTGGTATGCCTCTTTAATTTTTAAAAAAAATTTAATTTTAATTCACTAAATTTCACTATCGGTTAAAAAACACTTGACATTTTTTTCCTAAAATGAATCACTTTTTACATTTAAAATCTGTGACACATATTTTTTTATAAGCTTCACTGATTATTTCTTCTTTTTTTGGCTATTTTTTTTCTCTCATCAATCGAAGATAATTTTACAAAAAAATTTTAGGTCATCAGTTGCACAATTAAGTACATCAAATATTCATTTACCAGCCACAAAATCAATATGTCGTGAATTACAAGGCCTTTCACCAGGACAAGCAAATTTTTGTGAATTATTTGAAGATCATATGCCGGCTGTTGGAAATGGCGCAAAAAAAGCTATTGAGGTTTGTCGAACGATTTTTTTATTCAGACTTTAAAAAGAAGGCAAGATTACAAAAACAGATAAGCTAAAATTGGTTCAAAACTTTTGATTGATGGGTTCTATTCATTTTTGCTCTACAAACTATTTTAATCTTTATGAGATTGAATACATAAAAAAAAAAGAAATCCATTCCAATTGTTTTCTTTTAATTGTTAACTCTATTGTGGCGTTCAAACAATGGAAAAATGTTTTAATCTAAGGTTTTCCCAAAAAAAGATGAATTAAGAATTAAAACGTTTGAAATGCAACTAAATTTTTTTAGGAATGTGAATATCAATTTAAAAATCAAAGATGGAATTGTTCAACACCCCCAGAAGCTGGAGTAATTGGCCCAATTCACAAACTTGGTAAAACCCGTTGTTACCGTATCCCAAATATTTTAGTTTTTTTCTATTAATTAGGTACCAAAGAAGCAGCTTTTACATACGCAATTTTATCGGCTGGTGTTACACATGAAATTGGAAGAAGATGCCGATTAGGGCTGCTTAAAAGTTGCGGTTGCTCAGATACTTCAAAAATTCCAAAAGATGTTGCGCCAGATGGTGTAAAAGATGACTGGCAATGGGGTGGATGTGGGGATAATGTTGATTACGGTATTAAATTTTCAAAAAATTTTATTGATGTCAGAGAAAAGGAAACAATGAAAAGATCTGAAACACATGGAAGATCATTGATGAATCGATGGAATAATGAAGTTGGACGCAAAATTCTTAAAAGAAATACAAAAGCTAAATGTAAATGTCATGGTGTAAGTGGATCATGTAATATGAAAACATGTTGGATGCAACTACCTACAATTCGACAAGTTGGAGAAATTTTGGAACAAAAATATCGAACTGCTCGAAGAATTCAGGTTTTAGTTTACAGTAAGAAAAACATACACGCAATGTTCACGTTTTAGATTAATGCCCGAGGAAATATGCAATTTGAATCACAGCCAGATAAAAGAAATCCAATGAAAAAGAAGCGTGCTGTTACAGAGCTTGTCTTTCTGGAGGATAGTCCAGATTACTGTCGTCCAGATCGACAACAAGGAACCGTCGGCACAAAAGATAGAATTTGCACGTAAGTTTTTTGGTCATTTCAAAAAAAAAATATCACAATTAATAAATTTCAGAAAAGATCCTGGCGCTCCAAATAGTTGTGATATTTTATGCTGTGGTCGTGGATATAATAGTTATACCGAAGATGTCGTATTTAAATGTAAATGCAAATTTCAATGGTGTTGTGAAGTTGTATGTCAACAATGTCGAAATCAAACAGAAATACACATTTGCAAATAATTATTTTTCTTTTTTTTTAAAAAACAATTCTTTCATTTACACCAAGTGTCAATTAATTAGTATTTTCGTTATTATTTTTTAATCTGTTTTTGTTTCTTCAACATAGATCTCTTCCAACTTTCCATGTCTTATTTAAAACTTTGTTGCTATTTGTTAATAAGGATATTCCTAAATGATTGTATGTATTATATAACGTGGTTTTTAAAGCAAAATAATGAAAGCAACAGGGATAAATAATTATAAAATTTAAATATTATATAAAAAAGAATTTAATTGCAAAATATTTTCCAACAATAAATTTATCTTTTCGTAAGTGCACAACTTTTAGTTATGCATTTGTTTGCAAGATTCATACCGCCAAAATTACATCGAAAAATATAAATATCATACTTAATCTGGAAAAATCACAAGCATTTCAAATTTTACTAAAACTTTTTGGTGTCAGATAATATTTATTTTTTTCCATGTTTTTTCAAAACGTTTTTTATAAAAAATTTTTGGCTAAAATACTGTCCAGACAGATTTTCTATATCTTATTTGGGAACGAAAATCCTGCCGTATGAGTTTTTACAGTTTTCGAATTGTGAATAAAAACATTATATTGGATGCAGCAAAACCGTGAATTGGCTAAATATGTTAGTAAAAGTTATTTAAAAAGATTAGGCAAAATCAAGTTCTCATCATTCGCCATTAAAAAGGTTACATATTACATCTGTCATTACCACCATCAAAAATGTAACCGAAATTTATCCAAAATCATAATTTCTGGTTAACTAGGAAACATTACAGAAATAATAGTGATAAACAAAGTTGTGACTTAATTTAAATAAAAATTTACAGTTTAAATTAGTTTTGCTTGTTTTGTATTGTAGTCAAAACTCGTTAAAACATTATAAATAACGTTTTTCAAGGGACCGAGTAAAAAGGCGTAATATCGAGGTTTGATTAAAGTGGGAAGGGACTGCATGCAAAGGACGTTATAACGGGGTGAACGGTAATACCGTTACGGTATATCGAGAAAATATATAACGATGTTTGACTGAATATCAAAATAAGCTGCTGTAAAGAAAAAGTAAATATTTATATGAAAGCAATATTTGTTGCATCATTGAAAAGTCAAAAATACAGTATTTTACATAGCATATTTAAACAAAATATACAATGAATAAGCGTATAAAAATATATTCATTTGAGAATTATTACATTACATACGTTGAGAAATGGGTTGTTGTAATACACGTAACTTGTCTTCTAAAAAATTCAATCATTTTATTTGTAGATTTTAAAACTGGGTGCTCACCTAACGATGTAATATAATTTTCAAGCGTGTCAACAACAGATTCCAATCTTTTACTTGCAGCTTCAATTTCATCAACTTGTTGGAGGTAAGGTCGTAAACTTTCATCTAAAACATACATAATGAATTAAATAGAAAAGGAATAAAGATTACATTTCTCTCCAAGCTCATATAATCGACCAGAAATTGTTGAAGCAACTTGTTTCATATCAGTATATCGTTGTGCCGTTGACATGTTCATTTCTTCAATGAGCTTGTAATCTGATATAGTTCCTAAACATTAATAATAATTAATATTTTGTTTTAATAGTTAAAACAGTATACCTTGTACTTGTCCGTTAACAAATCCAGATACTTTATTAAAAACATCATTCGAAAGCTGTCGAACTTCATCTGAAGCAGAAAGAGGCGACATTGGACAATCAACGCTTACAGAAGCTCTTTCATTAATTTCACCCATATTTTTGTTAAACTGCAAAAGAATTACTCAAAAAAGTAAAATGTGGCTTTTTTTACAAAATATTGGAAAAACGAAACTCAAGTCTGCGGACAAATTTCCAACAATGAATCAAGTCCAAAGATTTAACTCTTGACACGAAGCTTGCTCTACTCATGAAAATGCTTAGAAGTTTACAGTTTAATAGCATAGAGTATTGACAGTAAGCCGAGCGAATCTGATAATATATCAATTTAACAGATTAAATATAACAGATCCTAAGGCTTGAGCTTATTCATATTATTTACCCAGTTATTAATTTGCAAAACGTTCAGCTTTAAAATAAAACTAACAATGTTGGAAAAATGAAAAACATATATTATATAATAACTTTATTTTTCAAAAAAATCAACAAAAAATACAATAACAAATTTTTTACCGTTTCTTATAAAAACAAGGTTCAAGAGTTAATCCTAATGGTCTCTTCTTTTCAATCTTTCCAATTTTCTTCAAAGTAATGAGCTCAAAATAGTCATTTAACAATTTCTAAAACCGTTTATTAAATCACAAAAAATTTATTAATATGTTAACGAACCTCATTTGCAACTTTAAAACCCATTTGTTCAAGAGCACGCAAAAATTTTTTCAAATGTTTGAAACGACTCCACACTTCAGCAATTTTTACAATGCCACTGGAAAGAAAACTTCAGATTTAAAGAAAAACGAACAAGAAAGCATACCCAAATTTCAAAATCCTATGAGCTTCACGAATAAAATCAGCTAAATTTGTACCCATCAAAGATAAACAAAAAACAACTACATCAGCAGATTCATCGTCAAGTGGAATGTCAGACATATCACATGCCTTAACCAAAGGATTGTTTGATACAAGATCAAATGAATGAACGGTCATTTTTTTGCCAAGAGTCTTTGCAATTTTTGCATCACCGCAACCAAGGTCAACAATAACACTTTCAGCTGGAAGCTTTTTCAGATGCTTAACGATGACATCAACTGGATTAATAGGCCACTTTTCAACCTGCAATAAAAAATATAATAAGCGAGTTTATAGAATATGATATACCTGTGATCGATAACCTTTATGATATGCTTGAAAAGCCGTTTCATCTTCTTCGAATAAATTCTTTGCATCTGCGCTATCCATAGTATATAACTGTTCATTCAAATAACGAAATCTTGAAGATGTAAGCTTATCAACGAGTACTTCTTTTTTATCTTTTGGCTTGCTTTTATCAACATTAAATGCAGCTTTCTTCTTTTGATTTCGTTTCTTATTCTTCATTTTCAGCTTTTCTTTAATACCTTTCAAGATTTCTTCATTTTCATTTGAGGGAGTTGCTTTAAGTTCAGAAAGTTTTGCTTTCTTAGCCGCTTTACGAACACCTGCTCGCCATGGACGTTTTCGCTTTTTGGTTTCCAAAAGTACACTTTCATTTTCTTCCGCCATCATTAAATTGATTTTCCTCGGATCTTTGAGTTGATTCTGAAAATAACCGGAAAAAATTTTTAAAAGAAAGAGTTGGCGAAATAGAATCTTTTGCCAGGAATTGCTACAGAGAGAGATTTTCAAATTTGCTAATCACCATGGTTTTCTTTCCTCTAAACTAGCTAAAGGATTTTTAAGTAAAAAAATATGAATTTAAATTCTGTGAACTGGTGGCAATTTTAATTATTTCTTCTAAAAACACCGTTCAAATAAAAGAAGACTTGTCGCGATCGAAATTCTAGGAGCACTTCTTGAAAAACTTTAAACGCTCCTAAAACACCAGCGAAAAATTCGAATTTCTTTTTGCAACGCTAAGTTTTTTTTAACACACTTTATTTTTTAATTACAAACTAGGCAAACTTTTTTTTTATATTATTATGGTAATAATAATTGTGTTATGGCATGAATTTTGTTTGTTAATAAAACATATTTAAAAAACAGTTTTAGAAAATGCATGATAATGTAAATTAAAACATACATTTCAGATGGCATCAGAAAATGAGGTGCTGCAATTGAACAATGGGAAAGTATCTCTCAGGAAAACTTTCACTGATAATAATAGCAAACAATATTCACATCTCAACTTAAGTCAAAATTTTAAATGTTTGGAAGGTTCAGTTGTTCATTCAAGCAGTAAATCATGCTCAAATAGCAAAAATTCTAGTAAACAGATGATGCAGTCCTCATTGAATATTTTATGCTAATCATTGAGTATTAGTGATCAGCATATAAAAATTTTATTAGCAAGTTTGAAAAGCACATCCCGAGGAAACCTCATTTAAAAAATGAAGGACTGCAACAGTATGCTAAAGATTCAGATTCTTTTTTTGTTGTTGAGAAACAAGAAAAGGGAAATTTCCAACCAAGTTGGAAATTTTCATCTTCAAATGGATCCAGAAATACTTATGTGGATACTGAAGAAGAAACCTCAAAAAAGAAGCGGAAGAACAATGACACCTCTGCAACTAAAAAGAATAGTAGCACCTTATCTCTTCATATTGCGGCATATGAAAATTTTATTGATGGTAATGATACTGTATCATTTGGCGAAAATGAAGACTTAAATAGGAAAGAAAAATTAACTGGTTTGATTAAAAAGTGGAAATCAATTAGTTCAACAATTGTTATTCAAGTAATTCATTGTAAAAAATATTAAATCATTTTTTAAATTGAAAATTTACAGAATTCATTTGAATTTCCAAGGCAGCAAACAGATGATGAAACTGCTCCTGCCGTTATGCAATTCACAGCATCCCAACAATTGTTTAACCCTAATCAACAATCAGAGCAAGTTGAACCTGAGTTTGTTGGTGAAAACATATCCATACTAAATTTTAAAACCTAGATTCTAAGATATTTAAACGAATTCTGTAAACTCATAAAAAATCTTGACATCACTTTAATAGATGTGAGCACAAAAATTAAAAAAAGAAGATTCTGAAATTCAGAATCTGAATCGCCAGGAATCTGAATCCGAAAATTTTTTTTCTCCTGATGTTACAAAAATGGTTTCATTGAATTTGTTTGCACGAACACATTACAAAACTATAAGATATTTTTACTTTTTAAGGATTCCAAAGCCTTCACATCAAAAGATAAGTAGGAAAAATTAATTTTTAAAAGACTGTACCTCGGTCAGAATCGTCGAAAAATACATTTCTATTTACTCGTCAAGGGAAAATCGCTTTGGAGAAATGTGAACCTTTATCAGGAGTTCGAAACACCGTGCAAAATTCAACTAATTCTATTTTTTAGAACACAGAATTATGGATTTAATTTGATTAACAGTAATCGACTTTAAATTTTAACAAAAGAGAAACTAATTTTTCTTTTTTGTCCAACCAAAAATGGTTTTGCATTGTGCTACTAGATATCCTTTATCTATTCTCTTAATATCGCTAGCTTTTACCACAATGCAGAGGTACAGTTAAGAGCGGTAGCGTTTCCTTTTATAAAAGCTTTTAACAAAAATAGGAGGCCTCCAGAAGAAGAAAAATTTTTCTTGACGCGACCAAAATGAAAAAGCTCATCAGGAATTTTTTATAAAAAAACTGCAATGGTTTATGATTTTATCTTTGGTGAAGGGAGTTTTTCGTGTAAATGTTTATGTTATTATTTTTCATAATATATAATTTAGCTATACATATATATTACAGAAAAATGTCAGTAGCGGAACTTGGGTGGAGAAGATTTCAGTTTTTCGATAAAGCAAATGTAAATGATCCAAAAGATTCGTCAAAAAAATTTTACGGTTTTAAAGTATGTTCCGTTATTGCTTTATTGTTTTAATAAATTATTGCTGCTTTAGGGCTTAGCAATTAAATGTTGGAGAAGTAGTATTCGTCAACCATTTGTAATTTTTGGCGAGGAAAAAGGTGTTGTATTTAAACTTTCTCCCACTTTGGATATTGACTTTTGGAAAGCATACGGTAGAGAATTGGTGGATTTGTCATTAGCTGATGAAGGGAATGGATTTATAATTGCTACTTTGGGTGTTGGTTAAAGACAGAGAGATAAACATTATTCTAATTAACCTATGCATTTTAGGCAGATGATGTTGGAAATTCATCGGTTTTAAAAGTATGGGATTTGAATCAATGGGAAAAGCAATCACCAATTTGTAAGATTTCAACAAAAGTTACCCAGAGTCGAAAAGGTGCTACAAGTACGGCAGCTAGAATTGCACTTATTTCTTCGGGTGATTTTATTGCAATTGGTGAATAACTTTCATAAGTGTTCGATTTTTTAATTGTTTATTTCAGGATTTGCTGATGCTTCTATTTTATTTAGCGAAGGTGAAATTACTTCTGAAAAATCTTTGAAGTGGAAAGTCTTGCGAGATGGTCCAACCACCTTGGGTGATGGTTGCTTGCTCGGACTTCATGTTACAAAAGCTGATAATAATAAAACTGTTGTGTTTGTTGTTTGTGAAAATGCAGTTCTTTCATTTGTACTAAGTGGTAGCAATATTATATTAAAAAGTGTTCATGATTCAAACGGAGCTCAACCAAATTGTTGGTATTTTAATGAAAGAATTAATCAATTAATAATATCAAATCAGGAGGTTCGGAATTTATATAAACATGTTGTTGAATAAAATAATATGAATATAGATGGTCTATTTTTATGATGCCAATAGATGCTCAGAAGACGATACTGGAGCTGGACGATGTCATGCACTTGGTCGTGGACTTAAAAAGAAACAAATAATTGGTGAAGGATATTATATCGGAATGGTGACAGAACAAGAATCAAAGTTACCGTATGCTCTTAACTACTTTTATTTTTTACATGCTTTTTGCATATTTTAGAGGTAAAAGCATTTGTATGCTTACTGTATATGATGTTGAATGCCGGTACATTGCTTGTACATTTCCTATAACGGCTTCACAACTTTTCACTCTAAATAATGATATTTATGCTTTACAAGAAGATGGTTCAATGCTAAGATTTATTGAAAAGGGAACTGGTGCAAAACTTGATATAGTTATTCAAAAGCATTTATATGATGTTGCAATTGCGTATGCTTTCATATAAATTAAAATCACAAAAACATCTGACTTTTAGACTTGCTAAACGTGAAAAAAGCTCTGAATTATCGCCTATCTATTTCAAATATGCTGATTATCTCTATAAACGTGGTGATTTCCAAAATGCTATTCAACAATATATTGAAACAATTGGATATTTGGAGCCTTCTCATGTCATTGAAAAATTTATCCATGGAACACGTGCTTTACAATTGGCAACATATTTAGAAGCATTGCATAAACGATCGGCCGCCACTGAAAATCATACTTTATTACTTTTGGGAGCTTATTTGAAAATGGGAAGTAAAGATAAAGTAGAAGATTTTGTTAAAAAAGCTACTCATTACAAAGATCTTGATGTTGAAGAAGCTGTAAAAGTACTGTTGACTTTTACTTCTTCAGTTATGTTTTATTATTAATTTTTTTAGTTACTTCGTGCTGGTGGATATTACGAACAGGCCTCAAAAATGGCAACAGCTTTTAATAGAGTATTATTAATTTTTGCCATTCTCGTTGAGGATTTGAGAAATTTTGATGAAGCAATCCTTCAGCTTGGACAAATTGAAGGCAAGCAATTCTTTGAAGTTTTGGATGCTTATGGTTTAACTTTGTTGCAATATAAAGAAGCAGAAGTCATTGAAACTGTTAAAAATGCTGTAAGAAGTGAAGAAACAGATGTTAAAGTTTTGGTCAAGTTATTAAATAGTCATCCAAAATATTTAAAAACCTTGTATGAAAAAGCAAACGATACTGTACAAAGAAATGTGATTTTGAGAAATGCAGTTCTCGAACATACATTAGAAAGAATGAAAACAAGTGAACAGGGTATGGATCAAGAAGCTGAAGATATGATTTTGAAGCTTGTGGATATTGATAATTATGATAATGCTCTTAGACTTGGACAATTACAATCTTATGCCCCTTTAGTTATTTATGTTCTGCGAATGCAAAAAAGATTCGATGAATTATTACGGTATCTTTTGCGTGATGGAGGAATAAATGATATCATTGAAGAATGCAATAACAAAATGTAAGAAAATTACATACTTGTAATAAAAATTTTATTTGTTTTGTTATTTTTTAGGATAAAAGATATGTGGATTGAATTGATTACTTTTCTTTCCAAAAAAGAAGATTTGGATGAAGATTACGTCGTTGAACTTCTTGAAAAGTTTGTTAAATTTAATTTTTATGTAAATGTTTATTTGTCTCGGGTTTTTAGAGTTACTAAAGCGAATCTTGTTCATCCATTGGTTATTACAAATATATTATCAAGAAATGAAAAGCTTGCCGTTGGTTGTGTTAAAAAATATTTGGAACAATGGCTTGCAAGTGAAAATGAAAAAATTAAAGAGAATACAAAAGTCATTGAAGAAAATGTTAAAAAGTCTGCAGAACTTGAAAAACAAATTCATATTTATGACGAAGAGTAATAACGTTTTGTTTGAAATTGTATCAAATTAATTGTTTTATTTTTAGTGTACAAATTTTTCAAGCATTACGGTGTGCAGTATGTGATCTACCATTACAAATGCCAGCAGTACATTTTATGTGTAAGCATTCCTATCATTCTCATTGTTACGAATCATATAGTGATCAACATGATCGATGCCCTGCATGCGCCAGTACAGAAACTGAAACATTAATGATACAAACAAAAGAGCAAAGACCTATTTCAATTGGTGAATTGCAATCAGAGGTCAGTGTTTCACGACTTTCTTTTTTTTTTAAATCAATTTGTTATTTATTTATGAGAACAAAGTACCTACACATAATAAATTTTAGATTGATACATGTGGAAGTACAATGGCAGTTATCGCAAAGTTTATTGCAAGAGGTGTCTTTGATGGCTCAACAAAATCTAAACCAACTCGATCAAAAACTGCAATAAAGCAGGCATCATTGAATCCTTTTGAAGATGAAGAAGTAAATGTTGTGGCATCAAATCCCTTTGAAGAAGACATCAATGCTTCAACAAATCCTTTTGATGAATAATTGCTTTCGGGTTTACTATTATTTTTTTGCAAATTATCCTAAAATTGTGCCTTATGAATTTTTGCCTTTTTTCACTTTTGCAATCATCACTTTATATATTGTTAAAATATTTTGTGTAGTAATTTATTTTATGGAAAAAAATTAGCAAAAATAAAGATTTTTAAACAAAATTTTTTAAGTCATCTGAAAATTAGTGTGCAGCAGCTTGTTTCAATTTAGCCAATAATTCAGGTTCAATTTTAAGATCTTTAGGTTGTTCCCAAGGAAAATCATCATGTCCAAAATGTCCGTTTTCAGCTGTTTTTTGGTAAATTGGTCGTCGGAGATTTAAATGTCTTAAAAATTGCAATTTTTAAATTATTCGAAATGTGTAGTTTAACTTACTTCATAAGCATACCAGGTCGAAGATCAAAATTATCATCAACAATACTAAGTAAATCTTGTTCACTTAAAACAGAGGTACCAAAATGTGAAACCATAATGGATAAAGGTTTTGCAACACCAATGGCGTATGAAACTTGTACAAGGCATCGTCGGCATACTCCTGCTTTAACAAGAGATTTTGCAACCCATCGTGCAGCATATGCCCCACTTCGATCAACCTTTGTTGGATCTTTACCGGAGAATGCTCCACCACCATGTGCCCCCCAGCCTCCATAAGTATCAACAATAATTTTTCTTCCAGTAAGTCCAGCATCACCCATTGGACCTCCAATAACAAATGATCCACATGGATTTAAATGAAGAATTGTATCTTTATAAAGGTTTTTAGGAATAACAGCTTCAATAACATGCTTTTCAAGATCAGCTCTTAATTGTTCCATGGTAATTTCAGGTGAATGTTGGGTTGAAATAACAATCGTATGAACACGTTGGGGAACGCATGCACCATTTTCATATGTATATTCAATAGTAACTTGAGTTTTAGAATCTGGTCGAACCCATTTAAGTTCACCACTTCGACGAAGTTCATGTAATTTTGCATTTAATTTATGTGAAAGTACGAGGGTTAATGGCATAGCTTCTTCTGTTTCATCAGTTGCATATCCAAACATGATACCCTATAATTATTAAATTAATAATTGACATAATAATTTTTTACTGTTCAAAAGTATTTACTTGATCACCAGCTCCAACATCTTCAAGTGATTTATTAACATGTACACCGGCGGCAATTTCAGGGGATTGTTGTTCAAGGGCAACAAGAACATTGCATGTTTTATAATCAAATCCTTTGCTAGAATCATCATATCCGATTTTTTTAACAACTTCACGTACAAGTGCTTGATAATCTAATTGTGCATTTGATGTTATTTCACCGCATAACATTACCATTCCAGTTTTGGTTACAGTTTCGCATGCAACTTTTGCATTTGGATCAATTTTTAAATGCGCATCTAATACTGCATCAGATATCTTAAAAATAAAACAATTTTTAAAATACCTTTTTAAAGGTGATTTAAGTTTATTTTTTTCACATAAGTGTTTCTTTTTTTACTGTCACGCCATTTAAAAAAGGCAACTTTTTCTTTTTTCTCTTCCTCCATTCTCAATATGACAGTGTAATATTTATTACTGCAATTAATTTCATTGTATGATTTTTCTTTGTCAATGCATCATAAATTAATCAAGAACAAAAATTAGCGAAGTAAAGGACTTTTTGGTGGAATGGAAAGTGTCTAATCGGAAATTGCCCATCTGAAGAAGAAGAAAAAAATCGAGAGAGACAAGAACACTCAATTCTTTCCTATTCATCTTTTATTTCCTATTGTTCTACTCCAAAAAAACTATTAAATGTATGTTTAAGAGGTGTCTTATCATTAAAAGACAAACTGTAAAAATTTAAAGATATTCTGCCAAAAAATCTTTGACAAAAAATAGTCCAGAAAAGTTTTTAGGAGAAAGTACAAAAAAGCCATTTTTGAAATTTCATTGTTAACATAAACTTTAAACAAAAAGGCATACAGTATTCCTATTGTAAATTTTATCAATTAAAATCCACTTACTTGATCACACATTTTATCTGGATGACCTTCGGATACAGATTCAGAAGTGAATAAAAAAGTATTTCGTGCTGTAGCAGCCATTTTTTAAAATAAACTATTTTTAATTCCTACTGTAACAAAAATAATGAACTTTCTTTTGGCTTAGTTTTTTAACCCAAACAATTTGCTAAAAAAAGCAGAGAAGCAATGATAATTCCAAGGGTTTATAAAGCGTTAAAAAGAAGATTTTTCTCGCTTCCTAAAAAAATGAACAATTCTATAAATGGGCGGTAATTAAAAACCCCTCACCAAAATGGAAATTCCTTTAACGTTTGTCTCTTAGACGGACGAACATTTTTTTATATATTTGAAATAATCACCATATCAATGACATGATACTTGTTGTAAGTGATGACAAGAGGCAAGAAGAACAAGATGAAGAAAGAAGAAAGATGTACTCCCGACCGACAATCATCGTTATAGTTTATGATTCTAAAATGTCTCTGTTCTTTCGCGACCCGGCAGCTCAAACATAAATACAGATTTTG